>CM035159.1:72926592-74126592 GCA_020205615.1 Panax quinquefolius | reverse complement strand
ATCATACCGAGTCCATCTATGCACGTAAGCCAAAGATGACTTTCATCACAATATAAGCATGAGGATGATGACAATGACATAATAATTCAATAAAACAAGTTCAAGAATAAATTTTAAAGATTCATAAGTTAATTTATCCTGGAATCGATTACGTCCAAATTGTCAACATGATACTGCTTTGTGGAGTAAAATTCAAGAATGCTCAGAAGAATATTTCCATGAAATGATACTGGATGAAGCGCAAATATCCAGGATATTCTACTAATTTCATGGAGTATAGAAGCCAAAACTTTAACCAACTGAGTATAATAGAATATATGAAACTGCAAATGGATTTTCGCCTGCCATGCGGTAATCCACGTAGACAGATCATTTCAATAATTTAATAAGGAATAAATACGAAGAATCATTCACCATGCATGTGGTAATCCACATAGACAGGTTATTCCAACAGAATAATAAAGAATGGAATAATAGAAGAATTCACCAGGCATGCGATAGACCGCATGCATGAAGTTATTCCCAATGTAATAATAAAGAATGGAACCAGAGTTATGCGTAATCCGCATGCACAAGATATTCCAATAGAATAATAAAGAATGGAACCAGGTCATGCGTAATCCGCACAGATAGGATATTCCAACAAAATAATAAAGAATGGAATACAATAGAATTCACCAGGCATGTGATAGATCGCACAGACAGGTTATTCCAACAGAATAATAAAGAATGAAATAACAGAAGAATTTTACCATGTATGCGGTAATTCGCATAGACAGGTTATTCCAACATAATAATAAAGAATGGAATAACAGAAGAATTTCAACATGTATACGGTAGTCCGTGGTATACTGAGTTATTCCAATGAGAATAATAAAGAATGGAATAACAATAGCTCTCTTCATGAATACGAAAAAATAATACTCCTTACCTCAAAAGAAGACTGAATAATTTGGAATAAGAGGTAGCGAGACTTCTCTTCTTCTTTCTCTATATAATTTCTCTCTATAATAATTGCTCTATAGCTTTTGTGAATTGGTGAGAAATGAAGGAAGAATGAGCTTCTATTTATAGGAAAATATAGTTTTGATAATTGCATGTTTTGGGGCTCAAAATATTACAGTATAATACCTTCCTCTTTTTCATCATTTTTAATTTAGTCCTGCAAGTATTATCAAATTGCACCACCTCCCCTAATAGTAAATAATGTGAATCAATAGTTCAATCATGTGAATCAATAGTTATAATCATGTGAAAATATGAATTACAGTATAGTACCTCCATCTATACCTCTATTTTTAACTTAGTCATGCAAGTATTATCAATCTTGCACCAACTCCCCTAATAGTACAAGAATGTGAATCAATAGTACACGCATGTGAACAAATAGTTATAATCATGTGAATTAATAGCAATTAATTACTCATTTATCCGGTTAATTACCCGACTGATCAGTATAACTTCCAGACATCAATTAATATCGAAACAAATGTCGATTTCCAATAACACTAATAGTTCCAACACAATGGAACTATCAATTTCATCTTTAATTAACACGAACATATTCATCATTAATATTATAACTCACAGTATTTAACAACAAGGTCGTTCCCAGGAAAGAGGGGGCTTTCCGATAATGATTTCTCCTTATTGGCGCGCAATTAGATAACCAAACTTCTCCTTGACAGAACTTCTAGACATTGTAAATATTGAAATTTAATAATATGAATAACTTTTTCGTCTCAATTATTGATTTAATAATATATCATATTATGCGATGATAATCTTGTGACAATAATCGAATCAATAATATGAGAGATATGATGCGAAGAATTATCATAGCAATAATTGAGTATAACCGAGTGACTTCTCACGTAAGCATCAATAATAAATACTATGTGCTACTATGCAACCACGCCAGACATCGTACTTTTACTACTTGGGTAGTTCAACAGCTTTTAATGGTAACACTTTCGCCAATTATTTTTTTAATAAAAGATAATTCTATCATTTTCTTACTATGATAATACTTCCGCCAGGGGTCCACTTAATGATTATTCCGTCATCGAATATTCCCTGTTAAAACGAATATTCCCCGACCAATCGAATATTATATAACCACTTGCTTACTTTGCAAAATTTGTAAATATTACCCATAACTATAACATTATATCAAATCCACACCATAATATTCAAAAAAAATATTTTGAGAAATTTAAATCTTGATTCATAAAATCTAGGGTCTCACAATTATGATGTGCAACTTAAGTATATAATACTTAAAAAGTTGAATAGAATCTAATGGATGCATTTTAACAGAAAATGCCTCCAAGACGTCAACCACCACGACAAAGAACCACTGAGGAAGCCAATAATAACAATATGGAAGGTAACCCAGTTCAGCAGCTAGTGACATTATTGACGGGTGTTTTGCAGAATCAACCTCAGAACCAAGGTATAATATTTAAGGATTTCAAGGCGGTTGGACCACCAAAATTCCATGGGTCCATGAATCCGGTGGAAGCACAGACCTGGATCATGGAAATAGAGAAGGTGTTCGATGTTGCTAGGGTAGAGGATAACCAAAAGACTGCTTTTGCAACATTCATGTTGAAAGCAGAGGCGAGTTATTGGGGGCAAGCCAATAAAACCCGAGGAGGTCAAGGGGTAATTTCTTGGGAAAGGTTCAAGGAAATATTCTTTGACACCTATTTTCCAGAAAGTTCGAAGAGTCAGTTAGAAGTGCATTTTTTGGAATTGAAGTAGGGAACGATGTCGGTGTCTGAGTATGCCGCAAGATTCAACGAGTTGGAGAGGTTTGCTCCATATCAAGTTAGCACGGACAAACGAAAGGCGAAGAGGTTTGAACAGGGACTAAAGCCCTGGTTGTACAGTAGGGTCTCCCTGTTCTAGCTGAAAACATTTGCAGTGGTAATGGAGAAGGCAATTCTCGCTGAGAGTGGAGACGAGGCTGTAATAAAACACACCCAAGAGCAGAGAAAGAAGAAGAGTGAAGGTGAAGCTAAGAATGGTGGTGGTAGTAATGGTGGAAATGGCAACAACAATTTGAAGAGAAAGTGGAATGCAAATGTAGGAGCTGGAAATAAGCAAAGGAAACCAGCAAAAGAAGAAGTTCGAAGCATGTGCTACATGCGGGAAGTTTCACAAGGGTGTGTGTTTGATGGGGAAGCAGGAATGCTTCAACTGTGGCCAGGAGGGTCACATCGCCCCAAATTACAATCAACCTAAGAAGAACGTTTGCTTCACGTGTGGGTCCAAGGATCACTTTGCTCGTGAATTCCCTAAGAAGAGATCTGGTGAGGCAAATGGAAGCAAGGGAAATGCTAGTGGAGGTGCGCTGGCTATTGCTGGACCAACATCATCAAATAAGCCCACAGCTAGAACCTTCAATATGACGGTGCAGGACGCGGTGCAATCAAAAGATGTCGTGTCAGGTATTATCCCAATCAATGATATAAATGAATATATATTATTTGATTTAGGTGCTACTTGCTCGTTTATATCTGATGAATTTGCTAAGAGATTAGAAATATTTAGTGAAGAGTTGAATTTCCCTTTGAACATAGAAATTGCAAATAGGGAAGTAATTCATGTTAGATTTGTATACAAGAATTGTAGGGTGAATATTAAGGGGAATGTTATGAAAGTAGATTTAATCCCAATAAAACTTGGAGAGTTTGACCTGATATTGGGAATGGATTGGTTATTAAGTTATGAAGCGATAATTAATTTCCAAAATAAGTGTGTAAACCTTATGACTCCGTCAAAGGTAGTTTTTCATGATAGCAAATCGCCTAGACAAATGAGATGTCTGAAGATGATGCAGGCCAAGAAGTTATTGAGTAAAGGCTGTGTAGGGTACTTAGCTTACATGGTCGATACTAAAAAGGAGAAGGGTGTAAAACTGGAGGAAATACGAGTGGTTAGGGAATTCGTGGATATGTTTTCGAAGGATTTTCCAGGACTTCTGCCTGATAGAGAAATCGAGTTCGCGATCGACTTAGCGCTAGGAACCACTCCAATATCGAAGGCCCCATACAGAATGGCTCCGATAGAGATAAAGGAACTGATGGTACAACTGTAAGAGCTGTTGGATAAGAAGTACATTCAGCCGAGTGTGTCACCATGGGGAGCACCGATGTTATTCGTGAAGAAGAAGGATGGGTCAATGCGTCTTTGCATTGATTATAGGGAATTAAACAAAGTCACTATTAAGAACAAGTATCCATTACCAAGAATAGATGACTTGTTTGATCAATTGAAGGGTGCTAGGTACTTCTCAAAAATAGATTTGAGAAGTGGGTATCACAAATTGAAAGTAAGGAAGGAGGATGTATCGAAGACGGCATTCCGAACTCGGTATGGACATTATGAATTTTTGGTGATGTCTTTTGGTTTGACAAACGCCCCTGCAGCATTCATGAATTTGATGAACAGGGTGTTTAAACCATTTTTAGACAAGTTTGTGGTGTTGTTCATCGATGATATTTTGGTGTACTCTAAATCTCTAGAAGAACATATGGAACACTTACGTCTGACGTTGGAGACGTTAAGAAAGGAAAAGTTGTACGCGAAATTCTCTAAATGTGAATTTTGGTGTAACATGTACAATTCCTTCGGCATGTAATCGATAAGGATGGAATTTCAGTGGATCCATCAAAAGTTAAAGCTGTGATAAATTGGGAACACCCAAGAACTCCGTCAGAAGTGAGAAGTTTCTTAGGATTGGCAGGCTATTACAGACGATTTATTCAAGATTTTTCCAAGATTACCACTCCGTTGACAAATTTGATAAGGAAAGCTGTAAAATTTGTTTGGAAGGAGAAGTGTGAAGAAAGTTTTCAAGAACTGAAAAAGAAGTTAAGTGTGGCACCTGTGTTGTCATTACCGGATAATAAAGGAAACTTTGTGGTGTACAGTGATGCTTCACATAAGGGTTTAGGGTGTGTCCTTATGCAAAACAACAAAGTCATTGCGTATGCATCAAGGCAATTGAAAGACTACGAGAAAGGGTATCCAACTAATGATTTAAAGTTGGCGGCAGTGGTGTTTGGTCTAAAGTTATGGAGACACTATCTCTATGGAGAGAAGTGTGAAATCTACACAGACCATAAGAGTTTGAAGTATATTTTCACACAAAAGGACCTGAACATGCGTCAGAGAAGATGGATGGAATTGATAAAATATTATGATTGTGAGATCTTTTATCATCCGAGCAAAGCTAACGTGGTTGCAGATGCCTTGAGTAGGAAAGGCAGAGAAAAGTTGATGTTGTTAACCAACCAGGAGGAGCTCATTTCAGCAATGACAAGGCTGGAATTGGAAATCAAATTTCCAAAAAAAATCGATGAAAAATTATACCAGATGGAAGCTAGTCCAACTTTGGTTGATAAAAATAACGCACAACTACAAGATGAAGAATGCAGAAAAATAAAGAAAAGTGTGGTCGAAGGTAAAGAAGTGAAGTATAAACATGATACTGAGGGAATGGTGAGATTCGAGGGACGAATGTGGGTTCCAGCAGTACAGGATATTAAAGAAGACATCTTGACAGAAGCTCGTAGCTCAAGATATTCGATTCATCCGGGAAGTACAAAGATGTATCAAGATTTGCGGTGACATTTTTGGTGGCCAAATATGAAAAAAGACGTTGCAGAATGCGTTGCAAAGTGCTTGACATGTCAGAAAGTGAAGGCCGAGCATCAAAGACCAAGCGAATTACTTCAACCGTTGGAAATACCAGAATGGAAGTGGGAGCATATCACAATGGATTTTGTGGTGGGTGTTCCAATGACTTAGAAAGGATACGATGCGATTTGGGTGATAGTGGACAAATGGAGAAAATCTGCACACTTTTTGCCAGTAAAGATTAGATTTAGTCTTGATCAGCTAGCGAAGCTATACGTTAAAGAGATCGTCTCAAGACATGGAGTTCCAGTGTCAATTGTATCAAACAGAGATCCGAGATTCACATCAAATTTCTGGAAGAGACTATAAGAATGCATGGGAACGTAACTAAAGATGAGCACAACATATCATCCGCAAACTGATGGGCAAAGCAAACGAACAATCCAAACGTTAGAGGATATGCTTAGAGCGTGCATAATGGATTTCAAAGGAAATTGGGATGATCATCTACCATTGGTGGAATTTGCATATAACAATAGTTACCACGCAAGCATTGGTATGCCACCATATGAGGCATTATACGGCAGAAAATGAAGAACTCCACTATGCTGGGATGAAGTTGGTGAACGTCAACTGTTAGGCCTAGAACTGGTACAGTAGACCGTTGAAGTTATCATACTCATCAGAGCAAGACTGCTAGCTGCTTAAGATTGATAGAAAAAGTATGCTGATTAACACAGGCAGAGTCGTGAATTTGAAGTAGGAAATTTCGTGTTCCTGAAAGTTTCTCCTTGGAAAGGGAAAATTCATTTTGTCAAGAAAGGAAAGCTCAGCCAAAGGTTTATTGGACCTTTCGAGATTCTACAAAGAGTGGGAGAGGTGGCTTACGAAGTAGCTTTACCTCCAGAATTAGAGCATATGCACAACGTTTTTCATGTGTCGGTGTTGCGACCATATAAACCAGATTACAAACATGTGATCGAGTATGAACCATTATAGTTTAGTAAAGATTTGTCTTATGAAGAGATTCCTATCTAGATAGTTGACAGGAAAGAATAAGTGCTCAGGAATAAAGTGATACCTTCCGTGAAGGTGATATGGAGGAACCACAACGTCAAAGAGGCTACGTGGGAACTCGAATCTGAAATGATGAAGAACTACCCTGAGTTATTTTTTTAGTCTGTGTCTTCAATCCTGGGGACATAATCTTTGTAAGGAGGGAAGAATGTGACGATTTGATTGTTTGAATTGTGATTTTGGGGACAGAATCCTTGTAAGGAGGGAAGGATGTAACAATCTAGAATTTTAAATTATAATATTAAATATTTATTGAATAATATAAATATTTATTTGATGTGTCTATTGTTGAAATTGACGAAATAAATATTTTATTTATGTAATGGTTGTTAGTAAATATTTATAAATCTAAATTTATTAGTTAATTTTCTAAATTAAATTAATATATAATTTAGAGAGTGGTAATATGACATGAAGTGTTATATTGTTAATTAATAATTTAAAATGGTATATTAAGTTATTAAATAAAGTTATAATGAAAATCATAATTTTGTGATATTTGCTAAAATGATATATTTAATAAAAATATAGTAGATGATTAATTTAATTGGTTAATGTTGGATATGGAGGTCCAAGTTAATAATATGTGATTATAAATTCTAAACTAAATTGTTATTAAAATAAATTAAGGGAGTTTAATTTAGTTTTTGCCAAACAAGGCTTAATTATATTAAGTCTTTAAATTTAAAGGGTTTTGCCAAACAAAGCCTTATGGCTTTTGGGATTTCTAATTTTTGAATTTAAATAAAATAAATTAAATTAATTAAATAATAAATATAATATATATTTATAACTTAAGCGATATAACTGATATTTTATTAATTTTGGCGTATTAAGGTTTAGCAGTTTTGGTTTTACGCCTTATAGCTATCAGTTGTTTTTTTTACACATTTTAGTTGCTAAACCTAAGAGAGAAGAACACTAAGAGTTCAGAGAGAATTGAGAAAGGAGCTTGGGAGATTGAGAGAAAAAACTAAGCAATTTATAGCGATTTTAGTAAGAATTATGTAAGACCCCGAAATTTTTTTAAATAAAAAGGAATTTCCTTTATTTATTATTTTGAAATAGTAAGGGTTGATTTGATTAATGTGGATAGTTAAGGGTTAAATACGCAAATATTTCAAAATAAGCAAGTGGTTATAAAATATTCATTTTGTCGGGGAATATTCGTTTGGTCGTGGAATATTCGCATGCTTGTCGGGGAATATTCGTGCGACTGCAGCAGCGAATGTGCGTGGGCCCCATAACTGGAAAAGCGATTGGATGAAGAAAACGACAAATATAAGTTGGTTAAAAAATAACGGCGTAGTTGTTACCAAGTAAGACCGTTGAATATCTTGTGGTTAAAATACAAAGAATACGCGTGGTTGCACAAAGAGTACACTTACCAGTATTGCATGCAGTATTGTTGAATTATCGATCCTTACGTAAGAAGGCACTACTCAATAATTTTTTTTACAGTAGTTACTTATTCAATATTTTATTTTATTGATTCAATAATTGCTGCGTTGATATTTTATATTATTGTTGTTCAATAATTGTCACCGCATATTATCTCCATTATCGGATCAATAATTCATATTATTTGAATAATATTATTAGATAGCATTATTGGCAATGTCTAGAAAGTTCACAAGGAGAGGTTTGGTCACCTAATTGCGCTACCGAAGAAGGAGAAATCCTTATCTAAAGCCCCTCTTCCTGGGAGCTACCGGTTGTCATAATCAGATTCTCGTAATATTATTTGTGAATAATTAATTATTGATTCATATGATAAAAAAATATTTATTTTATGTGGATATAAATGATGGATTTATTTATGTGGTTATAAATGAAGAAATTATTGTTGAGGTGTTTTATCAAGATTTTATCGGATTGGAGGTATTAAAAATCAAATCGGGGGTTTTGAGATATATTATGGGGTTATAATTTTAATCCGATCGTTGATTGTGGTAATTTTTGGGTATGTTATACATACATAAGTTGAGTATATGTCAACAAATTTTGAACCGTTAAAATGCACGAATGATTTGTTGTGAATTTTAAGAGGTGTCGGATTCTAAATTAGGTTTATAATTGATTTTGGTGGAAAATTCTAGAATTGAGTGGGCCCCACTTGTGGTTGGTGAAGAAATGTGCGAAATTTTATTTCAAATGTGGTGGGTGGCAATAGTAGCGTGTAAAGCCATCGTGCAAGGTCAAAAAGTCTGCTGCCTACGGGCTAACATTTTCCTATAAATAGAGGGCTAAGTTAGAATTGAAAATCACACCGTAAACAAAGTTTTCTCTCTTTCTCTCTATATTATTGAGCGATTTTGTGAGTATTTAGATACTTTGAGAGTTCTTGATCAAGACAAGTTTCATTCAAAGATCACTTGAGACCTTTCCTTCCGGTAATCGATTCTTTGAGGTAAGGGATATTATTTTTTTTTCGTAATGATATTATTTCTTCAATATCATTATCTTTGAAATGTTGATCCGAAGTTTTTATCAAATTTGGAACTTTTTTCATGCTCGGGTTACTATTTATGAGTTACTATTCACGAAGTTACTATTCACGAGTTACTATTCACGAGTTACTATTCACGAGTACTATTCATGAAGCGTGAAGATGTTTTTGTGGAATTTCTATCTTTTGGTGTCGGATTTACTATTCATGATATATAGTACTATTCACGATACTCAAGATATTCACGATACTTTGCACTTATTCACCAAAAAAATAAAATTTCTTCTTTTGTCCAAAACATCTATTTTGGATACTAGCTTTGATTGTATCCATGTTTTGATCATTCTTGAATTTTACACCAATGTGATTATTTTTGGGGTATTGTTGGACATGGATAAAACAAAGTACTGAATCCTTAATCCTTAATCCTTGTCATTTTGTTTCAATCGGATTCGTTCTTTAAAAATATTTTCATCATCCTCGGTCTTAAATGATGATATTATTGAATATCTTTGGCCTCAGAGTGCAAAGATGAATGATTTCAAGAATATCTTTGGCACGTAGTGCAAAGATGAACAGTGTTGAGATGAACATGATCGATGATTAATATCTTTGGCCTCAGTAGTGCAAAGATGAACAGTGTTTAAATGAACATGACTAATCGATGAACATCTTTGGCACGTAGAGTGCAAGATGAATAATTGATTCCGATGTATATTGATTGTTGTTACAGGATAAAAGATAGACGATGAACTTTTAAATTCATACATAGAAGATAGTAGTTTGCATTCTCTACTTAACTCTTCTAATGAATTATTTTTTCCTACCGCTAATATTGATTGAAAATTTGTTGTCTATTGTATTCTATTAAATTTTTCCTCATTGAAGACTAACGATAATTTGTTATCTTAGTCATAATATTCTTTATCGAGCTAGTTGAGCTCACCCTTTTCTTTTTGTTCCATTCTTCTCGTGGAGGCGAGAATATAAGCAGTACGAGCCTGGGGTATGGAATGAAGGTTTTAGAAAGGATTGTTTAGTAGTCCTCACCATTTTGTAAAATAATGTATCAATAAATGTGATGAGGATTTATGTGAGTATAAATATTGTCTAGAAGATAATATTTGTATTTAAACTCACGCTTTCTCGTTGTAATAATAAAGTTGTAGTTGTTTCGCATACCGTATTGACAACTCGTAATGGGTGATGTATACCTATTTTGGGGCGCCACAATTGGTATCGTAGCTTAGGGATATGATCTCTGGCGGAGATCGGGAATAGAACTAGGAGGGAGAGACGAGAAAATCCTTCGCTAGTGTGTCCTACCTAAGCTTATTTGTTAGTTGGTCAAGATATAGGGATATTATGTGATATATTGAATTCCTTAATTAACCCTTGTTTTATGACAAATTTGAGAATGTCGAATCGAGAATATTAACAGTGGAGTAAATGAGACCGTGGAGATGCTCAGACTTACCAACGAGGAGAACGTCTGTAACAGTCGGCAATGTTCCTCCCGTGAAAACAACACCACCGAAAGCGTATGATGAACGAGGGATGTTTAGAAGTTTTTTGCAGCTTCATGCAAAATCGACGAGGAGACTCGTGTTCAAAATACAGGAGGAAATGATAGCAATTCACCAGTTGTCACACATTTTCAGCGCTTCAAAGAGTCAGGACCACCGAATTTAAGGAAAGCCGATCCGATCACGGCGGAAACATGGGTCAAACAAATTACCAAGATATTCGATGTCTTGGGATGCACGGAGAACAGAAGGTTCCATTCGCCACCTTTATGTTCCGTGGCGAAGGCAGACTCATCGGGTGAGAGTCCGTGAAGCGTACCCATCCAACCGCACTCAAAGATGTCTTGGGAGACATTTCAGAGACTATTTAATGACAAATACTTTCCTCGAAAGTGTTCGCTATATGAAGGAAGTGGAGTTCATCGATTAGAGCAAAACAACATGACGGTGTCTCTCAAGACGAGGCAAAGTTTGCAGAGTTATCCGTGTTTGCACCTCATTTGGTGGAGAATGAGGAACGATGACGCGATGTTTCTTAGAGGTTTGAAACCCGCAGACACGCCAAGATCTCATTTCTCATAAACTTTCTCTTTATTCAGATGTTGTAAAATGTGGCTCAATTATTAGAGCGAGATAACGAGTACTGGCCAACCGAGGGACCATAACCGTGGATCGTACGTAGATAGCGCAACAATGTAATAATGATAACTCATGGAGAAAGAAACAGATTTTAACAAAAATGGTAACCACTCGGTGGTAATCATGGTCATGAAAATGTAAGAAGCGAGTCGAGGAGATTTTAAAAGAGGAGATTTAACAACGACTATGTGAAGACGACAGTCTGCGTGAAAGAATCGGTTCTAAGGGAGGAGAACGACCACCCATATATGCTACAAATGCGAAAAAGAGGGACATATCGGTCCAAACCGCCCACAACAGCTCAAGGTATGCTATAGTTGTGGAAAGGAAGGACATATCGCTTCGAGATCAGACTTTGAAGCGAAAAACCTAGTTCAATGGGGACGGTGACTCAAAAGATCGTCCCCGTAAAAGTCAAAGTCAACGATTCCGGAAGAGCGCTTTGTTGTGATCGGGTCATAATGCGAGGAACCCAAACGAGGTGATCACGGTAAGCTATTTATAAATTCTTGCGAAGTTTATACCTTACTTGATACCGGTGCTACCCATTCATTTATCTCTCCCGCATGTGCTCAACGCTTAAACTTGACTCGAGAAATTAGACTTTGACCTATCTGTGGAAACTCCGTTAGGAGAAACTTTCATCACATCCACTCGCTTATAAATCTTGTTTGATTCAAGTTGGCACCATCACCTTACCCGTTGACCTTATCTCTTTAAAGATACTTGCTTTTGATGTGATTTTAGGGATTGATTGGTTAACTACTCATCATGCCAAAATTGATTGTTTTCGTAAGGTTGTTAGTTTTCATATTCCTAACCAACCCATTGTATGCGAATTCAAGCAACTAAACCATTAAAATCAATCACTATCATATCTAATCATAAAGCTATTCGCTTATTGAAAAACGGATGTCAAGCTTTCTTAGCCCATGTTATGGATTTGAATAAAGACACGCCAAATTTGAATAATATTCCGTTGTTATCGACTTTCCGACGATTTCAAGAACTTCCCGCCTACCCCGAACGTGAAGTTGAATTCTTTATTGATCTTGAACTCCGTACAAAGCCCATTTCTAAAACCCCATATCGAATGGCTCCTATTGAACTTCAGAGTTAAAGGTCCAACTACGTAAATTGTTGGACATCGGTTTCATTCGGCCCCAGTACATCTCCTTGGGTGCTCCTGCTTTATTTGTAAAAAAGAAAGACGGAGTATGCGACTTTAGTATTGACTATCGGAATTGAACCATGTCACCATCAAGAATAGGTATCCTCTACCTCGTATTGATGACTTGTTTGACCAATTGCAAGGGCACAATTCTTTTCAAAAATCGATCTTCGCTTCGGATATCATCACCAAAATTAGAATCGAGGATATTCCAAAGACCCCTTCGAACTTGGTATGGGCATTATGAATTCTTAGTCATGTCTTTCGGACTAACTAATGCTCCTCGCTGCTTTCATGGATATGATGAACCGAGTATTCAAGGAATATTTGGATCAATTCGTTGTTGTCTTTATTGATGACATCCTTATATATTCCAAAAGCCGTGAAGATCATGAGCACCATTTGAAGTCGGTACTCCAAAGGCTTCGTGAAAACCAACTATATGCCAAATTGAAGAAATGCGAGTTCGCTTGAGGAAGTAGCCTTTCTTGGGCATGTGGTGTCAAAACATGGAGTATCTGTTGATCCGTGAAGATTGAAGCAATACAAAGTTGGGAGCAATCGAAGTCGGTGATCAAGTACGTAGCTTTTTGGGCTTAATGGTTATTATCGGAGATTTGTGGAAGGGTTTTCTCGAATCGCTACTCCATTAACTCAAATTAACTCGAAAGGATACGAAATTCGTTTAGGGCGAAGAATGCGAGAAAAGTTTCCAAGAGCTTAAGAGGAGACTTATTTCTAAGACTGTTCTAACAATACCATCCGGTTCGGATGGATTTGTTATCTACAAATGATGCTTCGTGCAAAGGGTTAGGATGTGTTCTCATGCAACGTGGGAAAGTCATAGCCTTATGCCTCGTGACAACTTAAAGAGTATGAGAGGAATTATCCTACTCATGATCTAGAGTTAGCGAGAGTCGCTTTCAAGCTAAAGATATGGAGGCACTATCTATATGGGGAGAAAGTGGAGATATATTCGCACCATAAAAGCCTTAAATATTTCTTTACTCAAAAAGAACTCAACATGCGGTAGCGACGTTGGCTCGAGCTATTGAAAGACTACGACCACACTATTCAATACCATCCCGGTAAAGCGAACGTGGTAGTAGCGATTGAGTAGAAGATCATATGCGGAACGAAAAGTGCGATGATGTCAAGTATACGCACAGAGCCAACTTTAATAGAAAAAGTTAAGGTTGCTCAAGCCACCGAATCGGAAATCGATACGTATGAAGAAGAAAGTACAAGAAGGAGCTATTCCTAAGCGAGAATTGATGAAGAAGGAATACTTGAGTCCACTCTAGACTTTGTGTTCCTAACGACTCGATTTGAAGTACAAGATTATGATGGAAGCACACAATACACCATTTGCAATCCATCCTCGAAGTATTAAAATGTATCGTGATCTTCGACATACATTTTGGTGGAACAATATGAAGAGAGAGATTGCAAAGTTTATATCAATGTGTTTAACTTGTCAACGTGTAAAGGCGAGACATCTAGTACCTAAGGGTCCGTTGCAACCACTTGAGATTCCTAATGGAAGTGGGAACACATTACCATGGATTTCAAGATTGGGTCTTCCTACGGTTTCTCAAGGCATCAATGCTATTTGGGTTATTGTTGATAGATTAACCAAATCGCTCATTTCTTACCGATACGGAGACTTATTCCCTTGAACGCCTTGCTAGTATATACGTAAATGAGATTGTGAGGTTGCATGGTATGCCCAGATCCATAGTTTCGATCGTGACCCAAGATTCACTTCAAGATTTTGGGTTAGCTTGCAAAAAGCTATGGGCACGGATTTGCGATTTAGTTCGACATACCATCCCCAAACCAGACGGACAATCGTAGAGGACTATTCAAACTCTTGAAGATTTATTAAGACTGTGTCCTAGACTTCAAGGCGCTTGGGATAAGTATTTACCATTGGTGGAATTCTCCTACAACAACAGCTTATCGTGCAAGTATAGGTGTGGCTCCATTCAAGCATTATATGGACGAAAATGTCGTTTCCAATATGTTGGGATGAGGTGGGTGAAGCAACATTGTTGGGACCCGAAGTTAAGACGTATATGACTCACCGAAAAGATCCAAATAATTCGACAACGATACAAAACGGCTCAAGATCGACAAAAGAGTTATGCGGATCTTCATCGAAAGGGACGTGGAATTTAATGTAGGGATCATGTATTGTTGCGAAGTTGCTCCATGGAAGGGAGTTACAAGATTTGGGAAAAGAGGAAAGCTCAATCCACGATTTATTGGTCCATTTCAAATTCTTGACCGAGTAGAAAATGTAGCCTATAGACTTGCGTTACCTCAAAGTATGTCTCGTGTTCATAATGTGTTTCACATATCTCGTATTTTAGAAAATATGTGAAAGACCCGAACCACGTTATCGAAGTTAGAACCGGATGAGATAGTCAAGACTTAACGTATGAGGAGGTACTGTCAAGATCTTGGATAGGAAGGAGCATGTCCCTACTCAAGAAAGGTCATACCACAAGTTAAAGTTTTGTGGAGGAATCATGCTATAGAGGAAATGACCAGGGATTGGAAACGGAAATGAAAGCGAGGTATCCTCACCTTTTCAAACACTGTGTACGTCGCCAATTTCGAGGACGAAATTTCATAAGGAGGGAGGTTGTAAGACCCCAAAATTTTTTAAATAAAAGGAATTTCCTTTATTTATTATTTTGAAATAGTAAGGGTTGATTTGATTAATGTGGATAGTTAAGGGTTAAATACGCAAATATTTCAAAATAAGCAAGTGGTTATAAAATATTCATTTTGTTTGGGGAATATTCGTTTGGTCGTGGAATATTCAGATCGTCGGGAATATTCGCATTTATGCCAACTGTAGCGACCATGTGTGGGCCCCATAACTAAAGCGATTGGATGAAGAAAACGACAAATATAAGTTGGTTAAAAATAACGGCGTAGTTATTGTTACTGCTAAGATCGTTGAATACCCTTGGTTAAAATACAAATGAATACGTCTGGTCAGTTACAAGAAGACACCTGTATCGCATAAAGATTGTTGAATTATTGATCCTTACGTAGAAGGCACTACTCAATAATTTTTACAAGATTCTATCGCTCAATATTTTATTTTATTGATTCAATAATTGTTTGCGTTGATATTTTATATTATTGTTGTTCAATAATTGTCACCGCATTATTATCTCCATTATCGATCAATAATTCATATTATTTGAATAATATTATTAGATAGCATTATTGACAATGTCTAGAAAGTTCTGTCAAGGAGAGGTTTGGTCACCTAATTGCGGCGCCAAGAAGAGAGAAATCCTTATCTGAAAGCCCCTCTTCCCTGAACTACCGGCTGGTTGTTATAATTGTGATTCTCGTAATATTATTTGTGAATAATTAATTATTGATTCATATGATAAAAAAATATTTATTTTATGTGGATATAAATGATGGATTTATTTATGTGGTTATAAATGAAGAAATTATTGTTGAGGTGTTTTATCGGATTTTATCGGATTGAGGTATTAAAATCAAATCGTGGGTTTTGAGATATATTATGGGGTTATAATTTTAATCCGACCGTTGGATTGTGGTAATTTTTGGGTATGTTATACATACATAAGTTGAGTATATGTCAACAAATTTTGAACCGTTAAAATGCACGAATGATTTGTTGTGAATTTTAAGAGGTGTCGGATTCGAAATTAGGTTTATAATTGATTTTGGTGGAAAATTCTAGAATTGAGTGGGCCCCACTTGTGGTTGGTGAAGAAATGTGCTGAATTTTATTTCAAATGTGGTGGGTGGCAATAGTAGCGTGTAAAGCCATCGTGTGTGAGTCAAGTCTCGCTTGGTGGCTAACATTTTCCTATAAATAGAGGGCTAAGTTAGAATTGAAAATCACACCAAAACAAAGTTTTCTCTTTCTCTCTCTATATTATTGAGCGTATTTTGTGAGTATTTAGATACTTTGAGAGTTGCCGATCAAGATAAGTTTCATTCAAGATCACTTCCGACCTTTCCTTCCGGCAATCGATTCTTTGAGGTAAGGGATATTATTTTTTTCAGAATGATATTATTTCTTCAATATCATTATCTTTGAAATGTTGATCCGAAGTTTTTATCAAATTTGGAACTTTTTCATGTCGGGGTTACTATTCATGAGTTACTATTCACGAAGTTACTATTCATGAGTTACTTATTCACGAGTACTATTCACGAGTACTATTCATGAAGCGTGAAGATGTTTTTGTGGAATTTTTATCTTTTGGTGTCGGATTTACTATTCATGATATCAGTACTATTCACGATACTGACCTTATTCACGATATCGGCACTATTCACGTATCTAAGACTATTCACCAAAAAATAAAATTTCTTCTTTTGTCCAAAACATCTATTTTGGATACTAGCTTTGATTGTATCCATGTTTTGATCATTCTTGAATTTTACACCACTCGTGATTATTTTGGGGGTATTGTTGGACATGGATAAAACAAAGTACTGAATCCTTAATCCTTAATCCTTGTCATTTTGTTTCAATTGGATTCGTTCTTTAAAAATATTTTTCATCATCCTCAGTCTTAAATGATGATATTATTGAATATCTTTGGCCTGTAGTGCAAAGATGAATGATTTCTCAAGAATATCTTTGGCCTGTAGTGCAAAGATGAACAGGTGTTGAGATGAACACGATGGATCGATTAATATCTTTGGCCCAGAGTGCAAAGATGAACAGTGTTTAAATGAACATGACTTAATCGATGAATATCTTTGGCCAGTAGTGCAAAGATGAATAATTGATTCCAGATGTATATTGATTGTTGTTCTGAGGGGATAAAAGATGACGATGAACTTTTAAATTCATACATAGAAGATAGTAGTTTGCATTCTCTACTTAACTCTTCTAATGAATTATTATTTCATTGCGAATATTGATTGAAAATTTGTTGTCTATTGTATTCTATTAAATTTTTCCTGTTGAAGACTAACGATAATTTGTTATCTTAGTCATAATATTCTTTACCGAGCTAGTTGAGCTCACCCTTTTCCTTTTTGTTCCATTCTTCTCGTGAGGCGAGAATATAAGCGAGTATTTAGCCTGGGTATGGAATGAAGGTTTTAGAAAGGATTGTTTAGTAGTCCTCACCATTTTGTAAAATAATGTATCAATAAATGTGATGAGGATTTATGTGAGTATAAATATTGTCTGTAAGATAATATTTGTATTTAAACTCACAGCTTTACTGTTGTAATAATAAAGTTGTAGTTGTTTCTGTACCATGTATTGACAACTCAGAATGGGTGATGTATACCTATTTTGGGGGCGTCACAAATTACAAGCTATTTGAAGGTATTTTATCTAACCTTTGTATTATATATATATATATATATATATATATATGAATTTACGTCATAGTTTGTTTGTGTTCTGTGAAATCAAAATTGGTGAATTATGGATATATACTAGGTAATTGCGATGATACATGCTTATAATGCTAGAGTTTATGTTTAAAATAAGAAATTTCATGCTAATTTCGTTTGACAATAGAAGAAAGTAATGTTAGTATATGTATTTTTCATATGGTTCATGAAGTACCAATTTTAGTGGTCAAACTGTATGTGAAACTGTAAATTGAGTCTTGTATATGTTAGTTCCTTAAGAAACGAGCATAACGTAATTTGAATGAAGTGATTTGGCCAAGTATAGAGATTACAGTGTTGATTTTTGTCTGAGGAATTCAAAATTTGAGTTTTTATATGAAAATGAGAAATTTGAGAAATTAAAGTAGTATAACTGTTGTTAAATTGTTCTATATTGATATATATATATGAGGAAACATGTTTATGATGGTTTTGTATCAATTGTACGTGTTAATATTATTGTTTAGTGGGTGAAATTTGTGTTTGTTGGGCTAAAAGTTTGCCTCTTGTTCATAGCCATCTCTCGCCTCTGTCAATAATAATTGCCAAGGCAAATTGCTACTGTGCTAAAAAGCAAAAATGGCGCATGTTGTCTTGGCCCCAAGCTTGTGTATATGGCAAGCAATTACGCCATCTGTTATCTGAGACAATGAAAGTCTCTTCATTGCAAAACCTTGTAACACCACTATAGCTTGGTTTAAGGTTGTGTTAAGGAGTCAAACATGTAACAAGGAGGTTAATTCAGTACCGTGTCATGTCATTAATGATTTCAACTTTGTAAAAATGATTGTAAGTGATGAACGTGTTATGTTATAAGTTAGTTTATATAATAAACGTTAGATAAGTATTGTGGGGTGAACACTTATGAATTTCTGATATTTGTATAGTAGCATAAGACTTGTGCTAAAATGATAAGTTTAGTTAGAAATGTACATGTTATGGTATGTTAGCATATCTAATAGGTATTGTGTTTCTAAACCTATGTGTAGGTGAACGTAAGTTTAATATTATAGCTTACGCTCGAGGAAAGTTTCTAAACTTCTCTTTTTACATTGAGCAAGTTTTCTAACTCTACATTTACATTAAGCAAGTTTCTTACTTTAAACTTTCATTAAGCGAATTCTTGTATTCCTAATCATTATTTGAACAAGCTAGCTATGATTTTAACTTTGTTCGAACAATTTTGGAATTCCAATATTTATTGATGTATTCTAACTTGTTTATTGTTAGACTAGTTTTTTTATTGTCCTTCATGTACTCTGAATGCGATTTTCTTGAATTCTAATTTCTAATGTTGAATTATCTTTAGTTCATTTACTTGACACAAGACATTCTCATAATGAACAAGCTTTATTTTCAGCTTGTTGTATATTCAATAATTCATAGTCCTAGCTTAATATTATTCAAGCAAGGTTTATTGTCATTCAATACTTATGCTTTGTAGTTGCTTCTAAGCATGAGTTCAAGATATAGTTAGTTAACTTACACTTATTCATTGTTCCATATTATGTTATTATTGATCAATTGTTGTGTTATCAAACACTATTAATTCAACTAGTCCTCTAGTTGATGTTCGTTAAACTTCAAATTACTCTTGAAAGATTACCCAATCCAAACTTTCTTTGGTGCGGACTTGTACTCTAAATACTGAGATAAACAACCATATTATTATTAGGGGATATTTTACGCTTAGCGTTGAAATGTTTATGCACAATACATTGTACGAAGGGCTGATCCCCCTAAGTACGAGGAGTCCTTATAGTCTTATGACTGTTAAAGTTGAAGTTGAAAGATTACTTGTAACTGTGGACATAGTTCGTGGTCTTATGACCCTCAGTTTTATATATTCCATATTTTGATTCCAGTCTGTGGTTATCATTGATAGAGTACTATTCAGTTTTGATGAGCCTATTCATTGGCAGTGATTACATTCTTGTTGATTCATTACTATATCTAGTGAGCAATTGTTTTGCTCACTATTGCATATTTATACACTCATTGCAGCTAAAGTTGAGAAGGTAGATGAACCTACAACTAGCAAAGAAAAGGGAAAAATGTACAAGTGATGAAGACTTGTAATTTTATTTTATTGTTATAATGATAGACTTTTATTTAATGATGTGATGTAATAATTTATTTCCGCACTTGTATGATGTTTAAGGTTAGACAACCTGGGATGTTTTTGGATTTAATAATGTAACCCTATTTAAGGGGAGGATTTATGGTTTAAATATTATTTTATTTAGGTAGATAGTATGAATGTATGGATAGTGAGCACCAAATCTTATGGGAATGAAGTACCTAGATTTGGGGATGTCACAAGATATCAGATATATGTGATTCCAATAGTTGGAGAGTATGCCCTTTTTCTATAGAGATAGGAAAAACTAGGGTTTGAGCCAATACACTCTTCTTTTTGAAAATTCTTCTTCCTTAGTGGATCACCATTAGAGACCATTGTCGGCGTCGGGATTTTTATTTGTCCCTTTTTTGTTCTTGTTCTTTGGTGTTCTCATGCTAGGTTAGATTTGTGACGCCCCCAAAATAGGTATACACAACACCCATTCTGAGTCGCCAAATACATGGTACAAGAAACAAACTACAACTTCAATAATACAAATGTCGTGTGAAATACGACAATATATATCTTATGAGTTTAAATATAATATTGTCTTCTAGACAATATCCACACGCAAATAAATCCCCATCATAATTATTGATACATTATTTTACAAAATGGTGAGGACTACTAAACAACTCTTTCTAGAACCTTCATTCCATATCCCGACTAAGACTTCGCTACATTCTCGCCTCCACGAGAAGAAAATGGAACAACAAGGAAAAGGGTGAGCTCAACTAGCCCGATAGAAAGAATACTATGACTAAGATAATATACAACAAATTATCGTTAGTCTCCAACAGGAAAAATCGATAGAATACAATGAATAACAAGTTTCGAGATCAATATTCAGTAATTTGAAATAATAATTCATAGAAGAGTTATGTAGAGAATGAAATCTACTATAATCTATGAATTTAACAAATCCATCATCAATATTTTATCCTCAGAAACATCAATCAATATTCATCTCAAATCAAATATTCATCTTTGCACTACGTGCCAAAGATATTCATCAATCCATCATGTTCATCTCAACACTGCTCATCTTTGCACTAAAGGCCAAAGATATTCATCGATCGGTTATGTTCATTTAAACACTGCTCATCTTTGCACTACTGTGCCAAAGATATTCTTCAAAATCATTCATCTTTGCACTACAGCCAAAGATATTCAATAATATCATCATTTAAGACCGAG
Organism: Panax quinquefolius; assembly: GCA_020205615.1. Taxonomy (NCBI): domain Eukaryota; kingdom Viridiplantae; phylum Streptophyta; class Magnoliopsida; order Apiales; family Araliaceae; genus Panax; species Panax quinquefolius. Next base: position 74,105,338 of record CM035159.1, on the reverse strand, counting down.
GATGATGAAAAATATTTTTAAAGAACGAATCCAAAGGAAACAAAATGACAAGGATTAAGGATTAAGGATTCGTACTTTGTTTTATCCATGTCCAACAATACCTCAAAAATAATCATAGTGGTGTAAAATTCAAGAATGATCAAAATATGGATACAATCAAAGCTAGTATCCAGAATAGATATTTTGGACGAAAAGAAGAAATTTTATTTTTCGATTGAATAGTCTTAGTATATGTGAATAGTGTCAGATACGTGAATAGTCTCCGTATACGTGAATAGTAACTCCGACACCAAAAGATAGAAATTCCACAAAAACATCTTCACGCTTCATGAATAGTACTCGTGAATAGTAACTCGTGAATAGTAACTCATGAATAGTAACTCGTGAATAGTAACTCATGAATAGTAACCCAGATACATGAAAAAGTTCCAAATTTGATAAAACTTCGGATCAACATTTCAAAGATAATGATATTGAAGAAATAATATCATTACGAAAAAATAATATCCCTTACCTCAAAGAATCAAGATTTCTAAGGAAAGGTCTCAAGTGATCTTTAATGAAACTTGTCTTTGAATAAAGAACTCTCAAAGTATCTAAATACTCACAAAATACGCCAATAATATAGAGAGAGAAAGAGAGAAAACTTTGTTTACGGTGTGATTTTCAATTCTAACTTAGCCCTCTATTTATAGGAAAATGTTAAGACGCCAAGGCATTTAACTCCGCAACTCCGATGGCTTTACCGCTACTATTGCCACCCACCACATTTGAAATAAAATTCAGCACATTTTTCACACCAACCACATGTGGGGCCCACAAATTCTAGAATTTTCCACCAAAATCATTTATAACCTAATTTCAATCACCACCTCTTAAAATTCATAATAAATTATACGCTTATCTTTAATCGGTTCAAAATTTGTGGACATATACTCAACTTATATATGTATAACATATCCAAAAATTACAACGATCCAACGGTCGGATTAAATATTATAACTCACACAATAAAGCTGTAATAACACCGATTTGATCTTTTAATACCTCCAATCTGACAAAATACAAATAAAACATCTCAGCATTAATTCCTTCATTAATAACCACATAAATAAATCCATCATTTATATTCATATAAAATAAATATTTCCTTATCATATGAATCAATAATTAATTATTCACAAATAATATTACGTAATCACATTTATGACAACCAGTGCTCCTGTGAAAGAGGGGCTTTCAATAAGGATCTCTCCTTCTCGGCGCCATGATTAGGTGACCAAATCTCTCCTTAGACGAACTTTCTAGACATTGCCAATAATGTTATCTAATAATATTATTCAAATAATATGAATTATTGATCCGATAATGGGAAATATCATGCGTAAAGGACAATTATCAAAACAATAATAATATAAAATATCAACGCAAAAATTATTGAATCAATAAAATAAAATATCAATAAGAATTCATGTGAAAATTATTGAGTAGTGCCTTCTTCACGTAAGGATCAATAATTCAACAATACTGCATGCAATCTGGTAATGCTTCTTCAAGCAACCACGCCATTCATCAGATTTTTAACCACCGGGTATTCCAACAGCCTTAATTGGTAAATAACTACGCCGTTATTTATAACCACCCAAACTTTGTTGTTTTCTCCTCATCCAATCGCTTTAGTTATGGGGCCCACATATGGTCGCTACTGCCGCATTTAATATTCCCCGACAAAGATTTAATATTCCACCACCAAACGAATATTCTCGACAATCACGAATATTCCACGACCAAACGAATATTCCCGACAAAAATGAATATTTTATAACCACTTGCTTATTTTGAAATATTTATGTATTTAACCCTTAACTATCCACATTAATCAAATCAACCCTTACTATTTCAAAATAATAAATAAAGGAAATTCCTTTTATTTAAAAAATTTTCGGGTCTTACAACCTCCCTCCTTATGAAATTTCGTCCTCGAAAATTGACGTACGTACTGGTGTTTGAAAAGGTGAGGATACCTCGCTTTCATTTCCGCTTCCAATTCCTGTGTCATTTCCTCTATAGCATGATTCCTCCACAAAACTTTAACTTGTGGTATGACCTTTGTCGTAGGGACATGCTCCTTCCTATCCAAAATCTTGACAGTACCTCCTCATACGTTAAGTCTTCGGCTATCTCGTCCGGCTCTAACTCTATAATGTGGTTCGGTTCTTTCACATATTTACGAAGTACAGATATGTGAAACACATTATGAACACGAGACATACTCGCAAGTCTATAGGTTACATTTCCTACTCGGTCAAGAATTTGAAATGGACCAATAAATCGTGGATTGAGCTTTCCTCTCTCCCCAAATCTTGTAACTCCCTTCCATGGAGCAACTCGCAATAATACATGATCCCCTACACTAAATTCCACGTCCTTTTGATGAAGATCCGCATAACTCTTTTGTCGATCTTGTGCCGTTTGTATACGTTGTCGAATCATTTGGATCTTTTCGGTAGTCATATACGTATTTAACTTCGGGTCCCAACAATGTTGCTTCACCCACCTCATCCCAACATATTGAGAACGACATTTTCGTCCCATATAATGCTTCAATGGAGCTACACCTATACTTGCTCGATAAACATTGTTGTAGGAGAATTCCACCAATGGTAAATACTTATCCCAACTACCCTTGAAGTCTAGGACACAGTAGTCTTAATATATCTTCAAGAGTTTGAATAGTCCTCTCGATTGTCCGTCTGCTTTGGGGATGGTATGCCAAACTAAATCGCAAATCCGTGCCCATAGCTTTTTGCAAGCTAACCCAAAATCTTGAAGTGAATCTTGGGTCACTATCCAAAACTATGGATACAGTATGCCATATGCAACCTCACAATCTCATTTACGTATATACTAGCAAAACGTTCAAGGAATAAGTCTCCGTGTCGGCAAGAAATGAGCAGATTTGGTTAATCTATCAACAATGACCCAAATAGCATTGATGCCTTGAGAAACCGTAGGAAGACCCGAACGAAATCCATGGTAATGTGTTCCCACTTCCATTCTCGAATCTCAAGTGGTTGCAACGGACCCTTAGGTACTAGATGCTCGCCTTTACACGCTGGCAAGTTAAACACATCGAGATAAACTTTGCAATCTCTCTTCATATATTGTTCCACCAAAATGTATGTCAAGATCACGATACATTTTAGTACTTCCGTGATGGATTGCAAATGTTGTATTGTGTGCCTCCATCATAATCTTGTTCTTCAAATCGTAGTCGTTAGGAACACAAAGTCTAGAGTGGACTCAAGTATTCCTTCTTCATCAATTCTCGCCCTAATAGCTCCTTCTTGTACTTTCTTCTTCTTCATACGATCATTTCCGGCCTGGCTCGAGCAAAGCAACTTAACTTTTTCTATTAAAGTTGGCTCTACGCGTCTACTTGACATCATCGCACTTTCGTTCCGCATATGATCTTCTACTCAACGTCGGCTACCACGTTCGCTTTTCCAAGATGGTATGGTCGTAACATGTGTCTTTGAAATGAGTCTCCTCTTGAGTTCTTCAAGCTCTTCCCACATTCTTTGCTCCATTCAATTTTGTATCTCTACGAGTCACTACATTAATGGAATAGCGATTCGAGAATATCCTTCAACGAATCTCCGATAATAACCAACTAAGCCTAGAAAGCTACGTATTTCGATTCTCGACTTAGGTTGCTCTCAACCGTGACTCATATCCCAATCTTGGATAAGACGTCACAATGACACCTATCGCTTTACTATCGCATCGAATATGACGTCCCTACAGAGAGTTCGCTTAGGTGAATTCCACAAAGGAAGTCACAAGATAAAGGCTCAGTACCAAATTCTATAGTTGAATTTTTAACTCCTGAAGTTCAATAGAGCCATTCGATATGAGATTTTAGAAATGAGTTTTTGTCACGGGGTTCAAAGTCGATACAAAATTTAATATCGGTCTTTGGGAGTAAACCAAGAAATTCTTCGAAAATACGTCGGAAAAATCAATAACAACAAGAATATTATTCAAATCTGACGTGTCTTTATTCAAATCCATAACATGGACTAAGAAAATTTGACATCCGTAATAAACGAATGACTTCATGGCTTGATATGAAAATGTTTGATTACAATGGTTTGATTGCTTGAATTCGAATAACAGGTTGCTTAGGAATATGAAAACTAACAACCTTACAAAAGCAATCAATTTGGCATGATGAGTAGTTAACCAATCAATCCCAAAAATCACATCAAAAGCAAATATCTCTATAGAAATAAGGTTAACAGTGTAATGATAGTGCCAACTGAATCAAGCAAGATTTATAAACAACGGATGTAATGAAAGTTTCTCCTAACTGAGTCTCCATAAATAGGTCAAAGTCTAATTTCTCCGTAGTCAAGTTCAAACGTTGAGCGCAAGCAAGAGAGATAAAAGAATGGGTAGAACCCAGATTCTAGTAAGGTATAAACTTCGCAAGAATTTATAATTAACTAACCCGTGCTAACCGTTCGGGTTCCTCGCATTTTGACCGGTCACGACAAAACGCCTTCTTCGAACCGCTTGACTTTGACTTTTCTCGGGACATCCTTTTGAGTCACCATTCCCGTTGGATCTGGTTTCGATATCGTCATAATCTCGAGCGATATGTCCTTCTTTTCCACAATTATAGCATACCTTAAACTGCTGTGGCAGTTTGGGGTGATATGTCCCTCTTCCCGCATTTGTAACATACGACCGGTGGTCGCTTCTCCTCCCTTAAAACTAGTTGCTCATCGGGCCGACGCCTTCAAATGGTCGTTGTTGAATCTCCTCTTTTTAAAATCTCCTCCCGACTTCGCTTCTTCTATTTTCATGGCCACGATTACCACCGGAGTGGTTACCGCTTTGTCCGTATTCTTCTTTCTCCGCCGGTTATCATTATTACGATGATCGCTATCTTGATATGATCCTCGGTTATGGTCCCTCGGTTGAACGTACTCGTTATCTCGCTTCTAACAACCGAGCCTGCTGACAACATCTCTGAATAGAGAAAATTTATGAGAAATGAGATATTGACGTATCTTAAGGTTTCAAACCTCTAAGAAACATCCGCGTCATAATGCGTTCCTCATTCTCTACCAAATGAGGTGCAACCCTAGATAACTCCGCGAACTTCGCCTCGTCTTTGGACACCGCCATGTTATTCTCGCTTCTCTAGTCTAATAAACTCCACTTCCTTCATACGATGAATACTTTCGTGGAAGTACTTGTCATTGAACTGCTTCTGAAATGTCTCCCATGACATCTTTGAGTGCGGTTGGATGGATACGCTTCACGCACTCCCACCAGTAGTCTCGCCTTCGCCACGGAACATAAAAAAGTAGCGAATGGAACCTTCGTTCTCTCCGCATCCCAAGACATCGAATATCTTGGTAATTTGCTTGACCCATGATTCCGCCATGATCGATCCGGCTTTCCTTAAATTCGTGGTCCCAACTCTTTGAACTGCTTGGCATGTGACAACCCGTGAATTGCTATCATTTCCTCTCAGTATTTTGAACACGAGTCTCCTCGCTAATTTTGCATGAACTGCAAAAACTTCTAAACATCCCCTCGCTCCTCATCTCGCCAGGTGGTGTTGTTGTTCACGGGAGGAACATTGCCACTGTTGCACGCTCTCCTCGTTGGTGAGTGCAGGCATCTCCACTCGGTCTCATTTACTCCATCATTAATATTCACAATCGACATTCTCAAATCTTCGTCATAAAATAAGGGTTAATTAAGGAAATCAATATATCACATAATATCCCTATATACTCGACTAACTAACAAATAAGCTTAGGTAGGACACACTAGCGAAGGATTTACTCGTCTCTCCCTCCTAGTTCTATTCCCCGATCTCCGCCAGAGATCATATCCCTAAGCTCTGATACCAACTGTGACGCCCCCAAAATAGGTATACACAACACCCATTCTGAGTCGCCAAATACATGGTACAAGAAACAAACTACAACTTCAATAATACAAATGTCGTGTGAAATACGACAATATATACTGTGAGTTTAAATATAATATTGTCTTCTAGACAATATCCACACGCAAATAAATCCCCATCATAATTATTGATACATTATTTTACAAAAATGGTGAGGACTACTAAACAACTCTCTCTAGAACCTTCATTCCATACCCCGACTAGTACTCGCTACATTCTCGCCTCCTGAGAAGAAAATGGAACAACAAGGAAAAGGGTGAGCTCAACTAGCCCAGTAAAGAATACTATGACTAAGATAATATACAACAAATTATCGTTAGTCTCCAACAGGGAAAAATCTGATAGAATACAACAGACAACAAGTTTCAGATCAATATTCGCAGCGGAAATAATAATTCATAGAAGAGTTACGTAGAGAATGAAATCTACTATAATCTATGAATTTAACAGTCCATCATCAATATTTTATCCCAGAACATCAATCAATATTCATCTCAAATCAAATATTCATCTTTGCACTACTGTGCCAAAAGATATTCATCAATCGGTCATGTTCATCTCAACACTGCTCATCTTTGCACTAAAGGCCAAAGATATTCATCGATCGGTCATGTTCATTTAAACACTGCTTCATCTTGCACTACAAAGCCAAAGATATTCTTCAGAAATCATTCATCTTTGCACTACGGTGCCAAAGATATTCAATAATATCATCATTTAAGACCGAGGATGATGAAAATATTTTAAAGAACGAATCCAAAGAAAACAAAATGACAAGGATTAAGGATTAAGGATTCAGACTTTTGTTTTATCCATGTCCAACAATACCTCAAAAATAATCATAGTGGTGTAAAATTCAAGAATGATCAAAACATGGATACAATCAAAGCTAGTATCCGAATAGATATTTTGACGAAAAGAAGAAATTTTATTTTTCTATGAATAATGTCGATATCGTGAATAGTGCAGATACGTGATACGTGAATAAGAACTCAAACACCAAAAGATAGAAATTCCACAAAAAACATCTTCACGCTTTCACGCTTAATAAATAGTACTCGTGAATAGTAACTCGTGAATAGTAACTCATGAATAGTAACTCGTGAATAGTAACTCATGAATAGTAACCCCAGACATGAAAAAGTTCCAAATTTGATAAAAACTTCAGATCAACATTTCAAAGATAATGATATTGAATAAATAATATCATTACGAAAAAAATAATATCCCTTACCTCAAAGAATCGATGCTTTTCTAAGGAAAGGTCTAAGTGATCTTGAATGAAACTTGCAACCTAATACAAGAACTCTCAAAGTATCTAAATACTCACAAAATACGCTCAATAATATAGAGAGAAAGAGAAAACTTTGTTTCGGTGTGATTTTCAATTCTAACTTAGCCCTCTATTTATAGGAAAATGTTAGCACGTACCAAGCAGACTTAACTCATGAACCTTGATGGCTTTTACCTCGCTACTATTGCCACCCACCACATTTGAAATAAAATTCAGCACATTTTTCACCAACCACATGGGGCCCACCAATTCTAGAATTTTCCACCAAAATCATTTATAACCTAATTTCGAATCAATCACCACTCTTAAAATTCATAATAAATTATACGTTCATTTTAACGGTTCAAAATTTGTGGACATATACTCAACTTATATATGTATAACATATCCAAAAATTACAACGATCCAACTATTTGGATTAAATATTATAACTCACACAATAAAGTCAGTAATAACACCGATTTGATCTTTTAATACCTCCAATCCGACAAAATACAAATAAAACATCTCAAAGATTAATTCCTTCATTAATAACCACATAAATAAATCCATCATTTATATTCATATAAAATAAATATTTCCTTATCATATGAATCAATAATTAATTATTCACAAATAATATTACGTAATAACATTTATGACAACCAAAGTTATTCCCGAGAAAGAGGGGCTTTCCAATAAGGATCTCTCCTCATCGGGCGCCATGCAATTAGGTGACCAAACCTCTCCTTAGATGTAACTTTCTAGACATTGCCAATAATGTTATCTAATAATATTATTCAAATAATATGAATTATTGATCCGAAAATGGGAAATCATCATGCGGTGACAATTATTGAAACAATAATAATATAAAATATCAACGCAACAATTATTGAATCAATAAAATAAAATATTGAATAGTAACTCACATGAAAATTATTGAGTAGTGCCTTCTTACGTAAGGATCAATAATTCAACAATATCTTTGTAATACCGTCTGGTGCATCTTCTTGCAACACGCATATTATCGTATTTTTAACCACCGGGTATTCCAATGATCTTAATTGTAATAACTACGCCATTATTATTTATAACCACCCAAACTTTGTCGCTTTTCCTCATCCAATCGCTTTCATGGGGCCCACACATGGTCAGCTACCGTCGCATTTAATATTCCCCGACAAAGACGTAATATTCCACGACCAAACGAATATTCCCGACAATTTAAATATTCCACGACCAAACGAATATTCCCACAAAATGAATATTTTATAACCACTTGCTTATTTTGAAATATTTGCGTATTTAACCCTTAACTATCCACATTAATCAAATCAACCCTTACTATTTCAAAATAATAAATAAAGGAAATTCCTTTTTATTTAAAAAATTTTCGGGGTCTTATAAGATTTGTTTGAAAAAACAAGTGAAAAAGGTCCGACATGTATATGTCGACGATTTAACTGTAAGAGTCGTCAGTTGGTGTTTTTACCTGGTTGCACCAACGCAACCGAGAAAAGTTTTGCACATTGACCCAGTGATGCGACATTGCTAAACGGTTTTGTGAAACTGAGATTCATTTGGGTTCGGGGGCTTGATTATGCGGAGGGAAGGTGTTAGGCACCTCCCGACATCCGTGTTACCACGATGACCGCCACTTTTTAAGAAATTGTTATATGAATGTGTGTGTGTGGGGGGGGGGGTCAATGTGCTGTTATTTGGAAGTAGTGCTATGCCTCATTCGCACCTATATACACAGAGTTTAAATTTATACAAAAATTCAGTTTTAAACAAGATATAGCAAGAGGTTTTGTAAAAGAGGTTTTTCAAACCCTGTGCTCAATAGTAATTTAGGCCTTTGATACTTCCATTTTATTAAATGTTTGGCTTGGTTGCATTTATTTTTTAGATGCGAAGCATCTTCAAGAAAATAATATATAGTTGTACCGAACTCCTCATGGGCATAAAAGACATCTAAGGAAATTCAAACACCGTGAATAATTTACAAGCTGCTTATAGCTGAAAATGTCCATCATGGGAACCGAATCTAGATTCAGTAGACTGAATCTGTGATCACATGATTCCTAGGCTCACATGATGTCGTAGTTTATATGAAAAGCGATGGCGATTATATATATATATATATATATATATATATATATATATAGAGAGAGAGAGAGAGAGAAGTAAGGATCAATACATACCCTTATCTTACTCACCGTGCTCACCCCTTTTTAGCAGACGGACGTGACGATTTTTGATCATATGACAAGTCGTCTATACTTTTAACGACGGACAACATATAAACGTCGCTAAAAGTATGATAATGGTTGTATGATAACCAAACCGTCATGGGTTCATCGCTAAAGGGATAAGCACGGTGAGTAAGATAAGGGTATCTACTGATTGATTCCCGACTGATATGTATATATATATATATATATATATATATATAGAGAGAGAGACACGATCAACCACCACGAAGCACCTCAATGGGGGATCAAAAATGTAAATAAAGCAATAAATGCGATCAACCGCCACAAAGTAAACTCCAGGTGGGACTAAATGTAAAGAAAGCAGTAAAAACAATCAACCGCCACGAAATAAACTCCAGGCAAAACAAAATGTAAATAATGCAGTAAAAGGCTACGAAGTAAACTCCAGGCATGACATAAATATATATATATATATATATATATATATATATATATACACACACACACACACACTTATATATATAAATTGTTGTCGAACTCTGTTCGATGAGCCTGGATTTTACATCCGAAGAGTTTACAACTTTTATATATATATAAAAGCAAATAAACGCTTCGGACGTGAGTCCAGGCTCAATCGAGGCATAACTTTGATAATGTTAGTCCATATATATAAATATATATATATATATATATATATATATATATATATATATATATATATATGCAAACACAAATGAAAACCACGGACCGAAGTCCGGGCATACACACACAACATGACTCTCAATGTGAAGAAGAGTGTGTGCAAAGATGAAGAGAAAGGCTTTAAAGTGTGTAAGAAGGCTTATAGTGGACTGCCAAAGAAGACTTCTATAGCTTTAAGTGGATGAACACTCGGCTCCCACCGGTAAAAATATAGTTATATGTAAGCTCACAAGTGTTTAAAATGAGAAAGCACTCAATATAGGGTGTGTACAGAGAAAATTGGACAGGGCTTCCTCGCCTTTTTTTCTTTTTAATATGGCCACCCCAAGCCTTCTATCCACAGATGCACCTACGGCTGCTCGAGGTGCCCCGGGCTCCGCGGGTCCCGTCATCTTGAAATACGTGCACGCGTGCAACGTGATGTCTGCTCAAACTTGTAGAACTTCAATCCGAGCATCCAATTGAGGTGTATAAGACCTATTTTGGACTGCTGTTGTTGAGAGCTACGCAATGACATGGAACCATGTCCTATGTCTTCAAGCTTCAAATTCTATCCGGTGTTCTGCCTTGCGTAGTAGTCACTCGGGATTGTAACTCCTTGGTTCTTGTGGGACATTGTTGTGTAGAATGTATATTGATTGTTCTTTGTTGAGACGACGCTATGTGAGGTTGAGGTGGAAATTTGATGATTTTTCCTTCACCGGGGGTTATCTCCTGTTTGGTGATAAGCGACGCCGTTGCTCGGGATTATCTCGAGATCGAGAATTTGCTGCAAGTGCTGAATACCCTCAGGGTTATCTCTGAGGTATGCCTGTCCTCCCGGGGTTATCTCTGGGTTTGGGAATTGAGTGCCTTGGTGTGAGTCCCGAGGTTGACGCTGACTGCATAATTTGAAATGAGCATCTTTGGGGTTATCTCTAGAACTGCAACTGCACTTCTTGGGGTTATCTCCAAGGTTGACATTATCTTTCTTGATGTTGTTTTTAGGACTAAGACTGAACATCTCGGGGTTATCTCCAAGATGAATCGACCTTCTCTGGTTGAATTTTTGGTATCTGCAATGCTTTCCTCGGGGTTATCTCCGAGGTGGGAAATGATACTCCCGGTGTGTTGTTCAGGGTTAAAACTAAACTTTTGGTGGTATTTCCGGGATTAAGCTGAGCTGTCTTCCAGGGTTATCTCTGAAAAAAGATTATGCACTTCCTACAATGTTAGTAACAGGTAGGCAGAAAATTTTGAGTGTCTACAGATGCCCCTCTTTATCATATTCATGCAATGCAATGGCATAGATAGGATAAAGAATACTAGACACTTGAAATATGACAAGATGCTTATGATGCAATGCATGACACCATGATGCAAAAGTATGTGGTTTGTTGGATTGCTCTCCAACATGATGGGATGATTTTTGGCTCCCTGTTGCTTCTACCGGGGGAGCACTACATAAACAGCCTGATGAAATATCATGGACACATGATCCATAGCTACCAGGAATCTTTAGGATTGTTAATGTTGGGGTTATCACCAAAGTCCTTAATCCTTGATACAGACTTCACATTGAAGACGCATCTCTCATGTACAAGAGATTCTGTGGGGATAAAGCTGTGTCTGTTGAGGATGTGTATAACATATTCCATCATCGATCCTCCCTGATGAGGATGTTCTTCACTGGTTTGTACTGACAGGTCTTTCCCCTGCTCTATTGGAATTACTGCCAACAGTCGGTGTTTTCAGGGTTACCTGACCTTCATTGACATGTGCATCAATGGATGAGATCCCTTCTAAGGATAATGTCAAGGCTTCTTGACCTTCATTGACGTGTGCATTAATGGTTGTATGAAAATACGTTAGGGAAAAGGTTTTAGGGCTACGACCCTGAATTGATGGCATTGGACCTTTGTGAGATATTGCCGAAGGTAGTTTGAAACAACTGAGATCATCGGTATAGTGTACCCTGTGTTTGGACGAATACCAATGAGTGATATGTAAAGCCATAACTTGACCAGTGAAAACCAGGATTTCAGGCTATTCTGCTCAATTGCGTAGCATTTTTATTCCTGATTTAACCTTTTTAGCTTGCGAGAACTCCTTTACAATTCGAACTGGACCGAGAAGGAGGGGTGGGACCCACTTAGGTGTACCTTAGGTACACCTACAATAACCGTGGTGGGACTGCTGACCAACCGTGATGACCTTTAAATGGGTCGTGTTGCTTTCTAAGTCATTTTCAAAGTCAAGTCATGAAGGAAATCTGAGAGCTCTTCTTCAGATCTGCTGAGTTCGGATGACTTTCTGCAAATTATGTCACCGTACAAGTGTTCTACACTGTCTTAGTAACGTATGCATGTCTTCTTTCCAGTTTTTATCCGTTGGAAAATGACTCATCACATGAAATGCATCTAAACACATAGTAATGATTATGCATGCTGAAATGACTTGATAAAAAATATTCAACATAGTAAATGTTAGTATTAAACCATGTCGAACATAATGATGTGAAAAAATTTGACTTTTGAAATAGTCAAATTGACACCTTTTTCTGCTATTTCTAATCATATTTGAGGACAAATGAGCTAAAGTGAAAAAGCAAAATAATCCTGGTAATTTGGCTACCCTTATAAATTTTTTACTTTAATGTATTAATGCATGTAGGATGTATATGACTATGGGTAGGTGTGCTACTGAATGTCCACCTAGTCATGCCTATGTGCATGTGGATAGTCCTATTTACAAAGGGGACTATGGCAAAAAAATTCCATAATGTAGGCATTGGGTAGTCATGCATTTTTAACTCTACTGTAGATGTATGTTAAAATAATGCATGCATGTATGTAGTCATAAAACTGTATTTTGAAAAGCTTCAGGTTAGAATTTACCACACCTTTTCTGAGGTGATTTGGAGACTTGTTGTCCAGATATATGGATCCGGATCAGTCGAGTAGTTCCCGTAGGACCACTTCTGGTGTGCGAAGGAGGGCTTATGAAGTGCCTCGACCCCGTTCCATTAGACAGCCTCATCGTTTGCCGGAGGCGATGATACGTCCTGTCCGGGTTGATGTAGCGGATGTAGAGGAAGGGGAGGAGGATGTACCGGTTGAGGCTCCCGCTCTTGCTGCACATGTTCCCCGTATGGACCTCTCGAGTATTCAAGTGGTGAACCCAGAGCTTCTAGGTGATTTGAGTCGACACCCCTCATTTTACTTGCATGCAAATGAGGTACAAAGCTATATTTTGATCTTCCTTCTTTCCTATTGATGAGGAGTAAAGGATTTTGATGTTGATCTGCTTTGTGATGTAGGTTCCCTGCTTTACACAGCCTAGAGGGAACTGGTTCAGTATTTACTCCATGTATCAGGCTCTGCATCCTGAATATAGAGCAATCGTGCATGATTGAGGATTTGGAGCTTTCTTTTCCATCCTTCCTCGCATGCGTTGTCCACTGGGTTACCTTAGGGCATTGTCGATTTGGTTTCACCGGCACTCGATCTCTCCATTTATTGGACTGTGAGGTGATGACGACGCCGATGGATTGGCAATTTATCACATATATGGAGTTTGGAGGGGCGTCGGTTCCTTGTATGGCAGATATTATCCTGACTTCCGTTAGATCCTTGCTAGGAGTTCCGGCGAAGGCGCTCGAGGGAAGGACTATTCGTACAGGTCCTAAGGTAAACCATACCTGCTGATGTGAGAGTCGGGGTTCGCATTCTTCGGCGATTATTCCTGATGATCATTAAGGGCTGCTTCATAGCTGATAACTCTTCTACAGAGTCATTCGCTTTGATCAGAGCTATACGACACGTGGACCATATCAGAGAGTATGACTGGGGTTCCTACACCTTTGCCTATTTCCTCAAGGGAATACGCATACGTTCGTAGGGCTTGACAGAGGCTTGGATAGGATTTTACCCATTTCTGCTAGTGAGTATTTCTCTTGTAATTTCCCATGTACAGGTAAAGAGTATTGATTGATAGCAGATGTTTGCCCTTATGTTGGCAGTTCTGGGCCTATGAGAGGCTCCCATGCTTACGTCCAGTGAGTGTGTTAGGATTAGATACCTACCCACGAGGACGGCGATGGCATCATTCTATACTAGCGGAGGTTCCTATAGCTGAGGGTTTCACTCATTGCTGCCTATAGCTGGAGTTGTTGACAGCTGATGTCTTCACATGGATTCCCTATTCAGGGGAGCATTTGAGCATTGGATTTGAGGATGGGTACCCAACTAGAGTCGAGTACATGATTTGCACTCGTAGGATTCCTCTCTTCACAGATGAAGGATGGGAGCTCTATTTAGGAGAGCGTGCTATCAGGAGCACCACGGGAGAGATTCGTATACCGATCTTGCCTCCTGCCAGGCGTTATTAGCCTGTTTCACAGTTACCCCTCATTGATATCCCATTTTTAAGTGTTGACAGTTTTACATTATCAGAGAGTCCCTGTACTCAGGAGATATTCTAGCATTGGTGGTTCCCACGTACCATTAGAGCCCAAACCCGTGCCACTCAGTTCATGGGGGATATGGTTCCTAGATCCGTGATGATGACGGATTGGCTAGCCTGTGTCCGAGATCCGACTCATTTGACATAGATTGTGATTTGACCCAAATGATTGGACCGCACATTTCTTTATCCAATGATTGGGCAGAGATCCTTTAAAAGCGAGATACTTTTATCCTTCCAACTCTGGCGGCTGGCCTTGGGTGACCCATATGGCTTTCTTGCGGTCAGATCCTCCCTTGTATAGGCCTAACATTCCTGTGGATAGAGATCCAATGACTCAGGAGGAGTTACATCAGGTGGACAGGATTGATGATGTAAGCATTGACACCATTGTCTCCTTCTGATATATATTCTCGTTATCTCTTTTGATAGGCCTCTGTTAGACACTGGTTGGCTTTCCCCCATTCTCGCTATATCTTTTGATAGGCCTCTGTTAGATGTAAAGGCGTCATTCCCCCATTTCCTATATTTCTAGTCACATGAGAGATGTATTAGATGATGATATACTTAGGAATGCATGTACAATTTTCCATTCCCTATATCATATTGCCATCTATTCTTTATCATGCATGTATTATGTTATGCATATGTATGTATGTCCGAGATATTCAAAGATTGACCCTAGATGGTCTTATGATCACGCCCACATGTGTCTTCTTGATAGTTAGCCGCATTGATCATACCCCACCGATATTGGTAGCATCCTATGCGAGATCGTGGTATGATAGTATGTCACCTTCTTGACGAGGTATGACTTGTAGATCGATTATTACAACATATTATGACTCTCCGATGTTTGAGTTCCGTGAAACTTCATAGAGGGTATGCTGGAGCATTGGATACCGGAGAGACAAGTCTTCTGGTTTGGCATCCACGAGTTGACTCCTACTCTAAAGGAGTATGCATAGTTGACAGCGCTGCCTTTTGACAGACCTTACGCCCATATGGCCATCGGCGACATGAGCCGACAATTTATGACTCTCACTAGGCTGAGGCGGAGAGTTGTGCAGGATGAGATCACATCCGGTCATGTTGTATCCCAGCATTTTTTGATGGATAGATTTGGCTATGAGGATAGTTATACACAACACTCCGGGGATTTTACCATGTCGGAGGATCATTGGCACTCGGCCAGAGTAGATATCTTGTTACTGTGCATATTATCGTATGTATACATGCCATGGTACATGGATGAGCTGGATATTGGCATCATCATGGCAGTGAGAGCTCTTAGGGAAGGTCACACCATTATACCGATGATCATAGTAGAGACACTGAGGTCAGCTACATATTGCAGCACTTACCCTGCATGGGTATTCACAGGCAGTTTGGTCATGTTATACGTATGGTTTATGTCATACTTGAGACTAATAGGCACTTTCAGATGGCACGGGTATTGTTTCATCCATGAGATAGCTATGTCATACTCCTTTCAGCATGTGGAGTGTACAGATCCTGCATCTTGGTCCGTTTTCCTGGCAGAGATCAGAGATCTATTTGATATATTATCGTGTACAGGGCTCTGCTCACCCTACAGCTTCATCACTCATGCTCCGGGCATGGATTATTTCCCTCTAGCTGTTTTGAGGGGCATGACAACTTGCCACCCACTGGTCGTGATGTGTCAGTTTGACCAGTTCCAGGACTTCCATCTTTTTGAGAGGGTAATGAGTCAGTGCTTAGCTTCTCGCCACTTATGAGCAAGGGATAGATCTAAGCTGTATGCCTGTTAGGATCAGCGTGACCTAGCTGCATTTTCTGTTAGCCATCCGGGTTGTTCTGCAGAGTATTCTGCATGGATAGAGACAGAGACGACATTGACTATGGCAGTATCCACAGTGCAGGGGATTGATTTCGATGATGGGGAGCCTATGGAGGAGACTTATATTCCCACCGAGGAGGATTTTATTACTGGGTTGCCCTTAGTTGTGATGGATTCTCCCAGTATGAATGCTACTGTGATTCAGCATTCAGCATATTATCTGGAGCAGAGTCTTCATCTGATGACCTTTGAGAGAGATCAGGCTAGGGCCTTGATGTTGACAGCTCTTGATGGGAGAGACACCACTATATTGGAGAGAGATGAGGCCAAATCAGCCAGAGATGCATTAATTGTAGAGAGGGATGCTGCCCTATCTACCCAGGATGTGGCCGTCACAGATAGTGCTTCAGTGAGATCCCTTACGACTGGCATCCTTGCCGATATGAGTGCATACATTGATGAGCATCATGTTACCATGCAGTTGGCCTCGGATTTTCTAGCTTATGTAGATACCATTGGGCCGGAGCTTGCAGCGATATGTTTTTCTTCGAAGAGGGATGCTATGTTAGATCTGATAGTCCGTATACTTACAAATCCATAGATAGACTTGTATTTTCCTGCACAGACTAGCTTAGCCATTTTGTCATGTACAACATATATGTATATATCAAACAACATTATATATGGTAGGGATATAAATTTTGATTTACTTCCCTTTCAGTTGTCCCTTAATACTTGCTTGATATTTGGTTGTTTCTTCAGGGCTTGTGATCTTGATCCATTCTAAACTCATCCTTGATGTGTGGACATTGAGATATCGCAGGATCTTCCAGAATGGATCATTAATCTGTATGTATCTCTACCCTCTTTGGTGTCTTGGGACTGGTTTCTGTATGTAGATGTGGAGAAGAGTGTGGCTTTTCCTCTCTAAGATTAACCGCACCACAGATGGTCTCCAGTACTCCTATTTAAGAGGAGTCCAGTTAGTTCCATCTCTTATGGATTGGTGTTGCTCTTCAAGGATTCAACCGCGGCTTAGATGGTCGCCCACTCTCCCATTTATAGGGAGGCTAGGTAATTCCATCCCTTTGGTCTGAAGCCGATGAAATGTGGTGGATTGAAGTTTGATCCCAGTACCAGGTGATAAGTATTTATGTTTTGTTAGGGGGTTAAACCGAACCATAAATGGCTACCTATGTACTCCTATTGAAGAGGAGATCAGGTCTGCGTAGTTTGAAGCAGGTGTAAGAGGTTCAACACTGAATGTAAAAGGGTGTAGGAATGTTTTTGTTGTTTTTTGTTTTTATAAAGAAAGGGTAGAAGTGTTTTTGTTTTTTTTATTGCGATCGAGCCATATAGAATATGGTTACCTATGTACTCTCGGGTATCAGGGAGATCAGGTCGACGTAGTTCGCCCCTCAAGATGATTTGCAGCCGAAGAAAAGTTTAAATCCCATGTGCAGGCTAAACTGCTGGGGAAAGAAAGTTTGATCCCATGTTTGGGATAAACTGCAGGTGTGAAAACGTTTGATCCTATATTCAGGATAAACTGCAGGTGTGAGAGGTTCAATCCCTGGTAAGATAACCAAAGTTGTATGAAAGATTTTAAATGAAGTGAAACCAGGCGGCTGGCTTGAAGAGTATGTTTCCTTGAGGGGCAAAAGAGCACGAAGAAGATTTTGTATGTAAGAAAGGGTTAGAAAACCTGAATGACTAGTGATCTGATGATCCAAAACCAGGATGTTTGCTTGATGGTAACCTCAGACATAGTACCATTTCACGGTGTCCGAGTTGATGATTTGTGGAAATTCATCACCGTCCATTTCCTGTAATCTGAGAGTGCCTCCTGTCAATAACTCCTTGACAACAAACGGGCCTTCCCAATTTGGAGCGAATTTTCCCTTAGATTGATCTTGGTTGTCAATGATATTTTTCAAAACCAAGTCATGTTATTTAAACTGCCATAACCAAACTTTTATGTTTTAGGATATGGTGATCCTTTGTTGATATAACTGACTACGGAAGATAGTCGCGATTCTCCTTTCGTCTATTAGAGACAATTGGTGATATCTGTCTTGTACCCATTGGTCTTCATCCAGCTGAGCATCCATCAACACTCTGAGGGATTCCATTTCCACTTCTATGGGGAGCATTGCTTCCATCCCATAGGCTAATGAGTAGGGGGTTGCCCCAGTGGAGGTACGCATTAAAGTTCTGTAGGCTAATAAAGTCAGAGGCAATAAGTCAGGCCATCCTTTGTGGTTGGCGAACATCTTCTGCATGATCTTCTTGAAGTTTTTATTAGCCACTTCAATAAGATCATTCATCTTTGGACGGTAGATGACGGAGTTAAGGTGTTTGATGTGGAATTTACTACATAACTCCTCCATCATTTTGTTGTTGAGGTTCTTAGCATTGTCTGACATAATTACCTCTGGTTGTCCATATCGACAAATGACATTGTTTCTGATGAAAGAAATGATGACTTCTTTGGTAACTCTGGGGAAAGAGGCTGCTTCTACCCACTTGGTGAAGTAGTCGATCATGGTGAAGATAAATCGATGCCCATTACTGGCTTTGGGCTTGATAGGCCCAATCACGTCCATTCCCCATATTGAGAAGGGGCAGGGTGAACTCATATTGTGGAGTTCCCATGGAGGGGCGTGGATAAAATTCTCATAAATTTGGCATTGGTAGCACCTCTTAACGTGATCATCACAGTCAGCCTTGAGAGTAAGCCATTAATGCCCTGTTCTGAGGATCTTCTTAACAAGTAAGGGTCCGCTCATGTGTGGCCTCTGAGCTTGGTCTTTGTCTAGACATCTAAGGAGACCTAATCCCGCATCTCTTTTGTAGAGTGCATCTCCGCTTAGGTAGAATTTCACAGCCAATCGATGAATCTACCTTTTTTCAGTCAGGCTCGCCCTAGGGGGTGTAGATCCATCTCGCAGATACTCCTTGATATGCTGATACCAAGGGTGTTGGATGGGAGGTAGTTCATCCGATACTTCTCCAACATAGTTACCATACGTTGGAGCCTGTTGTAGGGCAACTGGGATGCTTGTCATGTTTTCCTTGTCATGTATATTGATCAAGGAGGCCAAATTTGCTAGCGCATCTGCAAAATAATTCCTATTTCGAGGAATGTGGAGGAAGTTTACTTCTTCGAACTCTGAAGTCATCTGTAAAACTTGTCGATGGTAAGGCAACAAATGTAGCTCGTCTGATGCCCATTGAGTGAGCAAGTTTTAGCCCCATGATACAACCTTCATACTCGACTGTGTTGCTGGTGCTGACAAACTGTAATTTAATGGCGACGAGATATTGTTCCCCCGTACCGGCCACTAGAACTGCTCCAGCTCCAGATCTTTCTGTGTTAACAACTCCATCAAAATACATTTTCCACGTATGGAATGCATTGTACTTATGGTGTTGCTGAATTTCCATGACCCCTTCATCGGGGAAGTAGGTTTCTAAGGGTTTGTAATCCCTTGCAGGTGCGGTGGCCAGTTGATCTACAATTCATGGAAGCCCATGCTAAAGCACAACAAGTCTTCTCAATCAGAGTGTACTTGTGTTCACTACTGCTGAATCTTTTGCTGAGGTAGTAGATAGATCGCTCTTGGCCTCTATCGTCTTTCTATCCCAGCATGTAGCCCATGACATTATCATTAATGGACAGGCACATGAATAGGGGGACATCATCCCTGGGTGGTACCAAGATAGGAGCATTAACCAACTGCTCTTTGATTATAAGGAAGGCTTTCTGACACTCATCATTCCATTTCACGGAGGAGTTCTTCCTTAACAGCTTGAAGATGGGCTCACAAGTTACTGTGAGTTGAGAGATAAACATGTTAATGAAGTTGATTCTTCCCCAAAATTACTGTATTTCCTTCTCTGTCTGAGGAATGGGCATTTCCTTAATGGCCTGCATTTTGGTGGGATCCAGCTCAATCCCTTTGTGGCTGACTAAGAAACTTATCAACTTGCCTGATTTAACACCAAAGACGCACTAAGCTGGATTCAACTTCAAGTTATACTTACGCAACCTGTTGAAAAGCATCCTGAGATGGTCTAAGTGGTCTTCTTCCCTTTAGGATTTTACAATGATGTTATCCACGTAGATTTCTATCTCTTTGTGCATTAAGTCATGAAAAAGAGCCATCATAGCTCGCTTGTAGGTTGCTCTTGCATTCATGAGGCGGAATAAAAACCGTCTATAGCAAAAGGTTCCCCAAGGCGTGATGAATTAAGTTTTCTCACGATCTTCCTCAGCAAACATGATTTGATGATACCCCGCGAAGCAATCTGCAAAGGATTACATGTCGTATTGAGCAGTATTGTCAATGAGAATGTGGATAAATGGCACGGGAAAGCTATCCTTAAGGCAAGCTTTGTTCAGATCCCGGTAATCCACGCAAACTCGCACCTTTCCTCCTGGTTTAGGTACGGGGACTATGTTTGATAGCCATTCAGGGTATGTAGACACCATAATGATGCTCGCTTGAAATTATTTTATAATTTTTTCTTTAACCTTTAAACTCCACTCAGGTTTCAATCGCCTGAGCTTCTGCCTAACTGGCTTGAATCCCTCTTTAATGGGAAGGTGATGAAGGACAATGTCAGTGGACAAACCCACCATGTCTTCATGAGACCATGCAAAGACATCCAGGAATTGGGTTAGTAACGCAACCATGTCATTCCTTTTCTTTGGAGCGAGGTCTGAACCAATCTGGATTAGCTTAGGGTTTTCTAAGGTTCCAAGATTGAAAGAGGTGGTTTGATCAAGGTTAGGTTTAGGTTTGTCTTTGACCCATTCCTTGATCTCCTGAGGTATCTCAATCATCTCTTGTATTTCCATCAAGTCTAAGTCCAACTTTTAATCAAAGTTACAGTCCTTTTGGAGAAAAGGCAACTCATTAGCAAGTACAGGCACATCTAAATTCAGAGTCCCGAAACAAAATATGCTTTCACTTAATATATGAAACTATTTAATCATACAAAAGTGTTAGCATGTACTGATAAAACAACTGCTAATACTATACAGAAAAGTAAGCAGTTAAAGTTATCTATAGGGCAGATGGAAATTTACCCTCGTCGACCAATGTATGGAGTGTTGCTCCAATTGCCGAGGGTAAAGTCCTGATGGACTGGATTGATGGAGGGGCTATCATTGTCCTCCTACTCCCTAATGATGACCATGACATATGGGCAATCATCGTCTGGGGTGTATCTATTTGTATGCCTGACATCATCCTGGCAATATCTTGTTTACATCTCTGTTCCCTCTCTTCCACTTTGGGATCAGGAATTAGGACCTTTTTTGCTTTAATTGGTATCAGTTTGGGAAATATCATAGTCATAACATGGACGGGAACCTTTACCGGAGACTGTACAAGCTCAGGATTTACAGGTGGAGACAATCGCCGTGTGGTTGAAGTTGAAGGAATCTGTTTATGCTTATGAAGATTCCTATGACTGAAGCTAGCAGAATAGCCTAATCCAGCTGTCCCTGTTTGACTGGGCGCTTGAATCGGGTGCTTAATACCCTGATTGTAAGACCCCAACTTATTATAAATGAAATTGAATTTCCTCTATTTATTATTTTGAAATAGTAAGGGTTGATTTGATTAATGTGGTTAGTTATGGGTCAAATGCACAAATATTTCAAATAAGCAAGTGGTTATAAAATATTCATTGTTGTCAGGGAATATTCGTTTGGTTGTGGAATATTCTTATTGTCGAGGAATATTAAATGCGACAGTAGCGACCTTGTGTGGGCCCCCATAACTGAAAAGCGATTGGATGAAGAAAACGCACAAGTATAAATTGTTTATAAATAACGAAGTAGTTATTCTGCTATTATCTTTGTTGAAATACTACTGGTTGGTTAGAAATATAGTAGCACAGTATTGCACCAATTATTGATTCTTACGTAAGAAGGCACTACGCTTGATAATTATTACGATAATTCTTTGCTCAATATTTTATTTTATTGATTCAATAATTGTTGCGTTGATATTTTATATTATTGTTGTTTTAATAATTGTAATTACACAAGATTTTCTATTATCGGATCAATAATTCATATTATTTGAATAATATTATTAGATAGCATTATTGGCAATGTCTAGAAAGTTACATCTAAGGAGAGGTTTGGTCACCTAATTGCGGCGCCAAGAAGGAGAAATCCTTATTGAAAGCCCCATCTTTCTGAGGAGCTACTGATTATTTATATTGTGATTACGTAATATTATTTATGAATAATTAATTATTGATTTATATGATAAGGAAAATATTCATTTTATGTGGATATAGATGGAGAAAATTTTAATGTGACAATTGTTGAAAATTGTTATTTTATCTTTTTCTGATAAAATAATTCATTTAAATATATTATTATATTATAATAATGTACTAATGGTGATATTTTTACAATGAATGTGGGATATATGAATAAATGAGGAGGAAGAGTATTTTTGTTACTAAAAATATTTAAAACATGTTTTTCATGTTTGTGGACCCCATTTCTTGACTGAAAATTGATTATAGCCTGTAAAATCGTCCGTATGTGGATTTCAACCAATTTCTGCTTGGAATTTGGAAAAACTTAAACATACAAAGTTGTAGATAATGGAATTTTCTATGGAATGGACATAAGGTTCGAATTTTTCTAATAAAAGGCTATTTATTATGAATTATTGAAGTTCTGAAGTTCCAGAATAATTGATTTTTAAAGTTTTAATTATTTTTTTTAAGAAAAACGTTTTTGGTGAGTTGATTGGGTCCCACATGTGATATAAATGTGTTGAATTCAGATACAAGAGGTGGGCGTGACAAAAATTTATATATAATAATATTTTCTTAAATTTTCTGCTTTGGTGTTCTAAGAATTTTTCCTATAAATATGGTGCTTAAGTTAGAATTCAAAATCACACTAGAAACTAAAGATTTCTCTGTCTATATTATCGAGTGTATTCTTGTGAGAATTTTTGTAAGACCCCAACTTTTTAAATAAAGATGATTTTTCTATAAATATTATTTTTAAATATTATGGAATGAATTTGAAATAATGTTATAGTTGTGGGTAATATTTATAAATTTTGCAAAGTACACAAGTTGTTATAAAATATTCGTTTGGTCGAGGAATATTCTTTTTGACGGGGAATATTCATCCAACGACACAATCATTGGTGGACCCCACAACGAAATTATTGTCGGAATAATCACATCATACTACTATAATATAATATTATAATTCAATATATTTAAATAAATTATTGATTTGATAATTTGAAATACTGTGTAATGACAATTATTTAATTAAAAATATCAACGTAACAGTGATTGAATCAATAAAATATTAAACAATAATTACTGTAACAATTATTGAGTAGTGCCTTCTTACGTAAGAATCAATAATTAAAAAAATATTGTGCAATACCGTGTCTTTCTTTGTGCAATAACGGCGATATTCTTGTATTTTAACCACCAGGTATTCCAACAGTGTTAACGATAACACTTCCGCCGTTATTTTCATAAAAATATTTTTATCGTTTTCTAACTCCGACAATAATTCTATTGTGGAGTCCACCAATGATTGTGTCATCGTACGAATATTCCCCGACAAAAAGAATATTCCCCGACCAAACGAATATTTTATAACAACTTGCGTACTTTGCAAAATTTATAAATATTACCCACAACTATAACATTATATCAAATTCATTCCATAATATTTAAAAATAATATTTATAGAAAAATCATCTTTATTTAAAAAGTTGGGGTCTTACAACCTCCCCTTCTTAAGAAATTTCACCCTCGAAATTAGGGTACGTACCTGGTATGTCGAAAAGGTAAGGATATCTTGATTTCATTTCAGATTCTAACTCCCAGGTCATTTCCTCAACATCGTGGTTTCTTCACAAAACATTAACTTGAGGTATAACCTTGGAGCGTAGAATATGTTCCTTCTTATCCAAGATTTGAACAGGAACCTCTTCATACGTCAAATCTTCCGCTATTTTGTCAGGTTCTAACTCAATAATGTGGTTCGGGTCTTCCACATATTTACGTAACATTGATATGTAAAAACGTTATGAACACAAGACATACTTGGCGGTAAAGCGAGTCTATACGTCACAGTTCCTACTCGATCAAGAATTAAAAGTGGGCCAATGAAACGAGGATTGAACTTTCCTCTCTTTTCAAATCTCGTAACTCCTTTCCATGGAGTAACACGTAACAACACATGATCTCCAATATCAAATTTCACGTCCTTTCGATGAAGATCAGCATAACTCTTTTGTCGATCTTGTGAGGTTTTTATACGTTGCCGGATCGTTTGAATCTTTTTTGTAGTCATACGTACCAACTCTGGTCCCAACAACGTTGCTTCACCCACCTCATCCCAGCATACTGGAGAACGACACTTTCTTCTAAACAACGCTTCGAATGGAGCCATGCCAATACTTGCTTGATAACTAATGTTGTATGAAAACTCCACCAACGGTAAGAACTTGTCCCAACTTCCCTTGAAGTCAAGGACACAGAGTCTTAATAAATCTTCAAGAGTTTGAATAGTCCTCTCTGATTGTCCGTCCGTCTGAGGATGATATCTGAACTAAATCGTAAGTCCGTGCACATAGCTTTTTGCAAACTAACCCAAAATCGTGAAGTGAATCTTGGGTCTCGATCAGAAACTATGGTTACTGGCATACTTTGCAGTCTTACAATCTCGTTTATGTACATATGAGCAAGACGTTCAAGTGTATAAGTTTATCGTATTGGTAAGAAATGAGCAGACTTGGTCAATCTATCAACAATGACCCAAATTGCATTTATGCCTTGAGAAACCTTAGGAAGACCAGTAATGAAATCCATGGTAATGTGCTCCCACTTCCATTTTGGAATTTCAAGTGGTTGCAATGGACCTTTTGGTACTTGATGCTCCGTCTTGACTCGTTGACAAGTTAGACACCTCATACGCATCAGCTTCAGATCTGTTACTTGAGCAACTTTAACTTTATCAATTAAAGTCGGTTCTACTCGTATATTTGCCATCATTACATGGGTCCCTGGAGTTTTTAAGTCTATCTCCATCCTTTGCAAGTCACACAAAATGGGCCTTTGCGTTGTCAATATCGCACTCGTACTCGCATATGATCTTCTACTCAATGCGTCAGCTACCACGTTCGCTTTTTCAAGATGGTATTGAATGGTATGATCATAATCTTTCAACAGCTCAAGCCAACATCATTGTCGCATGTTGAGTTCCTTTTGAGTGAAGAAATACTTGAGGCTTTTATGATCCGTAAAGATCTCCACTTTCTCCCTATACAAGTAATGCCTCCAAATTTTAAGTGCGAAAACAACAGCTGCCAACTCTAGATCATGAGTAGGATAATTCCTCTCATATTCTTTGAGTTGTCGAGAGGCATAGGCTATGACTTTCCCATGTTGCATGAGAACACATCCTAACCCTTTGCCCGGAGCATCACTATAGATGACAAATCCCTCCGAGCCAGATGGTATTGTTAGAACAGGTGCTGAAATGAGTCTCCTCTTGAGTTCTTGAAAACTCTTCTCACATTCCTCATTCCAACCGAATTTTGTATCTTTTCGAGTCAGCTGAGTTAATGGAGTAGCGATTCGAGAAAACCCTTATATGAATCTCCGATAATAACCAGCTAAGCCGAGGAAGCTACGTACTTTGGTCACTGATTTAGGTTGCTCCCAGCTTTGAATAGCTTTAATCTTTGCTGGGTCAACAGATATTCCATGGCTTGATACTACGTGCCTAAGGAATACTACTTCCTCAAGCCAGAACTCCCATTTCTTCAACTTAGCATAAAGCTTATATTCACGAAGCTTTGAGAGTATCAGCCTCAAGTGTTGCTCATGATCTTCACGGCTTTTGGAATAAATAAGGATGTCATCAATAAAGACGACCACAAAGTGATCCAAATTTTCCTTGAATACTCGGTTCATCATATCCATGAAAGCAGCAGGAGCATTCGTCAATCCAAAAGACATGACTAGGAATTCATAATGCTCGTCTTGCAGGGTTCGGAAGCCGTCTTTGGAATGTCATCGGTTCTAATCTTTAATTGGTGATATCCAGAACGAAGATCAATCTTTGAAAAGAATTTGGTTCCTTGTAACTGGTCAAATAGGTCATCAATACGTGGCAATGGGTACCTATTTTTGATGGTGACATGATTCAACTCCCGATAATCAATACAAAGTCGCATACTCCCATCTTTCTTTTTCACGAATAGAACAGGAGTACCCCAAGGAGAAGTACTAGGACGAATAAAGCCAATGTCTAATAATTCCTACAGTTGGGTCTTTAACTCCTTAAGTTCAATAAGAGCCATTCGATATGGGGCTTTGGAAATGGGTTTTGTACCGGGTTCAAGGTCGATACAAAATTCAATTTCCTGCTCTGGGGATAGGCCAGGAAGTTCTTCAGGGAATATGTCAGGAAATTTATTAACAATAGAAATATCATTCAAAACTGACATATTTTTGTTTATATCCGTGACATGAGCTAAGAAAGCTTGACATCCATTTTTTAATAAACGAATAGCTTTATGGCTTGAGATGACAGTGATTGATTTTAATGGTTTGGTTGCTTGAATTCGTATAATAGGTTGGTTAGGAATATGAAAGCTAACAACCTTACGAAAACAATTAATTTTTGCATGATGAGTAGTTAACCAGCTGGACTTGTCTTCGGTGCACGACAAAATCGGGCCAGGTGTCCTTCTTTTCCACAATTGTAACATGCTTTGGATGGCATCGCTCAGTTTGGACTGATGTGTCCCTCTCCTCCACATTTGAAGCATATGATAGGTGGTCGTTCTCTTTCCTTAACGACATGTGCTGATGCTGACGTCTTTCCATCATTGTTGAATCTCTTCTTCTTGAAATGTCCATTCTTATTATTTTGGCCATGATTACCACCAAAGTGTTTACCATTTATGGCATGTTGATTCCCTCCACGCTTATTATCACTGCTTCGATGATCATTATCACCCCAGACATTATCATCATTTTATCTACCGCTCTCTCTTTGGTTGGGTTGACTCATTATCGCGCTCCAATAACTGAGCCATATTAACAAAATCTGAATACAAACATAGTTTATGAGAGATAAGATATTGACGTATCTCAGGTTTCAAACCTCTTAGAAATATTAGTGACATTCTCTCCTCATTATCAACCAAATGAGACGCAAACCGACAACTCGTAAAAACTTGGCTTTGTCTTTGCGCGACGCGGTGGTGTTGTTGTTTTGTTCCAACTTGATGAACTCTACCTCTTTCATGTGATGAATACTTTCGGGAAAGTACTTGTCGTTGAATAGTTCTTGGAACTTCTCCTAAGACATTTTCAAAGGTCTTGCGGAGTTTGAGTCGTTTCTGATTCCCACCAAAGAATCGCCTCCCAACCAACCGCATGACACCCCAAAATAGGTAAATTGAGAGTTTAATAAGAATATTGTCATCTAGACAATATCCACACTCAAAAGAGTCCTCTTTACATTTATTTTCACACGATTTAACAAAATAGTGAGGACTACTAATACTATCATCTGGACCGTCACTCCGTTCCCCGACTAGTTCCAGCTACGTTCTCATTTCCTGAAGAGAACAGTGAAAGAAAGGGTGAGCTCAACTAGCCTAGTAAGAAATATTATGACTAAGATAATGCAGAATAAATTATCATTAGCCTTCAACAATGTTAAACTAATAAAATATAACAAACATCAAGTTTAATTGCAGGGGAACAAGCAATCCATTAAAAGAGTCAAGTAGAGAATAAAATCTACTATCTTTTATGATTTAAAAGTTTTTCATCACTTTTATCACGAGACTCGACAATAAATAATCCACATCATCCTCGCACTACTACCAAGGATATTCATTAGTATCACAACTACAAATTATCCATGCACTACGACCAAGGATATTCGTGTATTCATCAATGGTCATGATCATGCCAAGAACTGTCCATCAATGCATTACGGGCCAATGAGGACTTTTTCCACATCATTTGTAACATTACGGTCATGATTACACCAAATAATCCCTGGTCATAATCATACCAAGTCCATCTATGCACTACAGGCCACAGATGACTTTCAACATAATGTAAACATGAGGATGATGATAATGATATAAAAATTCAATAAAACAAGTTCAAGAATTAATTTATCCAGGAACTAATATCATCCAAATTGTCAACATGATACTTCTTTGTAGAGTAAAACTCAAGAATGCTCAGAAGAATATTTTCATGAAAAGATACTGGATGAAGAGCAAATATCAAGGATATTCCACTAATTTCATGGAGTATAGAAGTCAAAACTTTAACCAACTGAGTATAATAAAGAATGGGATAACAAAAGAAATCTCCAGGCATGCGATAGACCGCACAGACAGGTTATTCCAACAGAATAATTAATAACGGAACCAGGTCATGCACAAATGCACAGACAGGATATTCCAACATAATAATAAATAATGGAACCAGGTTATGCGTAAATGCACAGACTGGATGTTCTAACAGAATAATAAATAACGAAACCAGGTCATGCATAACGCACCGACAGGATGTTCCAACAGAATAATAAAATGGAATAACAGAAGAATTTCACCATGTATGCGGTACTTCTCATAGACAGGTTATTCCAACATAATGATAAAGAATGGAATAACAGAAGAATTTCACCAAGTATAGGGTAGCCCGCGTATACAGGTTATTCCAGCAGAATAATAAATAATGGAATAACAGAAGTTCTCTTCATGAATAAGAAAGAAATAATACCCCTTGCCTTGTAGTAACAGAAGATTCTTCTTCTTTCTCTCTTATTCTCTCTATTCTTTCTCGCTCTATAGCTTTAGTCAATTCATGAAAAATAATGAAGAAATGAGCTTCTATTTATAAGCTTGGTAGATTAAGGGTAAAATAGTCTTTTCACCATAATTTATGACATCATCGCTTACATCATCGATCATATGACATCATTGCTTACATCATCGATCAAATGACATCATTGCTTACATCATCCTTCCGATGACATCATTGTTTACCTCATCGTTCCGATGACATCATCGCTTACATCATCAGAATTCAAATTCAAATTGTTCTCTTCCACCTCATTTTACTTTTATACCATGAATTTACTATAATAATGTTACCATTCAAATTATATATAAAAAAACATACTATCATATAATCACATCATACTACTATAATATAATATTATAATAATATATTTAAATGAATTATTGATTTGATAATTTGAAATACTGTGTAATGAACATTATTGAATAAAAAATAACAACGTAACAATTATTGAATCAATAAAATATTAAACAATAATTACTGTAACAATTATTGAATAGTGCCTTCTTACGTAAGAATTAATAATTCAAAAAATATTGTGCAATACCGTAATAACTCTTTAATGCAACAACGCGTGTTTCTTGTATTTTAACCACCAAGTATTCCAACAAGGTTAATTCGTAACACTTCCGCCATTATTTTCATAAAAAATATTTTTGTCATTTTCTAACTCCTACAATAATTCCGCTACGGGTCTACTACCATGATTGTGTCGTCGCATTTAATATTCCCAAACAAAAAGAATATTCCCCGACCAAACGAATATTTTATAACAACTTGCGTACTTTGCAAAATTTATAAATATTACCCACAACTATAACATTATATCAAATTCATTCCATAATATTTATAGAAAAATCATCTTTATTTAAAAAGTTTGGGTCTTACAACCTCCCCTTCTTATTAAATTTCACCCTCGAAATTAGGGTATGTATCTGGTATGTCGAAAAGGTAAGGATATCTTGATTTCATTTCAGATTCTAACTCCCAGGTCATTTCCTCAACATTGTGGTTTCTCCACAAAACATTAACTTGAGGTATAACCTTGGTGCGTAGAATATATTCCTTCTTATCCAAGATTTGAACAGGAACCTCTTCATACGTCAAATCTTCCGCTATTTCGTCCGCTTCTAACTCAATAATGTGGTTTGGGTCTTCCACATATTTACGTAACATGGATATGTGAAAAAAGTTATGAACACGAGACATACTTGGCGATAAAGCGAGTCTATACGCCACAGTTCCTACTCGGTCGAGGATTAAAAATGGGCCAATGAATCGAGGATTGAGCTTTCCTCTCTTTCTAAATCTCGTAACTCCTTTCCATGGAGCAACACGTAACAACACATGATCTCCAATATCAAATTCCACGTCCTTTTGATGAAGATCAGCATAACTCTTTTGTCGATCTTGTGAGGTTTTTATACGTTGCCGGATCGTTTGAATCTTTTCTGTAGTCATACGTACCAACTCTGGTCCCAACAATGTTGCTTCACCCACCTCATCCTAGCATACTGGAGAACGACACTTTCTTCCCTACAACGCTTCGAATGGAGCCATGCCAATACTTGCTTGATAACTGTTGTTGTATGAAAACTCCACCAACGGTAAGAACTTATCCCAACTTCCCTTGAAGTCAAGGACACTGAGTCTTAATAAATCTTCAAGAGTTTGAATAGTCCTCTCTAATTGTCCGTCCGTCTGAGGATGATATGCCGAACTAAATCGTAAGTCCGTGCCCATAGCTTTTTGCAAACTAACCCAAAATCATGAAGTGAATCTTGGGTCTCGATCAGAAACTATGGATACTGGTATACCATGCAGTCTTACAATCTCGTTTTTGTATATACGAGCAAGACGTTCAAGTGTATAAGTTTCTCGTATTGGTAAGAAATGAGCAGACTTGGTCAATCTATCAACAATGACCCAAATTGCATCTATGCCTTGAGAAACCTTGGGAAGACCTGTAATGAAATCCATGGTAATGTGCTCCCATTTCCATTTTAGAATTTCAAGTGGTTGCAATGGACCTTTTGGTACTTGATGCTCCGCCTTGACTCATTGACAAGTTAGACACCTTGAGATAAACAATGTTATCTCTCTCTTCATATTGCTCCACCAAAATGTATGACGAAGATCACGATACATTTTGGTACTCCCAGGATGGATTGCAAACGGTGTGTTGTGCGCCTCCATCATGATTTTATACTTTAAATCAGGGTCGTTAGGAACACAAAGTCCGAGTTGACTCGAAGTATTCCTTCTTCATCGATTCTTGCTTCCGACATAGCACCTTCTTGCACTTTCTTCCTCATACGCATCTGCTCCAGATCTGTAACTTGAGCAGCATTAACTTTATCAATTAAAGTCGGTTCTACTAGTATATTCGCCATCATCACATGGGTCCCTGGAGTTTTTAACTCTATCTCCATCCTTTGTAAGTCACACAAAATGGGCCTTTGCGTTGTCAATATTGCACTCATACTCGCATATGATCTTCTTGTTAGGTTTGTAATATTCATGAACGCAATCAAATTGCATAAATAAGCGGAAACGTGGAAAATTAGAGTTTTAAAAATTTTACAAACCATATACCCGGATCACCCTTTATGCATAATTATTAATTAAACGAAAAAGAAAGAACAAGAATCATACCCTTGAAGATTCGAGCTTCCTCAGGTACAAGTTCACCTCCAATCCTTTTCGCGTTCAACTTGAATCCACCGGGTTTGGTTCCTTCCTTTGATCAACGTTAGCCACCCAAGTGTTTGGCCTCTAGAGGTGATCCACCAAGGAAGAAAAAGAATTCAAGAAGATGGGTGGTTGGCTAAACCCTAATTTTTCTATCTCTATAGAAAAGGCGTACTCTCCCAACTATTGGAAATATTACGTAGTTGTAAAAGTCAACAACCACACCACCCATAATAAGACTCCTCTTATTTATAAATGTGGGCAACCCACCTTAACAATTAAGGAATTGAGATTTATTTAATTAATTAAATTCTTTTAGTTAATTAAGCTCCCTAATCTTATTAGGGATAATTAATTAAACTCTTTTAACTAATTTTCCTTCCTAATCCAATTAGGAATAAATGAGAGTACTTATATTAAATTAATTCCTAAACTCTTTTAGAAATTAAAATAATAATAATTGTAATAATATTAATAAGACTCCTCTTATTAATTTATATTTAATATTTCTAAAATATTAAATAATAAATATTAAGCTATTTAATTTATTCTATCACCATAGATTAAATTAAATATACATAACATATTATTACGATTATGCCATTAACTTCTTAAATAATTATTCTTCCTTTTATGGTGGTGTGACCCTTTAGGTTCTCCATATTAAACCTAGGTTGTGAATAAATCAATTAGAACAATTCTAATCTTATTTAAATAAATAAATTAAACAATTAATTTATTTAAATAAATAATATTTATTCTACAATAGGGATAAGCCTCCCTAGCGATCAACGACTTTCCGGATAATATAGATTTCAACATTAATCATAAAAGAACCTTTGAGTAAATAGTTACCGTATAATTCAATCCTTCCACCATACAATGATACCCCAATTAAATATAAGACATGGAATTTCATCAAGTCTTATTTTATTTAATTATATGTATTTCGACTCTTAAATGCACAACACCAAATAATGCAAATTAGAAACTCCTTTCTAATTTCATTACGCCTTAACCCGAAGGACTCTTTGGGTTGTCATTTATCGAATCACATAGGACATTTCTCTTCTTTTAATAGAAATGATAGATTCTTTATTGATCATACATTATCTCCATGTACAACTTATTATACCCAAGCATACCCTTTGATATACCCTAAGGGTCTTAAGGAATAAGTCAAAGTATAACTCATCATACACAAGATACTATGATGATCTCAAGTCCAAGGATCACTTGTACTTACTATCACTACTGAGAATTCCTATTGACAGGCAAATAAAACTCCATTAGGTATTCCTTAGCGAGCCACGTTCAGTGAACTTATTCTCTAATAAGCACCTACATACTTGCTTTAGTGTCTCCACGCAAATGATCATGGGATCAATCATCCTCATCCAATGAGCAAGCAACGTATGTACCAATCTATCCGGATTCACTAATCCCCAATTTAGTAATCCAATGATTGGGAACTATTTTAGTTTTAAGCTTTCTAAGAATTTAGATCTCATTAGAATGATCATCATCATTATTCTAAAAGCATTGCTTAAAACTATGGGTTTATCACATATTATAAAACAGCATCATGTAGATAATTAAAAGCCTTTAATAAATTAATACTTTTTATTAATAAATGAATAAGATTGTTACAAAGTATATGCTTTATCATCAAACATGATTGGCTTGTGTGCATACTACTTTCAATCTCCCACTTGCACTAAAGCCAATCGTCATGGTATCTCATACTCTTCTTCTCTAAGTGACGATTATCCTGCTGTTGGATAAGCTTTAGTTAATGGATATGTAATGTTATTCATGAGAGTCCACTATCTCTATAGTGATTTTCCATCTTTCAATGATTCCTATAATCAAATGAAAGTGCTACAACACATGTTTAGATCCAAGATGAGACTTAGGAACTATTCCTAGTTCTGTAATGAACTTATAATCCAAACAATCAACTTGCAACTTCATTTATAGCTATATACTTTGTCTTTATCACTAAACCAAAGAACTCTTTTGCATTTTAGAACCTTTCCAATTCAACTGCACTCACCGTTCAAAATAACGCTTTACCTTAAAGTGAATTTTTCATCATCTTGGTGCATCTGAAAAACTTGAGTCTCATTAAGCCCTCTAGTTTTAATTTAGACCCACCATGAATATGATCACATCCTTAGTGCTTGGGTTAAGCACTTTTAAGATGTTTTCACCGACTCATAGTGAACTTCTCCATAATATGACCGATCAACATCGAGGTCTCATACATTTCATTGCATACATGATTGTCACTCATGCGACCTCTCTTTTTCGTGAGTCTGTGGGGACTATTAAGAGAGATACACTCCATAGCTCATCGACATGAGACATCTCTTGGAGTTTGTCATGCTAAACGACTTTAGCATCAAATGAATATACGTTCCTTGGGTTAAGTCGAGCATCCTCTTGTATCTATCTATATAGATTTTATCCCCAATTAAGATACTCTTCCCAAATCATTCATGGAGGAATGTTTAGACAACTTTATCTTTACTGATTGTAGCATTAGTGTGTCATTCCTTATCCATAGTATATCAACATATAGTACTAGGAATGTCATGATGCTCCCACTGACCCTTTTGTACACACTAGGTTCATTCTTATTTTTGATAAAATCAAACTCTTTTGATTGCCTCATCAAAACGAATGTTCCATATTTGAGAAACTTGCTTCAATCCATTTCTATGAGTGTCTATAACACTTACCTCATCGTATGTAATCGATCATCATCTTCTACATGTGTACCTCATCATCATCATCTATGATGAATCCATACCTCCTAGTATCTTCTGGTACTATTCGAGTTATTTATTTATCTTGTGGTATAATTGGTCTATTTATAGGTTCCTCTTATTTGACTTATAGTATTTTGTGGTTCTTGAACTCTTCAAGATCTATTATCCTCCCACTAGCCCCTTTTAATGATAAACACCTTTATCTTAGAAGGCAACGTGTTTCGTAACAAACACCTTTTGCTAAGTAGAATTATAGAACATATACCCTAAACTTACTTTAGGATGTCCCACAAATCATGCATGTCAAATCTTGTCCCAAGCTTATCCTTGAAACCTTTTCACATAAGTTGGACAACCCTTATCTTAACATACTTAAGATTAGGAATCCTCCTCATCCATAACTTTTATGGAGTCTTGGGGCTTGGATTTTGAGGTTACCTTTTCATAGATATGCGACCATTTCTAGGACATGATCCTGAAGGATCTTTGGAATGTCGGTAAAATCATTTTGGACGCACCATGTCCAACAAGGTACGATTTTTCATTCAGATACATCAATCAATTATTGCGTATCAGGATGTGTCCATTATGAGAAAACCATTTGAGATGATCTAGAAACTTATTGCACAAGTATTTATTCCTTGATCTAATCAAAGAATCTTAATACATTGCCAATTTGTTTCACTTCTGAATTCTTTGAACCTTTCAAATAATTCACACTTGTATTTTAGCAAATACACACATTCAACTCTTTGAATGATCATCTCCTTTTCTCATACTAATTTGTTCAATATGCAAAATTATTTTCATGTAAGTCAAGTATACAAAATTTATTAAGTAATATTCTAGTTCTATACAAAACATTATTATTATAAATAGAACAACAATTGTTCTTAATTATAATACCAAAAATTTTATTGTCCAACAATAAAATGGAAATAATGTTTCTAACAAGAATTGGAATACAATAACAACTTATTGACTTAATAGATTTGCCCGTAGAAGCGTTAAGCTAAACTATAAGTTCCTATGGTTAATGCAAAGACCTTTGTTTCATTTTTCACACATAGGATTACTTATCTTTGTTTAGCTTTCTACTTCTGCTTGGTCCCTTCATAAATCTATATTTATGATAACCAAAGTCGGTATCCAATACCCAAGTAGAACCTTGACTTAAAGAAAATTTTATTTTAAATCATGAACAAATTTGTATTTACTAATTCACTAAGCTTCTTTGGTTAGCCTCTGCAAGATACTTCTCGCAGTTTCTTTCCAGTGTCCAGGCTTATTGCAGTGGAAGCAAGCTCCTTTGCTATCCGTATCAGTTTTGTTCTTATTATCCTTTGTTTATGACTTTCTATTTACCTTCTTTGAATCGTTCTTCTTTTCAGAAGATCCTTTGGCCCCTACCAGTAAGACTTGATCTTTCTTGGTTGGAAAGTGACTCTCAACATTTTTCAATATGTTAAAATCAAATCGTGAGTGATATATCTAGCTTGTTCATATGAAAAATTCACAACAATTGTGAAAGGAGTCCGGGAGTGAGTGCAAGATCAAATCTTGGCTCAACTCTCCATCCATGACAAAACTCGTTGTCCTAATTGATCAATCAAATTGATTATGTTAAGAACTTTTTGTCTGTACTATAGTGCCATTGGCCATTCTAGATCGGAAGAGCTCCTTAGATATCTGATATCTATCAGTCCTACTTTCCTCACCATCAACTACTTGATGTGCAGGAATATAGTAGGACTATCCATAGTTTCATGCTGACGCTGAAGCTCGCTATTCATGGATGCGAGCATGATGTATTGAGCAAACTGTGCATCATCTTGCCACTTTCTAAAAGTAGCAATATCTTCCTCAGAGGCATTGTCTGCAACCATTGCGAGGATAGGCGACATTAAGGACACAAGATAACTTTTTCGACCATGAGAACTATTCTCAAATTCCTTAACCAATCCGCTTAATTGATTACCCGTTAATTTAGCATATAATATGCTTCATGATGATAGTAATTTTAGACATTGTAAAATTACAGAAATGAATTTGAAACAACATTTTAACATACATTCTTTTATTAATTACCAAAATAAATTAGGTCTTGTTCTAAATTGGTATCTCTCACTATTTTCTTCAAACTATATTACCCTCACTTATATAGTTTGACAAAATCTAATTAAAGATTTGCTAGTGAGAATAAGGATCCCATTTCAAATGTATATAGCCTTGTGGTGACACAACAAACTATATATAAATAAATAGGTAGACAACTTTTGTCAATTACATCAACTATGCAACTCCTTTTCTTTTGCCTCTTAGATTATTTTGATCAAGTGGTGGCACATCCGAATCAAAATTATCCAAGTTAAGTCCGACCTAGCACTCCATATATTCAAAAAAGAAAAATATCATCCTTGTGGTGACACAACAAAACAATATTGTTCAATTTTCTTTATAAGCATCAAATGTGATAAATTAACATCTTAAATACTTAATACTTGCCTTGTGGTGACACAACAAACTCATATTAAATATTTAATACTCTATTAGTTTTATCATGCTAGAAAGCTGACGTTCGATATTCCAAATAACTTTGAACGCTTAGGACTTAATATAAAAAAGTTGAGGGTTTGTTATTAAATTTGTCTCATCTTGTTTAAGCAGCATGCACATATATATATAAAATACGCGTCATATTAATGAACATGCGAAGCATGTTTGCATAATATATAATATATATATAGTATAAGCATGCACATATAGAATACTATATTCTACCCGAATTGATTATGGACTTTTATTCTAGTTTGGTTCACTAGAGCCACCAAGTGAACCAAAAGGTCAAACCCTAGGGGTGCAAGAAATAATATTTAAATATAACTATTACATTTAAACTCGGGCTCCATTACAAACGGGTCTTCAAGCGCTCCTTGCTCCTTGATCTCCAATTTTTCAAAAATTAATTCTAACTATTCCTATTACATAACTATTTTAAAATAAATAGAAATATTGATCAGCAGTCAAGGGGAAGTAGATAGGAGGGAGATAGAATTTACATTAAGAAAAATTTAGAGAAGACGAGGTACGCAGACCCCATTTAATAAAACCCATACATTCATGCATCCAACTAAAATAAAATCCAATCACATTGGTCAATAGTTCATAATCAATCCCATTTATTATCATACACATCATCATATGCATCAATAAATAACATTCATCTTATGAATAATAAACATTTAATATATATATTGATATCATTTAATGGGCAAATTTAGTTAGTATAAAATCTATTTTTGAATCAAAATAAACTCCTTTATTTTAATCCAAATTTAAATCAAAATAAAACTATTTTATTTTAATTTATCCAATTTTGAATAAAATAAACTATTTTATTTTAATCAAAATCTTTAATCAAAATAAACTCCTTTATTTTAATTAATTATGGAATCCAATTTCATGTAAAAAAAAAATAACTCCTTTATTAAAAGAAACACGGATTCTCTTTCCTATTCACAAATAAACTTCTTTTTATTTTGAATAATATGAAATCTTATTTCATATCTAAATAAACTCCTTTATTTAAGGAAATTAGGATTCTCTTTCCTATTCACAAATAAACTCTTTTATTTTTGAATAATATGAAATCTAATTTCATATCAAAAAACTCCTTTATTTAAGGAAAAATAAAATCCAATTTCAACTCCAATTAGTTATCATAGAATCCAATTCCAACTCTAATTAGTTAGCATGAAATTTAATTTTAAAATTAAAATAAACTTTATATTTTAATATAAAATAAACTTTTATTTTAATATTAAAATAAAAATTTTATTTTAATAATAAAATTATTAAGAATATATATATTATATGTAATATATATATATATGAAACGAAAATATATATTATATATATAATATATAAGTAATTATAAGATTACTTTTGAAAAACATCCTGTTAACATATAAGCTTCTGCCGAATTCCTTGAAACCATGCTGCAGGATTTTTTTTTTTTTTATTTTTGATTTCCGTGAATTGTTGCTTCAAAAAAAAAAAAAAAAAAAAAAAAAAAAAGCTCATATGATTTCCTGGCTTCATTCCTTGATTTCCTTGATTCCTTAATATTATATATATAATATATATATATAACTTCCTGGGCCACTAATTTCCGTGAACTTTAAGTTCCAGTAACTTTTTTTTTTGAATCACGTACATCAGTAAGAAACATTAATGAAATATCAAGATTTGGTGGAATCCCGTTAATATATAAAATATATATATAAGAAACATTTGGTGGAATCATAATAATCAGGAGCATTTGTGAAGAAAGCAACAGGTAATCACGAAATATCAAGATTCGCGAATTCTTTTTTTTTTTTTTTATATATAACAAAATTATGCCCAATTAAATTGTTCTAAACACATATCAATATACATATTAAATTTGACAATTAATAATTCGCATAAAGGTTTGGCTCTGATGCCACTGTTAGGTTTGTAATATTCATGAACGCAATCAAATTGCATAAATAAGCGGAAACGTGGAAAATCAGAGTTTTAAAAATTTTACAAACCATATACCCGGATCACCCTTTATGCATAATTATTAATTAAACGAAAAAGAAAGAACAAGAATCATACCCTTGAAGATTCGAGCTTCATCAGGTACAAGTTCACCTCCAATCCTTTTCGCTTTCAACTTGAATCCACCGGGTTTGGTTCCTTCCTTTGATCAACGTTAGCCACCCAAGTGTTTGGCCTCTAGATGTGATCCACCAAGGAAGAAAAAGAATTCAAGAAGATGAGTGGTTGGCTAAACCCTAGTTTTTTTATCTCTATAGAAAAGGCGTACTCTCCCAACTATTGGAAATATTACGTAGTTGTAAAAGTCAACAACCACACCACCCATAATAAGACTCCTCTTATTTATAGATGTGGGCAACCCACCTTAACAATTAAGGAATTGGGATTTATTTAATTAATTAAATTCTTTTAATTAATTAAGCTCCCTAATCTTATTAGGGATAATTAATTAAACTCCTTTAACTAATTTTCCTTCCTTATCCAATTAGGAATAAATGAGAGTACTTATATTAAATTAATTCCTAAACTCTTTTAGAAATTAAAATAATATTAATTGTAATAATATTAATAAGACTCCTCTTATTAATTTATATTTAATATTTCTAAAATATTAAATAATAAATATTAAGCTATTTAATTTATTCTATCACCATAGATTAAATTAAATATACAAAACATATTATTACGATTATGCCATTAACTTCTTAAATAATTATTTTTCCTTTTATGGTGTGACCCTTTAGGTTCTCCATATTAAACCGGTTGTGAATAAATCAATTAGAATAATTCTAATCTTATTTAAATAAATAAATTAAACAATTAATTTATTTAAATAAATAATATTTATTCTACAATAGGGATAAGCCTCCCTAGCGATCAACGACTTTCCGGATAATATAGATTTCAACATTAATCATAAAAGAACCTTTGAGTAAATAGTTACTGCGTATGATTCAATCCTTCCACCATACAATGCCCCAATTAAATATAAGACATGGAATTTCATCAAGTCTTATTTTATTTAATTATATGTATTTTCGACTCTTAAATGCACAACACCAAAATAATGCAAATTAGAAACTCCTTTCTAATTTTATTCCGCCGCCAAGGACTCTTTGGGTTGTCATTTATCGAATCACATAGACATTTCTCTTCTTTTAATAGAAGTGGTAGATTCTTTATTGATCATACATTATCTCCATGTACAACTTATTATACCCAAACATACCCTTTGATATACCCTAAGGGTCTTTAGGAATAAGTCAAAGTATAACTCATCATACATAAGATACTATGATGATCTTAAGTCCAAGGATCACTTGTACTACTATCACTACAGGAATTCCTATTGACAGGCATGTAAAACTCCATTAGGTATTCCTTAGCGAGCCACGTTCAGTGAACTTATTCTCTAATAAGCACCTACATACTTGCTTTAGTGTCTCCACGCAAATGATCATGGGATCAATCATCCTCATCCAATGAGAAAGCAACGTATGTACCAATCTATCCGGATTCACTAATCCCCAATTTAGTAATCCAATAATTGGGAACTATTTTAGTTTTAAGCTTTCTAAGAATTTAGATCTCATTAGAATGATCATCATCATTATTCTAAAAGCATTGCTTAAAACTATGGGTTTATCACATATTAAAAAACAGCATCATGTAGATAATTAAAAACCTTTAATAAATTAATACTTTTTATTAATAAATGAATAAGATTGTTACAAAGTATATGCTTTATCATCAAACATGATTGGCTTGTGTGCATACTACTTTCACTTCTACTCAATGCGTCAGCTACCACGTTCGCTTTTTCAAGATGGTATTGAATGGTATGATCATAATCTTTCAACAGCTCAAGCCAACATCGTTGTCGCATGTTGAGTTCCTTTTGAGTGAAAAAATATTTGAGGCTTTTATGATCCGTAAAGATCTCCACTTTCTCCCCATACAAGTAATGCCTCCAAATTTTAAGTGCGAAAACAACAGCTGCCAACTCTAGATCATGTGTAGGATAATTCCTCTCATATTCTTTGAGTTGTCGAGAGGCATAGGCAATGACTTTCCCATGTTGCATGAGAACACATCCTAACCTTTTTCCCGAAGCATCACTGTAGATGACAAATCCCTCCGAGCGAGATGGTATTGTCAGAACAGGTGCTAAAATGAGTCTCCTCTTGAGTTCTTGAAAACTCTTCTCACATTCTTCGTTCCAACTGAATTTTGTATCTTTACGAGTCAGCTGAGTTAATGGAGTAGCGATTCGAGAAAACCCTTCTACGAATCTCTGATAATAACCAGCTAAGCAGAGAAAGCTACGTACTTCGGTCACTGATTTAGTTTGCTCCCAGCTTTTAATAACTTCAATCTTTGTTGGGTCAACAGATATTCCATGGCTCGATACTACGTGCCCAAGGAATGTTACTTCCTCAAGCCAGAACTTGCATTTCTTCAACTTGGCATAAAGCTTATATTCATGAAGCTTTTCGAGTATCAGCCTCAAGTATTGCTCATGATCTTCACGGCTTTTGGAATAAATAAGGATGTCATTAATAAAGACGACCACAAAGTGATCCAAATATTCCTTGAATACTCATTTCATCATAGCCATGAAAGCAGCAGGAGCATTAGTCAATCCAAAAGACATGACTAGGAATTCATAATGCCCATACCGAGTTCTGAAGGCCATCTTTGGAATGTCATCGGTTCTAATCTTCAATTGGTGATATCCAGAACGAAGATCAATCTTTGAAAAGAATTTGGCTCCTTGTAACTGGTCAAACAGGTCATCAATACGTGGCAATGGGTACCTATTTTTGATGGTGACATGATTCAACTCCCGATAATCAATACAAAGTCGCATACTCCCATCTTTATTTTTCACGAATAGAACAAAAGCAACCCAAGGAGAAGTACTAGGACGAATAAAGTCAATGTCTAACAATTCCTGCAATTGGGTCTTTAACTCCTGAAGTTCAATAGGAGCCATTCGATATAGGGCTTTGGAAATGGGTTTTATATCGGGTTCAAAGTCGATACAAAATTCAATTTCACGCTCTGCGGGTAGGCCAGGAAGTTCTTCAGGGAATACGTCAGGAAATTTATTAACAATAGAAATATCATTCAAAACTGACGTATTTTTGTTTAGATCCGTGACATGAGCTAAGAAAGCTTGACATCCATTTTTTAATAAACGAATAACTTTATGGCTTGAGATGATAGTGATTGATTTTAATGATTTTGTTGCTTGAATTCGCATAATAGGTTGGTTAGGAATATGAAAGCTAACAACTTTACGAAAACAATAATTTTTGCATGATGAGTAGTTAAGCAATCAATCCCTAGAATTACTTCAAATGCAAGTATTTTCAATGAAATAAGATCGACAGGTAATGTGTGGGTACCGATTTGAACCAAACAAGACTTCTAAACAATGGATGTAATGAAGGTTTCTCCCAATAGAGTTTCAACAGATAAGTCAAGGTCCAATTTCTCTGGAGTCAAATTTAAACGTTGAGCGCAGGTAGGAGAAATAAAAGAATGGATAGAACCGGTATCAAATAAGGTATATACTTCGCTAGAGTTTATGATAAGCTTACCCATGATGACCTTGTTTCGGTTCCTTGCTTTCTGGGAGGTCACGACAAACGCTCTCCCTTGAACTACCGGTTTTTTCTTGTCTGGGATGACCTTTGATGCCTCCATCCCAGCTGGACTTGTCTTCGGCTACTCTCTTTTGGTTGGGTTGACTCATTATCGCGCTCCAATAACTGAGCCCTATTAACAACATCTGAATAAAAACACAATTTATGAGAGATAAGATATTGACGTATCTCGTGTTTCAAACCTCTTAGAAACATTCACTTCATTCTCTCCTCATTATCAACCAAATGAGATGCAAACCGGAACAACTCGGCAAACTTGGCTTCGTACTACGACACGGTCATGTTGTTTTGCTCCAGCTTGATGAACTCTACCTCTTTCATGTGATGAATACTTTCGGGAAAGTACTTGTCGTTGAACAATTCTTGGAACTTCTCCCAAGACATCTTTAGTGCGGCGGAGTTGAGTACGCTTTCTGATTCCCACCATGAATCGCCTCT
The DNA here is from genome assembly GCA_020205615.1 of Panax quinquefolius. Lineage (NCBI taxonomy): Eukaryota > Viridiplantae > Streptophyta > Magnoliopsida > Apiales > Araliaceae > Panax > Panax quinquefolius. Next base: position 74,061,808 of record CM035159.1, on the reverse strand, counting down.
GCCGCAAGAATACGAAGGTGGCAAAGGGAACCTTTTGCTCCTCAGACCAAACCAAGACATCAAATATCTTGTTGGTCTACTTTATCCACGTCTCCGCCTTAAGTGGTTTTGGCTCTCCAAAAAACTCTGGTCGTCCCAGTTCGTTGAACTGCTTAGCGGTGACCGTCCAAGAGTTGTCAGTGTTTCCACCTGCATTTTGGATAGGAGCTGCTCTTGCCTGATGTTGCATGAATTTCATAAAGCCTCTGAACATTCCATCGTTCATCATCTAGTCCGTGTTGTTGTTTGCCTTTGCCACCTTCATGTTGCGGGCAGAGGCAGATTACTAGTGGGAATCTGTAAAACGTACTCAACCTGCCGCACTGAAGATGTCTTGGGAGAAGTTCCAAGAACTGTTCAACGATAAGTACTTTCCCGAAAGTATTCTTCACATGAAAGAGGTAGAGTTCATCAAGCTAGAGCAAAACAACATGACCATGTCGCAGTACGATGCCAAGTTTGCCAAGTTGTCCCGGTTTGCGTCTCATTTGGTTGATAATAACGAGAGAATTACGCGAATGTTTCTAAGAGGTTTGAAACCCGAGATACGTCAATATCTTATCTCTTATAAACTGTGTTTGTATTCAGATGTTGTTAATAGGGCTCAGTTATTGGAGCGCGATAATGAGTCAACCCAACCAAAAGAGAGCATTCGACAAAATGATAATACCGGTGATAACAATCATCGAAGCGGTGACAATAAGCATGGAGGGAATCAACATACCAGAAATGGTAACCACTTCGGTGGTAATCATGGCCAAAATAATAAGAATGGACATTTCAAGAAGAGGAGATTCAACAAAGATGGAAAGACGTCAGCATCAGCACCTGTCATTAAGGAAGGAGAACGACCACCTATCATATGCTTCAAATGTGGAGGAGAGGGACACATCAGTATAAACTGCGCGATGCCATCCAAAGCATATTACAATTATGGAAGAGAAGGTAACCTGGCCTAATTTTATCATGCACCAAAGACAAGTCCAGGTGGGATGGAGGCATCAAAGGCCGTCCTAGATAAGACAAAATCGGTAGTTCAAGGGAGAGCGTTTGTCGTGACCTTCCAAAAAGCAAGGAACCCGAACGAGGTCATCACGGGTAAGCTTATCATAAACTCTAGCGAAGTATATACCTTATTTGATACCGGTTCTACCTATTCTTTTTTTTCTCCTACCTTCGCTCAACGTTTAAATTTGACTCTAGAGAAATTGAACCTTGACTTATCTGTTGAAACTCCATTGGGAGAAACCTTCATTACATCCACTGTTTATAAGTCTTGTTTGGTTCAAATCGATACCCACACATTACCTGTCGATCTTATTTCATTGAAAATACTTGCATTTGATGTAATTCTAGGGATTGATTGGTTAACTACTCATCATGCAAAAATTGATTGTTTTCGTAAGGTTGTTAGCTTTCATATTCCTAACCAACCTCTTATACGATAATGAGTCAACCCAACCAAAAGAGAGCATTCGGCAAAATGATAATACCAGTGATAATAATATCCATCGCAATGACACAATAAGCGTGGAGGGAATCAACATGCCAGAAATGGTAACCACTTCGGTGGTAATCATTGCCAAAACAATAAGAATGGACATTTCAAGAAGAGGAGATTCAACAATGATGGAAAGACGTCAGCATCAGCACCTGTCGTTAAGGAGGAGAACAACCACCTATCATATGCTTTAAATGTGGAGGAGAGGGACACATCAGTCCAAACTGTGCGATGCCATCCAAAGCATGTTACAATTATAGAAGAGAAGGTCACCTAGCCCAATTTTGTCGTGCACCGAAGACAAGTCCAGCTGGGATGGAGGCATCAAAGGCCGTCCCAAACAAGACAAAACTGGTAGTTCAAGGGAGAGCGTTTGTCGTGACCTCCCAAAAAGCAAGGAACCCGAACGAGGTCATCACGGGTAAGCTTATCATAAACTCTAGTGAAGTATATACCTTATTTGATACCGGTTCTACCCATTCTTTTATTTCTCCTACCTGCGCTCAACGTTTAAATTTCACTCTAGAGAAATTGGACCTTGACTTATCTGTTGAAACTCCATTGGGAGAAACCTTCATTACATCCACTGTTTATAAGTCTTGTTTGGTTCAAATCGGTACCCACACATTACCTATCGATCTTATTTCATTGAAAATACTTGCATTTGACGTAATTCTAAGGATTGATTGGTTAACTACTCATCATGCAAAAATTAATTATTTTCGTAAGGTTGTTAGCTTTCATATTCCTAACCAACCTATTATATGAATTCAAGCAACCAAAAAGTTAAAATCAATCACTGTCATCTCAAGCCATAAAGCTATTCATTTATTAAAAAACGGATGTCAAGCTTTCATAGCTCATGTCACGGATCTAAACAAAAATACGTCAGTTTTGAATGATATTTCTATTGTTAATAAATTTCCTGACGTACTCCCTAAAGAACTTCTCGCCTACTCCCGGGCGTGAAATTGAATTTTGTATCGACCTTGAACCCAAAGACAAAACCCATTTCCAAAGCCCCATATCGAATGGCTCCTATTGAACTTCAGGAGTTAAAGACCCAACTGCAGGAATTGTTAGACATTGGCTTTATTCGTCCTAGTACTTCTCCTTGGGGTGCTCCTGTTCTATTCGTGAAAAAGATTACTATCTTAGTCATAATATTTCTTACTAGGCTAGTTGAGCTCACCCTTTCTTTCACTGTTCTCTTCAGGAAATGAGTACGTAGCCGGGACTAGTCGGGGAACGGAGTGACGGTCCAGATGAAGTTTGCCGAGTTGTCCCGATTTGCGTCTTATTTGGTTGATAATGAGAAGAGAATGACGCGAATGTTTCTAAGAGGTTTGAAACCCGAGATACGTCAATATCTTATCTCTCATAAACCGTGTTTGTATTCAGATGTTGTTAATAGGGCTCAGTTATTGGAGCGCGATAATGAGTCAACCCAACCAAAAGAGAGTAGCTGGGAAAATGATAATACTGGGTGATAACAAATATCGGGCGGTGACAATAAGCGTGGAGGGAATCAACATGCCAGAAATGGTAACCACTTCGGTGGTAATCATGGCCAAAACAATAAGAATGGACATTTTAAGAAGAGGAGATTCAACAATTATGGAAAGACGTCAGCATCAACACCTGTCGTTAAGGAAGGAGAATGACCACCTATCATATACTTCAAATATGGAGGAGAGGAACACATCAGTCCAAACTGCACGATGCCATCCAAAGCATGTTACAATTGTGGAAGAGAAGGTCACCTGGCCCAATTTTGTCATGCACCGAAGACAAGTCCAGCTGGGATGGAGGCATCAAAGGCCGTCCCAGACAAGACAAAACCAGTAGTTCAAGGGAAAGCATTTTTCGTGACCTCTCAGAAAGCAAGGAACCCGAACGAGGTCATCACGGGTAAGCTTATCATAAACTCTAGCGAAGTATATACCTTATTTGATACCCGTTCTACCCATTTTTTTATTTCTCCTACCTGCGCTCAACGTTTAAATTTAACTACGGAGAAATTGGACCTTGACTTATCTGTTGAAACTTCATTGGGAGAAACCTTCATTACATCCACTGTTTATAAGTCTTGTTTGGTTCAAATCGGTACCCACACATTACGTGTCGATCTTATTTCATTGAAAATACTTGCATTTGACGTAATTTTAGGGATTGATTGGTTAACTACTCATCATGCAAAAATTAATTATTTTCGTAAGGTTGTTAGCTTTCATATTCCTAACCAACCTATTATGCGAATTCAAGCAACCAAACCATTAAAATAAATCACTGTCATCTCAAGCCATAAAGCTATTCGTTTATTAAAAAATGGATGTCAAGCTTTCTTAGCTCATGTCACGAATCTAAACAAAAATACGTCAGTTTTGAATGATATTTCTATTGTTAATAAATTTCCTGACGTATTCCTTGAAGAACTTCCTGGCCTACCCCCATAGCGTGAAATTAAATTTTGTATCGACCTTGAACCCGGTCCAAAATCCATTTCCAAAGCCCCATATCGAATGGCTCCTATTAAACTTCAGGAGTTAAAGACCCAACTGCAGGAATTGTTAGACATTGGCTTTATTCATCCTAGTACTTCTCCTTGGGGGGTGCTCCTATTCTATTCGTGAAAAAGAAAGATGGGAGTATGTGACTTTGTATTCATTATCAGGAGTTTAATCATTTCACCATCAAAAATAGGTACCCATTGGCACGTATTGCTGACCTGTTTGACCAGTTACAAGGAGCCAATTCTTTTCAAAGATTGATCTTCGTTCTGGATATCACCAATTGAATATTAGAACCGATGACATTCCAAAGACAGCTTTCAGAACTCGGTACGGGCATTATGAATTCCTAGTCATGTCTTTTGGACTGACTAATGCTCCTGGTGCTTTTATGGATATGATTAATCGAGTATTCAAGGAATATTTGGATCACTTTGTGGTCGTCTTTATTGATGACATCCTTATATATTTCAAAAGCCTTGAAGATCATGAGCCACACTTGAGGCTGATACTCCAAAAGCTTCGTGAATATAAGCTCTATGTCAAGTTGAAGAAATGCGAGTTCTGGCTTGAGGAAGTAGCATTCCTTGGGCACGTAGTATCAAGCCATGGAATATCTGTTGACCCAACAAAGATTGAAGCTATTCAAAGTCAGAGCAACCTAAATCGATGATCAAAACGCAGCCTTTCTCGACCAGCTTGTTATTATCGGAGATTCAGAGAAGGGTTTTCTCGAATCGCTACTCCATTAACTCAAATTGACTCGAAAAGATACAAAATTCGGTTGAACGAGGAATGTGAGAAGAGTTTTCAAGAACTCAAGAGGAGACTCATTTCAAGACTGCTCGACAATACCATCTCGCTCTTGAGGATTTGTCATCTACAAAGTGATGCTTCGGCAAAGGGTTAGGATGTGTTCTCATGCAACATGGGAAAGTCATAGCCTATGCCTCTCGACAACTCAAAGAATATGAGAGGAATTATCCTACTCATGATCTAGAGTTGGTAGATGTTGTTGTCGAACTTAAAATTTGGAGGCATTACTTGTATGGGGAGAAAGTGGAGATCTTTATAAATCATAAAAGCCTCAAATATTTCTTCACTTAAAATGAACTCAACATGCGACAACGACGTTGGCTTGAACTGTTGAAAGATTATGATCATACCATCCTGGAAAAGCGAACGTGGTAGTTGACGCATTGAGTAGAAGATCATATCTTGAGTACGAAAAGCGATATTGACAACGCAAAGGCCCATTTTGTGTGACTTGCAAAGGAAGGAGATAGAGTTAAAAACTCCAGGGACCCATGTGATGATGGCGAATATACTAGTAAAACCGACTTTAATTGATAAAGTTAAAGCTGCTCAAGTTACAAATCTAGAGGTGATGCGTATGAGGAAGAAAGTGCAAGAAGGTGTTATGCCGGAAGCAAGAATCGATGAAGAAGGAATACTTCGAGTCAACTCCAGACTTTGTGTTCCTAACGACCCTGATTTAAAGTATAAAATCATGATGGAGGCGCATAACACACCGCTTTGCAATCCATCTCGAGTACCAAAATATATCGTGATCTTCGCTATACATTTTGGTGGAGCAATATGAAGAGAGAGATAAATACTGCTTATCTCAAGGTGTCTAACTTGTCAACGAGTCAAGGCAAAGATCAAGTACCAAAAAGTCCATTGCAACCACTTGAAATTCCGGAATGGAAGTGGGAGCACATTACCATGGATTTCACATCGGTCTTCCCAAGGTTTCTCAAGGCATAGATGCAATTTGGGTCATTGTTGATAGATTGACCAAGTCTACTCATTTCTTACCAATACGAGAAACTTATACACTTAAACGTCTTGCTCGTATGTACATAAACGAGATTGTAAGACAGCATGGTATGCCAGTATCCATAGTGTCTGATCAAGACCCAAGATTCACTTCACGATTTTGGGTTAGTTTGCAAAACGTTATGGGCACGGACTTACGATTTAGTTCGGCATATCATCCTCAGACGGATGGATAATCAGAGAGGACTATTCAAACTCTTGAAGATTTATTAAGACTCTTTGTCTTTGACTTCAAGGGAAGTTGGGACAAGTTCTTATCGTTGGTGGAGTTTTCATACAACAACAGTTATCAAGCAAGTATTGGCATGGCTCCATTCGAAGCGTTGTATGGAAGCAAGTTTTTTTCTCTAGTATGCTGGGATGAGGTGTGTGAAGCAACGTTGTTGGGACCAGAGTTGGTATGTATGACTACAGAAAAGATTTAAATGATCCGGCAATGTATAAAAACCTCACAAGATCGACAAAAGAGTTATGTTGATCTTCATCGAAAGGATGTGGAATTTGATATTGGAGATCATGTGTTGTTACATGTTGCTCCATGGAAAGGAGTTACGAGATTTGGAAAGAGAGGAAAGCTCAATCCTCGATTCATTGGCCCATTTTTAATCCTCGATCGAGTAGGAACTGTGGTGTATAGACTCGCTTTACCGCCAAGCATGTCTCGTGTTTATAACATTTTTCACATATCCATATTACGTAAATATATGGAAGACCCGAACCACATTATTGAGTTAGAACCGGACGAAATAGCGGAAGATTTGACGTGTGAAGAGGTTCCTATTCAAATCTTGGATAAGAAGGAACATATTCTACGCTCCAAGGTTATACCTCAAGTTAAAGTTTTGTGGAGAAACCACGATGTTGAGGAAATGACCTGGGAGTTAGAATCTGAAATAAAATCAAGATATCCTTACCTTTTCGACATACCAGGTACGTACCCTAATTTCGAGGGCGAAATTTCATAAGAATGAGAGGTTGTAAGACCCCAACTTTTTAAATAAAGATGATTTTTCTATAAATATTATTTTTAAATATTATGGAATGAATTTGATATAATGTTATAGTTGTGGGTAATATTTATAAATTTTGCAAAGTACGCAAGTTGTTATAAAATATTTGTTTGGTCTGGGAATATTCTTTTTGTCGGAAATATTCGCATTTACGACAATAATCATCAGTGGACCCCACAACGGAATTATTGGCTTGAGTTAGAAAATGACAAAAATATTTTTATGAAAAATAATCTACGGAATTATTACTGCTAACAATCGTTGGAATACTCGTGGTTAAAATACAATAACAACGCGTTGTTGCACAAGAAGACACCCAGATTGCACAATATTTTTTGAATTATTGATTCTTACGTAAAAGGCACTACTCAATAATTGTTACAAGAATTATTGCTTTAATATTTTATTGATTCAATAATTGCTACGTTGATATTTTTTTGATTCAATAATTGTCATTACTCAAGATTTCAAATTATCAAATCAATAATTCATTTAAATATATTATTATAATATTATATTATAGTAGTATGATGTGATTATATGATAGTATGTTTTTTTATATATAATTTGAATGGTAACATTATTATAGTAAATTCATGGTATAAAAGTAAAATGAGGTGAAAGAGAACAATTTGAATTTGAATTCTGATGATGTAAGCGATGATGTCATCAGAACGATGAGGTAAACAATGATGTCATCGAAGGATGATGTAAGCAATGATGTCATTTGATCGATGATGTAAGCAATGATGTCATATGATCGATGATGTAAGCAATGATGTCATTAATTATGGCGAAAAAACTATTTTACCCTTACTCTACCAAGCTTATAAATAGAAGCTCATTTCTTCATTATTTTTCACGAATTCACTAAAGCTATAGAGCGAGAAAGAATAGAGAGAATAAGAGAAAAAGAAGAAGAATCTTCTATTACAACAATATTATGTAGATCCAATTTCCTACTAAGGTAAGGGGTATTATTTCTTTCTTATTCATGAAGAGAACTTCATTATTCCATTATTTATTATTCTGCTGAATAACTCAGATATCGCCAACTACCCTATACTTGGTGAAATTCTTCATTATTCCATTCTTTATCATTATGTTGGAATAACTCGCTTATCTATGCAAGCACTTTCATACATGGTGAAATTCTTCCGTTATTACATTTTTATTATTCTCGCTGAACATCCCGCTTGCATAAGCTTACGCATTTACCGTTCTCGTTATTTATTATTCGCTGAAAACCTATCTCGTATGCTTACGCGCATGACCTCGTTTCATTATTTATTATTCTGCTGAAATATCTTGTCTGTATGCGCATTTACGACTGGTTCCGTTATTTATTATTCCGCTGGAATAACCTGTTTGTGCGGTCTATCGCATGAGTGGTGATTTCTTTTGTTATCACATTCTTTATTATACTCAGTTTGTTAAAGTTTTGACTTCTATACTCCATGAAATTAGTGGAATATCCTTGATATTTGCGCTTCATCCAGTATCTTTTCATGAAAATATTATTCTGAGCATTCTTGAGTTTTACTCTACAAAGAAGTATCATGTTGATAATTTGGACGTTATTAGTTCTTGGATAAATTAATTCTTGAACTTGTTTTATTGAATTCTTATATCATTGTCATCATCCTCATGTTTATATTATGTTGAAAGTCATCTGTGGCCTGTAGTGCATAGATGGACTTGGTATGATTATGACCAGGGATTATTCGGTGTAATCATGACTGTAATGTTATAAATGATGTGGAAAAAGTCATCATTGGCCCGTAATGCATTGATGGACAGTTGTTGGCATGATCATGACCATCGATGAATACACAAATATCCTCGCCATAGTGCATGGATAATTTGTGGTTATGATACTAATGAATATCATTGTCAGTAGTAGTGTGGGATGATGTAGATTATTTATTGTCGAGTCTCAAATGATAAAAGTGATGAAAACCTTTAAATCATAAAAGATAGTAGATTTTATTCTCTACATGACTCTTTTAATGGATTGCTTGTTCCGCTGCAGTTAAACTTGATGTTTGTTATATTTTATCAGTTTAACATTGTTGAAGGCTAATGATAATTTATTCTGCATTATCTTAGTCATAAAATTTCTTATTAGGCTAGTTGAGCTCACCCTTTCTTTCACTGTTCTCTTCAGGAAATGAGAACGTAGCCGGGACTAGTCGGGGAACGGAGTGATGATCCAGATGATAGTATTAGTAGCCCTCACTATTATGTTAAAATAGTGTAAAAATAAATGTAAAGAAGACTCTTTTGAGTGTGGATATTGTCTAGATGACAATATTCTTTTTAAACTCCCAGTTTACGTTTTGTAGTATTTTACACGACAGCTGTATTATTAAGTTGTATTTGAATTTTGTACCATGTATTTGACGACTCGAGATGGGTGATGTATACCTATTTTGGGGGCGTCACAATTTTGATACTTTGAGTGTTGCTATACGGTGCAAGTTCCGTCAGCACTATATCCAGTATTCCAGTCAGAAGTACTGTCTTTTTGGAGGTAAGGGTTGTTATTTTTTTATAAATAATATTATTTCTTTCAATATCATTATGCCGAAATATTGGTAAGATTTTTCTTGTGAAATTCTTGTCTTTTAATTTTGGGGTTACTATTCACGATACTCTGAGACTATTCATTCACGATACTCGGCACTATTCACGTAAAAAATTAAATTTTGCTTTTTTGTCCAAAATATCTATTATGGATACTAGCTTTGATTGTATCCATGTTTTGATCATTCTTGAATTTTACTTCACTATGGTTATTTATGAAGTATTTTAAACTTGGATCGCTTAAAGTACGAATCCTTATTATTTGTTCTTTTGTTTCAATCGGATTCGCTTTTCTTTAAAATATTTTTCATCATCCTCGGTCCTAAATGATGATATTACTAAATATCTTTGACCTGTAGTGCAAAGATGGTTGATTTTCTTATGAATATCTTTGGCCCGTAGTACAAAGATGTACAGGTGTTGAGATGAACATGACCAACTGATGAATATCTTTGGCCTGTAGTATAAAGATTAATATTTGATTCAAGATGTATATGCGAATATTGATCTGAACTTGTTGTCTATTGTATTTTATCAGATTTTTCCTTGTTAAAGACTAACGATAATTTGTTCTATATTATCATAGTCGTTTTCCTTTTGTTCCATTTTCTTCATAGGAATCGAGAATGTAACGAGTACTAGTCGGGGTGTGGAATGATGGTTCTAGAAGTTGTTTTAGTAGTCCTCACTATTTTGTAAAATAGTGTATCAATAATTGTAATGAGGACTTATTTGAGTGTGGATATTGTCTAGATGACAATATTTGTATTTAAACTCATTAGCTTTATGTGTTGTCGATTTTGCACGACAATTGTATTAATAAAGTTGTAGTTGTTTCGCACTATGTATTTTGGCTACTCGTAATGGGTGTCAGATACCTATTTTGGGGCGCCACAGCTTGGTATCGTAGCTTAGGATATGATCTCCGGCGAGATCGGGAATAGAACTAGGAGGAGAGAGACGAGTAAATCCTTCGCTAAGGTGTCCTACCTAAGCTTATTTGTTGGTTGGTCAGAATATAGGGATATTATGTGATATGTTAATTTCTTCAATTAACCCCTGTTTTATGGCAGTATTTGAGAATGGCAACCGAGAATGTTAACAGTGGAGTAAATGAGATAGTGGAGACACCTTTACCCACCAATGAGGAAAACGTGCAACAGGCCGACAATGTTCCTCCTGTAAACAACACCACTGATCAGACGATGAACGATGGAATGTTTAGAAGCTTTTTGTAGTTCATGCAAAATCAGACGAAGGAGACTCATGTATAAAATACCGGTGGAAATGATAGCAACGCACGATTTGTTACAGCCAAGCAGTTCAAAGAGTTGGGACCACCAGAATTCTAGGGAAAGCCGGATCCGATTAAGACGGAGATGTGGGTCAAGCAAATTACCAAGATATTCGACGTCTTGGGATGAACGGAAGAACAGAAGGTTCCATTCACCACCTTTATGTTCCGTAATGAGGCAGATTACTAGTGGGGATCTGTGAAGCGTACCCATCCAGCCGCACTCAACATATCTTGGGAAACGTTTCAAAAATTATTCAATGACAAATACTTTCCTGAAAGTATTCGTCATATGAAGGAGGTAGAGTTTATTAGACCGAGCGTAACAACATGACGGTCCCAAAGACGAGGCGAAGTTCATGGAGTTATCCGTGTTTTCACCTCATTTGGTGGAGAATGAGGAACGATAACACGATGTTTCGAGAGGTTTGAAACCCCAGATACATCAATATCTCATTTCTCATAAATTTCTCTCTATTCGAGATGTTGTCAACAAGGCTCAATTATTAGAGCGAGATAACGAGTACGCTCAACCGAGGGACCATAACCAGGATCATATCGGGTGACAAAGAATATCGTAACAATGATAACCAAGAGAGAAAGAAAAATACAGATAAAAGCTAGAACCACTCGTGGTAATCATGGCCATAAAAAATAAAGAAGCGAGTCGGGGAGATTTTAAAAAGAGGAGATTCAACAATGACAATGTGAAGACATCAAAGACCAAAGAGTAACCGGTTCTATGGAGGAGAACGACCACCGGTCAGATGCTATAAATGCGGAAAAGAGGGACATATCAGCCCAAACTGTCCACAACAGCTCAAAGTATGCTATAATTGTGGAAAGGAAGGACATATCGCTCAACATTGTACGGTAGTGAAACCAAGTCCAGCGAGGATGGTGACTCAAAAGGCTGTCCCAGAAAAGTCAAAGTCAATGGTTCTTGGAAGAGCGTTTGTTGTGACTGGTCAAAATGTGAGGAACCCAAACGAGGTGATCATAGGTAAGCTAATCATAAATTCTTGCGAAGTTTATACCTTACTAGATACCGATTCTACCCATTCATTTATCTCTCCTGCTTGTGCTCAACGTTTAAACTTGACTCCGGAGAAATTAGACTTTGATTTATCTATAGAGACTCCATTAGGAGAAACTTTCATTACATTCACTGTTTATAAATCTTATTTGATCCAAGTTGGCACCATCACATTACCTGTTGACCTTATCTCTTTAAAGATACTTGCTTTTGATGTGATTTTAGGGATTGATTGGTTAACTACTCATCATGCCAAAATTGATTATTTTCGTAAGGTTGTTAGTTTTCATATTCCTAACCAACCTGTTGTACAAATTCAAGCAACTAAACCACTAAAATCAATTACTGTCATATCAAGACATAAAGCCATTCGTTTATTGAAAAATGGATGTCAAGCTTTCTTAGCCCATGTTATGGATTTGAATAAAGACACGTCAGATTTGAATAAAATTTCTGTTGTTATTGAATTTCCTAATGTATTTCCTGAAGAACTTCCTGGTCTACCCCCAGAACGTGAAGTTGAATTCTTTATTCACCTTGAACCTGGTACAAAGCCCATTTATAAAACCCCATATCGAATGGCTCCTATTGAACTTCATGAGCTAAAGGTCCAACTACAGGAGTTGTTGGACATCGGTTTCATTCGTCCTAGTACATCTCCTTGGGGTGCTCCTGTTTTATTTGTAAAGAAGAAAGACGGGAGTATGCGACTTTGTATTGACTACCGGGAATTTAACCATGTCACCATCAAAAATAGGTATCCGCTACCTCGCATTGATGACCTGTTTGACTAGTTACAAGGAGCACAATTCTTTTCAAAGATCGATCTTCATTCTGGATATCATCAGCTGAAGATTAGAACTGAGGATATTCCAAAGACCGCTTTTAGAACTCGATGACGGCATTATGAATTCTTAGTCATGTCTTTTGGATTGACTAATGCTCCTGCGGCTTTCATGGATATGATGAACCGAGTATTCAAGAAATATTTGGATCAATTCGTTGTTGTCTTTATTGATGACATCCTCATATATTCCAAAATCTGTGAAGATCATGAGGACCATTTGAAGCTGGTATTCCAAAGGCTTCGTGAAAACAAGCTTTATGCTAAGTTGAAGAAATGCGAGTTCTGGCTTGAGGAAGTAGCATTCCTTGGGCACGTGCTGTCAAAACATAGAGTATCTGTCGACCCGACGAAGATTGAAGCAATACAAAGTTGGGAGTAACTGAAGTCAGTGACCGAAGTACATAGCTTTCTGGGCTTAGCTAGTTATTATCGAAGATTCATGGAAGGATTTTCTCGAATCGCTAGTCCGTTAACTCAGCTGACTCAGAAGGATACAAAATTCGTATGGAGCGAGGAATACGAGAAGAGTTTTCAAGAGCTCAAGAGGAGACTCATTTTGGCACCTGTTCTGACAATACCATCTGGTTCGGATGGATTTGTTATCTACAGCGATGCTTCAGGCAAAGGGTTAGGATGTGTTCTCATGCAACATGGGAAAGTCATAGCATATGCTTCGCGATAACTTAAATAATGTGAGAGGAATTATCCTACTCATGATCTAGAGTTGGTAGTAATCGTTTTTCGCACTAAAGATCTGGAGGCACTATCTGTATGGGGAGAAAGTGGAGATATATTCAGACCATAAAAGCCTCAAATATTTCTTCACCCAAAAGGAACTCAACACGCAAGAACGACGCTTGGCTCGAGCCGTTAAAAAAGATTATGACCACACCATTCAATACCATCCTGGAAAAGCAAACGTGGTAGCTGACGCGTTGAATAGAAGATCATATGCAGGAACGAGTTCGATGATGTCAAGTATACACATAGAATCGACTTTAATCAAAAAAGTTAAAGTTGCTCAAGCCACGTAATCTTGAAATGATGCGTATGAAGAAGAAAGTACAAGAAGGTGTTATTCCGTATAAGAATCGATGAAGAAGGAATACTTCGAGTCCACTCCAGACTTTGTGTTCCTAACGACTCTGATTTGAAGAACAAGATCATGATGGAGGCACATAATACACCGTTTGCAATCCATCCTGGAAGTACCAAAATGTATCGTGATCTTTAACATACATTTTGGTGGAACAATATGAAGAGAGAGATTGCAAAGTTTATCTCGAGCTGTTTAACTTGTCAACGTGTAAAGGCGGAACATCAAGTGCCTAAGGGTCCATTACAACCGCTTGAGATTCTGAAATTGAAGTGGGAACACATTACCATGGATTTCGTTATGGGTCTTCCCACGGTTTCTCAAGGCATAAATGCTATTTGGGTTATTATTGATAGATTAACCAAGTCTGCTCATTTCTTGCCGATACGGGTGACTTATTCCCTTGAATGTCTTACTCGTATGTACGTGAATGAGATTGTGAGGTTGCATGACATGCCAGTATCCATAGTTTCGGATCGTGACCCAAGATTCACTTCACAATTTTGGGTTAGCTTGCAAAAAGCTATGGGCACAGATTTATGATTCAGTTCGGCATACCATCCTCAAATGGACGAACAATCAGAGAGGACTATTCAAACTCTTGAAGATCTATTAAGACTCTGTGTCCTAGATTGCAAAGGGAGTTGGGATAAGTATTTACCATTGGTGGAATTCTCCTACAACAACAGTTATCAGGCAAGTATAGGTGTGGCTCCATTTGAAGTATTATATGGACGAAAGTGTTGCATTCCAGTATGTTGGGATGAGGTGGGTGAAGCAACATTGTTGGGACCAGAGTTGGTACGTATGACTACAGAAAAGATCCAAATGATTTGACAACGTATACAAACGTCACAGGATCGACAAAAGAGTTATGCGGATCTTCATCGAAAGGACGTGGAATTTAGTATTGGGGATCATGTATTGTTGCGTGTGGCTCCATGGAAGGGAGTTACAAGATTTGGGAGAAGAGGAAAGCTCAATCCATGATTTATTGGTCCATTTCAGATCCTTCACCAAGTAGGAAATGTGGCATATAGACTCGCGTTACCTCCAAATATGTCTCGTGTTAATAATGTTTTTTACATATCTGTGCTTCATAAATATGTGAAAGACCCGAACCATGTTATTGAGTTAGAACCGGATGAGATAGCCAAAGACTTAACGTATGAGGAGGTACCTGTCAAGATCTTGGATAGAAAGGAGCATGTCCTACGTACAAAGGTCATACCACAAGTCAAAGTTTTGTGGAGGAACCATGCTATAAAGGAAATGACTTGGGAGTTGGAAACGAAAATGAAAGCAAGGTATCCTCACCTTTTCGAAACACCAGATACGTACGTCAATTTCGAGGACGAAATTTCATAAGGAGGGGAGGTTGTAAGACACCAACTTATTATAAATGAAATTGAATTTCCTCTATTTATTATTTTAAAATAGTAAGGGTTGATTTGATTAATGTGGTTAGTTATGGGTAAAATGCGCAAATATTTCAAATAAGCAAGTGGTTATAAAATATTCATTGTTGTCGGGGAATATTCGTTTGGTCGTAGAATATTCTTACTGTCGGGGAATATTCGTAAGACGGCGCAACCTTGTGTGGGCCCATAACGGAAAGCGATTGGATGAAGAAAATGACAAGTATAAGTTATTTATAAATAACGGCGTAGTTGTTACCGTTAATACTGTTGAAATACTCGGTGGTTAAAATATAGTAGCATACGGTATTGCACCAATTATTGATTCTTACGTAAGAAGGCACAACTCAATAATTGTTACAGTAATTACTGTTCAATATTTTATTTTATTGATTCAATAATTGCTGCGTTGATATTTTATATTATTGTTGTTTCAATAATTGTCATTACACAGTATTTTCTATTATTAGATTATAATACATATTATTTGAATAATATTATTAGATAGCATTATTGGCAATGTTTAGAAAGTTCTGTCTAAGGAGAGGTTTGGTTACCTAATTGCGCGCCAGTAAGGAGAAATCCTTATTAGAAAGCCCCCTCTTTCCTGGGAACGACCTGATTATCGATATTGTGATTCTGTAATATTATTTGTGAATAATTAATTATTGATTTATATGATAAGGAAAATATTCATTTTATATGGATATAGATGGAGAAAATTTTAATGTGACAATTGTTTAAAATTGTTATTTTATCTTTTTCTGATAAAATAATTCATTTAAATATATTATTATATTATAATAATATAATAATGGTGATATTTTTACAATGAATGTGGGATATATGAATAAATGAGGAAGAATAGTATTTTTGTTACTAAAAATATTTAAAAACATGTTTTTCATGTTTGTGGACCCCATTTCTTGACTGAAATTTAATTATAGCCTGTAAAATCGTTCGTATGAGGATTTCGGCCAATTTCTGCTTGGAATTTAGAAAAACTTAAACTTACAAAGTTGTAGAGAATGGAATTTCCTGTGGAATGGACATAAGGTTCAAATTTTTCTGATAAAAGGGCTATTTATTATGAACTATTGAAGTTCCAAAGTTCCAGAATAATTGATTTTTGAAGTTTTAATTATTTTTTTAAGAAAAACATTTTTGGTGAGTTGAGTGGGTCCCATATGTGATATAAATGTGTTGAATTCAGATTCAAGAGGTGGGCGTGACAAAAATTTATATATAATAATATTTTATTAAATTTTCTATTTTGGTGTTCTAAATATTTTCCTATAAATAGGGTGCTTAAGTTAGAATTGAAAATCACACCAGAAACTAAAGATTTCTCTCTCTATATTATCGAACGTATTCTTGTGAGTATTTTGATACTTTGAGTGTTGCTATACGGTGCAAGTTCCTTCAACACTATATTCAGTATTCTTGTCAGAAGTACTGTCTTTTTGGAGGTAAGGGATGTTATTTTTTTTATAAATGATATTATTTCTTTCAATATCATTATGCCGAAATATTGGTAAGATTTTTCTTGTAAAATTCTTGTCTTTTAGTGTTGGGGTTACTATTCACGTATACGGCACTATTCACAGAAAAATTAAATTTCTGTTTTTTTATCCAAAATATCTATTATGGATACTAGCTTTGATTGTATCCATGTTTTGATCATTCTTGAATTTTACTTCACTATGGTTATTTATGAAGTATTTTTGAACTTGGACTGTTTAAAGTACGAATCCTTATTATTTGTTCTTTTGTTTCACTGGATTCGTTTTCCTTAAAATATTTTTCATCATCCTCAGTTCTAAATGATGATATTACTGAATATCTTTGGCTTGTAGTGCATAGATGGTTGATTTTCTTATGAATATCTTTGGCCCGTAGTGCAAAGATGTACAAAAAAGTGAGATGAACACTGACTAATCGATGAATATCTTTGGCCTGTAGTGCAAAGATGAATATTTGATTCAAGATGTATATTGATTGATGTTATAGGGATAAAACATTGATGCTGGACTTTTAAATTCATAGATAATAGTAGATTTCATTCTCTACGTAACTCTTATATGAATTATTATTTTCGCTACGAATATTGATCTGAACTTGTTGTCTATTGTATTTTATCAGATTTTTCCCTGTTGAAGACTAACGATAATTTGTTCTATATTATCTTAGTCATAATATTCTTTACTGGGCTAGTTGAGCTCACCCTTTTCCTTTTGTTCCATTTTTCTTCTCAAGAGGCGAGAATATAACGAGTACTAGTCGGGGTGTAGAATGATGGTTCTAGAAGTTATTTTAGTAGTCCTCACTATTTTGTAAAATAGTGTATCAATAATTATAATGAGGACTTATTTGAGTGTGGATATTGTCTAGATGAAAATATTTGTCTTTAAACTCACAGTTTATGTGTTGTCGTATTTTGCACGATAATTGTATTAATAAAGTTGTAGTTATTTCTGTACCATCTATTTTGGCGACTGGGAATGGGTGTTGTATACCTATTTTGGGGGCGTCACACTGATGATCTTTGCCCAACCCTTGTCCAGGTTGATGACCCAATGATATCATCTCTTGAGTGGCCGACATTACTTCGGCAAAAATCTTGGGTGTGAGAGGAGGCGCCCCAATGGGATGGTAATGAGTGTTGCTCACCTCCAAGGTATGGAAACTGACCTGCTCAACTTCTGAATTAAAGCTGATTAGTGGCATGTCACCTTGTTCCAGACATTCCGGCTCAGCATTAACAGTGACTAGGCTATTGTTGATAATGTACTTGAGTTACTGATGAAGGGTAGAAGGGACGGCTCCAGCCATATGAATCCATGGTCTTCCTAACAGCAGGTTGTATCCTGTGGCTATTTTGAGCACGAAAAAGGATACACTGAATGTATGTGGACTAATCTCCACTGGTAATTCAATTACTCCAATGGTGTTTCGTTGGGACCCATCAAAAGCTTTGATAACCGTATGGCTGCTTTTGATCCTCTTGGGGTTGATATTCATCTTCTCCAAGGTAGCATAAGGACAGATATTAAGAGATGAACCTCCATCTATCAAGACTCCTCCAACCATGTATCCGGAGGACAAAACCGCTATGTGCAACGGCTTACAATGACCGATCCCTTCAGTGGGTATGTCGTCATCAGTGAAAGATATCACATTGTTGTTGAAAATGTGATCAACCAGATGTTGGAATTTTTCCACATCCACTGATTTCAATAAATGGGCTTCTTCCAAGACCCTTAGCAATATTTTTTTGTGATCTTTGAAAGAGAAAACCAAGTAGTGTATGGAAATTTGCTGTGGAGCTTCTCTCAAGCTTAAAACCACCTTGGCTTCATTATGGCCCACGGTATGGAGGAACTCTTCACTTTTCTCTGCGGGAACTTTCCCATTTAATTTGATGGTGGGCTTCATCGCCCGATGGGGAAGATATAATGGATTCTCCTTCGACACTGCAGCAGTTGTATGTGATGTAGATCCTTCAGCTTGCCCATAATTCCATGGGACTTTATATAGGTTGACAACAGGATACTGTGGTCTGAATGGTAAGTTAATTAGCTCTGGTGCGGCCACTTTCAAAGGATTGTCAGCACCTTTGAGTTGAATTGCTTGTATTATGAGTGGTCTCGCAGCCAAATCATCCTCATCGGATAAAACTGCTACACCATCTTTTCATTTTGTAGGACATGTGTTCCCACTCTCGAGTAACAAAGTGTCATCATCTTCCATATGCATGACACCACTGTCAATTAAATTTTGAATGAGGTGGCGGAGTGCCTAGCATTCTTCTGTGTTGTGACCGCGAGAGTGGGAGTGATATTGACATGTTCCCTCAGAAATAAAATGTCTAGAACAGGGATTGATTGGAGGTAGAAGGGATGTAATTCTTCCTTCATTGATCAACATCTGAAATATCTCCTCCATAAGTTGGCCAAGATATGTAAATTCTCGTTTGTTGGCAAAATCCCGAAGGGCGTTGGCACTTGCTCTTTTCGCAACTTTATCCTCCAGTTTTTACTTTCTAAAGGTGAGGATGAAATATTCATGACAAAAGGAAGGAGATTAGCTTGCTCTCGATCGATTAATTGGCGCAGACTTGGTGTCATGGATCACCGCCTCGCGCAATCGATCTACTTGTTTACAAAGAGCCTTAATCTTTCGCTCCATCATAAATTAGAACTGTGCATAATCCCATCTGTCAGCAACATCTTTGCTGGTCTGGGAAGATTTAATAACGTAATTGGAACTCTGTCCACTGCTCCAATTAATTATATTGACCTCACATTCTTTGTGTTGAGGAAGAGGATTGTCCTGCACATGAGGTTGGTCGAGTTTAGTCATGACAATCTCCCCATTGCCAATTAAGTCCTGGATCTTGTGTTTCAAGGCCCAGTAATCCTGAGTGTCATGTCCTAGTGCCCCGGCATGATAAGCACACTTCCGAGTAGCATTGAAACCCTTCCCATTTGGGTTGGCTGGTGGAAGAAGATGTGTAATTTCCTTTCGAGTAGTCAGAAGAGTGAGGATATTCTCGAGTGAGTCCCCTAAGGGTGTAAACACTCGGGGACGTCTGAATTCTCTTGTAAGACCCCAACTTATTATAAATGAAATTGAATTTCCTCTATTTATTATTTTGAAATAGTAAGGGTTGATTTGATTAATGTGGTTAGTTATGGGTAAAATGCTCAAATATTTCAAATAAGCAAGTGGTTATAAAATATTCATTATTGTCGAGGAATATTCGTTTGGTCGTGAAATATTCTTACTGTTGGGGAATATTCATACGACGGCGCAGCCTTGTGTGGGCCCCATAACGGAAAGCGATTGGATGAAGAAAACGACAAGTATAAGTTGTTTATAAATAACGGCGTAGTTGTTACCATTTATACTATTGGAATACACGGTGGTTAAAACACAATAGCACACGGTATTGCACCAATTATTGATTCTTATGTAAGAAGGCACTACTTTCATTAATTGTTACGAAGAATTACTTATTCAATATTTTATTTTATTGATTCAAGAATTGTTTGCGTTGATATTTTATATTATTATCGTTGTTTCAATAATTATCATTACACTCATTTTTCTATTATCGATCAATAATTCATATTATTTGAATAATATTATTAGATAGAATTATTGGCAATGTCTAGAAAGTTCTGCTTCTAAGGAGAGGTTTGGTCACCTAATTGTGTGCCAAAGAAGGAGAAATCCTTATTGAAAGCCCCTCTTTCTCGAACTACCGGCTGGTTATCGATATTGTGATTCGTAATATTATTTGTGAATAATTAATTATTGATTTATATGATAAGGAAAATATTCATTTTATGTGGATATAGATGGAGAAAATTTAATCTGACAATTGTTGAAAATTGTTATTTTATCTTTTTCCGATAAAATAATTCATTTAAATATATTATTATATTTTAATAATATAATAATGGTGATATTTTTAGAATGAATGTGGGATATATGAATAAATGAGGAAGAAGAGTATTTTTGTTACTAAAAATATTTAAAACATGTTTTTCATGTTTGTGGACCCCATTTCTTGACTGAAATTTGATTATAGCCTGTAAAATCGTTCGTATGTGGATTTCGGCCAATTTCTGCTTGGAATTTAGAAAAACTTAAACTTACAAAGTTGTCCTGTGGAATGGACATAAGGTTCGAATTTTTCTGATAAAAAGGCTATTTATTATGAACTATTGAAGTTCCGAAGTTCCAGAATAATTTATTTTTGAAGTTTTAATTATTTTTTTAAGAAAAACATTTTTGGTGAATTGAGTGGGTCCCACATGTGATATAAATGTGTTGAATTCAGATTCAAGAGGTGGGCGTGACAAAAATTTATATATAATAATATTTTATTAAATTTTCTATTTTGGTGTTCTAAACATTTTTCTATAAATAGGGTGCTTAAGTTAGAATTGAAAATCACACAAGAAACTAAAGATTTCTCTCTCTATATTATTGAACGTATTCTTGTGAGTATTTTGATACTTTGAGTGTTGCTATACGGTGCAAATTCCTTCAGCACTATATTCAATATTCCAGTCAGAAGTACTATCTTTTTGGAGGTAAAGGATGTTTTTTTTTATAAAAGATATTATTTCTTTCAATATCATTATGCCAAAATATTGGTAAGATTTTTCTTGTAAAATTCTTGTCTTTTAGTGTTGGGGTTACTATTCAAGTATACGGCACTATTCACGAATACGGCACTATTCACAGAAAAATTAAATTTTCGTTTTTATATCCAAAATATCTATTATGGATACTAGCTTTGATTGTATCCATGTTTTGATCATTCTTGAATTTTACTTCACTATGGTTATTTATGAAGTATTTTTGAACTTGATCGCTTAAAGTACTTAATCCTTATTATTTGTTCTTTTGTTTCACCGGATTCGCTTTTCTTTAAAATATTTTCATCATCCTCGCCTAAATGATGATATTACTGAATATCTTTGGCCTGTAGTACAAAGATGGTTGATTTTTTTATGAATATCTTTGGCCCGTAGTGCAAAGATGTACAGGTGTTGAGATGAACATGACCAACTGATGAATATCTTTGGCTTGTAGTGGAAAGATGAATATTTGATTCAAGATGTATATTTATTGACGTTATAGGGATAAAATATTGATGATGGACTTTTAAATTCATAGATAATAGTAGTTTTCATTCTCTACGTAACTCTTCTATAAATTATTATTTCCGCTGCGAATATTGATCTGAACTTGTTGTCAATTTTATTTTATCAGACTTTTTCCTATTGAAGACTAACGATAATTTGTTCTTTATTATCTTAGTCATAATATTCTTTACTGGGCTAGTTGAGCTCACCATTTTCCTTTTGTTCCATTTTTCTTCTCAGGAGACGAGAATGTAACGAGTACTAGTCGGGGTGTGGAATGATGGTTCTAGAAGTTGTTTTAGTAGTCCTCACTATTTTATAAAATAGTGTATCAATAATTGTAATGAGGACTTATTTGAGTGTGGATATTGTCTAGATGACAATATTTGTATTTAAACTCACAGTTTATGTGTTGTCGTATTTTGCACGACAATTGTATTAATAAAGTTGTAGTTGTTTCTGTACCATGTATTTTGGCGACTCAGAATGGGTGTTGTATACCTATTTTGGGGGCATCACATCTCCACCTTTAGGCAATGGAGGGTTTGAAGACTGTGCTTGTAAAGGGGAATAGTTTCTCCTCTGGATAGGCATATTCTGACTTCCTTTCTAACCTTGTAGTATCAAGGAAACATCTTCCTATTTCTTTTTATGGACCCTCCGGGGGTTGTTTTCATAAGTTCCAGATTGGATGTGCTCAGTAGCTTCTTTAAGAGGGCTAGGTATTGAATCTTTCCTGACTTCAATCCCATCTCAGCCATCTCTCCGTGTTTGATCATTTCAGAAAATGGCTTGCCAATGCCAGCTAAGACTCTTTTATAGAAAGGAGCTTCTTGTATGTCTATAAAGGTCATGACCATTTCTGATTCCGTCATGGAAGGAATGACTTGAGCAGCGATGCACCTCCACCTTTGAGCATACTCTCTAAATGACTCATTAGACTGTTTCTTGACCTTGGTAATCTGGTACTGGTCAGGAGCCATTTGAGATTGGAAGCTGTACTGAGTGAGAAAGGCATGAGCTAATTCCTCCCAATTATGGATCTTTAAGTTGTCTAATCTGGTATACCACGTCCGGGCTTCTCCAGTCAGACTTTTCTGGAACAGGTGCATTCTGAGCTTCTCATCCTCTGCATAAGATCTAAGTTCTCCAATGAACAACTTCAAATGTGTGTAAGGATCCCCTAACCCATCATACTTTTCAAAGTCAGGAATTTTAAACTTCTCTGGATAATGAACACCAGGGAATATACAAAGATCAACATAGGAAACACTCTTGTGTGCTCCAATTCCTTTGATAGAATGGACGGTTTCCTCTATTTGAAGGACTTTCTTCTTGATATCACCGATGTCTGGATCTTCTTTGAGATGGGTGTTTTTAGGGTTTTTGTCGGTTGTATCCAACTAAAGTTCAGGAATTATTTTATCTGAACCTTGTACTCCTCTTTGTGTAGAGGATTCTGTATATACGGGTATTCGCGAACCCTGAGTAGATAGGTGTAGTTCTTTAAGCAGAACAGCCAAATCTGTAATTTGTTTGCTTAATCCATCAAATTCTTCACAAGAAACAGGATTAGGATTAGACTGGTCAGATGAAGGCATGATTGGCTGTAGGCTCGTGGCCTTTTTGGATTTTGATTAGGTAACAAACCCAATTGTTTCCCTACAAAAACTTATGTAGTTTAGTCTTAGGGAATGTATAAATGTTTACATGCTATCATAATGTGTCCATTTTAGGAATATTATCTTGCAAAACGGGTGTCATTTGATAGCATGTCAAATCTTAATATGCATGTGCAAATATTCTTCATATTTTACATTACATAAGGATGAACATGGAATAAAATTACAAGTAATTGTCTTTACAAGTAATTTGAAAAATGGAAGGCATGAAGAGACTTTCCTACGCATTTGGTTTATCAGAGGCTGGCCTATCTTAGGTTACTCTCGCGGCTTTTTGGAATGAAGGTTCCTAGATCATCGCAATCTACTTGATGGGAAGTTAATCCGGTCTTTCAACTGGAGCGAATCTGGATGGTGCCTTTCCCGAGCCTCGTTGGAATTAGTCTTCCTACGAGTCCAGTAATCAAACACCGACAGGATAGCCACCTGGTGGAGGAACCACTCAACATACATTCACATACAACGTGTCTCACCGTTTATGAAAATGATGACATGTGCGAAGTACTAATATCACAGATAGATATATTGCAGTGCAGTAAGTACACATTCATCAAAAAATGTAAATGCAACATTCACACACAAGCATATAACAGTTTTGAAAAGCTTGTAGTAGTGGCTTAATGTGACGCCCCCAAAATAGGTATACACAACACCCATTCTGAGTCGCCAAATACATGGTACAAAAAGCAAACTACAACTTCAATAATACAAATGTCGTGTGAAATACGACAATATATACTGTGAGTTTAAATATAATATTGTCTTCTAGACAATATCCACATGCAAATAAATCCCCATCATAATTATTGATTCATTATTTTACAAAAATGGTGAGGACTACTAAACAACTCTCACTAGAACCTTCATTCCATACCCCGACTAGTACTCGCTACATTCTCGCCTCCTGAGAAGAAAAATGGAACAACAAGGAAAAGGGTGAGCTCAACTAGCCCAGTAAAGAATATTATGACTAAGATAATATACAACAAATTATCGTTAGTCTTCAACAGGGAAAAAATCTGATAGAATACAATAGACAACAAGTTTCAGATCAATATTCGCGGCAATGAAATAATAATTCATAGAAGAATTACGTAGAGAATGAAATCTACTATAATCTATGAATTTAATAAATCCATCATCAATATTTTATCCTCGTAACATCAATCAATATACATCCGAATCAAATATTCATCTTTGCACGACAGCCAAAGATATTCATCACCGGTCATGTTCATTTAAACACTGCTCATCTTTGCACTACAAGGCCAAAGATATTAATCAATCTGGTCATGTTCATCTCAACACTGCTCATCTTTGCACTACGAGCCAAAGATATTCTTCAGAATCATTCATCTTTGCACTACGTGCCAAAGATATTCAATAATATCATCATTTAAGACCGAGGATGATGAAAAATATTTTTAAAGAAACGAATCCAAAGAAACAAAATGACAAGGATTAAGGATTAAGGATTCGTACTTGGTTTTATCCACGCCAAAAATACCTCAAAAATAATCATAGTGGTGTAAAATTCAAGAATGATCAAAACATGGATACAATCGAGAGTTAGTATCCGAATAGATATTTTGGACAAAAGAAGAAATTTTATTTTTCTATGAATAAGTACCAGTATACGTGAATAGTACCAGTATACGTGAATAGTCCGATACGTGAATAGTAACTCAGACACCAAAAGATAGAAATTCCACAAAAAACATCTTCACGCTTACGTAATAGTACTGTGAATAAGAACTCATGAATAGTAACTCATGAATAGTAACTCGTGAATAGTAACCCATGAATAGTAACCCCATACATGAAAAAGTTCCAAATTTGATAAAACTTCAGATCAACATTTCAAAGATAATGATATTGAAGAAATAATATCATTACAAAAAAATAATATCCCTTACCTCGAAAGATCGTAACTTCTAAATTTGAAACAGGATATAGGCTATGACTTGGACTTGCACCGTATAGCAAATACTCAAAGTATACTCAAAATACTCACAAGAATACGCTTCGATAATATAGAGAGAGAAACTTCAGCTTTTGGTGTGATTTTCAATTCTAACCTAAGCACCCTATTTATAGAAATTGCTAGAACACCAAAAGCGTAAAATTTAATAAATTAATAATATAATTATATTATTTTCTACACATGTCTAGAATCTGATTTCAGTCATCAAACACATGCCACCTTCTAGAAAAAATAAGAAAAACGTTTTTCTAATTTTAAATATTTTAAACTTCCAAAATCAATTATTTCGGAGCTTCGGAACTTCAATAATTCATAATAAATAGTCCTTTCATCAGAAAATTCGAATCTCGCGAGTTTTTATAGGAAATTCAATTCTCTACAACTTTGCAGAAGAAAGTTTTTCCAAATTCCAATCAAAAATTGACCGAAATCCATAAACGGGCAATTTTACGAAAGTTATAATCAAATTTCACCAATAAATGGGGTCCACCGACATGTTTAACATGTTTTAAACATTTATTGCAACAAAAATACTCTTCCTCCTTGTATACTCATATATCCCACATTCGTTGTAAAAATATCACCGTTAATATATTATTAAAATAATATATTTAAATGAATTATTTTATCAAAAGATAAAATATTAATTTTCAACAATTGTCATTTTAAAAATTTTCTCCATCTATATCCACATAAAATCAATATTTTCCTCATCATATGAATCAATAATTAATTATTCACAAATAATATTACAGAATCACAATATTGACAACCAGCGGCTTCCTGTGAAAGAGGGGGCTTTCAATAAGAATTTCTTCTTCTTGGCGGCCGCAATTAGGTGACCAAACCTCTCCTTAGATGTAACTTTCTAGACATTGCTAATAATGTTATCTAATAATATTATTCAGATAATATGAATTATTGCTTCCATAATGAAAGATACGTGTAATGACAATTATTGAAACAACAAAGCAGTGAATTATTAACTCAATAAAATATCGAATAAGAATTATCGTAACCATTATTGAGTAGTGCCTTCTTACGTAAGAATCAATAATTGGTGCAATACTGCAGTAATCGCTCAACAACGCATATTAGTGTGTTTTAACCACCGGTATTCCAACAATGATTAATTCAGTAATAACTACGCTAGTTATTTAAAAACAACTTATATTTGTCGTTTTCTTCATCCAATCGCTTTCAGTTATGGGGCCCACACATGGTCATACTGTCAAATCGTTAATATTCCCCGACAAAGATCTAATATTCCACGACCAAACGAATATTCCCCACGATAATGAATATTTTATAACCACTTGCTTAATTTGAAATATTTGCATATTTAACCCTTAACTATCCACATTAATCAAATCAACCCTTACTATTTCAAAATAATAAATAAAGGAAATTCCTTTTTATTTAAAAAATTTCGGGGTCTTACACTTAAGCCCTCTTACTGGAATCCCCAGCAGAGTCTTCACCTGTCGATGTCGGGATTTTTATTCGTCCCTTTTCTGTTCTTGTTCTTTGGTTTTCTCATGTTAGGATAGATTTGTTTGAAAAAACAAGTGAAAAGGTCTCGATACGTATATGTCGAATGATTTGACTGTAAGACTACTCGCCATTTGTGTTTTTAATCGGTTGCACCAACGCAACCGAGAAAAAGTTTGCACATTGACCCAGTGATGTGACACTGCTAAACGGGTCTGTGAAATCGAGATTCATTTGGGTTCGGGGGCTTGATTATGCGAAGGGAAGGTGTTAAGCACCCCCCGACATCCGTGTTACCATGGTGACCGCCACTTTTCAAGAAATTGTTATATGAATGTGTGTGTGTGTGGGTGGGTCAATGTGCTGTTATTTGGAAGTAGTGTTATGCCTCATTCGCACCTATATACACAGGGTTTGAATTTATACAAAAATTATATTTTAAACAAGATATAGCAATGAGGTTTTGTAAAAGAGGTTTTTCAAACCTTGTGCTTAATAGTAATTGAGGCCTTTGATACTTCCATTTTATTAAATGTTCGGCTTGGTTGCTTTAATTTTCAAGATGCGAAGCATCTTCGAGAAAATAATATATAGCAGTGTCGAACTCCTAATGGGCATGAAAGCCATCT
Organism: Panax quinquefolius; assembly: GCA_020205615.1. NCBI lineage: Eukaryota > Viridiplantae > Streptophyta > Magnoliopsida > Apiales > Araliaceae > Panax > Panax quinquefolius. Next base: position 74,034,181 of record CM035159.1, on the reverse strand, counting down.
AAGGAAATTCAAACACCATGAATACTTTACAAGCTGCTTATAGCTGAAAATGTCCATCACGGGAACCGAATCTAGATTCAGTAGACTGAATCTATGATCACGTGATTCCTAGGCTCATATGATGCCGCAGTTTATATGAAAAGCAGTAAGTAGTTATATATATATAAAAGTTGTAAATATATATATATATATATATATATATATACAGACATGATCAACCACGACGAAGCACCTCCATGGGGTATCGAAATGTAAATATATAAAAGCGGTAAATATATATATAGAGACATGATCAACCACCACGAAGCACCTCCATGGGGGATCAGAAATGTAAATAAAGCAATAAATACGATCAACCGCCATGAAGTAAACTCCAGGCGGGACTAAATGTAAAGAAAGCAGTAAAAAAGATCAACCGCCGCGAAGTAAACTCCAGGCGGGACGGAATGTAAATAAAGAAGTAAAAGGCCATGAAGTAAACTCCAGGCCTGAAAGAAATATAAATATATATATATATATATATATATATAAGTAAATAAATGCTCTTACATGAGTCCAAAGCTCAATCGAGGCATAACTTGATAATGTTAGTCCATATATATATATATATATATATATATATATATATACAAATGTAAATGAAAACCACGGATCAAATCCAGGCATACACATGACATGACTCTCAATGTGAAGAAGAGTGTGTGCAAAGATGAAAAGAAAGGCTTTAAAGTGTGTAAGAAGGCTTACAGTGGACTGCCAAAGAAGACTTCTATAGCTTTAAGTGGATGAACACTCAGCTCCCACCGGTAAAAATATAGCTATATGTAAGCTCACAATTGTTTAAAATGAGAAAGCACTCAATATAGGGTGTGTATAGAGCAAATTGGACAGGGCTGCCTCGCCTTTTTTCTTCTTAATATGGCCACCCCAAGCCCTCTATTTATAGAGGGGAAGCCGCAGGTGTACCTGCGGCAACCCCAGATGAACCTTCTTTGATGCCCCCAAAATAGGTATACATCACCCATCTTGAGTCGCCAGATACATGGTACATAAATTCAAATACAACTTAATTATACAACAGTCGTGTAAACTACGACAAAACATAGCTGAGAGTTTAAACAAGAATATTGTCATCTAGACAATATCTACACTCAATTGTGTCCTCATTACAATTATTATCACATTATTCCGTAGAATAGTGAGGACTACTAAAGCCATTTATCATGGACCATCACTCCATTCCCTGACTCGTCCCAGCTATATTCTCATTTCCTGAAGAGAACAATGAAAGAAAAGGTGAGCTCAACTAGCCTGGTAAGAAATATTATGACTAAGATAATGCAGAATAAATTATCCTAAGCCTTCAATAGTATAACAACTGATAGAATACAATAGACAACAAGTTTTAGATCAACAACTGCAGCGAAAATAAGCAATCCATTATAAGATTCAAGTAGAGCATATAATCTACTATCTTCTATGATTTAAAAAGTTTTTCATCAACTTTATCGCTGAGACTCAGCTTAATAGATAAAATCGAATCATCCCTACACCACGGCCAAGGATATTCATGTAATCATCAATGGTCATCATTCGTCACATTATGGTCATGATTATACCGAATAATCCCTGGTCATAATCATACCAAGTCCATCTATGCACGTAAGCCAAAGATGACTTTTATAACAAAATAAGCATGAGGATGATGACAATGACATAATAATTCAATAAAACAAGTTCAAGGATAAATTTTAAAGATTTATAATTTAATTTATTCAGGAATCAATAACGTCCAAATTGTCAACATGATACTGCTTTGTGGGGTAAAATTCAAGAATAATATTCATGTACCAAAAATAATTTGGACAGAAAAGAAACATATTTTTTGGGTGAATAGTACCCCGTGAATAATACTTCGAGAATAGTACCCCGTGAATAGTACCCCGACACGAAAAGTGTCCCGAATACCCGAGTGAATGATACTAGAGTGAATAGTAATTGGGTGAATAGTAACTTGTAAATAGTAACTCGTGAATAGTACTCTGACACGAAAAGTGCCCCGAATACCCGAGTGAATAATACCAGAGTGAATAGTAACCGGGTGAATAGTAATCTATGAATAGTAACTCATAAAAGAAAAATACCAAAGAAAATGATATTTCACGATGAGTACAAAAGAAATGATATCTCATACAAGTATAATAGAATATACGAAACTACAAATGGATTTTCACTCGCCATGCGGTAATCGACGTAGACAGATCATTTCCATAAATTAATAAAGAATGAATACGAAGGATCTTTCACCATGCATGCGGTAATCCACATAGATAGGTTATTCCAACAGAATAATAAAGAATGGAACCAGGTCATGCATAATCCGCATGCATGTGATATTCAAATGTAATAATAAAGAATGGAAATGTGTCATGCGTAATCCGCATGCATGTGGATATTCCAAATGAATAATAAAGAATGGAATAACGAAGAATTTCACCATGTATGCGGTACTTATAGATGTATGGCAGTTATTCTAACATAATAATAAAGAATGGAATAATAGAAGAATTCATCGTGCATTCAATAGATCGCATACATGTGTTACTCTAATGTAATAATAAATAATTAAACCAATTAAATGCATGTACGCATGATGCATGAGATATTCCAACGAGTAATAATAAAGAATGGAACCAGTCATACGTAATCATACATGCATGTGATATTCCAAATGTAATAATAAAGAATGGAATAATGTAATCTCTCTCATGAATACGAAAGAAATAATACCCTTTACCTTAGAAGAAAACTGGATACTAGAATAGTGAGCTAGCAGACTTCTCTTCTTCTTTCTCTCTATAATTTCTCTCTATAATAATTGCTCTATAGCTTTAGTGAATTGGTGAGAAATGAAGAAAGAATGAGCTTCTATTTATAGAAAAATATAGTTTTGATAATTGCACATTTTGGGGCTCGAAATATTACAGTATAATACCTTCCTCTTTTCCTTCATTTTTAATTTAGTCCTGCATGTATTATCAAACTTGCACCACCTCCCCAATAGTAAATCATGTGAATCAATAGTTCTGTACATGTGAAAATACTGAATTACAAGATATAGTACATCCATCTATACCTTCATTTTAACTTAGTCATGCAAGTATTATCAATCTTTCACCACCTCCCCTAATAGTAAATAAATGTGAATCAATAGTACACATATGTGAACAAATAGTTATAATCATGTGAATCAATAGCAATTAATTGCTTATTTATCTGGTTAATTATCCGATTGGTCAAAATAACCTTCACACATCAATTATTATCGAAATAAATGTCGATTTCCACTAACACTAATAATTCCAACATAATGGAACTATCAATTTCATCTTTAATCAACACGAACTTATTCATCATTAATATTATAATTCACAATATTTAACAACCAGTGTCGCTCCCGAAAGAGGGGCTTTCCGATAAGGATTTCTCCTTATCATAGCCGCAATTAGGTGACCAAACCTCTCCTTGACAGAACTTCTAGACATTGTCAATATTGCAAATAATAATATGAATAACTTTGTCGTCTCAATTATTGATTTAATAATATAAAATATTGATATTGTGACAATAATTGAATCAATAATATGAGAGATATGATGCAGCAATTACTGTAGTAATAATTGAGTATAACTGAGTGACTTCTTACGTAAGCATCAATAATCAATACTGTGTGCTACTATGCAACCACGCGTATTACTATACTTTTACTACCGAGTAGTTCAACAGTTTTAACGGTAACACTTTCGCCGTTATTTTTATAAAATGATAATTCTGTCATTTTCTAACTACGACAATACTTCCGTTGTGGGGTTCACCAATGATTGTGCCATCGTCGTCATGGATATTCCCCCCGACAAAAAAAGAATATTCCCCGACCAAAGGAATATTTTATAACAACTTGCATACTTTGCAAAATTTATAAATATTACCCACAACTATAACATTATATCAAATACACACCATAATATTCAAAACAATATTTCGAGAAATTTAAATCTTTATTCATAAAATTTGGGGTCTCACAATCTCCCTTCCTTAAAAAATTTCGCCCTCAAAATTTACATACGTACTTGGTATGCCGAAGCGGTGAGGATATCTTGACTTCATTTCATATTCCAACTCTTGAGGTATAACCTTTGAGTGTCGAATATGATCTTCTTATCCAAGATTTTAACACGTATCTCATCATACGTTAAATCTTCTGCTATCTCGTCTAGTTCTAATTCCATAATGTGGTTCGGGTCATCCATATAATTACGTAACATCGATACGTGAAAAACGTTATGACCACACAACATACTTGGCGGTAAAACGAGTCTATAGGCCACAGTTCCTACTCGATCAAGGATTTCAAGTGGACCAATTAAATCGAGGGTTAAGATAACGCCTTCTTGAACCTTCTTCTTCACGTTCATCAGCTCTGAGTATGTAGCTTGAGCGGCTTTAACTTTATCGATTAAAGTCGATTCTAATCGTATATTCGTTATCCTCACGTGGGTCCCTAGAGTCTTTAACTCTATCTTCATCATTTGTAAGTTATACGAAATGAGTTTTTTGTGTTAACAACATCGCACTTGTAAACTCATACGATCTTCTACTCAACGCGTCAACTACCACGTTCACTCTTCCACGATGATATTGAATGGTATGGTCATAATCTTCAACAGCTCGAGCCAACGTCTTTGGCGCATGATACGTTCGTTTTAAGTAAAGAAATATTTGAGGGTTTTAGAAATGGGTTTTGTACTGGGGTCAATACAAAATTCCATTTCACGCTCTAGGGTAGGCAAAGAAGTCTTCAAGAATACGTCAGGAAATTTATTAACAATAGAAATATCATTCAAAACTGTTACCCTCATCCAAAACTTGGATAGTACGTCACATTGATACCTATCAACTTGCCATCGTCATTCACGACATCACCTACAAAAAGTCAGGCTTCGGTGCATTCCACACAAGGAAGTCACCAGATAAAGGCTCAGGGCTCTTTACTTATGGCTTGATATGATAATGATTGACTTTAGTGGTTTGGTTGCTTAAATTTGCATAAAAGGTTGGTTAGGAGTATGAAAGCTAACAACCTTACGAAAAGAATGATGAGTAGTTAACCAATCGATTCTTAAAATCACATCAAAATAAAGTATTTTCAAAGAAATAAGATCGACAGGTAACGTGAAAGTGTCGATTTGAATCAAACAAGATTTATAAATAGTGGAGCTAACGAAGGTTTCTCCTAACGAAGTTTCAACCGATAAGTCAAATTCTAATTTCTCCGGAGTCAAATTTAAACATTGAAATAAAAACAACGAGAGATAAAAGAATGGGTAGAACCAGGATATCAATAAGGTATAGACTTCAGTAAGAATTTATAATTAACTAACCCGTGCTAACTTCGTTCGGGTTACTCGCTTTTTGAGAAGTCACAAAAAACGCTCTCCCTGAAACCACCGACTTTGTTTTGTCTGTATCTGCCTTTGGTGCCACCGTCCCAGCTGGACTTGACTTTGGTGCACGATAAAATTGGGCTAGGTGACCTTCTTTTGCACAATCGTAACATACTTTGGACTACATCACGCAATTTGGACTGATAAGTCCCTCCCCTCAGCATTTGAAGTATACAATTGGTGGTCGTTCTCCTTCCTTGAAAATGGGTGTTGGTGTTGTTGTCTTTCCATCATTATTAAACCTTCTCTTCTTGAAATTTTCACTTCTATTATCTTGGCCATGATTACCACCGAAGTGGTTACCATTCTTGGCATGCTAATTTCTCCCACGATGGTTATCATTGTTCCGATGGTCGTTGCCACCGGTACGATTATTATCGTGTTATTGGTTGTTGCCTTTTGGTTGTGCTGACTCATTATCGTGCTCCAATAACTGAACCCTATTCACAACATCTGAATATAAACAAAGTTTGTGAGAAATGAGGTGTTGACGTATATTGGGTTTTAAACCTCTTAGAAACATTCATATCATTCGCTTCTCATTATCGACCAAATGGGATGCAAACCGGGATAACTCCATAAATTTAGCCTCGTATTGCGACACGGTCATATTGTTTTGCTCCAACTTGATAAACTCCACATGCTTCATGTGACGAATACTTTCGGGAAAGTACTTGTCGTTGAACAGCTCTTGGAACTTCTCCCAAGATATCTTGAGTGCGTCAGGCTAGGTACGTTTTACAGATTCCCACCAGTAATCAGCCTCTTCACGCAACATAAAGGTGGCAAAGGGAACCTTTTGCTCCTTGGAGCATCCCAAGACATCAAATATCTTGGTGATCTACTTTAACCACGTCTCTGCCTTAAGTGGTTCTGGTTTTCCCAAAAACTCCGGTGGTCCCAGCTCCTTGAACTACTTAGCGGTGATCGACCGTGGGTTGCCATTATTTCCACCTATATTTTGAACAGGAGTCTCTCTTACCTGATGTTGCATGAATTGTATAAAGCCTCTGAACATCCCATCGTTCATCATCTGATCGGTGTTGTTGTTTACTTGAGGATTATTGTCTTCCTGTTGCACATTATCCTGGATATTGATTGTTGGTGACTCAACAGTCTTATGTGCTTCATTGCTTATCTCAACATTTTCAGATGCCATTTTCAAACACTGTCGCAAAATAAGGGTTAATTAACATATCACATATTATCCCTATACTCTAACCGACCAATTAAATACCAAATAAACTTAGGTAGGTCATACTAGCGAAGGAATTCCCCGTCTCTCCCCTCCTAGTTCTTGTCTCACATCTCAGCCAGGGATCATATCCTTAAGCTTTGATACCAATTGTGACACCCCCAAAACAGGTATACATCACCCATCTTGAGTCGCCAGATACATGGTACATAAATTCAAATACAACTTAATTATACAACAAATGTAAAAATACGACAAAACATAACCGAGAGTTTAAACAAGAATATTGTCATCTAGACAATATCCACACTCAATGGTGTCCTCATTACAATTATTATCACATTATTCCGTAGAATAGTGAGGACTACTAAAGCCATTTATCCTGGACCATCACTCCATTCCCCAACTCGTCCCAGCTATATTCTCATTTTCTGAAGAGAACAATGAAAGAAAGGGTGAGCTCAACTAGCCCAGTAAGAAATATTATGACTAAGATAATGCAGAATAAATTATCCATAGCCTTCAACAGTATAACAACTGATAGAATACAATAGACAACTAGTTTTAGATCAACAACTGCAGCGGAAATAAGCAATCCATTAGAAGAGTCAAGTAAAGCATATAATCTACTATCTTCTATGATTTAAAAAGTTTTCATCAACTTTATCGCTGAGACTTAGCTTAATAAATAAAATCGAATCATCCCTGCACTACGACCAAGGATATTCATGTAATCATCAATGGTCATGATTATACTGAATAATCCCTGGTCATAATCATACCAATAACTGTCCATCAATGAACAACAGGCCAATGAGGACTTTTACCACATCATTCGTCACATTACGGTCATGATTATACCGAATAATCCCTGGTCATAATCATACCAAGTCCATCTATGCACGTAAGCCAAAGATGACTTTCATCACAATATAAGCATGAGGATGATGACAATGACATAATAATTCAATAAAACAAGTTCAAAGATAAATTTTAAAGATTTATAATATAATTTATCCAGGAATCAATAACGTCCAAATTGTCAACATGATACTGCTTTGTGGGGTAAAATTCAATAATAATATTCATGTACCAAAAATAATTTGGACAGAAAAAAAATATATTTTTCAGGTGAATAGTACCCCGTGAATAGTACCCCGACACGAAAAGTGTCCCGAATACCCGAGTGAATGATACTAGAGTGAATATTAATTGGGTGAATAGTAACTCGTAAATAGTAACTCGTGAATAGTACTCCGGCACGAAAAGTGCCCCGAATACCCGAGTGGATAATACTAGAGTGAATAGTAATCGGGTGAATAGTAACCCGTGAATAGTAACTCGTAAAAGAAAAATACCAAAGAAAATAATATTTCATGATGAGTATAAAAGAAATGATATCTCATTCATCACATTATGGTCATGATTATACCGAATAATCCCTGGTCATAATCATACCAAGTCCATCTATGCACGTAAGCCAAAGATGACTTTCATCACAATATAAGCATGAGGATGATGACAATGACATAATAATTCAATAAAACAAGTTCAAGGATAAATTTTAAAGATTTATAATTTAATTTATTCAGGAATCAATAACGTCCAAATTGTCAACATGATACTGCTTTGTGGGGTAAAATTCAAGAATAATATTCATGTACCAAAAATAATTTGGACAGAAAAGAAACATATTTTTTGGGTGAATAATACCCCATGAATAGTACTTTGAGAATAATACCCCGTGAATAGTACCCCGACACGAAAAGTGTCCCAAATACCCGAGTGAATGATACTAGAGTGAATAGTAATCGGGTGAATAGTAACTTATAAATAGTAACTCGTGAATAGTACTCTAACACGAAAAGTGCCCCGAATACCCGAGTGAATAATACCAGAGTGAATAGTAACTGGGTGAATAGTAATCCATGAATAGTAACTCATAAAAGAAAAATACCAAAGAAAATGATATTTCATGATGAGTACAAAAGAAATGATATCTCATACAAGTATAATAGAATATACGAAACTACAAATGGATTTTCACCCGCCATGCGGTAATCGACATAGACAGATTATTTCCACAAATTAATAAAGAATGAATACGAAGGATCATTCACCATGCATGCGGTAATCCACATAGATAGGTTATTCCAACAGAATAATAAAGAATGGAACCAGGTCATGCATAATCCGCACAGACAGGATATTCAAACAGAATAATAAAGAATGGAACCAGGTCATGCGTAATCCGCTTGCGAGACGGATATTCCAAATGTAATAATAAAGAATGGAATAATGTAAGAATTTCACCATGTATGCGGTATTTGGCATAGACAAGTTATTCCAACATAATAATAAAGAATGGAATAACAGAAGAATTTCACCATGTATGCGGTACTTGGCGTGTATAAGTTATTCCAACATAATAATAAAGAATGGAATAATAGAAGAATTCATCGTGCATTCAATAGATCGCATGAGATGACGGTTACTCTAACGAATAATAAATAATTGAACTGTGTCAATGCATAATACATTGCATGCACGAGATATTCAACAATGAATAATAAAGAATGGAACCAGTCATACGTAATCCGCATGCATGAGATATTCCAAATGTAATAATAAAGAATGGAATAACGTAATCTCTCTTCATGAATACGAAAGAAATAATACCCTTACCTTAGAAGAAAATCGGATACTAGAATAGTGAGCTAGCGAGACTTCTCTTCTTCTTTCTCTATAATTTCTCTCTATAATAATTGCTCTATAGCTTTAGTGAATTGGTGAGAAATGAAGAAAGAATGAGCTTCTATTTATAGAAAAATATAGTTTTGATAATTGCACATTTTGGGGCTCGAAATATTACAGTATAATACCTTCCTCTTTTCCTTCATTTTTAATTTAGTCCTGCATGTATTATCAAACTTGCACCACCTCCCCTAATAGTAAATCATGTGAATCAATAGTTCTAGACATGTGAAAATACGAATTACAGTATAGTACATCCATCTATACCTTCATTTTTAACTTAGTCATGCAAGTATTATCAATCTTTCACCACCTCCCCTAATAGTAAATAAATGTGAATCAATAGTACACATATGTGAACAAATAGTTATAATCATGTGAATCAATAGCAATTAATTGCTTATTTATCTGGTTAATTATCCGATTGGTCAAAATAACCTTCACACATCAATTATTATCGAAATAAATGTCGATTTCCACTAACACTAATAATTCCAACATAATGGAACTATCAATTTCATCTTTAATCAACACGAACTTATTCATCATTAATATTATAATTCACAATATTTAACAACCAGGTCGTTCCCAGGAAAGAGGGGGCTTTCCGATAAGGATTTCTCCTTATTGGCGCGCAATTAGGTGACCAAACCTCTCCTTAATAGAACTTCTAGACATTGTCAATATTGCAAATAATAATATGAATAACTTTGCCGTCTCAATTATTTATTTAATAATATAACATATTGATACTGTGACAATAATTGAATCAATAATATGAGAGATATGATGCAGCAATTACTGTAGCAATAATTGAGTATAACTGAGTGACTTCTTACGTAAGCATCAATAATCAATACCGTGTGCTACTATGCAACCACGCGTATTACTATACTTTTACTACCGAGTAGTTCAACAGTTTTAACAGTAACACTTTCGCCGTTATTTTTATAAAATGATAATTCTGTCATTTTTTAACTATGACAATACTTCCGTTGTGGGGTCCACCAATGATTGTGCCGTCGTACGGATATTCCCTGATAAAAAGAATATTCCCCGACCAAAGGAATATTTTATAACAACTTGCATACTTTGCAAAATTTATAAATATTACCCACAACTATAACATTATATCAAATACACACCATAATATTCAAAACAATATTTCGAGAAATTTACCAGGCATTCGATAGACCGCACAGACAGGTTACTCCAATAGAATAATAAATAATGGAACCAATCAAATGCGTAATACGCATGCATGTGATATTCCAATGAATAATAAAGAATGGAACCAGGTCATGCGTAATCCGCACAGACAGGATATTCCAACAGAATAATAAAGAATAGAATAACAGAAGCTCTCTTCATGAATACGAAAGAAATAATACCCCTTACCTTTGAAGAAAACTGGATACTGGAATAGTAAGCTAGCAGACTTCTCTTCTTCTTTCTCTCTATAATTTCTCTCTATAATAATTGCTCTATAGCTTTAGTGAATTGGTGAGAAATGAAGGAAGAATGAGCATCTATTTATAGGAAAATATAGTTTCAATAATTGCACGTTTTGGGGCTCGAAATATTACAGTATAATACCTTCCTCTTTTTCTTCGTTTTTAATTTAGTCCTGCAAGTATTATCAAACTTGCACCACCTCCCCTAATAGTAAATCATGTGAATCAATAGTTCTAGACATGTGAAAATATGAATTATAGTATAGTACCTCCATCTATACCTCCATTTTTAACATAGTCATGCAAGTATTATCAATCTTGCACCACCTCCCCTAATAGTAAATAAATATGAATCAATAGTACACACATGTGAACAAATAGTTATAATCATGTGAATCAATAGCAATTAATTGCTCATTTATCTGGTTAATTACCCAATTGGTCAATATAACCTCCAGACATCAATTATTATCAAAATAAATGTTGATTTCCACTAACACTAATAATTCTAACACAATGGAACTATCAATTTCCTCTTTAATCAACACGAACTTATTCATCATTAATATTATAATTCACAATATTTAACAACCATGTCGTTTCCAGGAAAGAGGGGGCTTTCCGATAAGGATCTCTTCTTATTGGCGCGCAATTAGGTGACCAAACCTCTCCTTGACAGAACTTCTAGACATTGTCAATATTGTAAATAATAATATGAATAACTTTGTCGTCTCAATTATTGATTTAATAATATAACATATTGATACTGTGACAATAATTGAATCAATAATATGAGATATATGATGCAGCAATTACTGTAGCAATAATTGAGTATAACTAAGTGACTTCTTATGTAAGCATCAATAATCAATATCGTGTGCTACTATGCAATCACACATATTACTGTACTTTTACTACCAAGTAGTCAGTTTTAACGGTAACACTTTCGCCGTTATTTTTATAAAATGATAATTCTGTCATTTTCTAACTACGACAATACTTCCTTTGTGGGGTCCACCAATGATTGTGTTATCGTACGGATATTCCCCGATAAAAAAAATATTCCCCGACCAAAGGAATATATTATAACAACTTGCATACTTTGCAAAATTTATAAATATTACCCACAACTATAACATTATATCAAATACACACCATAATATTCAAAAAAATATTTTGAGAAATTTAAATCTTTATTCATAAAATTTGGGGTCTCACACCTTTGGCTACCCAGGTGCCCCTAAGCTCATGTCATCATCTTTGTCTCAAGCACGTATGCGTATGGCGTAATGTCCGCTCGAATTTGCAGAACTTCAATTCGAGCATCCGATTGAGGTGTATAAGACCTATTTTGGACTACTATTGTCGAGAGCTACGCAATGAAATAGGATTAGAGGTTGTACAAAGTCAGGAAGATGGAACCATGTCCTATGTCTTCAAGCTTCAAATTCTATCCGGTGTTCTACCTTACGTAGTAGTCACTCGGGATTACAACTCTTTGGTTCTTGTGGGACATTATTGTGTAGAATGTATGTTGATTGTTGTTTGTTGGGATGGCACCATGTGGGGTTGAGGTGGCAATTTCATTATTTTGCCCTTCACCGGGGTTATCTTTGATTTTGGCTGATAAGCAGACGTTGCTCAGGGTTATCTCTGAGATTTGGCTGCTGCAAGTGATGTATGCCCTCAGGGTTGTCTCTGAGGTGTGCATGTCCTCCCGGGGTTATCTCCTGGTTTGGGAATTGAGTGCCTCGGTGTGAGTCCCGAGGTTGGAGCTGACTGCATGAGTTGAAACGAGCATCTCCGGGGTTATCTCCGGAACTGTAACTGCACTCCTTGGAGTTATCTCCAAGGTTGACATTGTCTTTCCCGGTGTTGTTTCCGGGACTGAGACTAAACATCTCGGGGTTATCTCTAAGATGAATCGACCTTCTCCGGTAGAATTTCTGGTATTTTCACTGCTTTCCCCGGGGTTATCTTAGAGGTGGGAAATGATACTCCCGGTGTGTTGTCCGGGGTTAAAACTGAACTTTCGGGGGTATTTCCGAGATTAAACTGAGCTGTCTTCCAGGGTTATCTCTGAAAGAAGATTCTGCACTTCCTGCAATGTTAGTAATAGGTAGGCAGAAAATTTTGAGTGTCTACAATCATACACTTGGGTGGCTAACATTGATCAATAGAAAGAATCTACTCGGAGATTCAAGGAGATCGTGGAGAAGTAGGATTTGAACTCGTCCCTGTGGAAGCTCATATCTACAAGGGTATGATTTCTTAACTTCTTCTTATTTGTTTTAATTAATAATATGCATAACGGATGATTCGGGTAATTGATTTGTGAAAAATTTTAAAAATTGATTTTACTTTGCTTCCGCTATTTTTGTAATTTGATTGCGTATATGATCTTCACAAAACCTAACAGTGGCATCAGAGCCAAACTTTATGTGAATTATTAATTGTTTTGATTCCATATATGTATGGGTATGTATTTAGAATAATTTATTGAGCATAATTTGTTGTATAAATTTATTTTTAAAAAAAAAGAAGAGGAAACTGTTTTTAAAAATTGGTATTTCGCTGAGTCACTATCCTCGATTTCACTGATCCGTGATTTGCGCCGATCCTGTTACTTCCGTTCTTATAATCTGGTGATATAAATCATAGTAATATTTTAACTATTATATATATATATATATATATATGTTCACGGAGGTTATTATATATATAACATTCTTAATAATTTTATAAATAAAAAAATGAGTTTATTTTAATCTTGAAATTGGATTTCATGCAACTTAAAATGGCACATTAAATGACACTCATATATATATGGAATGAATTTATTCATGAGATGAATGATTTTATTTATTAATACATATAATGATATGTATGATAATAAATGGGGTTGATTATGGACTATTGACCAATTTGATTGGATTTATTTTGGTTGGATGTTTGAATGAATGGGTTTTATTAAATGGGGTCTGCGTACCTCGTCTTTTCTAGTTTTCTTCTTGATGTAAATTCTATCTCTCTCCTATGTACTTCCCCTTGACTGCTAATCAAGGTTTCTATTTAAATTAAATAGTTTAATTGTAATAGGATTAGTTAGAATTTTTTCGAAGAACCGGAGATCAAGGAGCGCTCGAAGACCCGTTTGTAATGGAGCCCGAGTTTAAATGTAATATTTATATTCAAATGTTTATTCTTGCACCCTAGGGTTTGACCTTTTGGTTCACTTGATGGCTCTAGTTAACCAAACTAGAATAAAAGTCCATAATCAATCCGGGTAGAATATAGTATTCTATATATGCATGCTAGTATTATATATATATATATATATATGTGTGTGTGTGTGTGTGTGTGTGTTCATGCGCGCTAAACAAGATGAGACAAATAATAATAAATCCCTCAAAGTTTTTATATATTAAGTCTTAAGTGTTCAAAGATATTTAGAATATCGAACGTCGCCTTCTAGCATGATAAAATTAATAGAGTATTAAATATTTAATATTAGTTTGTTGTGTCACCACAAGGCAAGTATTAAGTATTTAAGATACTAATTTATCACATTTGATGCTTATAAAGAAAATTGAATAATATTGTTTTGTTGTGTCACCACAAGAATAATATTTTTCTTTTTTGAATTTATAGAAGTGCTAGGCTGGACTTAACTTAGATAATTTTGATTCGGATGTGCCACCACTTGATTAAAATAATCCAAGAGGCAAAACATAAGGAGTTATATGATGATATAATTGACAAAGAGTTGTCTACCTATTTATTTATATATAGTTTGTTGTGTCACCACAAGCATATATATATTTGAAATGGGATTCTTATTCTCACTAGCAAAAAACTTTAATTAGATTTTGCCGACCTATATAATGAGGGTAATATAGTTTGAAGAAAATAGTGGGAGATACCGATTTAAAATAAGACCTAATTTATTTTGGTAACTAATTAAATAAATGTTTGCCAAAATATTGTCTTTTCACGTGTTGAATTTGAAAATGTCACATTCACTAATTTCACTGCGTAGCATACTTGATGCTAACAAACTGACCAGACTGAATTATACGAACTGGTTAAGGAATCTGAGAATTGTTCTCACTGCTAAAAAGATTTCTTATGTCCTAAATTCGCCCGTACCTGAAAAAGTTGCAGAGACAGCCTCTGAGGAAGAAATTACTACTTTTAAACAGTGGCAAGATGATGCATCTGTAGCTCAATGCATCATGCTCGCATCTGTGAGTAACGAGCTTTAGCGTCAGCATGAAACCATGGATGTTCCTACTATGCTACTACACCTGCAAAAGTTGTATGGTGAACAAAGTAGGACTGCTAGATATGAAATATCTAAGGATCTCTTCTGATCTCGGATGACCAAAGGTACTACCATTGAGACTCATATCTTAAAGATGATCAATCTGATTGAACATCTTGGACAGCTTAGGTTCGTCATGGATGGGAAGTTTAGTCAAGATTTAGTCTTGCAGTCACTCCCGGATACCTTCTCACAATTTATTGTGAATTTTCACATGAATAAGTTAGATGTCAGCTTGCTTGAATTACTTAACATGTTGAAAACTGCTGAAGGTCACATCCCATCCAAGAAGAACCGTGTCTTACTGGTGGATGATTCTTCCAATAAAAGGAAGAGCCCCAAGGTATCTTCTGAAAAGAAGAAATCCAAGAAGGCTAAGGGAAAGGCGAAAGTAAAAGATCAAAAGAAACCTGATCCATCAAACAAAGGAATTTGCTTCCATTGCAACAAGTCGAGTCACTAGAAGAGGAACTACAAGGATTATCTTGCGGAATAAAAGTAGAAGAATCTTGGAGAAGCTTCGAATCCTAATCAAGTTTTGTTTATGATTGAAAATATACTTCAAACTGAATAAACTAATAAAAGGAAAAGAGATGATGTTAATTATACCTATATGTGGCACTGTAGACTTGGTCATATTAATGAAATAAGATTATCCAAATTGCATAAAGATGGGCTCCTAGAGCTATCAGATTATGAATTATATCCAACTTGTGAATCTTGTCTCATGGGAAAAATAACTAAATCGCCTTTTAGTGGAAAAGGAGAAAGAGTTACAGAGGTGTTAGCATTGGTACACACAGATGTATGTGGACCTATGACAATGAATGTACGAGGAGGGTATTCTTATTTTATTACATTAACTGATGATCACTCAAGATTTGGATATATGTATTTTGTAAGACCCAAACTTATTATAAATGAAATTAAATTTCTCTATTTATTATTTTGAAATAGTAAGGGTTGATTTGATTAATGTGGTTAGTTATGGGTAAAATGCGCAAATATTTTAAATAAGCAAGTGGTTATAAAATATTCATTGTTGTCGGGGAATATTCGTTTGGTCGTGGAATATTCTTACCGCTCGGGGGAATATTCAGATGACAAATACGCTTTATATGGGCCCCATAACGGAAAGCGATTGGATGAAGAAAACGACAAGTATAAGTTGTTTATAAATAACGGTGTAGTTGTTACCATTTATACTGTTGGAATACACGGTGGTTAAAACACAATAGCACACGGTATTGCACCAATTATTGATTCTTACGTAAGAAGGCACTACTCAATAATTGTTACGAATTCTTGCTCAATATTTTATTTTATTGATTCAATAATTGCTACGTTGATATTTTATATTATTGTTGTTTCAATAATTGTCACTACACAGTATTTTCCATTATCAGATCAATAATTTATATTATTTGAATAATATTATTAGATAGCATTATTAGCAATGTCTAGAAAGTTCTGTCTAAGAAGAGGTTTGGTCACCTAATTGCGCGCCAGCAAGAAAAAATACTTATTGGAAAGCCCCTCTTTCCAGGAACTACACAGTTGTCGATATTGTGATTATGTAATATTATTTATGAATAATTAATTATTGATTTATATGATAAGGAAAATATTCATTTTATGTGGATATAGATGGAGAAAATTTTTAAAGTGACAATTGTTGAAAATTGATATTTTATCTTTTCTAATAAAATAATTCATTTAAATATATTATTATATTTTAATAATATAATAATGGTGATATTTTTACAATGAATGTGTGATATATGAATAAATGACGAGGAAGAGTATTTTTGTTATAAAAAATGTTTAACACATGTTTTGTGTGTTGGTGGACCCTATTTTTGACCGAAATTTGATTATAGCTTGTAAAATCGTCCGTATGTGGATTTCGGTCAATTTCTGTTTGGAATTTGGAAAAACTTCCTTCTGCAAAGTTGTAGAGAATTAAATTTCCTATGGAATGGACATAAGATTTGAATTTTTCTGATAAAAGGGCTATTTATTATGAATTATTGAAGTTCCAGAATATTGGGCCTGAATTGATTTTGTTACAAAAAATGTTAAAAACATGTTTTTCATGTTGGCGGGCCCCACTTGCATGTGTAAGATGCTGAAATTCAGATTTCAAATTGTGCATATAATTTTTTTATAAATAATATTATTTTATTAAATTTTCTACTTTGGTGTTCTAAGCATTTTCCTATAAATAGGGTGCTTAGGTTAGAATTGAAAATCACACCAGAAACTGAAGTTTTTTTTCTCTATATTATCGAGCGTATTTTTGTGAGTATTTAGATATCTTGAGTGTTGCTATACGGTGCAAGTTTTCTTCAACGTTATATCTGATATTCCAGCTAGAAGTACTATTCTTTTTGAGGTAAGGGATGTTATTTTTTTTTATAAATGATATTATTTCTTTCAATATCATTATGCCGGAATATTGGTAAGATTTTTCTTGTGAAATTCTTATCTTTTCATGTCGGAGTTACTATTCACGAGTTACTATTCACGAGTTACTATTCACAAGTACTATTCACGAAACATGATGGTTTTCTTGTGAAATTTCTACCTTTTACTGTCGGAGTTACTATTCACGTATACGACACTATTCACGAATACGACACTATTCACATAAAAATTAAATTTTTTTCTGTGTCCAAGATATCTATTATGGATACTAGCTTTGATTGTATCCATGTTTTGATCTTCATTCTTGAATTTTACTCCACTATGGTTATTTATGAAGTATTTTTGAACTTGGATTGTTTGAAGTACGAATCCTTGATATTTGTTCTTTTGTTTCACTGAATTCATTTTTTAAAAAATATTTTTCATCATCCTCAGTCCTAAATGATGATATTACTGAATATCTTTGGCCTGTAGTGAAAAGATGAATGATTTTCTGATGAATATATTTGGCCCGTAATGCAAAGATGAACAGGTGTTGAGATGAACATGACCGACTAATTAATATCTTTGGCATGTAGTGCAAAGATGACTATTTGATTAAAGATGTATATTGATTGATGTTACAAGGATAAAATATCGATGATGGACTTTTAAATTCATAGATGATAGTAGATTTCATTCTCTACTTAACTCTTCTAATGAATTATTGTTTCTGCTGCAGTTGTTGATCTAAAACTTGTTGTCTATTGTGTATTCATCGATTTTTCCTGTTGAAGACTAAGGATAATTTGTTGTACATTATCTTAGTCATAATGTTCTTTATTGGGCTAGTTGAGCTCACCCTTTTTCCTTTTTGTTCCATTTTCTTCTCGTGAAGCGAGAATATAAGCGGGGAGTAGTCGGGGTGTGGAGTGATGTTCCAAGGCAGTTGTTATAGTAGTCCTCACTATTTTGTAAAATAGTGTATCAATAATTGTAATGAGGACTTTATTTGGGTGTGGATATTGTCTAGAAGACAATATTTGTATTTAAACTCACAGTTTATGTGTTATCGTATTTTGCACGAAAATTGTAATAATGAAGTTGTAGTTGTTTCTATACCATGTATTTGGCAACTCAGGATAGGTTGGGTGGATTGGACCTATTTTGGGGGCATCACATATTTAATGAAATACAAATCTGAATCATTTAAAAAGTTCAGAAGTGAAGTAGAGAAGCAAACTATCAAGAGTATTAAGATTCTTCTATCAGATCAAGGAGGTGAATATATAAGTGGTGAGTTTCTCAATTATCTCAAAAAAATGGTATAATCTCACAATGGACTCCACCAGGGACACCACAGCTCAATGGTGTATCTGAAAGGAGAAATCGAACATTATTGGACATGGTTCGATCCATGATGAGCTTTATCGATCTTCTAGTTTCCTTCTAGGGATATGCCCTAGAATTGGATGCATACCTACTTACCAAGGTACCTACCAAATACGTCCCTAAAACCCCATATGAGTTATAGATAGGGAGGAAACCAAATCTTAAGCATGTTAAGACTTAGGGTTGTCCAGCTTATATAAAAAAGTTTGAAAACAATAAGCTACAGACTAGATCCGACAAATGTAGATTTATGGGATACCCTAAAAAAACATCAGTGTATTATTTCTATCATCCAACTGATCAAAAGGTGTTTGTTACGAAACATGCTGCCTTCTTGGAAAAGGAGTTTATCCTTGAAGGGGTCAGTGGGAGTAAGATATATCTTGAAGAGGTTCAAGAACCATAAAATACTATAGATCAAAGTCAGGTACCTAACCACATAGAGATTCCTTCTGTACCACACACTATTCGTAAATCTGGAAGAGTACCGAAGATACCTGATAGGTATGGACTTGTCATAGAGGATGACGATGAGGTATGCATCATAGATAATGATGATCCATTGAATTAAGAACATGCTATGAGTAGTAAAGACTCAGAGAAGTGGCAAGATACCATGAAATCTGAGATGGACTCCATTTATGAAAACAACTTTAGTTTCACCACCTGAAAGCATTAAGCCTATTGGGTGTAAATAGGTCTTTAAAAGAAAGACTAGAGCAGACGGTAAGGTAGAGACCTAGAAGGCCCGACTGGTCGTAAAAGGTTTCAAACAAAGACAAGGAGTTGACTATGATGAAACCTTCTCACCAGTAGCAATGCTCAAGTCCATTCGGATTTTTCTGACGATTGCAGCTTACCATGACTACGAAATATGGCAGATGGACATGAAAATAGCCTTCCTCTATGGGAAACTTGAGGAGGATGTGTATATGTCACAGCCAGAGGGATTTGTTTCAAATGTTGGAACAAATCAAGTCTGTAAGCTACAACGATCCATTTATGGATTAAAGCAAGGTTCTCGTAGGTGGAACATTCGTTTTGATTAGACAATCAAATAGTTTGATTTTATCAAAAATGAGGATGAACCATGTGTGTACAAGAAGGTTAGTGGGAGTGTTATTTCATTCCTTGTATTATATGTTGATGATATATTACTGATAGGGAATGATATTCCTATACTTCAATCAATTAAAATCTGGTTATCTAAACACTTCTCCATGAAGGACTTGGGAGAAACATCCTATATTTTGGGGATAAAGATCTATGGAGATAGATCTAAAATGAAGATTGGCTTATCCCAAGGAACGTACATTAACTCGATGCTAAAGAAGTTTAGCATGGAAGATTCCAAAAGAGGCCTCATGCCAATGAGCCATGGAATACATCTCTCCAAGAAACAGGCCCCATAAACACTTGAGGAGAGAGACCGTGTAAGACCTCAAATTTTATGAAATGAAAGTATTCAATTTTCTTATAATTATTATTTTATTTCGTAAATGGTTAAATTGATAAAAGATTAAAGTTAAGGGTGATATGTGAAAATTTTGCAAAGTATGCAAGTTGTTATAAAATATTCATTTGGTCGGGGTATATTCTTTTTGTAGGGAAATATCCGTACGACGGCACAATCATTGGTGTACCCCACAATAGAACTATTGTCGTAGTTAAAAAATGACAGAATTATCTTTTTATAAAAATAACAGCGAAAGTGTTACCGTTAAAACTGTTGAACTACCCGTAGTAAAGTCAATGATGTCTGGCGTGGTTGCATAGTAGCACTACGGTATTGATTATTGATGTTTACGTAAGAAGTCACTCAGTTATACTCAATTATTGCTACAAGAAATTCTTTGCGATCATATCTCTCATATTATTGATTCAATTATTGTCACAATATCATCTCAGATAATATGTTATATTATTAAATCAATAATTGAGACGACAAAGTTATTCATATTATTATTTGCAATATTGACAATGTCTAGAAGTTACATCGAGGAGAGTTAGATAATCTAATTACGCCGCCAATGATAGGAGAAATCCTTATCGAAAAGCCCCTCTTTCTCGAACGAGCGACACAGGTTGTTAAATATTTTGAGTTATAATATTAATGATGAATAAGTTTGTGTTGATTAAAGATGAAATTGATAGTTTCATTGTGTGGGAATTATTAGTGTTAGTGAAAATTGACATTTATTTCGATAATAATTGATGTTTGGAGGTTATATTGACCAATTGGGTAATTAACCAGATAAATGAGCAATTAAATGCTATTAATTCAAAAGCTTATAACTATGTGTTCACATGTGTGTACTATTGATTCACGTGATTTACTATTAGGGAAGTAGGTGCAAGATTGATAATACTTGCATGTCTAAATTAAAAATGGAGGTATAAATGAAGGTACTATACTGTAATTATTTTTTTCACATGTATAGAACTATTGAGTCACATGATTTACTATTGATTCACATGATTTACTATTAAGGGAGGTGGTGCAAGTTTGATAATACTTGCAGGACTAAATTAAAAATGAAAAAAAAGAGGAAGGTCTTATACTATAATATTTTGAGCCCTAAAATGTGCAATTATTGAAACTATATTTTCCTATAAATAGAAGTTCATTCTTCCTTCATTTCTCACTAATTCAATAAGTTTCACAAGAGCAATTATTATAAAGAGAAATTATAGAGAGAAAGAAGAAGAGAAGTCTGCTACCTCACTATTCTAGTATCCAGTTTTCTTCTAAGGTAAGGGATATCGTTATTGTGGTAAGGGGTATTATTTCTTTCGTATTCATGAAGAGAGTTATTTCTTTCAATATTCGTAAGGGTTATTATACCATTCTTTATTATTCTGTTAGAATAACTTTTCTGCATGCTTATCTATCGATACCGAAAAATTCTTACATTATTCCATTCTTTATTATTCTATTGAATAACTCCGTCCGTGGGTCTATCGCATTTACCGTGAATTCTTCATTATCTCATTCTTTATTATTCATTGGAATAACCCGTCTGCATGCGGTCTATTGCATGCATGGTGAATTCTTACATTATTCCATTCTTTATTATTCATTGGAATAACTCGTCTGCATGCGATCTATCGCAAGCTCGGTGAATTCTTCCATTATTCCATTCTTTATTATTCTATTGGAATAACTCGTTCTCTACGGGGACTACCGCATGCATGGTGAATTCTTACATTATTCCATTCTTTATTATTCATTGGAATAACTTTTACATGTGGATTACCGCATGCATGGTGAATGATCCTTCGTATTCATTCCTTATTAAATTGTGGAAATGATCTGTCTACGTGGATTATCGCATGGTGGGCGAAAATCCATTTGCAGTTTCATATATTCTATTATACTCAGTTGGTTAAAGTTTTGGCTTCTATACTCCATGAAATTAGTAGAATATCCTGGATATTTGTGCTTCATCCAGTATCTTTTCATGGAAATATTCTTCTAAGCATTCTTGAATTTTACTCCACAAAGCAGTATCATGTTGAAAATTTGGACGTTAATGCTTTTTTGGATAAATTAAATTATAAATCTTTAAAATTTATCCTTGAACATGTTTTATTGAATTATTATGTCATTCTCATCATCCTCGTGCTTATATTATGATGAAAGTCATCTTTGGCTTACGTGCATAGATGGACTTGGTATGATTATGACCAAGGATTATTCGGTATAATCATGACCATAATATAACGAATGATGTGGTAAAAGTCCTCATTGGTCTGTAGTTCATTGATGGACAGTTGTTGGTATGATTATGACCAGGGATTATTCGGTATAATCATGACCATTGATGATTACATGAATATTCTTGGCCGTGATGCAGGGATGATTCAATTTTATTTGTTAAGCTGAGTCTCAGCAATAAAGTTGATGAAAAACTTTTTAAATCATAGAAGATAGTAGATTTTATGCTCGACTTGACTCTTCTTGTAAGACCCCGAAATTTTTTAAATAAAAAGGAATTTCCTTTATTTATTATTTTGAAATAGTAAGGGTTGATTTGATTAATGTGGATAGTTAAGGGTTAAATATGCAAATATTTCAAATTAAGCAAGTGGTTATAAAATATTCATTATCGTCGGGAAATATTCGTTTGGTCGTGGAATATTAAATGATCGTCGGGGAATATTCGTATGCGACGGTAGCGACCATGTGTGGGCCCCATAACTTGAAAGCGATTGGATGAAGAAACGACAAATATAAGTTGTTTTTAAATAACTGGCGTAGTTGTTACCGTTATCTTCATTGGAATACCCGGTGGTTAAAACACACTAATACGCTTTGTTGAAAGCGGTTACTACCAGTATTGCACCAATTATTGATTCTTACGTGAAAGGCACTACTCAATAATGGTTACAGATAATTCTTTATTCAAGATTTTATTGAGTTAATAATTCTTACCATTGTTTTTGATAATTGTCATTACACAAAGATCTTTCATTATCGAAGCAATAATTCATATTATCTGAATAATATTATTAGATAACATTATTGGCAATGTCTAGAAAGTTACATTTAAGGAGAGGTTTGGTCACCTAATTGCGGCGCCAAGAAGAAGAAATTCTTATTGAAAGCCCCTTTCCTGAGAACTGCACGGTTGTCAATATTGTGATTCTCGTAATATTATTTGTGAATAATTAATTATTGATTCATATGATGAGGAAAATATTGATTTTATGTGGATATAGATGGAGAAAATTTTTAAAATGACAATTGTTAAAAATTAATATTTTATCTTTTTGATAAAATAATTCATTTAAATATATTATTTTAATAATATATTAACGGTGATATTTTTACAACGAATGTGGGATATATGAGTATCTGAGGAGGAAGAGTATTTTTTGTTGCAATAAATGTTTAAAACATGTTAAACATGTCTGTGGACCCCATTTATTAATTGAAATTTGATTATAGCTGTAAAATTGCCCGTTTGTGGATTTCGGTCAATTTCGATTGGAATTTGGAAAACTTTCTTCTACGCAAAGTTGTAGAGAATTGAATTTCCTATACAAACTCAAGAGATTCAATTTTCTGATGAAAGGGCTATTTATTATGAATTATTGAAGTTCAAGTCTCAAAATAATTGATTTTTGAAGTTTAAAATATTTAAAATTAGAAAACGTTTTTCTTATTTTTTCTAGAAGGTGGCATGTGTTTGATGGCTGAAATCAGATTCTAGACATGTGTAGAAAATAATATAATTATATTATTAATTTATTAAATTTTCTGCTTTGGTGTTCTAAGAATTTCCTATAAATAGGGTGCTTAGGTTAGAATTGAAAATCACACCGTAAAGCAAGTTTTCTCTCTATATTATCGAGCGTATTCTTGTGAGTATTTTGAGAATACTTTGAGTATTGCTATACGGTGCAAGTCTAAGTCATAGCTTATATCCTGTTTCAAATAGAAGTTCGATCTTTCGAGGTAAGGATATTATTTTTTTGTAATGATATTATTTCTTCAATATCATTATCTTTGAAATGTTGATCTGAAGTTTTTATCAAATTTGGAACTTTTTCATGTCGGGGTTACTATTCATAGGTTACTATTCATGAGTTACTATTCACGAAGTTACTATTCATGAGTTACTTATTCACGAAGTTACTATTCACGAGTACTATTCATGAAGCGTGAAGATGTTTTTGTGGAATTTCTATCTTTTGGTGTCTGAGTTACTATTCACGATATCTCAAGACTATTCACGTATCTGATCTTATTCACGATACTGATCTTATTCATTCAGAAAAAAAAAATTTCTTCTTTTGTCCAAAATATCTATTCGGATACTAACTCGATTGTATCCATGTTTTGATCATTCTTGAATTTTACACCACTATAATTATTTTTGAGGTATTTTTGGGCGTGGATAAAACCAAGTACGAATCCTTAATCCTTAATCCTTGTCATTTTGTTTCACTCGATTCGTTTTTTAAAAATATTTTTCATCATCCTCGGTCTTAAATGATGATATTATTGAATATCTTTGGCTTTGTAGTGCAAAGATGAATGATTTCTGAAGAATATCTTTGGCTTCAGAGTGCAAAGATGAGCAGTGTTGAGATGAACATGACCGATTGATTAATATCTTTGGCTCAGAGTGCAAAGATGAGCAGTGTTTAAATGAACACGACTTAATCGATGAATATCTTTGGCTGTAGTGCAAGATGAATATTTGATTCGGATGTATATTGATTGATGTTACAGGATAAAATATTGATGATGGATCGTTAAATTCATAGATTATAGTAGATTTCATTCTCTACGTAATTCTTCTATTAATTATTATTTCACGCTGCGAATATTGATCAAAACTTGTCATTGTCTATTGTATTCTATCGATTTTTCCTCGTTGAAGACTAACGATAATTTGTTGTATATTATCTTAGTCATAATATTCTTTATCGGGCTAGTTGAGCTCACCCTTTTCCTTGTTGTTCCATTTTTCTTCTCGTGAGGCGAGAATGTAATGCGAGTACTAGTGGGGTATGGAATGAAGGTTCTAGTGAGAGTTGTTTAGTAGTCCTCACCATTTTTGTAAAATAATGAATCAATAATTATGATGGGGATTTATTTGCATGTGGATATTGTCTAGAAGACAATATTATATTTAAACTCACAAGATATATTGTCGCATATTTCACACGACATTTGTATTATTGAAGTTGTGGTTTGCTTTTTGTACCATGTATTTGGCGACTAATTTAATGGGTGTTGTGTATACCTATTTTGGGGGCGTCACAGTTGGTATCGAGCTTAGGATATGATCTCTGGCGGAGATCGGGAATAAAACTAGGAGGAGAGACGAGTAAATCCTTCGCTAGTGTGTCCTACCTAAGCTTATTTGTTAGTTGGTCAAGATATATAGGGATATTATGTGATATATTGATTTCCTTAATTAACCCTTATTTTATGATGGTGATTTGAGAATGTCGATGAGAATATTAATAGTGGAGTAAATGAGACCGTGGAGATGCTCTATACTCACCAACGAGGAGAACGTACAACAGTCGGTAATGTTCCTCCCGTGAACAACACCTTTGATCGAAAGCGATGATGAACGAGGGATGTTTAGAAGCTTTTTGCGCTTCATGCAAAATCGAACGAGGAGACTCGTGTTCAAAATACGAGGAGAAATGATAGCAATTCACGGGTGGTCACAAATGGCGATTCAAAGAGTTCGACCACCGAGTGCAGGGAAAGCGGATCCGATTAAAGGCGAGACGTGGGTCAAACAAATTACCAAGATATTCGATGTCTTGGGATGCAAGGAGGAACAGAAAGTTCTATTCGCGCCTTTATGTTCCGTGGCGAGGCGGTTCATCGGTGGGAATCAGGAAGCGTACCCATCATCCAAACTACTTTTCATGTAACGTGGGAGACGTTTGAATGCTTCAATGACAAGTACTTCCACGAAAGTATTCGTCATATGAAGGAAATGGAGTTTATTAGACTAGAAAGCGAGAATAACATGATGGTGTCCCAAAGACGAGGCGAAGTTCATGGAGTTATCCAAGTTTGCACCTCATTTGGTGGAGAATGAGGAACGTATGACGCGGATGTTTACGAGAGGTTTGAAACTGACATACGTCGATATCTCATTTCTCATAAATTTTCTCTCTATTCGAGATGTTGTCAACGAGGCTCGGTTGTTAGAAGCGAGATAACGAAACGTTCAACCGAGGGACCATAACCGGGATCATACCAAAGAAGATAGCGATCATCGAATAACGATAACCAATGGAGAAAAGAAGAATACGAGACAAAGGCGGTAACCACTCCGGTGGTAATCGTGGCCATGAAAATAGAAGAAGCGAGTGGGAGGAGATTTTAAAAGAGGAGATTCAACAACGACCATGTGAAGACGTCGGTAAAGAGCAACTAGTTTTAAGGGAGGAGAACGACCACCGGTCGTATGTTACAAATGCGGAAAGAGGACATATCATTGAAACCGCCTACAACAGTTTAAGGTATGCTATAATTGTGGAAAAGAAGGACATATCGCTCGAGATTATACGATATCGAAACCCAGATCCGGTGAATGGTGACTCAAAAGATCGTCCCGGAAAAGTCAAAGTCAACGATTCCGGAAGAGCGTTTGTTGTGATCGGTCAAAATGCGAGGAACCCGAACGGTTAGCACGGGTTAGTTAATTATAAATTCTTGCTGAGTATATACCTCACTAGATATTGGTTCTACCCATTCTTTTATCTCTCTTACTTACTCACGTTTGAACTTGACTACGGAGAAATTAAACTTTGACCTATCTGTGGAGACTCCATTAGGAGAAACTTTCATTACATCCGTTGTTTAAAAATCTTGCTTGATTCAAGTTGGCACTATCACATTACCGTTAACCTTATTTCTATAGAGATATTTGCTTTTGATGTGATTTTAAGGTTAACTACTCATCGCCAAGTTGATTGCTTTTGTAAGGTTGTTAGTTTTCATATTCCTAAGCAACCCATTATTCAATTCAAGCAATCGAACCATTGTAGTCAAACATTTTCATATCAAGCCATGAAGTCATTCGTTTATTATGGATGTCAAGTTTTCTTAGTCCATGTTATGGATTTGAATAAAGACACGTCGATTTGAATAATATTCCATTGTTATTGATTTTTCCCGACGTATTTCTGAGGAATTTCTTGGCTTACTCCCAAAGCTTCGATATTAAATTTTGTATCGACTTTGAACCCGATAAAAACTCATTTCTAAAATCTCATATCGAATGGCTCCTATTGAACTTCGAGTTAAAAATTCAACTATAGAATTTGGTACCGAGCCTTTATCTTGTGACTTCCTTTGTGGAATTCACCTAAGCTTTACTCTCTGTAGGGACGTCATATTCGATGCGATAGTAAATCGATAGGTGTCATTGTGACGTCTTATCCAAGATTGGGATATGAGTCACGCTTGAGAGCAACCTAAGTCGATTATCGAAAGACGTAGCTTTCTAGGCTTAGTTGGTTATTATCGAGATTCGTTGAAGGATATTCTCGAATCGCTATTCCATTAACGCAGCTGACTCGTAGAGATACAAAATTCGAATGGAGCAAGGAATGTGGGAAGAGCTTCGAAGAACTCAAGAGGAGACTCATTTCAGCACATGTTCTGATCATGCCATCCTGGAAAAGCGAACGTGGTAGGCGACGCGTTGAGTAGAAGATCATATGCGAACGAAAAGTGCGATGATGTCAAGTATACGACAGAGCCAACTTTAATAGAAAAAAGTTAAGATTGCTCAAGCCACCGACTTGAGGCGGCGCATGTATGAAGAAGAAAGTACAAGAAGGAGCTATTCCTAAGTGAGAATTGATGAAGAAGGAATACTTGAGTCCACTCTAGACTTTGTGTTCCTAACGACTCACGATTTGAAGTACAAGATTATGATGGAGGCACACAATACGCCATTTGCAATCCATCCTGGAAGTACTAAAATGTATCGTGATCTTCGACATACATTTTGGTGGAACAATATGAAGAGAGAGATTGCAAAGTTTATCTCGATGTGTTTAACTTGCCAACGTGTAAAGGCGGAGCATCTTGTACCTAAAGGGTCCGTTGCAACCACTTGAGATTCCTAATGGAAGTGGGAACACATTACTATGGATTTAGTTACGGGTCTTCCTGCGGTTTCTCAAGGCATCAATGCTATTTGGGTTATTGTTGATAGATTAACCAAGTCCGCTTATTTCTTCTGATACGAGAGACTTATTCCTTGAACGTCTTTCTCGTATGTACGTAAATGCGATTGTGAGATTGCATGGCATGCCAGTATCCATAGTTTTAGATCGTGACCCAAGATTCACTTCATGATTTTGGGTTAGAAAGCTATGGGCATGAATTTACGATTCAGTTTGGCATACCATCCTCAAACGGGATGGGCAATCGAAAAGGACTACTCAAACTCTTGAAGATATATTAAAACTCAGTGTCCTAGATTTCAAAGGAAGTTGGGATAAGTACTTGCCATTGGTGGAATCCTCATACAACAATAGTTATTAAACAAATATAGGCATGGTTCCATTCAAGCATTATATGGACGAAAAATGTCGTTCTCCAATATGTTGGGATGAGGTGGGTGAAGCAACATTGTTGGGACCCGAAGTTAAATACGTATGACTAATGATTCGACAACGATACAAACGACAAGATCGACAAAAAGAGTTATGCGGATCTTCATCGAAAGGACGTGGAATTTAATGTAGGGATCATGTATTGTTACGAGTTGCTCCATGGAAGGGAGTTACAAGATTTGGGAAGAGAGGAAAGCTCAATCCACGATTTATCGGTCCATTTCAAATTCTTGACCAAGTAGGAAATGTAGCCTATAGACTTGCGTTACCTCCGAGTATGTATGTCTCGTGTTCATAATGTGTTTCACATATCCATTTCAGTAAATATGTGAAAGACCAACCACGTTATAGAGTTAGAACCCACGAGATAGTCAAGACTTAACGTATGAGGAGGTACCGCTCAAGATTTTGGATAGGAAGGAGCATGTCCCTACGCTGTGAAAGGTTATACCACAAGTTAAAGTTTTGTGGAGGAATCATGCTATAGAGGAAATGACCGGGAATTGAAAGCGGAAATGAAAGCGAGGTATCCTCACCTTTTGAAACACTGTGTACGTCGTCGTCCAATTTCGAGGACGAAATTTCATAAGGAGGGGAGGTTGTAAGACCTCAAATTTTTAAATAAAAGGAATTTCCTTTATTTATTATTTTGAAATAGTAAGGGTTGATTTGATTAATGTGGATAGTTAAGGGTTAAATATGCAAATTTTTCAAATTAAGCAAGTGGTTATAAAATATTCATTATCGCTTGGGGAATATTCGTTTTGGTCGTGGAATATTAAATCTTTGTCGGGAATATTCGTATGCATGACGGCATGACCATGTGTGTGGCCCCATAACTAAAAGCGATTGGATGAAGAAAACGACAAATATAAGTTGTTTTTAAATAACTACGTAGTTATTCACAATTATCTTCGTTGGAATACCCGTGGTTAAAACACACTAATACACGTTGTTGAAAGCGAGACACTACGGTATTGCACCAATTATTGATTCTTACGTAAAAGCACTACTCAATAATGGTTACGATAATTACCGCTCAAAGATTTTTATTAAGTTAATAATTCTTCCGTTGTTTCAATAATTGTCATTACACAATATCTTTCATTATCGAAGCAATAATTCATATTATCTGAATAATATTATTAGATAACATTATTGGCAATGTCTAGAAAGTTCTCACAGGAGAGGTTTGGTCACCTAATTGCGCCATGATGAAGAAGAAATTCTATTGAAAGCCCCTTTCCTCTGAACCGCACGGTTGTCAATATTGTGATTACGTAATATTATTTGTGAATAATTAATTATTGATTCATATGATGAGGAAAATATTGATTTTATGTGGATATAGATGGAGAAAATTTTTAAAATGACAATTGTTGAAAATTAATATTTTATCTTTTTCTGATAAAATAATTCATTTAAATATATTATTTTAATAATATATTAACGGTGATATTTTTACAACGAATGTGGGATATATGAGTATACGAGGAGGAAGAGTATTTTTGTTGCAATAAATGTTTAAAACATGTTAAACATGTCGGTGGACCCCATTTATTGACTGAAATTTGATTATAGCCTGTAAAATTGCCCGTTTGTGGATTTCGGTCAATTTCTGATTGGAATTTGGAAAACCTTTCTTCTGCAAAGTTGTAGAGAATTGAATTTCCTATAAAAACTCGCGAGATTCGAATTTTCTGATGAAAGGGCTATTTATTATGAATTATTGAAGTTCCAAAGTCAAAATAATTGATTTTGAAGTTTAAAATATTTAAAATTAGAAAAACGTTTTTCTTATTTTTTCTAGAAGGTGGCATGTGTTTGATGGCTGAAATCAGATTCTAGACATGTGTAGAAAATAATATAATTATATTATTAATTTATTAAATTTTCTCTTTTGGTGTTCTAAGCAATTTCCTATAAATAGGTGCTTAGGTTAGAATTGAAAATCACACCAGAAATCAAGTTTTCTCTCTATATTATCGAGCGTATTCTTGTGAGTATTTTGAGTATACTTTGAGTATTGTTATACTGCAAGTCCAAGTCATAGCCTATATCCTGTGTTTAAATTAGAAGTTACGATCTTTTCGAGGTAAGGATATTATTTTTTTTGTAATGATATTATTTCTTCAATATCATTATCTTTGAAATGTTGATCTGAAGTTTTATCAAATTTGGAACTTTTTCATGTATAAGGGTTACTATTCATGGGTTACTATTCATGAGTTACTATTCACGAGTTACTATTCATGAGTTCTTATTCACGAGTTACTATTCACGAGTACTATTCATGAAGCGTGAAGATGTTTTTGTGGAATTTCTATCTTTTGGTGTCGAGAGTTACTATTCACGATATACGACCTTCACGATACTGATTATTCACGTGATATCTGATTATTCAATAGAAAAATAAAATTTCTTCTTTTTGTCCAAAATATCTATTACGGATACTAACTCGATTGTATCCATGTTTTGATCATTCTTGAATTTTACACCACTATGATTATTTTTGAGGTATTTTTGGGCGTGGATAAAACCAAGTACTGAATCCTTAATCCTTAATCCTCGGTCATTTTGTTTCACCGGATTCGCTTTCTTTAAAATATTTTTCATCATCCTCGGTCTTAAATGATGATATTATTGAATATCTTTGGCACAGTAGTGCAAAGATGAATG
The DNA here is from genome assembly GCA_020205615.1 of Panax quinquefolius. Classification (NCBI taxonomy): domain Eukaryota; kingdom Viridiplantae; phylum Streptophyta; class Magnoliopsida; order Apiales; family Araliaceae; genus Panax; species Panax quinquefolius. Next base: position 74,002,360 of record CM035159.1, on the reverse strand, counting down.
ATTTCTGAAGAATATCTTTGGCTGAAAGTGCAAAGATGAGCAGTGTTGAGATGAACATGACCGATTGATTAATATTTTTTGGCTCAGAGTGCAAAGATGAACAGTGTTTAAATGAACATGACCAATCGATTAATATCTTTGGCTCAGAGTAGTGCAAAGATGAATATTTGATTCCGTATGTATATTGATTGATGTTACTGAGGATAAAATATTGATGATGGACTGTTAAATTCATAGATTATAGTAGATTTCATTCTCTACGTAATTCTTCTATGAATTATTATTTCAATGCTGAATATTGATCCGAAACTTGTTGTTCTATTGTATTCTATCGATTTTTCCTGTTGAAGACTAACGATAATTTGTTGTATATTATCTTAGTCATAATATTCTTTACCGGGCTAGTTGAGCTCACCCTTTTCCTTGTTGTTCCATTTTTCTTCTCGAGGCGGAAATGTAATGAGTACTAGTCGGGTATGGAATGAAGGTTCTAGAGAGTTGTTTAGTAGTCCTCACCATTTTGTAAAATAATGAATCAATAATTATGATGGGGATTTATTTGCATGTGGATATTGTCTAGAAGACAATATTATATTTAAACTCACAGTATATATTGTCGTATTTCACACGACATTTGTATTATTGAAGTTGTAGTTTGCTTTTTGTACCATGTATTTGGCGACTCAGAATGGGTGTTGTGTATACCTATTTTGGGGGCGTCACACTTCTAATGGATTTCTTATTCCGCTGCAGTTGTTGATCTAAAACTTGTTATCTATTATATTCTATCAGTTGTTATACTATTGAAGGCTAAGGATAATTTATTCTGCATTATCTTAGTCATAATATTTCTTACTAGGCTAGTTGAGCTCACCCTTTTGCTTTCTTTTACTCTTCAGGAAATGAGAATATAGTTGGGACTAGTTCGGGAATAGAGTGACGGTCCGAGATGGTTGTTTTAGCAGTCCTCACTACTTAGTGTGATAATAAGTGTAATGAGGATTGAATTTGAGTTTGTATACTATCTATGAGACAATATTCGTGTTTAAACTTTCAGCTATGTTTTGTCGTATATTACCCGACAGTTGTATAATTAAGTTTATAGTTGATTTCTGTACCATGTATCTGGCGACTCAAGATGGGTGATGTATACCTGTTTTGGGGGCGTCACAGATCGTATGAGTAAGATACCTTATGCTTTAGCAATAGGATCTATCATGTACGGTATGATATGTACTAGACCAGATGTCGCTCATGCACTTAGTGTAACAAGTAGATATCAGTCGAATCCAGGAGAAGAACACTGGAAGGCAGTGAAAAATATCCTAAAGTACTTAAGAAGAACTAAGGATGTGTTTCTTGTCTACGATGGGTCTTAATTGAAACTAGAGGGCTTTACAGACTCAAGTTTCCAAACAGACCAAGATGACAGTAAAATGGTAGCGCAGTAAGTTGAAAGAGTTCCAAATAGCAAACAGTTGCTGATTTAGTAACAAAGGCAGAGTACATAGCTACAAGTGAAGCTGCAAAGGAGGCTATTTGGATGAAGAAATTCATAACCAAACTTGATGTGGTTCCTAGCATTAAAGGACCAATACCTTTATTCTGTGATAACATCGGAGCTGTTGAACAGGCTAAGGAACCCATGTCTTATCAGAAATACAAACACGTGTTGCGGTAGTTTTATTTGATCAGGGAGATCATTGAAAGAGGAGTTATCACCCTGGAATGTGTGAACTCTCAAGACAATATTGCAGATCCATTTACTAAAGCGTTAACATAACAACAGTTCGATCGTCACTTAGAGAAGATGGGTATGAAATACCATGGAGATTGGCTTTAGTGAAAGTGAGAGATTGAAAGTAGTATGCATACAAGCCAATCATGTATGATGATAAAGCATATACTTTGTAATCAATCTTATTTATTTATTAATAAAAGAATTATTTATTAAATGCATTTATTATCTACATGGCGCTGTTTTTAATAATATGTGATAAACTCATAGTTTTAAGCAATGCTTTTAGAATCATAATGAGATCATGCTAATGAGATCTAAATTCTTAGATAGCTTAAAACTAAAATGTTCTCAATCAATGGATTACTAAAAGGGGATTAGTGAATCCATATAGATTGGTACATACATTGCTTGCTCATTGGATGAGGATGATTGATCTCATGATTATTTATGTGGAGACACTAAATCAAGTACGTAGGTGCTTATTGGAGAATAAATTCACTGAACGTGACTCTCTAAGGAATTCCTAATGGAGTTTTACTTGCCTGTCAATAGCAATTCCTGTAGTGATAGTAGTACAAATGATCCTTAGACTTGAGATCATCATAGTATCTTATATATAATGAATTGCACTTTGACTTATTCCTTAAGACCCTTAGGGTATATCAAAGGGTATGCTTGGGTGTAATAAGTTATATATGGAGATAATGAATGATCAATAAAGAATCTATCACTTCTAGTAAAAGAAGAGAAATATCCTATGTGATTCGATAAATGACAACCCAGGAATCCTTGGCCAAGGTGGAGTGAAATTAGAAAGTAGTTTCTAATTTGCATTCATTAGGAGTTGTGCATTTAGGAATCGAAATACATATAATTAAATAAAATAAGACTTGACAGTAATTCCATGTCTTATATTTAATTGGGACATTGTATGGTAGAAGGATTGACGGTAACTATTTACTCAAAGGTTCTTTTATTATTAATGTCGAAATCTATATTATCTGAAAAGTCGTTGATCACTAGGGAGGCTTATCCCTATTGTAAAATAAATATTATTTATTTAAATAAATTAATAATTTAATTTATTTATTTAAATATGATTAGAATTGTTCTAATTGATTTATTCACAACCGGTTTAATATGGAGAACCTAAAGGGTCACACCATAAAAGGAAGAATAATTATTTAAGAAGTTAATGGCATAATCATAATAATATGTTAGTATATTTAATTTAATCTATGGTTATAGAATAAATTAAATAACTTAATATTATTATTTAATATTTTGGAAATATTAAATATAAATTAATAAGAGGAGTCTTACTAATATTATTACAATTATTATTATTTTCATTTCTAAAAGAGTTTAGGAATTAATTTAATATAAGTACTCTCATTTATTCCTAATAGGATTAGGAGGCAAAATTAGTTAAAAGAGATTAATTAATTATCCCTAATAAGATTAGAGAGCCCAATTAATTAAAGAAGTTTTATTAAATAAATAATACCTTATTTTAATTAAATAGGGTTACCTAATATCTTTATAAGAGGAGTCTTATATTAGATATCAGATATGTGTGATTTCAATAGTTGGAGAATACACCCTTTTTCTATAGCGATAGAAAAAACTAGGGTTTGAGTCAATACACCCTTCTTCTTGAAAATTCTTATTTCTTGGTGGATCACCTCTAGAGGCCATACACTTGGGTGGCTAACATTGATCAAAGGAAATAATCTACTCAGAGATTCAAGGAGATCGCGGAGAAGTAGGAGTTGAACTCGTACCTGTGGAAGCTCGTATCTACACGGGTATGATTTCATAACTTCTTGTTCTTCGTTTTAATTAATAATATAAGTAAAGGATGATCCAGGTAATTAGTTTGTAAAAATTTTTAAAATCTGATTTTACTTTGCTTTCGCTATTTTTGCAATTTGATTGCGTCTTTGATCCTCACAAAACCTAACACTTTTTTGATATGGTGGAACAGACCGTCGAGGTTTTTATGAAAGATTTTTCTATTTTTGGGAGTTCTTTCGAAGACTGCCTACAAAATATGATAGCCGTCCTGAAAGATGTGTAGAGACAAACCTAGTGTTGAATTGGGTGAAATGCCACTTCAAGGAGAAAGAAGGGATTATTTTGGGGCATAAGGTATCTACTTGTGGGATTGAAGTAGACAGAGCAAAAATTGATGTTATTGATAATCTACCACCGCCATCATCAGTGAAAGGGGTAAGAAGTTTTTTGGGCCACGCGGGATTTTACAGACGGTTCATCCAAGACTTCTCAAAAATTACGAAGCCGCTCTGTAGGTTATTGGAAAAGGACGTGTCTTTCAAGTTTGACAAAGCGTGCCTAGGAGCATTTAAATTGTTAAAGGAAAGACTCATCTCAGCTCTTATAGTAGTGGCTCTTGACTGGACCTTTCCATTTGAAATTATGTGCGATGCCAGTGATTTTGTTATTGGAGCAGCGTTGGGACAAGGTGTTTCACATGATTTACTATGCCAGTAAAACCTTGACTGATGCTCAACTTAACTACATCACGACTGAGAAAGAGCTTCTGGCAATAGTATATACTTTTGATAAGTTTCGCTCATATCTCATCGAAACCAAAGTTATCGTGTATACTGACCATTTGACAATAAAATATCTAATCTCTAAGAAATATGCTAAGTCGAGGTTGATTAGATGGGCCCTCCTCCTCAAAGAATTCAATTTGGAGATTCACGATAAAAAAAGGAACTGAAAACTAAGTCGTGGATCACTTATCGAGATTGGAAAACCCAACTCATTCGGGGGATGGTGAGATAGATATCAATGACTTCTTCCCGGATGAGCAGTTGTATGTTGTTCAAAGTGTAGCACCGTGGTATGCAGATTTAGCAAATTTTGTCGCTTGTAATGTGCTGCCCCCTAACATGAGCTATCAATAGAGGAAGAAATTCCTAAATGATGCGAAGCATTATCTGTGGGACGAGTCATTCCTGTTCAAATAATGTGCAGACCAAATTCTGCAAAGATGTCTTTCTTGAGGAAGAAATTGAGGGTGTCCTCCATCACTGTCATTCCTCGAACTATGGAGGGCATTTTGGTGGACGAAGAACAGCAGCAAAGATGCTCCAATCTGGTTTCAACTGGCTGACTTTGTTTAAGGATTCTCATCTTTATATATCGCGTTGCAATAATTACTAGAGAGTAGGAACCATTTCAAAAAGGCATGAAATGCCTTTGCAAAATATTCTGGACGTAGAACTGTTCGATGTTTGGGGCATAGACTTCATGGGCCCGTTTCCATCCTCGTACAACAATCTCTATATACTAGTCGCTATGGACAATGTATCTAAGTGGGTGGAAGCTGTTGCCTTGCCTACTAACGATGCCAAGGTAGTGATAAATTTCTTAAGAAAGAATATCTTTACCCGATTTGGCACACCTCGTGCAATTATTAGTGACGAGGGCTCACATTTCTACAATAAGTACTTTAAAGCCCTTCTCGCTAAATATTCATTTTTGTCGGGGAATATTCTTTTGGTCGTGGAATATTCTTTTGTCAGGGAATATTCGTACGATGACGCAGCCATTCGTGGGGCTCATAATGTAATAACAAATGATGAAGAAAAACGACAAAGTATGAGTTTTTTATAAATAACGACGTAATTGTTACCGTTAACACTTTGTTGGAATACCCTTGGTTAAAATACGATGTCTGGCGTGGTTTGCATAGTAGCACACCAGTATTGCAATATTTTTTGAATTATTGATTCTTACGTATTATGAAGGCACTACTCAATAATTGTTACGGTAATTCTTCGCTCAATATTTTATTTTATTGATTCAATAATTGCTACGTTGATATTTTATATTATTGTTGTTTCAATAATTGTCATCGACCTGTACTTCCCATTATCGATTAATAATTCATATTATTTGAATAATATTATTAGATAGCATTATTGGCAATGTCTAGAAAGTTACATCTAATGAGAGGTTTGGTCACCTAATTGCGCGCGCCGATGAGAGAAATCCTTATTGAAAAGCCCCTCTTTCCTAAGAATGTACTGGTTGTCATAATTGTGATTCTGTAATATTATTTGTTAATAATTAATTATTGATTTATATGATAAGGAAATATTTATTTGATATGGATATAAATGATGGATTTATATATGTGGTTATAAATGATGGAATTAATGTTGAGGTATTTTATCATTATTTTGTCGGAATGGAGGTATTAAAGATCAAATCGGTATTCTTAAAGCTCTATTGCGTGAGTTATAATTTTTAATCCGACCGTTGGATAGTTGTGATTTTTGGATATGTTATACATATATAAGTTGAGTATATGTCCACAAATTTTGAACCGTTAAAAATAAACGTATGATTTGTTATGAATTTTAAGAGGTGGTGATTCGTAAATTAGGTTTATAAATGATTTTGGTGGAAAATTCTAGAATTGAGTGGGCCCCACATGGTTGGTGAAGAAATGTGATGAATTTTATTTCAAATGTGGTGGGTGGCAATAGTAGCGAGTAAAGCCATCAGTGTGCTTGAGTTAAGTTTGCTTGCCAGCGTCTAACATTTTCCTATAAATAGAGGCTAAGTTAGAATTGAAAATCACACCGTAAACATAAGCTTTCTCTCTTTCTCTCTCTATATTATCGAGCGTATTTTGTGAGTATTTAGATACTTTGAGAGTTGCTATTCAGTACAAGTTTCATTCAGCATCATATCCGATATTTCATTCTTAAGTACTGTTTCTTTGAGGTAAGGGATGTTATTTTCTTCTTAAATGATATTATTTTCTTCAATATCATTATGCCAAAATATTGGTGAACTTTTTAATCAAATTTGGAACTTTTTGTGTCTGGGTTACTATTCACGTATACGGCACTATTCACGAATACGGCACTATTCACCAAAAAATGAAAATTTTTCTTTTTGTCCAAGATGACTATTTTGGCTACTATCTTTGCTTGTATCCATGTTTTGATCTTTATTTTTGAATTCTGCTTCACAATTGGTTCTTATTGAAGTATTATTGATCTTGGATAAACTGTTATACGAATCCCTAATATTTTTCCTTCTGTCTCATTGGATTCATTTTCTTTAAGATACTTTTCATCATCCTTAGTCCTAAATGATGATATTAATGAATATCTTTGGCCTGTAGTGCAAAGATGAATGATTAACTGATGAATATCTTTGGCCCGTAGTGCAAAGATGAACAGGTGTTGAGATGAACATGACCGATTGGTGATACTTGATGAATATCTTTGGCCAGTAGTGCAAAGATGAATATTTGATTAAAGATATTGATTGTTGTTACAGGGATAAAATATTGATGATGGACTTTTAAATCTTAGAAGATAGTAGAACTCATTATCTACGTGACTCTTCTAATGGATTGCTATTTCCGCTACATTTGTTGATCTAAAACTTGTTATCTTTTATATTTTATCAGATTTTTCCCTGTTGAGAACTAATGATAATTTGTTGTATATTATCTTAGTCATAATATTCTTTACTGGGCTAGTTGAGCTCACCCTTTTTTCTTTTTTGTTCCATTTTTCTTCTCGGGAGGTGAGAAACATAGCGAGGATCGAGTCGGGGTATGGAGTGATGGTTCTAGAAAGATGTTTTAGCAGTCCTCACTATTTCTGTAAAATAGTGTATGAATAATTGTAATGAGGACTTATTTGAGTGTTGATATTGTCTAGAAGATAATATTTGTATTTAAACTCACAGTATATGTGTTGTCGTATTTTACACGACATTTGTATTATTGAAGTTATAGTGTGCTTTATGTACCATGTATTTGGCAACTCAGAATGGGTGTTGTATACCTATTTTGGGGACGTCACAGTTGGTATCAGAGCTTAGGGATATGGTCTCTGGCGGAGATCGGGGAATAAAACTAGGACGTCACAGTTGGTATTCAATTTTTCTATTTTAATAAATAGTTAAATTGATAAAAGGTTAAAGTTAAGGATGATACTTGAAATTTTTCAAAGTAAGAAAGTTTTAATAAAATAATCGGTGATAAAAGTACAGTAATATACGTGGTTGCATAGTAGCACACGTATTGATTATTAATGCTTACGTAAGAAGTCACTTAGTTATACTCAATTATTGCTACAGTAATTGCTTCATCATATCTCTCATATTATTGATTCAATTATTCCCACAGTATCATCTGCATAATATTTTATATTATTAAATCAATAATTGAGATGACAAAGTTATTCATATTATTATTTGCAATATTGACAATGTCTAGAAGTTCACATCGAGGAGAGGTTTGGTCACCTAATTGCAAGCTACCAATAAGGAGAAATCCTTATCGGAAAGCCCCTCTTTCCTAGAACAACCTTTGGTTGTTAAATATTGTGAGTTATAATATTAATGATGAATAAGTTCGTATTGATTAAAGATGAAATTAATAGTTCCATTGTGTTGGGATTATTAGTGTTAGTAAAAATCGACATTTATTTCGATAATAATTGATGTCAGGAGGTTATATTGACCAATCGGGTAATTAATCGGATAAATGAACAATTAATTGCTATTAATTCATATGCTTATAACTATGTGTTCACATTTGTATACTATTGATTCACATGATTTACTATTAGGGGAGTTGATGCAAGATTGATAATACTTACATGACTAAATTAAAAATGGAGGTATAGTTGAAGGTACTATACTATAATTAATTTTTTCACATGTTTAGAACTATTGAATCACATGATTTATTATTGATTCACATGATTTACTATTAGAGGAGGTTGTGCAAGTTTGATAATACTTGGATGACTAAAGTAAAAATAAAGAAAAAGAGGGAGGTATTATACTGTAATATTTTGAGCCCCAAAATGTGCAATTATTGAAATTATATTTTTCTATAAATAGAAGCTCATTCTTCCTTAATTTCTCACCAATTCACTAAGTCTCACAAGAGCAATTATTATAGAGAGAAAATATAGAGAGAAAGAAGAAGAGAAGTCTGCTACCTCACTATTCTAGTATCCAGTTTTCTTCTAAGGTAAGGGGTATTATTTATTTCATATTTTGAAGAGATGTTATTTTTCGTATTCGTATGAATATTATATTCGTTCAATATTCGTAAGGAATATCATCTTCGTTCAATATTCGTAGGAATATTATTTTAGATTCAATATCGTAAGGGGTATTATTTATTTTTTATATTCCGAAGAGATTATTTTTTCGTATTCGTATGAATATTAGTTTCGCTTCAATATTAAGTAAGAATATCATCTTCGCTCAATATTCGTAGGAATAGTATTTTTAGATTCAACAAATGTAAGGGTATTATTTCTTCGTAAATGATATTATTTCTTTCAATATCATTTACCCGGTTACTATTCACTCTTGTATTATTCACTCAGGTATTCGGGGCACTTTTCTAGCCGGAGTACTATTCACAAGTTACTATTCATAGGTTACTATTCACTCAGTTACTATTCACTCTAGTATTATTCACTCCGGTATTTGGAACACTTTTCATGCCGGGGTACTATTCACGAGGTACTATTCCCGAAGTACTATTTACAGGGTACTATTCACGGGGTACTATTCATCCAAAAAATATATTTCTTTTTTGTCCAAATTATTTTTGGTACATGAATATTATTCTTGAATTTTACTCCACAAAGCAGTATCATGTTGACAATTTGGATATTTTTAAACTATGGATAAATTAAAAGTCTTTAATATTTATCCTTGATTTCGTTTGATTAATACTTATATCATTGTCATCATCCTCATGCTTATATGGTGATGAAAGTCGTCTTCGGCTTACGTGCATAGATGGACTGTTGATTATTGGTTTTATAGTTGTATATCTTTGGCTTACGTGCAAAGATGGACAGGTGCATGACATGATCATAACCACTGGTGATACTAACGAATATCATTGGTAGTAGTGCAGGGATAATTCGATGATGTGATTGGCAGGATCATGGCCATTAGTTAACATTTGAATGTCTTTGGCCGTAGTGCACTAACATGCCATTGATTTGTATGATCATGACCATTGGTTTTATAGTTGAATATCTTTGGCTCGTAGTGCAAAGATAGACAACTGATTGGTATGATCATTGTTATTACATTTGAATATCTTTAGCCTTTGGGGTAAGGATATTGAGTAAACGTTCTATTAAGCCTTTGTGGCAAGGATAAACTGTTGATTCACAATATTATAAATATGAATTGTGAATTTAACTAACATCTTTGGTGGTTCAGGTGAAGACAGGTGATGAAAGTTCTATTTGTCTTGGGTATAATAAAGAACTGTTGATGGGTATTACAGCGATAAAATTTATGATAAACTTTTAAATCATAGAAGATAGTAGATATCATGCTCTACTTGACTCTTCTAATGAATTGCTTATTCCGCTGCAGTTGTTGATCTAAAACTTGTTGTCTATTATATTCTATCAATTTTTATACTGTTGAAGGCTAAGGATAATTTATTCTGCATTATCTTAGTCATAATATTTCTTACTGGGCTAGTTGAGCTCACCCTTTTCTTTCATTGTTCTCTTCAGGAAATAAGAATATAGCTGAGACTATTCGGGGAAAAAAGTGATGGTCCGAGATGGTGCTATAGTATTCCTCACTATTCTGTGAAATAGTGTGATAATAATTGTAAGGAGGACTCCATTGAGTGTGGATATTGTCTAGAAGACAATATTCGTATTAAAACTCTCAGCTTATGTTTTGTCGTATTTTACACGACAGTTGTATAATTAAGTTTTTATTTGTATTCAGTATCATGTATCTGGCGACCCAAGATGGGTGATGTATACCTATTTTGGGGGCGTCACAATTGGTATCAAAGCTTAGGGATATGATCCTTAACTGAGATGTGAGATAAGAATTAGGAGGGGAGAGACGGGTAATTCCTTCGCTAGTATGACCTACCTAAGTTTATTTGTTATTTAATTGGTCGGTCAGAATATAGAGATAATATGTGGCATGTCAATTAACCCTTATTTTGAAACTATGTTCTAGAATGATATCTGAAATACAGGAGATGAGAAATGGGAAAATCATGATAGAGAGGAAATAACAGGGAAGGTACAATCCAAAAAGAAAGCAAGGTATTCTCATCTCTTTGAACTACTAGGTACGTAAATTTTGAGGGCGAAATTTCATAAGGAGGGGAGATTTTTAGATCCCGAAATTTATGAAATAAAAGTATTCAATTTTTCTATTTTAGTAAATAGTTAAATTGATAAAAGGTTAAAGTTAAGGGTGATATTTGAAAATTTTTCAAAGTAAGAAAGTTTTCATAGAATAATTCGTGATAAAAGTACAGTAATACGCGTGGTTGCATAGTAGCACACGATATTTATTATTAATGCTTACGTAAGAAGTCACTCAGTTATACTCAATTATTGCTACAGTAATTGTAGCATCATATCTCTAATATTATTGATTCAATTATTGCCACAATATCATCTGCATAATATTTTATATTATTAAATAAATAATTGAGACGACAAAGTTATTCATATTATTATTTGTAATATTGACAATGTCTAGAAGTTACATCGAGGAGAGGTTTGGTCACCTAATTGCGGCTTTATAAGGAGAAATCCTTATCAGAAATCCCCCTCTTTCCTGGGAATGACCTGGTTGTTAAATATTGTAAGTTATAATATTAATGATGAATAAGTTCATATTGATTAAAGATGAAATTAATAGTTCCATTATGTTGGGATTATTAGTGTTAGTGAAAATCGACATTTATTTCAATAATAATTGATGTCTAGAGGTTATATTGACCAATCGGATAAATGAGCAATTAATTGCTATTAATTCACATGCTTATAACTATGTGTTCACATGTGTGTACTATTGATTCACATGATTTACTATTAGGGGAGTTGGTGCAAGATTGATAATACTTGCATGACTAAATTAAAAATGGAGGTATAGTTGAAGGTACTATACTATAATTAATTTTTTTCACATGTTTAGAACTATTGAGTCACATGATTTACTATTGATTCACATGATTTACTATTAGGGGAGGTGGTGCAAGTTTGATAATACTTGCAGGACTAAAGTAAAAATGAAGAAAAAGTGGGAGGTATTATACTGTAATATTTTAAGCCCCAACATGTGCAATTATTGAAACTATATTTTCCTATAAATAGAAGCTCATTCTTTCTTCATTTCTAACCAATTCACTAAGTCTCACAAAAGCAATTATTATAGAGAGAAAGAAGAAGAGAAGTTTGCTACCTCACTATTCCAGTATCCAGTTTTCTTCTAAGGTAAGGGGTATTATTTATTTCATATTCTAAAGAGATGTTATTTTTCGTATTCGTATGAATATTATATTCATTAAATATTCGTAAGGAATATCATCTTCGTTCAATATTCATAGGAATATTATTTTCGTTCAACAGTTGTAAGGGGTATTATTTATTTCATATTCTGAAGAGATATTATTTTTCGTATTCGTATTATGAATATTATTTTCGCTTCAATATTAAGTAAAGGAATATCATCTTCGCTTCAATATTCGTAGGAATAATATTTTCGCTCAACAAATGTAAGGGTATTATTTCTTCGTAAATGATATTATTTCTTTCGATATCATTATGTCGGAATATTGGTAAGAATTTTATTTTGGAATTTCTACCTTTTTGTGTCGGAGTTACTATTCAATTTAGTATTATTCACTCGTATATTAGGGGCTTTTTTTATGCCAAAATATATTCACGAAGTTACTATTCATTCACAAGTTACTATTTACTACTATTCACTCTAGTATTATTCAACGAGGTATTCAAGCACTTTTCTTGGGAGTAGTATTTCACGAGTTACTATTCCTGTTTACTATTCACTCGAGTTACTATTCACTCTAGTATTATTCATGAATTATTTGAAACACTTTTCATGTTGGGTTACTATTCACGGTACTACTATTCTGAAAGTATTTCATTCACGGTACTATTCACCCAAAAAATATATTTCTTTTCTGTCCAAATTATTTTTGGTACATGAATATTATTCTTGAATTTTACTCCACAAAGAAGTATCATGTTAATAATTTGGATATTTTTAAACTTTGGATAAATTTAAAGTCTTTAATATTTATCCTTGATTTCGTTTGATTAATGCTTATATCATTATCATCATCCTCATGCTTATATTGTGATAAAAGTCATCTTTGGCTTACGTGCATAGATGGACTGTTGATTATTGGTTTTATAGTTGTATATCTTTGGCTTACAAGCAAAGATGGACAGGTGTATGACATGATCATGACCACTTGTGATACTAACGAATATCCTTGGTCGTAGTGCAGGGATAATTCGATGATGTGATTGGCAGGATCATAACCATTAGTTAACAGTTGAATGTCTTTGGCCGTAGTGCAATAACATGCAATTGATTGGTATGATCATGACCATTGGTTTTATAGTTGAATATATTTGGCCCGTAGTGCAAAGATAGACAACTGATTGGCATGATCATTGTTATTACATTTGAATATCTTTAGCCTTTGGGATAAGGATATTGAGTAAACGTTCTATTAAGCCTTTGTGGCAAGTAGAAACTTTTAATTCACAATATTATAAATATGAATTGTGAATTTAACTAACATCTTTGGGGGTTCAGGTGAAGACAGGTGATGAAAGTTCTATTTGTCTTGGGTATAATAAAGAACTGTTGATGGGTATTACAGCGATAAAATTTATGATAAACTTTTAAATCATAAAAGATAGTAGATATCATGCTCTACTTGACTCTTCTAATGGATTACTTATTCCGCTGCAGTTGTTGATCTAAAACTTGTAGTCTATTATATTCTATCAGTTGTTCTACTGTTGAAGGCTAAGGATAATTTATTCTGCATTATCTTAGTCATAATATTTCTTACTGGGCTAGTTGAGCTAACCCTTTTCTTTCATTATTCTCTTCAGGAAATAAGAATATAGCTAAGACTATTCGGGGAACAAATTGATGGTCCGAGATGGTGCTATAGTATTCCTCACTATTCTGTGAAATAGTGTGATAATAATTATAAGGAGGACTCCATTGAGTGTGGATATTGTCTAGAAGACAATATTCGTATTAAAACTCTCAGCTTATGTTTTGTCGTATTTTACACGACAGTTGTATAATTAAGTTTGTATTTGATTCATGTACCATGTATCATGGCGACCCAAGATGGGTGATGTATACCTATTTTGGGGGCATCACAGTTGGTATCAAAGCTTAGGGATATGATCCTTGGCTGAGATGTAAGATAAGAACTAGGAGGGAGAGACGGGTAATTCCTTCGCTAGTATGACCTACCTAAGTTTATTTGTTATTTAATTGGTCTCACGTAATATAGAGATAATATGTGGCATGTCAATTAACCCTTATTTTGAAACTATGTTCTAGAATGATATCTGAAATACAGGAGATGAGAAATGGGAAAATCATGATAGAGAGGAAATAACCGGGAAGGTACAATCCAAAAAGAAAGCAAGGTATTCTCATCTCTTCAAGTACTGTATACATAAATTTTGAGGGCGAAATTTCATAAGGAGGGAGATTGTTAGATCCCAAATTTATGAAATAAAAGTATTCAATTTTTCTATTTTAGTAAATAGTTAAATTGATAAAAGGTTAAAGTTAAGGGTGATATTTGAAAATTTTTCAAAGTAAGAAAGTTTTCATAAAATAATTCGTGATAAAAGTACAATAATACGCGTGGTTGCATAGTAGCACACGATATTTATTATTAATGCTTACGTAAGAAGTCACTCGATTATACTCAATTATTACTACGATGAATTGTTGCATCATATCTCTCATATTATTGATTCAATTATTGCCACAATATCATCTGCATAATATTTTATATTATTAAATAAATAATTGAGACGACAAAGTTATTCATATTATTATTTGTAATATTGACAATGTCTAGAAGTTCTGTCAAGGAGAGTTTGGTCACCTAATTGCGCGCCAATAAGGAGAAATCCTTATCGAAATCCCCTCTTTCTGAAAACGACCAAGGTTGTTAAATATTGTGAAGTTATAATATTAATGATGAATAAGTTCGTATTGATTAAAGATGAAATTAATAGTTCCATTGTGTTGGGATTATTAGTGTTAGTGGAAATCGACATTTATTTCGATAATAATTGATGTCTAGAGGTTATATTGACCAATCGGATAAATGAGCAATTAATTACTATTAATTCACATGCTTATAACTATGTGTTCACATGTGTGTACTATTGATTCACATGATTTACTATTAGGGGAGTTGGTGCAAGATTGATAATACTTGCATGACTAAATTAAAAATGGAGGTATAGTTGAAGGTACTATACTATAATTAATTTTTTTCACATGCTTAGAACTATTGAGTCACATGATTTACTATTGATTCATGATTTACTATTAGGGAGGTGGTGCAAGTTTGATAATACTTGCGAGACTAAACTAAAAATGAAGAAAAAGAGGGAGGTATTATATTATAATATTTTGAGCCCCAACATGTGCAATTATTTAAACTATATTTTTCTATAAATAGAAGCTCATTCTTTCTTCATTTCTAACCAATTCACTAAGTCTCACAAAAGCAATTATTATAGAGTGAAATAATAAAGAAAAGAAGAAGAAGAAGTAGTTCTACACCTCACTATTCCAATATCCAGTTTTCTTCTAAGGTAGGGGGTATTATTTATTTCATATTCTGAAGAGATGTTATTTTTCGTATTCGTATGAATATTATATTCATTCAATATTCGTAAGGAATATTATCTTCATTCAATATTCGTAGGAATATTATTTTCATTCAACAGTCGTAAGGGGTATTATTTATTTTATATTCTGAAGAGATATTATTTTTCGTATTCGTATAAATATTATTTTCGTTCAATATTCGTAAGGAATATCATCTTCGTTCAATATTCGTAGGAATAGTATTTTCGTTCAACAGTCGTAAGGGGTATTATTTCTTCGTAAATGATATTATTTCTTTCGATATCATTATGTCGGAATATTGGTACAAATTTTATTTTAGAATTTCTACCTTTTTGTGTCGGAGTTACTATTCACTTTAGTATTATTCACTTTCGGGTATTCGGGCACTTTTTGTGCCAAAGTACTATTCACAAAATTACTATTCACTTGAGTTACTATTCACCCGATTACTATTCACTCTAGTATTATTCACTCGGTATTCGTGGTACTTTCTTGCGAGTAATATTCACGAATTACTATTCACAGATTACTATTCACTTTCGATTATTATTCACTCTAGTATTATTCACTCGGTATTTGGAACACTTTTCATGCCGGGTACTATTTCACGGGTATTATTCCCAAAGTACTATTCATAGGGTACTATTCACCCTATTCACCCAAAAAATATATTTCTTTTCTCATCCAAATTATTTTTGGTACAAGAATTTTATTCTTGAATTTTACTCCACAAAGAAGTATGTCATAATTTGATATTTTAATTTGGATAAATTTAAAGTCTTTAATATTTATCCTTGTTTTCGCTTGATTAATGCTTATATCATTGTCATCATCCTCATGCTTATATTGTGATAAAAGTCATCTTTAGCTTACGTATATAGATGGATGTGCAAAGATGGATGTTGATTATTAGTTTTATAGTTGTATATCTTTGGCTTACGTGCAAAGATGGACAGGTGTATGACATGATCATGACCACTTGTGATACTAACAAATATCCTTGGTCGTAGTGCAGGGATAATTCGATGATGTGATTGGCAGGATCATGACCATTAGTTAACAGTTAAATGTCTTTGGCCGTAGTGCAATAACATGCAATTGATTGGTATGATCATGACCATTGGTTTTATAGTTGAATATCTTTGGCCCGTACTGCAAAGATAGACAACTGATCGGCATGATCATTGTTATTACATTTGAATATCTTTAGCCTTTGGGGTAAGGATATTGAGTAAACGTTCTATTAAGCCTTTATGGCAAGGAGAAACTGTTGATTCACAATATTATAAATATGAATTGTGAATTTAACTAACATCTTTGGTGGTTCAGGTGAAGACAGGTGATGAAAGTTCTATTTGTCTTGGGTATAATAAAGAATTATTTATGGGTATTACAACGATAAAATTTATGATAAACTTTTAAATCATAGAAGATAGTAGATATCATGCTCTACTTAACTCTTCTAACGGATTGCTTTTTCCGCTGCAATTGTTGATCTAAAACTTGTTGTCTATTATATTCTATCAGTTGTTCTACTGTTGAAGGCTAAGGATAATTTATTCTGCATTATCTTAGTCATAATATTTCTTACTGGGCTAGTTGAGCTAACCCTTTTCTTTCATTATTCTCTTCAGGAAATAAGAATATAGCTAAGACTATTCGGGGAACAAATTGATGGTCCGAGATGGTGCTATAGTATTCCTCACTATTCTGTGAAATAGTGTGATAATAATTATAAGGAGGACTCCATTGAGTGTGGATATTGTCTAGAAGACAATATTCGTATTAAAACTCTCAGCTTATGTTTTGTCGTATTTTACACGACAGTTGTATAATTAAGTTTGTATTTGTATTCAGTACCATGTATCTGGCGACCCAAGATGGGTGATGTATACCTATTTTGGGGGCATCACAGTTAGTATCAAAGCTTAGGATATGATCCTTGGTACGAGATGTAAGATAAGAACTAGGAGGGGAGAGAGGGTAATTCCTTCGCTAGTATGACCTACCTAAAGTTATTTGTTATTTAATTGGTCGGTCAGAATATAGAGATAATATGTGGCATGTCAATTAACCCTTATTTTGAAACTATGTTCTAGAATGATATCTGAAATACAGGAGATGAGAAATGGGAAAATCATGATAGAGAGGAAATAACCGGGAAGGTACAATCCAAAAAGAAAGCAAGGTATTCTCATCTCTTCGAAGTACCAGGTACATAAATTTTGAGGGCGAAAATTTCATAAGGAGGGGAGATTGTTAGATCCCGAAATTTATGAAATAAAAGTATTCAATTTTTCTATTTTAGTAAATAGTTAAATTGATAAAAGGTTAAAGTTAAGGGTGATATTTGAAAATTTTTCAAAGTAAGAAAGTTTTCATAAAATAATTCGTGATAAAAGTACAATAATACGCGTGGTTGCATAGTAGCACACGATATTTATTATTAATGCTTACGTAAGAAGTCACTCAGTTATACTCAATTATTGCTACAGTAATTGTTGCATCATATCTCTCATATTATTAATTCAATTATTGCCACAATATCATCTGCATAATATTTTATATTATTAAATAAATAATTGAGACGACAAAGTTATTCATATTATTATTTGTAATATTGACAATGTCTAGAAGTTACATCGAGGAGAAGTTTGGTCACCTAATTACATACTACCATAAGGAGAAATCCTTATCTAAAATCCCCTCTTTCCGGAAACGACACGGTTGTTAAATATTGTAAGTTATAACATTAATGATGAATAAGTTCGTATTGATTAAAGATGAAATTAATAGTTCCATTGTATTGGGATTATTAGTGTTAGTGGAAATCGACATTTATTTCGATAATAATTGATGTCTAGAGGTTATATTGACCAATCAATCGGATAAATGAGCAATTAATTACTATTAATTCACATGCTTATAACTATGTGTTCACATGTGTACTATTGATTCACATGATTTACTATTAGGGGAGTTGGTGCAAGATTGATAATACTTGCATGACTAAATTAAAAATGGAGGTATAGTTGAAGGTACTATACTATAATTAATTTTTTTTCACATGCTTAGAACTATTGAGTCACATGAACTATTGAGTCACATGATTTACTATTAGGGGAGGTGGTGCAAGTTTGATAATACTTGCAGGACTAAACTAAAAATGAAGAAAAAGAGGGAGGTATTATATTATAATATTTTGAGCCCCAACATGTGCAATTATTTAAACTATATTTTTCTATAAATAGAAGCTCATTCTTTCTTCATTTCTAACCAATTCACTAAGTCTCACAAAAGCAATTATTATAGAGTGAAATCATAAAGAGAAAGAAGAAGAGAAGTCTGCTACCTCACTATTCCAGTATCCAGTTTTCTTCTAAGGTAGGGGGTATTATTTATTTCATATTCTGAAGAGATGTTATTTTTCGTATTCGTATGAATATTATATTCATTCAATATTCGTAAGGAATATTATCTTCATTCAATATTCGTAGGAATATTATTTTCATTCAACAGTCGTAAGGGGTATTATTTATTTTATATTCTGAAGAGATATTATTTTTCGTATTCGTATAAATATTATTTTCGTTCAATATTCGTAAGGAATATCATCTTCGTTCAATATTCGTAGGAATAGTATTTTCGTTCAACAGTCGTAAGGGGTATTATTTCTTCGTAAATGATATTATTTCTTTCGATATCATTATGTCGGAATATTGGTACAAATTTTATTTTAGAATTTCTACCTTTTTGTGTCGGAGTTACTATTCACTTTAGTATTATTCACTCGGGTATTCGGGGCACTTTTTGTGCCAAAGTACTATTCACAAGTTACTATTCACGGGTTACTATTCACCCAGTTACTATTCACTCTAGTATTATTCACTCAGGTATTCAGGGTACTATTCTTGCCAGAGTAATATTCACGAGTTACTATTCACAGATTACTATTCACTCGATTCTTATTCACTTCTAGTATTATTCACTCCTGTATTTGGAACACTTTTCATGCCGGTACTATTCACGGTAGGTATTATTCCCAAAGTACTATTCACGAGGTACTATTCAAAGAAAACTATTCACCCAAAAATATATTTCTTTTCTCATCAAATTATTTTTGGTACAAGAATTTTATTCTTGAATTTTACTCCACAAAGAAGTATCATGTTAATAATTTGGATAAATTTAAAGTCTTTAATATTTATCCTTGTTTTCGCTTGATTAATGCTTATATCATTGTCATCATCCTCATGCTTATATTGTGATAAAAGTCATCTTTTTAGCTTACGTGCATAGATGAATGAACTGTTGATTATTAGTTTTATAGTTGTATATCTTTGGCTTACGTGCAAAGATGGATGTGTGTATGACATGATCATGACCACTTGTGATACTAACAAATATCCTTGGTCGTAGTGCGGTGGATAATTCGATGATGTGATTGGCGGGATCATGACCATTAGTTAACAGTTAAATGTCTTTGGTCAGTGTGCAATAACATGCAATTGATTGGTATGATCATGACCATTGGTTTTATAGTTGAATATCTTTGGCCCGTATCGCAAAAGATGAGACAATGATCGGCATGATCATTGTTATTACATTTGAATATCTTTAGCCTTTGGGGTAAGGATATTGAGTAAACGTTCTATTAAGCCTTTATGGCAAGGAGAAACTGTTGATTCACAATATTATAAATATGAATTGTGAATTTAACTAACATCTTTGGTGGTTCAGGTGAAGACAGGTGATGAAAGTTCTATTTGTCTTGGGTATAATAAAGAATTATTTATGGGTATTACAACGATAAAATTTATGATAAACTTTTAAATCATAGAAGATAGTAGATATCATGCTCTACTTAACTCTTCTAACGGATTGCTTTTTCCGCTGCAATTGTTGATCTAAAACTTGTTGTCTATTATATTCTATCAGTTGTTATACTGTTGAAGGCTAAGGATAATTTATTTTGCATTATCTTAGTCATAATATTTCTTACTGGGCTAGTTGAGCTCACCCTTTTCTTTCATTGTTCTCTTCAGGAAATAAGAATATAGCTGAGACTATTCGGGGAATGGAGTGATGGTCCGAGATGGTATTATAGTAGTCCTCATTATTCTGTGAAATAGTGTGATAATAATTATATGGATGACTCAATTGAGTGTGGATATTGTCTAAAAGACAATATTCGTATTAAAACTCTCAGCTTATGTTTTGTCGTATTTTACACGACAGTTGTATAATTAAGTTTGTATTTTTATTCAGTACCATGTATCTGGCGACCCAAGATGGGTGATGTATACCTATTTTGGGGGCATCACAGTTGGTATCAAAGCTTAGGGATATGATCCTTGGCTGAGATGTAAGATAAGAACTAGGAGGGGAGAGACGGGTAATTCCTTCGCTAGTATGACCTACCTAAGTTTATTTGTTATTTAATTGGTCGGTCAGAATATAGAGATAATATGTGGCATGTCAATTAACCCTTATTTTGAAACTATGTTCTAGAATGATATCTGAAATACAGGAGATGAGAAATGGGAAAATCATGATAGAGAGGAAATAACCGGGAAGGTACAATCCAAAAAGAAAGCAAGGTATTCTCATCTCTTCGAAGTACCAGGTACATAAATTTTGAGGGCGAAATTTCATAAGGAGGGGAGATTGTTAGATCCCGAAATTTATGAAATAAAAGTATTCAATTTTTCTATTTTAGTAAATAGTTAAATTGATAAAAGGTTAAAGTTAAGGGTGATATTTGAAAATTTTTCAAAGTAAGAAAGTTTTCATAAAATAATTCGTGATAAAAGTACAATAATACGCGTGGTTGCATAGTAGCACACGATATTTATTATTAATGCTTACGTAAGAAGTCACTCAGTTATACTCAATTATTGCTACAGTAATTGTTGCATCATATCTCTCATATTATTAATTCAATTATTGCCACAATATCATCTGCATAATATTTTATATTATTAAATAAATAATTGAGACGACAAAGTTATTCATATTATTATTTGTAATATTGACAATGTCTAGAAGTTCTGTCAAGGAGAAGTTTGGTCACCTAATTGCGCGCCAATAAGGAGAAATCCTTATCGGAAATCCCCCTCTTTCCTGGAAACGACCTGGTTGTTAAATATTGTAAGTTATAACATTAATGATGAATAAGTTCGTATTGATTAAAGATGAAATTAATAGTTCCATTGTATTGGGATTATTAGTGTTAGTGGAAATCGACATTTATTTCGATAATAATTGATGTCTAGAGGTTATATTGACCAATCGGATAAATGAGCAATTAATTACTATTAATTCACATGCTTATAACTATGTGTTCACATGTGTGTACTATTGATTCACATGATTTACTATTAGGGGAGTTGGTGCAAGATTGATAATACTTGCATGACTAAATTAAAAATGGAGGTATAGTTGAAGGTACTATACTATAATTAATTTTTTTTCACATGCTTAGAACTATTGAGTCACATGATTTACTATTAGGGGAGGTGGTGCAAGTTTGATAATACTTGCAGGACTAAACTAAAAATGAAGAAAAAGAGGGAGGTATTATATTATAATATTTTGAGCCCCAACATGTGCAATTATTTAAACTATATTTTTCTATAAATAGAAGCTCATTCTTTCTTCATTTCTAACCAATTCACTAAGTCTCACAAAAGCAATTATTATAGAGTGAAATCATAAAGAGAAAGAAGAAGAGAAGTCTGCTACCTCACTATTCCAGTATCCAGTTTTCTTCTAAGGTAGGGGGTATTATTTATTTCATATTCTGAAGAGATGTTATTTTTTAGATTCGTATTATGAATATTATATTCATTCAATATTCGTAAGGAATATTATCTTCATTCAATATTAAATAGGAATATTATTTTCATTCAACAGTCGTAAGGGGGTATTATTTATTTTATATTCTGAAGAGATATTATTTTTCGTATTCGTATAAATATTATTTTCGTTCAATATTCGTAAGGAATATCATCTTCGTTCAATATTCGTAGGAATAGTATTTTCGCTTCAACAATTGTAAATGGTATTATTTCTTCGTAAATGATATTATTTCTTTCGATATCATTATGTCGGAATATTGGTACAAATTTTATTTTAGAATTTCTACCTTTTTGTGTCGGAGTTACTATTCACTTTAGTATTATTCACTCGGGTATTCGGGGCACTTTTTGTGCCAAAGTACTATTCACAAGTTACTATTCACGGGTTACTATTCACCCAGTTACTATTCACTCTAGTATTATTCACTCAGGTATTCAGGGTACTATTCTTGCCAGAGTAATATTCACGAGTTACTATTCACAGATTACTATTCACTCAGTTACTATTCACTCTAGTATTATTCACTCGGGTATTTGGAACACTTTTCATGCCGGGGTACTATTCACGAGGTATTATTCCCAAAGTACTATTCACAGGGTACTATTCACGGGTACTATTCACCCAAAAAATATATTTCTTTTCTGTCCAAATTATTTTTGGTACAAGAATTTTATTCTTGAATTTTACTCCACAAAGAAGTATCATGTTAATAATTTGGATAAATTTAAAGTCTTTAATATTTATCCTTGTTTTCGTTTGATTAATGCTTATATCATTGTCATCATCCTCATGCTTATATTGTGATAAAAGTCATCTTTAGCTTACGTGCATAGATGGACTGTTGATTATTAGTTTTATAGTTGTATATCTTTGGCTTACGTGCAAAGATGGACAGGTGTATGACATGATCATGACCACTTGTGATACTAACAAATATCCTTGGTCGTAGTGCAGGGATAATTCGATGATGTGATTGGCAGGATCATGACCATTAGTTAACAGTTAAATGTCTTTGGCCGTAGTGCAATAACATGCAATTGATTGGTATAATCATGACCATTGGTTTTATAGTTGAATATCTTTGGCCCGTACTGCAAAGATAGACAACTGATCGGCATGATCATTGTTATTACATTTGAATATCTTTAGCCTTTGGGGTAAGGATATTGAGTAAACGTTCTATTAAGCCTTTATGGCAAGGAGAAACTGTTGATTCACAATATTATAAATATGAATTGTGAATTTAACTAACATCTTTGTGGTTCGGTGAAGACAATTGATGAAAGTTCTATTTGTCTTGGGTATAATAAAGAATTATTTATGGGTATTACAACGATAAAATTTATGATAAACTTTTAAATCATAGAAGATAGTAGATATCATGCTCTCTCTTAACTCTTCTAACTGGATTGCTTTTTCCACGCAATTGTTGATCTAAAACTTGTTGTCTATTATATTCTATCGGTTGTTATCTTCGTTGAAGGCTAAGGATAATTTATTTTGCATTATCTTAGTCATAATATTTCTTCTTTGGGCTAGTTGAGCTCACCCTTTTCTTTCATTGTTCTCTTCAGGAAATAAGAATATAGCTGAGACTATTCGGGGAATGGAGTGATGGTCCGAGATGGTATTATAGTAGTCCTCATTATTCTGTGAAATAGTGTGATAATAATTATATGGATGACTCAATTGAGTGTGGATATTGTCTAAAAGACAATATTCGTATTAAAACTCTCAGCTTATGTTTTGTCGTATTTTACACGACAGTTGTATAATTAAGTTTGTATTTTTATTCAGTACCATGTATCTTGCGACCCAAGACGGGTGATGTATACCTGTTTTGGGGGCGTCACATTTGTTGCTAGTGGTGTTTTATCTAGTATATATACCGAGCTGGTTTGCATGAGGGCATATTCTTGTTAATTCATGTTATTGTGTGTATATAGTATTTTGGGTATCTGCAGTAGTATGATTTAAATTAGTTAATTATGTGGGTTTTATTAGTTTTTGTGTTGCTTTGTTAGTTGTGATAGCTTATACTTGACTTGGCATGTGCAGGAGAATACTCTGTCTTGGGTTAGTTAAGGGACGACGCGGTGCAAGGTGTGTAGTCGAAACCAAATAATAAAAGACCACTTTTTAAAAGCTTGCTTTTACAAGACAAATACAGAATGCACGAAATAGCTTAGCAAGCGTGACTGCAAAATACCACCATCACAACCAGCCTACTGAGAATATGCACTGCAACACCTGTGTTACCTTAGAAACAAGCGCTATAGCGCCATCATCTTGGCCAACCTACTGAAAATACACGCTGCAGTGTAATCTTTTTGACTGTGTCAAGCACTGCAACACCACTTTAAAATCCAACATTAAATACCAGCATTGCCGTGCCGCTTCACAAAGAAAACTCAACGCTGCAGCGCCATTAGCGAGTTTCAATTGATTAAGTAGGGTGATCTCAGTTTCTTTTCCCATTTCTCCCCAGCCTCTCGACAGACTCTTCCCCCCCCCCCCCATCTCTATAGCAATTTAGCAAGCTTCCATACTATGTGCCCTAGCCCATCATCCTTGGAATTAAGCTTCGTCCACATCAATTGCTGAGGACTCTTACAAGGTATTCTTCTCCATTCACTCTGAGGTAATTGGGTACTAAGGTCTGCAAGTTTATATTCTGATATTGGAATTGTTACTGGTATTACTTGGTTTTGGTTATTCATTGCTTTGGTTTGCTACTAGTACTATTTTGAGTCACTATTTGAGACACTTATGGTCAACAAGAATCTAGGTTAGTTCTATAAACCCTAGTTTTTAGTGCACGCCAAGTGTTCGACGAATTTCTCAAGAGAAAGTGAATTGGCATCTTAGCTTGTTTGGACAGTCATTGGCTTCTTATCAAGTGTTGGGGGCAAGGTGATTGATTCAGTGGGACTATTACATTTTGGGGACTGCTCTTCACCTTGTGTGTGTCTTTTAACTGAAAATTTTTGAAATGGCACCAAAGAAGCAAAAGCTTAGCATTGGGCGATCATCATCATCCATACCACATTGGGATCATGTGCGGTTCATTAGCAAGGAGGCTTCTGACAAATATTACACCGTTCTGGCTAGCAAGAGCCTGGAGCCAGAGAGAGGTCTCAGGCCTGATGCACGGCTTGATGGGGAGCTATTTACTTTGATTGCTGATAGGAGTTGGACTCATTTCACCCGACAGCCTTTGTCCCTAATCATTCTCTAGTGAAGGAGTTCTACGCCAACTCCTCGACTGAGGGGAGTTTGGCGGTACAAGTCAGGGGTAAGTGTTGGGTAAAATCTAATTACGCACAACACGCAAGTATACGTGGTCAACAAGTAATAAAGTGAAAGTAGAGTATCGTTCCCACAGAGAATTATTTAATAAAAATCACCAAGTACTAACCCATGACCAATTTAATCTTATTTAAACAAATAATTTAATAATTTAATTTAAAATAATCAAATAAACTATTACTAACTATCCCTAGAATGAAACAAGATATTGAAGACTTGAGATTACAATTTCACTTATTGTTACATTTAAATCAACACACTTCCTGTTAAGCCAAATTATTTATACTGGATTGTTAATCAAGAACACGAAAGTAATATATGGCCATCTCTCAATGCACCATACTCATATCAAATCAAATCCACAGATGATAGAATCAATTTGAACACCCTAATTAACTAATCCACTATATCTCTATGTGAATTACAATCTTATTAGACTACATATGGTGTAAAGGCATATCTCTATCCTAAACACGAATCATGAATTTCATCCATGCAGAAATCACAAACACATGCTATCATGATCAGGTCTTAATCTATACTTCATCTCTCGAGTTCATATAGATTATCACGGTAATTTTTAGCTAGGCAATTAAGCAATTAAGTCCAAACCATAATAGACAATCCAAATATAGCTAATAAGACTAACAAAGAAGCATATCAAAGTAAACTACACAATAAGTTCCATAGTAATCTCAAAATAGAGTTTAATTCATAAATAAACTAGAATCCTTCATCCACAATTGATTAAGCATTAAAAAGATACAAATAAATAAGAAAAGAAATTAGAATTGAGATAAACAAATCTACATTCTCTTGCTTCCAATTTGATTCTCCAATGATAATCAATAGCTTCAATCTTCAATTCTAATCTAATCTAGGGTTCCTAATCTAAGAAAGAAAGTAAAGAATTCGTTTTAGAAATCTATCCCAAGAGGTATTTAATAGAGTCTTAGAATTAGCCTCCCAATCCAAGTTAAACTCAAGTATTTAGAATTCTAATGGACATCCTAGCAAGTTAGGCAACTAAGAATCCTATTCTAGCTCAATTTGGACACCAAATAACCCATTTTCACTCCTTTCCCATACGCCTAGCGCACTCAAGGTCAATTCCTAAGCCATTTCTCGGCGCAATCCAAGGCTTCTGAGGTCGAAACTCGGTGTCCTAGCGCTCACGCACTAGGCGAGTACGATCCCACACTATTACTGTTTCGCCACTTACGTCCTTTGGTAAAACTGGCATAACTTTTGATCTGCTTGGAGTTACGAGGCCTGCCACCTATCAAATCGAAGATATTAACAAGATCTACAACTTTCATTATTTGAGCTTTGACAAATTCGAATTCGATCAAGGCGGAAATCGGGCTTGAAGTAGATGATATGCAAATGGCAAATATGACAACTCTTAACTTTGATCTTCGTTGATAAAAAAGCCATAACTCTCGCATCCGAGCTCCGATTGGGATGATTCAAGATGTTCCAGAAAGCTAAGAAGTAGAGATACTATAAAATCCAAGTTCCAAGCCAAGAACATGCATCTAACTTGGTGTTAAAAGTCCTTCAATATTCCCTTCTTGCACTTGCTTGCGTATTTTAGTCCAAAAGATGTCCAAATTGCTTTCCCTTACTTCTTCATGCCAATGTCATGTCATAGCCTACAAAATAACATAAAATGTATAAAAAGTAACTAAGAACATGAATATAAGCAACTAATTCAAGTAACAGATACTCAACAAGTTTTTGGCGCCGTTGCCGGGGAATTAGTTTAATATTTTTTACCAATATTAATTTCAATCAAATTAGTCTTAATTTAAATATTTTTATTTTTATTTTTATTTTTAATTCTCTTCCTACATTTCTCTCTTTTCAGACCATGGATGACTTTGCGTATCAATGGTCATACACGAACATGACTCAACCAAGGGAAACGGGGATTAATGGACTTAATGCATTTTCCGCAATATCAGCACAGCTTGAGATACTTTCGACGAAGTTGGACGTTGTTGCAGCCCAACGTAATCGAAGGATAGCAGTTACTTACAATTATTGTGCTAGTAATCATCCGAGTCATCGATGCACCGTTAGTTTTGGGTCGGGACAACATGGTGGTGCATACCTCAACGATTATACATATGCTAATTATCATCAAGTTTGGGGGTATCACCCGGATTCTTCATGGAGCTACAACTATCAAGACCAATACTCTACTCCAAATCCAACATACACGCCGGAATTCTCATATCAACCTCCATTAAAAGAAGAAAAGTCAAAGTTGGAGGAATTACTGTTAAAGGTCATAGCAAACCAAGAGGAGAGGATGATGAGTCAAGAAATATCGAGCCACCATTTTCAGCACCATATGGAACAACTCATCTCCAATACAACTCATGGTCCTTAATACATGTATTCTAGAGCTGAGACAGATAATTTAAGGTTGGAGGAATTGTGGTCCAAGTTCGTAGCATCAAATGAGGAATGGAGGATTAATCAAGAGCGGTCAATTTAGAATCAAGAGATATCAATTCAAAATCTGCAGGATCAGATAGAGCAAATGACCAAAACCGTAAGCAACCTTTCTCCGAACACTTGGCTTTATGACATGGATGATGAAATTGATGAAGTGCCCGAGCCAAACCTACAACTGGATGAGCCACAAGATATCGGAAGTGTGGAGAAAATTTGGGATAATGAAATAGAGGTCGACGAAGATCTAAATGGGTCTCCACCAAAGATCAACGAGTCAGTCAGATTTGAAAAATCATGCTCACTTGGTAGTCATGTCGTTGGCGAAGCTCTTGATGACATAAGAGCGAATACAATTTTGAATCCATGGTGGGACAAGAAAGAGAAGATAGATGAAGAGCCCATTATGTGTGACAAGCTTCCATGCCCCAAAGTGATCACATGCACAATAGAGAAAACACCTAGCTGTGGGACGTTCTTGACTGAGATCATACCGAGTCAGAGCATGCTAGGTGACTTTGATGTTATGGCCATCCCTTGTGGGAACCTTCCAAAGGATTATTTGCTACTGATGGATGGAGGATTCCTCAATTTTCAAAGAGGAATTGGATAGCGTTGACCAGACAAAGTCTGGCTGAAAGACTATAAATCAAGCGCTTATTGGGAGGCAACCCAAGTTTAATTTTATTTTTAGTTTTTCTTTTTTAGGTTTCATATTAGTTGATAGAATTTTTTCATATTAGTTCTGGAAAGCTAAGAAGTAGAGCTTCAATAAAAACCAAGTTCCAAGCCAAGAACATGCATCCAACTTGGTGTTAAAAGTCCTTTAATATTCCCTTCTTGCACTTGCTTGCGTATTTTAGTCCAAAAGATGTCCAAATTGCTTTCCATTGCTTCTTCATGCCAATGTCATGTCATAGCCTACAAAATAACATAAAATGTATGAAAAGTAACTAAGAACATGAATATAAGCAACTAATTCAAGTAACAGATACTGGATAAGTAGGTATAAAACCTACTTATCAGTAAGACAGTACAGTTTGATAAGAGAACAATCAACCCCTGTTTCCAGATGCCTTGTTATGACAAAGATTATCTGGCAGACGGTGTGCGCAGCTATGACGCAGATGACATAGTCAAGAGGTTGTCTAAACCCGACACCACTTGGAAAATAAATGGGTACATGGGAGAGAAATCCAGTTTTGTACACATCGAGCTCTCGCTATATGGGAAGGCGTGGTATAGCTTTATCTACCATAACTTGATGTCGACCAGGCACTTTAGCGATGTGACTAGAGAGAGGGCAGTTCTGCTATTTGCTATAGTCACCGGGTTGAAGATTGACGTAGGATCACTTATTCATGAGTTTATTCTTAAGGCTTTACAAGGAAGCACTTCAGGAGGACTACCACATCCTTTTGTCATTACATTCCTATTCTAGATAGCTGAGGTACCCGTGGCATCGGATGAGATACTCCTACCTCCTATGGAGATTATCGATCATGCCATTATTACCCAATACAGAGTCTGGGAAGGTGCAGTTTCTCATCCATGCGGTGAGGGCTTCCTGTCTTCTTCTCAGCCCCCACCTCCTTCTTCAGAGGTCAGAACATCTACACAGCCTATAGAGTTAGGGTCTTCCACATCTGATCAATTGGCAAAGATATTGGCATCTATGAACCTCCTGCACCAAAAGGTGGACCGGCAGGGTAGGAGAATCGATGTTGTGGCTCAAAGGCGGGATCTTTTTATGCAGTATCATGTGGAGTTTGCCAACACGGTGCAAAGTATTTATGTTGCATCTGGTGGGGAAGAAGCAGACTCGATGTCGTTCTAGTTCCTTATGCCCCCTGTATGCCCTCCATATCCCCCACCATCGCCGACCGCGGATGAAGAAGAGGATGATGATGATGCCGAGTGACCAGACCTCAAGGAAGCCCTCTTGTATTGATTTATATATGCTTAGCAATGAGGGCATTGCTCATTTTAATTTTTGTGGTGTTTTATCACTTTTGTTCTATCTATTGCCATGATTAGGTTGTCATCAGTAGTATTTTGTTTATATTTTAACAGTATTTTGGGGGCTTTCTATTTGTATTGCAGTCATGTATGAACTGCAGATAACATCTTTTGGGTTGTCCAGCCTCAGACTTATGTTTACTATTTTTCTTTGATGTTTGGATGCATAAACAAATTTTTATTATTCTATGTCTTTATTTAGCATTGTATGGATGCATGCGCAACTTTTAGTTTTAGCACATTTTGCTTATAGCCATCTTTTGGGATTTGTACAGATTGGTATACTTGATGCTATGTTATGGCTTTACCCTATTTTGAGCTGGTATTATTGCAAGGGTTTACTTGTTCTTATCATGTTATGGTTTTTGATTAGCCCTATCTCCCTTTCTTTAACTGTTGATATGCTAGGTATGGGTTTTATAGATTATAAATTTTTGATTGTGGCTAATGATAAGTGCCAAGTGATTATAACTATTTCTAAGAGTTTGTGTCAAACGTGTGTGGATGGGGGGTTAGTTTTGTTGATAAGTTGAGACTGTTATTGATCTGTTCTGCTTAGCGAGCACCGACCAACTGTTATAACTAGTTATATTTCTGATATAGTTTGTGTGGTTATTGTTTTAAAAATGCGTTCACTCTGTTGAACTTACATGATTACAAGGTAATAAAAGACTTAGACGCTTATACAAATTCAGATCTTGGATTCTGGCATGTTTAAAAAAAATTAAGAACCTTAATTGACTTAGTTTGATTACGTGGCCTTTGTTGCTCGAGTTATTAGATCCATAGGGGTATTCTACACCTAGTGCCCTAAAGCCATCTGGCTAGGGAGTTATTGATCAAACGCTCATTAATGGGCAACTCTGAATAGCCTAAGGTAATTAAGCATTGCACGGTGATCCTAAAGGTTTTGATTGTTAAAATGTATAGAATAAAAGTCTAATTTGGCTTAAGTTGATTATGTGGCCTTTGTTGCTCGAGTTATTAGATTCATAGGGGTGTTTTACACCTAGTTCCCCAGAGCCATTTGGCTTGGGAGTTATTAATCAAAAGCTCATTAATGGGTAGCTCTGAATAGCCTAAGGTAATTAAGAACTGTACAAGTCAAATTTTAATGTCTTCATGTTAGTGCCTTTTGATCCTTTCTTCCATCTGTGTCTTGTTCTTAATGCTTGTTGATTTTTTGAGTTTACAGAGTTAACATATTGGTTATTACAATCGATTGTGTGAGCTTATTTTGAGCTATGAGTAGTTAAGATGGTTGGTCTTCACACACAGATAGAATGGATCAAATATAGTTTTATGCTTGAAATTGATTAAACCCTTATTTATAACTGTGTTTGTCCTGTTCTCTGAGAGTAATTATGATTGAGCTTAGAAGCCATGATGCTAGTATACAGTATTATACTTAATTCGCGTTTTTACGTTACCGTGGATGTGGTTATTTAGATAGTTTGCTTGAGGACAAACAAAGGCTTAAGTTTGGGGGTATTTGATAAGTAGGATTTATACCCGTGAATCAGATCCCTTAGTGCTTAAGAAGTTACTTGTTCTTCGTGATTTATATAGCTTTTATATTATTTTGTTATTATTTTGCTTAATCTATGTCTTGTAGGGCTTATTAGGTCATTTCCAGCTTTTAGGGGCAAAAAGGTCAAATTTCACAATACAGCCACAGTCTTGGCCCATGCCAGCTTAAGATCAGTATTTGCAGCCACTCACTTCTGCCAACAAGGACATCATTGTCAGAAGGTCATGCAGTTTCCTTCCTTTACAAACTGACGCTGCAATGCCATTTACTGACCGAATGTGTTGACTCAACGCTACAGCGCCACCTCCGGTGCCCAGGCAGAAATGAGGTCTTAATGACCTAAAAGCTAAGGAAAATCATATCATTAATTGCAAGTAGCCTCCAACATCAGCGGAGATAGATTAGGAGTAGATTTTGAAGCTTTTTAGCTTAGAAGAGAAAGAAGTTGGTCTTCAAGCACTCAAAACTCATTGCATCCTTCATAGCTCGGACTCTACACGGAGAAGAGAAGACTTGGAGCCAGAAAACTTCACAAAATGAGTTTTCTTTATCCAAATCTTTCATTCATTTGTGTATTTTTGAGCATGTTGAACACTTTAAAAATGTTAATTAGTCCCATAGTTATAAACTAATTACATTTCTAGGATTGCAATGTAACCTATTGATTAGCTTAATTGAATTTCTCTCCTATTTATTATAATGAATCATTTTGGAATGGGTTGTTGTATTTCATGCTTATTTATTGGTTGCTTGACAAAGGAATTGATATAGGTATTAATGGATATTAAAAAATGGATGCTAATATCTAACCCTAAAATACAATACCACTTGTTATGACCATGCCTATTGGAATGTGAACATATATTACATAATAAAATAGACATATCTCTATTTTCCTTGTGTAACCCTTGAGATTAAGCTTAATGACCCTTAGTCTAGTTATTTTCACCATAGGAATATTGTGATTCATCTAGCTAAGGGATGTGTATTTGACCGTCGAAAGAGGCTTATGTGTACTTACTGTTCTCGGTTGGCCATTCATATGATTTGTTAGTAAAGTGGACAGTTAGGAGATTAGGCGAAGCATTAGGGGAGTTGTAATCCTAGCTTGACTTACTTGTTGCAACTCGATCTCTTAATTTACTGTTTTAAGCATATAGTTTTTAATACACCATCTTTAATCACTTGTTTAGATAAGACCGTATTGTTTTAATTTTAGTATTTAACTAGCTTTAACATTTTGTCCTCGTGGGTACGCCACTCATCTTATCACTATATTACTTGTTAGACCGCGTATACTTCCGCCTGTTTAGTGATTGGTAATCCGACCAACAATGTTCCACCTACGAGAAGCTTGTTTCAATACATAAATGGATCGTTGTAGCTTACAGACTTGATTTGTTCCAACTGTTGAAACAAATCCCTCTGGCTGTGTCATACACATCCTCCTCAAGTTTCCCTTTAAGGAAGGTTGTTTTCACGTCTATTTGCCAGATTTCATAGTCATGATAAGTTATAATTGCAAGCAAAATCCAAATGGACTTCAGCATCGCTACTGGTGAGAAGGTTTCATCATAGTCAACTCATTGTCTTTGTTTGAAACCTTTTGCAACCAGTCAGCCCTTATAGGTCTTTACCTTGCCGTCCACTCCAGTCTTTCTTTTAAAGACCCATTTAAACCCAATAGGCTTAATGTCTTCAGGTGTGGTGAAACCAAAGTCCATACTTGGTTTTCATAAATGGAGTCCATTTTGAATTTCATGGCTTCTAGCCATTTCCCTGAGTCTTTACTACTCATAGCCTATTCGTTATTCAATGGATCATCATCATCTATGATGCGTACCTCATCGCCATCCTCTATGACGAATTCATACCCATCAGGTATCTTCGGTACTCTTCCAGATTTACGAATAGGGTGTTGTACAGAAGGTATCTTAACTTGGATAGGTTCATCCATTTGATCTATAGTGGTTTGTGGTTCTTCAATTTCTTGAAAATTTATTTTCCTCCCACTAGCCCCTTCAAGGATAAACTCTTTTTCCAAGAAGGCAGTGTGTTTGGAAATAAACATCTTTTGCTCCGTAGGATTGTAGAAATAGTATCCTAAACTTTCTTTAAGATATTCCACAAATGTACACTTATCAGATCTTGTCCCAAGCTTATCATTTTGAAACTTTTTCACATAAGCTAGACATCCCCAAATTTTAACATGTTTAAGACTAGGTTTCCTCCCTGTCCACATCTCATATAGAGTCTTAGGGACGGATTTCGAAGGGACCTTATTTAGTAGATATGTAACCACATCTAGTGCATAACACCAGAAAGAAACTGGAAGATTGGTAAAACTCATCATAGAACGAACCATATCTAACAAAGTTCGATTTCTCCTTTCAGATACACCATTCAACTGTGGTGTTCTTGGTGGATTCCATTGTGAGATAATACCATTTTCTTTGAGATAATTGAGAAACTCACTACTTAAGTATTCACCTCCTCGATCTAATCGAAGAATCTTAATACTCTTGCTAGTTTGCTTCTCTACTTCACTTCTGATCTCTTTCAACTTTTCAAACGATTCAGATTTATATTTCATTAAATACACATATCCAAATTGAGTGATCATCAATGAAAGTAATAAAATAAGAATATCCTCCTCTTGCATTCGTTGTCATAGGTCCACATACATTTGTGTGAACCAATGCTAACAACTCTGTAACTCCTTCCTTTTCTACTAAAAGAAGATTTAGTCATCTTACCCATGAAACAAGATTCACAAGTTGGATATGATTCATAATCCAATAGCTCTAAAAGCCCATCTTTATGTAACTTGGATAATCTTGTTTCATTGATATGATCGAGTCTACAGTGCCATATGAAGGTATAATTAATATCATCTCTTTTCCTTTTATTAGTTTGTTCAATTTGAAGTATATTTTCATGCAAGTCAAGTATGTAAAGTCCATTTCACAAATTACCAACACCATATAAAACATTATTATTATAAATAGAACAACTGTTGTTCTTTATTATAATATCAAAACCATCTATATCCAATATAGAAATTGAAATAATATTTCTTATAAGTGATGGAACAAAATAACAATTATTTAAACTAATGGACTTGCCAGTAGGCAGTGCTAAACAATAAGTCCCTACAGCTAATTCAGCAACCTTTGCTTCATTTCCCACTCGTAGGACGACCTCATCCTTGTTCAGCTTTCTACTTTTGACCAGTCCCTGCATATTATTATATATGTGAGAACAACAGTCGGTATCAAATACCTAAGTAGAAGATTGACTTTTAGAAAAATTAATCTATCATAAACAAACATTGATTAGGAGTCAAAACTTCTCCAAGCTTCTTCTGCTTTTGTTCCGCAAGGAAATCCTTGCAGTTCCTCTTCTAGTGACCCGACTTGTTGCAATGGAAGCAGATTCTTTTGCTATCTGGATCAGGTTTCTTATTATCGTTTCCTTTCGCCTTTCCCTTAGCGTTCTTGGATTTCTTCTTTTCAGAAGATACCTTGGACCTCTTCCTTTTCTTGGAAGAATCATCCACCAGTAAGACTTGGTTCTTCTTGGATAGGAAGTGACCTTCAGCAGTTTTCAACATGTTAAATAACTCAGGCAAGCTGACATCCAACTTATTAATGTGGAAATTCACAACAAATTGTGAGAAGGTGTCAGGGAGTGACTGCAAAACTAAATCTTGACTCAACTCCCCATCCATGACGAACCCAAGCTGTCCAAGACGTTCAATCAGATTGATCATCATTAGGACATGAGTCTCAACAGCAGTGCCATCGATCATCCGAGATCGGAAGAGCTCCTTAGATATATCATATCTAGCAGTCTTACTTTGCTCACCATACAACTCTTGGAGCTGCAGCAATATAGCAGGAGAATTCATTGTTTCATGCTAACGTTGAAGCTCGTTACTCATGGATTATCTTTCCGCTTCTTAAAAGTAGCAATCTCTTCCTCAGAGGATGTTTCAGCAAGTTTTTCGAGGACGGGCGAATTTAGGACATAAGAAATCTTTTTAGCAATGAGAACAATTATCAAATTCCTTAACTAGTCTATTAAATTTGGTCCGGTCAGTTTGTTAGCATCTAATATGATATGCAGTGATATTAGTGAGTGTGACATTTTCAAAATTCTGAATGTAAAAAAGATAATATTTTAGCAAACATTCATTTAATTAATTACCAAAATAAATTAGGTCTTATTTTAAATCAGTATCTTACACTATTTTCTTCAAATTATATTACCCTCATTATATAGTTAGGCAATATCTAATTAAAGATATGCTAGTGAGAATAAGGATCATATTTCAAATGTATATAGCCTTGTGTGTGTGCACAAAAAACTATATACAAATAAATAGGTAGACAACTCTTGTCAATTACATCATCATGTAACTCCTTGTATTTTGCCTCTTAAATCATAATGGTTAAGTGTGTGCACATCTGAACTAAAATTATTGAAGTTAATTCAGACCCAACATTTCCATATAAGTTAAGAGAAAACTACAGCCCTTGTGTGTGCACAACCAAGTGGTAATGTTCAATTCCTTATAAACATCATATGCAATAAAAACAACATGTCAAATATTTAATACTTGCATTATGTGTGCACAAAAAATTCATGTTAAATATTCAATACTCTATTGTTTCTATCATGCTAGAAGGCGACGTTCGATATTCCAAATATCTTTGAATGTTACAACTTAATATAATTTCTTTGAGGGGTTTGTTATTATTTGTCTCATCTTTTTTATCGCGCGTGCACATATATATATTTAAAATACGTGTCATATTATTTTACATACGAAGCATGTTTGATAAGTGTTTTTACAACAACTTATTTAAATATCAACTAACTTAATTTGTTGTTTAAACTCATTTAATTGTGTATCTTTTTATGCATTTGTGTTTTCTTTTGTAGTGTTATAAATGGGACCTCTTTTGGTGAAATTAGAGCTAAACATATAGCTTTGATGATGGAATGAAGAAATGGAGTGAAATTCCATGAACCTACAAACATCAATGATCGCAGCATGAGAAGTCGTGGTCAATTTGGGGCGTGGCGTTAATTGCTACCAGATTAACTTTTCGACATGTACCAAATTGTGCCAAGTAGCTTCGCTCAATTCCACACAACAAGTCACGCCTCTTCAAAGCCAATCACAACAGTAGCTCACGCCATCCCATGTTCTCGGTGACTTTAATTTAAGTTGTCCAATAGAATTATTGCTTGGAGAAGGGGCTTACGAGCTAGACTCATATATATTTGAACTTATATCAGTATGTAAGGGGATTCTGTTGGTCAAAAAATAGATCACTAAACACGTGCAAGTATACGCGGCCTAACAAGTAATACAGTTATAAGGAAAGTGTCGTACCCACGAGGAACTATCATTAATATTTACCAAATACCGACTTTGTATCGCTTAAGTTTTATTCGAACAGCAATCTAATAGAAGTGTGATTAAACTAGTTATATCTATCTATCAAAGCAAGTAAATGGATAATGAATGGTATCGAAGGCACTACAAGTTAAGATCACAACTTCACCCCATACAGGCATTTTGTCAAACACATGGTGTGCTATGCTTCATCAAAATTCCTGCTCTTCTCTCTCTGGTCTTAATGGCCATGACAGTTTGTCAACCGAGAACACACAAGTGCTCATACACCTCTGTCGAGGTATGTATAAAAATATCCTCTCTAGATCCACCCGATAAGGAATAGAATAGAAAAGAACATCCAAGCTAGGTGATAATCCTATATATGTCCATGCGAATTAACCATAACAAGGATTTAAAGCTTAAGTTATCAGTAGGCCACACGTGGCGCATAGATATATGTCTATTCTATACACAACTTATGCAGTTGAATCAAATCGACAACACATAATCACATGTTAATATATTTAGGTGTAAATCTATAATCCTTCTGTCGATATCATATAGATTACCAAAATCATCACTAATTCTTAGCGAGAATCATTAAGCATGAATATATTAAACCAAACCATATGGTGCCAACTAAAGAGAAAAGACATTCAATTTAATTCAACAAAGGGTTCCATTATAACCTTAGAGCCAATACTTAGTTCATATCTCTTGAACAAAATATAAGTAGCAATAAAGACAACATTTATGGATTACAAGATCAGATAAAATAAGTGGATAAGAATAAACTTTGTCGAGGCTCTTCAGTCTCCAAGCATTTCATTCCTTTCAAGCTTTCCACTGCATAATGCTCACTGCTCTTGTTGCTCCAAGGAGTCCCAAACTTCTCCCTAAACTACCTAATCTATATTTACAGACATTATCTAAGAGATGGAGAAAGAAATTACAAAAGATGAAAAAACAACTATCTAATTATCCTAATCTATCCAATTATATCATATGCAGAGGCTTGCTTCCTATATATATCTCAGTGCCTTTAAAGCTAGGTCAAAATCAAGTCTTTACTGCCTGGGAACCGGAGGTCGTGCTGCGGCGCGGGCAATAGGCATATGAGTGGCGCTGCAACGCCACCTCAAAATCAAAAACATTGGAGGTCGTACTGCAACAGCGACCTCTCTGAAGATCTCTGGGAGTCATGCACACGGTGACGCCACTGAAATAGGGGGTGGCCCATTGCAAGACGAGCTCAAGGCTAGGCTTTGGCGCCACAGTGCGGCTATATGCAAAATGACTGTTTTGCTCCTAAAAGCATGGAAAAGACCTAATAAGCCCTGCATTGCATCGGATAAGCAGAATAATACTAAAATAATATAAAACTATATAAAATCTACGAAGATCAGGCAACTATTTAAGCCATAAAGTATCCGATTTGCGGTTATAAATCCCACTTATCAAATACCCCCAAACTTAAGTCTTTGCTTGTCCTCGAGCAAACTATCTAACACAACAATAACAATAGTAAAACAACACGCGAAAGAAATATAAAACTATATACTAGCATTATGGCTTCTAAGCTCAATCATAGCTACTCCCAGAGAACATGGCAAACACATATATGAGTAAGGGTTCATTCAATTTCAAGCATAAGACTGTATTCGATCCATTCTATGTGTGTGTGGAGACCAACCATCCTAA
The DNA here is from genome assembly GCA_020205615.1 of Panax quinquefolius. Classification (NCBI taxonomy): domain Eukaryota; kingdom Viridiplantae; phylum Streptophyta; class Magnoliopsida; order Apiales; family Araliaceae; genus Panax; species Panax quinquefolius. Next base: position 73,963,576 of record CM035159.1, on the reverse strand, counting down.
CTAATCATAGCTCAACTAAGTTCGCATAGTCGATTGATAATACCAATATGCATACTCCGTAACTTAAACATTCAACAAGCATTAAGAATAAGACACAAGTGCAGAAAAGGATCAAAAGGTTCTAGCATGAAGACGGTAAAATCTGACTCGGACAGTCCTTAATTACCTTAGACTAATCAGAACTACCCATTAATGAGCTTTTGATCAATGACTCCCAAGCCAGAAGACTTTAGGGTACTAGGTGTAGAACACCCCTATGAATCTAATAACTCGAGCAGCAAAGGTCACGTAATCAACATAAGCCAAATTAGACTTTACAAAATCCAAAAATTATTAGGTGAGTGCATTTTATGCTCCATCTCAACATCGGTCCTACGTTTATGGGCGAGTGCGTTTTAAGCTCCATCTCAACCCACCGCAAGACTTTTGATATTTAATTTTCTATACCTTTTCTTTTCTTTTATATATAATTTTTTTATATGTCAACATGCCAGAAACCAATATCTGAAACTATATAAGCGTCAAAGTCTTTTATTACCTTGTAAAAATGAAAGTTTAAAAGAGTGAACATATTCTCAAAGTAATAAACACGCAAACTAAAATTGAAAAATAACTAGTTAACACAGTTGGTCGGTGCTTGCTAAGAAGGACGGATCAATAACAGTCTCAACTTATCAACTAAACAAACCCATAGTTCACACATGTTTGACACGACTCTACGAGATAGACATAATCACATAGCGCTTGTCATTAGCCACAATCAAAAATTAATAATAAATATACCACCCTTGCATAATAATAGCTCAAAATAGGGTAATAAAACCATTCACAAGGAACAAGCATATAAATCTGTAAAAGCCCCAAAAAGATGGCTATAAACCACAAACATGTTAATAATAATCAAAGCATCCATTCATAATAATAAAAAATGTTCATGGCATCCATCCATAATAATCCAAAACATAATACCGCAGTTTAAAATGACTGCACTATAATACTGATAAAAACATAAGCAAAATACTAAATATGGCAACCTATCATGGAAGTAGACAGAAATAAAACATATAATAAACAATAAAGACCCCCAAATTTAAGATGAACAATGCATTTATTGTTAAGCATATATTAATTAATATAAGAGGGCTTCCCTAAAGTCTAGTCACTCGGCAGCAGTATCATCCTCGTTAGCTTCGACGAGCGGTGATGGTGGAGGGTATGGTGGGAAAACAGGAGGCTCTGGGAACTGGTATGGCGTGAACTCAGCATTCTCGCCAATGTAATCAGTGTAGATGCTCTGCATAGTGTTGACCAGCTCAGCCTGATACTGCATAGCTATGTCCTGCCTCTGGGAAATCACTGCTATGTGCCTCAAAGCATTGGCATCTTGTTTCAGATGCAGTAAGGTCAGGGATGCCATGATCTCTGCCAACAGTCCTTGTGGAGCTGGGCCAGCGTCTGGCGGCTGTGAATGCTCAGCCTCTGCTATAGGAGGTAGCTCAGTAGGTGGCCCATACCCTTTGCCTCTGACATGTGATGCCGCCCCGTCCCATACATTAAAGCGGGAAATGATCTGATGGTCGATGACTGCCATGGGTGGAAAGGCTATCTCTTATGGCCCCCAATGGATACCCGTCTACTTGCACAATCGGGTGATCAAGGATGGATGTAGAAGTCCTGCAGACAAGATACTCTTGATTGCCTTCAGAATTAACTCATGAATAAGAACTCCAATATCCATATTCAAACCCATAACAATTGAGAATAATAGAATCTCCCTATCCTTAGTTACGTCACTAAGGTGATGAGTCGGGATCATGTTGGCACATATAAAGCTGAACCATGCCTTCTCATAGCAACTAAGTGCCTAATACGGAAAACTAGTCTTTTCACCCATGTAGTCATTAGTTTTCCATGTTGTCACGAGCTTGCAGAGCCTTCTAATAATATCCTCGAGGTCATAGCTGGGAAGTCCTGGCTCCATATAGTCCCTGCCCCCATAGCTCGGCGCTACAAAAAGTTTATTGATGGCATCACTTCCAAACGCCACTGAGCGGCCCTTGACTTGAACAACAGCAGGACCTTCGGCACTGGCATTTGCATAGAACTCCCTAACCACAGATACAATAGCTGACCCGGGTGGTTTTATGAAGTGTACCCACTGGCGTTCAAGGAGCATGGTTGTTAGCTCATCATCCTTTGTCTTATTAGGCCTAAGCCCCCGTTCAGGAATCAAGTTGCACTAGGAAAAAGAGTTTTTATACCGTTTCCATGCCTCTTCGCTCACAAATTTGGTGTTGTCCCAAGCTATTGGTGGTGTGGACAAAGAGCCCCCGACGCTCAGTCGTTGCCTTTTGGAAGCCATGTCAAAAATCTTGTTGGTTTAAACACAAACAGTCCCTAAGCAATGTCACTCTCTGTAGAAGTAACCCTTAAAGCAATGGGCAGCAAATCACCCCTGAAACCCACTAAAAACAAGTAAATATTTCTCTTAAGCAAATAATCAAACACCTTGTGTGCGCTCTGAAAACACAACTGGACAATCCCTTGCTTGAAAATACTCAATCTGGATTTCCGTCAGTGGAAATCACCCAAACAGACCAGATGTAATGCGCAAAACCCAATAATTAAACCATAAGAAGTTTCTAATTAAACAAAATCCACAATAACTTGAGTGGATAAGCCCTAGTTTGATTCGGATCCCCTTTTGCTATTGGGTGACTGGATTGCTATTAGGCGACTTGTAACGACCCCAAAATAGGTCCATTCCATCCAACCCATTTTGAGTCGCCAAATATATGGTACGGAAAATAACTACAACTTTATTACAACAATTGTCGTGCAAAATACAACAACACATATGCTGTGAGTTTGGATACAACTATATACCAATCAGTGTGACGTCACAATGACACCTTACATAAAGGTATAGTCAAAAACTGCTTTTAAAATTAGAATCTTTGGGAAGTGCTCAAGAAACCCTTCGTATACGTGGGAGGCCATGCTTTTAGGTTATGGTAGATATCATACGGCCACGTAATTATCCTTGGTTGACCTAATAGACCCCCAAAGAAAAACGAGAAGATTACTATCATATTCTTCCCAATGGTGAGTCTTTTCTTGACATATCATTATCTCCACTGCTCTCTAATTGGGTATCATACTCCAAACAAACACCAAGATTATATAGGTAGTGCTTGTAAATATACTCAAAGAAGTGGATGTGCACAACCTTGTCTTATGATAACACGAAGTTTGTATGTCATTAGACATCTTGTATGATAGTGGCAAAACACCCTTCCAAAGTTAAATTCACCTCACCTCAACATCTATAGACCACCACTCTATTCCTCGCTATCCCAATTCCGACCCAACCTACACTTTTATTACACGAAAGGAATTGTGAAACAAAAGGGTGAGCACAACTAGCTCAAGAAGAATATTATGACTAAAGATAAATAAATTATCAATAGTCTTCATCGAGAATAAATCGTAGATTTAGAACATATGGTAGATGATAAAACTTTTCAACCATAGTTGCGGCGTGAATGAGCAATCCATTAGAAGAGTCAAATAGACCATAAAATCTATTATCTTCTCCATGTTAAAAGTCCACCAACAATGTTTTATCCTTGTAACATCAACCAACAATTCCTGTCCACAATCACGTGTATAACTCATAATCGTAATTGTAGTTCTAAATTCCTTTCCTCATCCAAGACAAAGATAATTTTCATCACTTGTCTTTACCTCGAAACATCAAAGATCATGGTTATACCAAATCACAGCCTCTGCTCATAATCATACTAATAAATTCATCTTTGCACCACGGGCAAAGATATTCATCAACAGCTCATCTTTACACTACAAAGCAAGATATTCAACAACGGTCATCTTTGCATTCTGAAGCCAAAGATATTCATCAATAATTCATCTTCTTTGCACTTCTGAAAGCAAAGATATTCAACAACAGTCATCTTTGCATTACGAGCAAAAGATATTCATCAATAATTCATCTTTGCTACTACAAAAGCAAGATATTCATCAACAAGTCATCTTTGCACTACGAGCCAAAGATATTCATATATCAAGGAAATACATAATCATCTCAGAAGTTATATAACAATAATTATAACCATGTTGATCAATTCACCTTTGCACTTAAGCTAAAAATATTCAATTGTAAATTCAATGGTCATGATCATACCAACCAACAATTCAACTTTTGCACTACTTGCCAAAGAGAACCTATGGTCACGATCATACCAATAATCTACCCATCTTTACACTCAAGTCAAAGAGAAATATCATCATTAGGGTTATAAGAATGTTATATAAAAACAATATAATCAAAACATGGTTTTAATTTCAAGAGTAAGATTCATAAATCAATGATAATTTGGTCAGAGAAGAAACCAATTTGTCGTGAATAAGACCCGTATTAAATATTCGTTATATAGTACCATATATCGTGCATAAACTAACCTCGACACGAAAAGATAAAGTTTCATAATAAAATTCATATCCATATTTATAACACCTTAATCCAAATGTTATAAATCACTTAGAAATCTCATAATCTAATATTATTAATATTATAATAATATTTTAATCATTTTTTTAAACTTATAAACAATTTAATTAAATTGTTTACACTTTACTAATTAATGCATTTAATCATCATAAAATGCCAAACTCATAAGATTTCATCACCAATAACCAAAACCCTCATCAAAAATCTGCATATACCTCATATATGATTCTCAAGCCATAAAATCATATTTTCCAATTTTCTTACTTCACATAACATATTTAATTCATTTACTCATAACTAGAATATTTTCATGAAAAATACCAAATCAGTTCCAAAAATATTTCTTTTCTGGGATTTAGCATAACATAGTTCCATATTGAACATATATTTTTCTCTAAATTTTAAAAATTCATTTATTATTTTTCAAATGGCCAAAACCACCGAATATTTAAACATTTATCATAAATTATACTTTTATCCAAAAATTCTGAAATTTACACGGTATATTGATATTATATAGATGTACTCCCAATAAAAATTTCATCAATTTTGGAGTTAATCACAAGGAGTTATAAGCGATTACTTTTAAAATAGTCTTTTCTCATAAAATTCATAACTCTCAATCTATACATCCAAAAATCGCCATTTTTGGACACAATCTACAAAACTCATCAAAATATCATTTCAAATTTTTCCAGAATTTTGAAGGTTCAGAAAAATTTCAAACTAAAAACATAATAACCCTTAAAATCCCTTACTATCCCTTACCTCAAAAGAAAGCGATTTTACCTTGGAATAACGTATTTGAATCTAACTTGCAATCAGTATAGCAATACTCAAAGTATACTCAAAATACTCACAAGAATACGCTCGATAATATAGAGAGAAAACTTGAGCTTTAAAGGTGTGATTTTCAATTCTAACCTAAGCGCTTATTTATAGGAAAATGCTTAGAACGCATGAAGGAGACTAAATTAATAAATTATTATTATTATTATCCCACGCCTCCTCCTTGAAAATCAAGCAGACCAAATGACCCTCCACTCTTTGAAAAAAACAATTCAAAGACATGCATTCAATTACCAACCAAAAGTGGGGCCCTACCTCATTTAAAAATTATTTTATTTTTGAAACTTCAACAATTCATAGAAAATAAACCTAAGATCGAGAAAAATACTGAATTCTATATCCATTCTCACTGAAATCGAATTCTCTACAACTTTACTGTAAGAATTTTTTTTCCAAATTCCAAACGAAAAATGACCAAAATCTGCATACGGATAAGTTTTCTAATTTCCTTCTTTCCTTTCTCTTTTCTTCCTTTCCCATAATTCTCCACTAACTCTCTCTCTTCCCCCACTTTCTTCTCTTACCCCACCACTTCTTCCACACACACACATAAATACGTATATATATATATATATATATACATTAAAATATTTACAATTATTAAATAATTCCAATTCTATCTTCTCTCTTCCACCTCATCTATTTATAAACCATGAATTTATTGTAAATATATCACCATCAATATATTATTAAAATAATATATTTAAATGAATTATTTTATCGTAAAAGATAAAATATTAATTTTCAACAATTGTCATTTTAAAATTTTTCTCCATCTATATCCATATAAAATCAATATTTTCCTCATCATATGAATCAATAATTAATTATTCACAAATAATATTACGTAATCACAATATTGACAACCGCGGTTCCTGAAAGAGGGGCTTTCCAATAAGGATCACTCTCTTCTTGGCGGCAATTAGGTGACCAAACCTCTCCTTAGACAGAACTTTCTGTACATTGTCAATAATGTTTTCTAATATTATTATTCGAGATAATATGAATTATTGCTCGATAATGGAAAATATTGTCTTACGTGACAATTATTGAAACAACAATAATATAAAATATCAACGTAGCAATTATTGAATCAATAAAATAAAATATTGAACAGTAATTACTGTAACAATTATTGAGTAATGCCTTCTTACGAAAAAAAATTATCATGCTTCATGAATAGTAACTCGTGAATAGTAACTCATGAATAGTAACTCGTGAATAGTAACTCATGAATAGTAACTCGTGGATAGTAACTCATGAATAGTAACTCATGAATAGTAATTAAAAAAAATTGAATACTTTTATTTCATAAAATTCGGGGTCTTACACGACTGACTTGGGGTCTTGTGGATAGCGATGGTAAGTGTGGAGCAGAAATCGGCTGGAGTGTTGAGCAGTTGTGCTAGTAGATGAGGGGCTGTTGGGTTACTTGTGCTGCCGAGATATGTTGAGGGAAAAGAGGAGTAATGGGCTAAACTGATAGCTTCAGTCAGATTTAAAAAACAAAAACACGCTCCTGGCGCTGCGGCGCGAGCTTTTCTTCATCACTTGGCGCCACTGGCCATGAAAGAAAGTTAACATGAGTCGTGTTCAACTTTTGCACATGCGCGCGAGATGTGCTTTTATCATCAGCGGCTGCATACGAGGTTAGAAATCGGCTTTTGGGCTCGCATCTGCTGCTGGTTCCGAGTGTCCTTATTGGTATTCTTGGCATGAGTCCAATTTCTCTCGAAGTTTTTCCTACATAAACCAATCCATGTATTAGCCATCATATTAATAAATACATATATGTATACTAAACCACAAGATAACTAGCTTAACTATACTACTATATATTAAATAACAACACAACTGGAAAACATGTTGTCTGCATTATATAGCCACAAAAACATGCATATGAGATATGATATTGCAGTATAATTAAACTGGCAGCTATGTTAACAAACTAATAGGAAAAGACACATAGTAAACTAGACATAAGTAAAGTAAAACAGATAAAATTGATACTGAGATGGGGTTGCCTCCCCACCAAGCGCTTGTTTTAAAGTCGTCGGCTTGACTTTTCCATTGCCGTTCAATTCGGTTCATAAGCAAAAATGACCATTTCATGTTGCCTATTTGTCAATTCCTTTAAATTTTTGGCAGACATGGATGATTGGTCATCTTCCTTTTCTTCACCCATCGACACGAAGAATCTTTCGCCACTGGAATTATCCACTAACTCGCCCTTTTCATCAATCTGAAAGCGTTCTTTGAGCGCTAATGGGCCCTCCAGGGTTTCCATAATCGTAAGCATGGTTTCCAACTTTTCATTGGTCTTGACATTGTAACCACTCGTGATCCTTTCTTTTCCTACTTCAGACTCCAGAGGTTGGTCAATTTGCATCGTGACATCTCCCTCAATAGATTTGTGAGAATCACCGCCTTTTCCTTGCGTATCCACCGTGCAATGCTCTACTTCTTCATCGTTGAGATCAATTATGACCGGTAGATTTTCTTGCGGTGGATTTGTGATGGCATTGATGAGTTGTCCCAATTGACTTTCGAGGCTCTTCAATGCGGCGTCTTGGCTCGCCATTCAAACCTCATTTCTCTCTATAAAGTTGGTGAGGAGCTCTTCAAGCATGTTTTCTTCTTCTCGTGTTGAGTCTACATAAAATCTCTCATTGGTTTGAAATGTCACCTTATATTGCGGGGGAGACTAATTTTTAAATTGATTCGGGTAGGAGTAATTCGGATAATGATACTTCTCTTGACTGTAGCCCCAAGAGTTTGGATAACCCTGACAGTTTGGGTGATGGTAATTTGGTTCAATGTCACCGTTCTGACGATAAGAGAGCGATCTGAGAGGATCGACGAATAAGATGTCGAGAAAACCTCACGAGATTTTTAATTTGAACTTGCAATTGCTCGAGTCATTCTTCCAAACTTGGTTGTGTCATCCTCTCATAAGGCCATTGATAACAATGATAGTCCATAACTTGTAAACTTAAAAACAAAAAGGAAGATAAAAAAAATAAAAGATATATATATACGTTCAAATTAAGACTAAATTGATTGAAATCAATATTGGACAATATTAGAATAATAGCTCCCCGGAGACGGTGCCAAAAATTTGTTGGTCGGAAAATCAATCACTAAACACGCGCAAGTATACATTGCCTAACAAGTAATACAGTGATAAGGAAAGTGTCGTACCCATGAGGAACTATCACTAATATTTACCAAATACCGATTTTGTATCCCTTAAGTCTTATTCGAACAACAACTTAATAGAAGTGTGATAAACTAGTTATATCTATCTATCAAAGCAAGTAAATGGATAACGAATGGTATCGAAGGCACTATAAGCTAAGGTCACAACTTCACCCCATACAGGCATTTTGTCAAACACCTGGTGTGCTATGTTTCATTAAACTTCCTGCCCTTCTCTCTTTGGTCTAAATGGTCACAACAGTTTGTCAACCGAGAACACACAAGTGCTCATACACCTCTGTCGAGGTATGTATAAACATATCCTCTCTAGATCCACCTGATAGGGAATAGAACAGAAAAGAACATCCAAGCTAGGTGATAATCATACATATGTCTATGTGAATTAATCATAACAAGGATTTAAAGCTTAAGTTCTCAATAAGCCACACGTGGCGCACAGATTTATGTATATTCTACACACAACTTATGTAGTCGAATCAAATCGACAGCATATAATCATATACTAATATATTTAGGTGTAAATCTATAATCCTTCTGTCGATATCATATAGATTACCAAAATCATCACTAATGTCTTAGCGAGAATCATTAAGCATGAATATATTAAACCAAACCATATGGTGCCAACCAAAAAATAAAACATTCAATTTAATTTAACAAAGGGTTCCATTATAACCTTAGAGCCAATACTTAGTTCATAGCTCTTAAACAAAATATAAGTAGCAATAAAGACAACATTTATGGATTACAAGATCAAAGAAAATAAATGGATAAGAATAAACTCTGTTGCGGCTCTTCAGTCTCCAAGCATTTCATTCCTTTCAAGCTTTCCACTGCACAATGCTCACTGCTCTTGTTGCTCCAAGGAATCCCAAACTTCTCCCTAAACTACCTAATCTATATTTACAGACATTATCTAAGAGATGGAGAAAATTACAAAAGATGAAAGAACAACTATCTAATTATCCTAATCTATCCGATTATATCATATGAAGAGGCTTGCTTCCTATATATATCTCAGTGCCTTTCAAGCTAGGTCAAAATCAAGTCCTTACGCTTTGGAATCGAGTAATGTCATGCATGGGCAATAGGCTTATGAGTGGCACTTCTGGCGCCACCTCAAGATCAAAAACACGGAGGTCGTACTGTAGTCACGAGCCTCTGAAGGATCTGAAGTGACGCCATGACATGGGTGACGTCGACTGAAAAGAAGGGGTGGCGTGCGTAGTGCGAGCTCAAGGCTAGGTTTTGGTGCTTGGCCATGCAAGAACATGCAAAATAACTGTTTTGCCCCTAAAAGCATGGAAAAGACCTAATAAGCCCTGCATTGCATCGGATAAGCAAAATAATACTAAAATAATATAAAACTATATAAAATCTACGAAGATCAGGCAACTATTTAAGCCATAAAGTATCCAATTTGCAGGTATAAATCCCACTCATCAGATTCCACCCCTTGGGGGATCACTTAGCTATATTTGCTTTCTCTCTTTAATTTCAATATTAGAATAGAGTAGATTAGAGTAGTTATTTTCTAGATCTAATTAGATCTAAAGACTTGAAGCAATTGGATAGCATTAAAGATTCAAACTTGGAGAAAGAGAACAAATTTGCACTTCAATTCTCTACTCTTATCCTTTCTTTGATTCCTATTTGTAATCTTATGATGTTTATTCAATTTGTGGATGGTGGATTTAATTTATCTATGAGTTAAACTCTATTTTGGGATTGCAATGGATTTTATTGCCTAGTTTATTTTAATATACTTCATTGTTAGCCTTATTGATTGCTATGGGATTGTCTATTAAGATTCATGCTTATTTGCTTAGTTGATTGGCTATCAATTATTGTGATAATCCATATGAACTTGAAAGTCGAAGTATGGGTTTAGATATGATCTTGATAGCTTGTGATTGTATGTTCTACATGGTGATGGGATGTATGATTTGTGCTTAGGATAGACATGTACCGAAGCACAACTCGTAGTTAATTGAGAACTTAGGCTTAAACTCTAATTATTTGTAAATCACATAGGCATATAGTGGATTAGGTAATATGGGTGTTCATGTGTATTCTATCAATTGTGGATTATATATGATATAGGTATGGTACATTGAGAGATGGCTATACTTTACTTTCGTGTTCTCGACTAACAATCCGGTGCAGTTAATTTGGCTTAACGGGAAGTGTGTTGATTTAAGTGACTCAATAGATGAAATTTTTATCTCAGGTCTTCATTATCTAGTCTCATCTTAGGGATAGTTAGGTGTATTTAATTTCATAATTTAATTATATAGGTAACAAATCAATCGTTTAAATAAGACTGAAATGGTTATGGGTTAGTGCTTAGTGAACTTTATTAGTTAATTCTCCGTGGGAACGATACTCTACTTATTCTTTATTACTTGTTGACCGTGTATACTTGCACGCATATATTGATCGGTAAAACGACCAACAAGTTTTTGGCGTCGTTGTCGTGGAATTATTTTAATAATTTGTGCCAACATTAATTTCAATCAAATTAGTATTAATTTCAACATTTTATTTTATTATATTATATTTTAATTCTCTTCCTATATTTCTCTCTTTTCAGATACCATGGATGACTTTGCTTATCAATGGCCATATGCGAACATGACTCAACTAAGGGACACAAGAATTGATGGACTCAAAGTATTTTCTGCATTTTCGGCACAAATTGAAAAACTTTTGAAGAGGTTGGATGTTCTTACAGCTTAACGCAGTCGAAAGATCGCAGTATTTTGTAATTATTGTGTGGGCAATCATCAAAGTCATCAATGCACCGTTAGATTTAGACCAACACAGTATGGGGATGATTACCTCAACAACTATGATTATCCTAATTATCATCAAGGTTGGGGGTATCACCCAGATTCTTCATGGAGTTATAACTATCAAGACCAATACAACATCTTGAGTCCAACATATTCATCGGAATTCTCATATCCACCTCCAATGCAACAAGAAGAAAATTCACAGTTGAAGGAATTCATGTTAAAGATCATAGCAGAACAAGAAGAGATGATAATGAGTCAGGAGTTATCAACCCAAAATCTTAATAGACAGATGGAACAACTCATTAATCCCTCAATGAATGGTCCTCAATACATGGATTTCAAAACTGAAAAAGATAATTCAAGACTAGAGGATTTGTGATTCAAGTTTATAGCGTCAACTGAGGAGAAGATGATTGAGCAAGAGAGGCCAATTCGAAATCTTCAGAATCAGATGGATCAAATGTTCGAAGCCTTGAACAATCGCCCTCAAAATAATTGGTACTATGTCATGGATGATGAAACTGATGGAGAACCAGAAGTGTACATGCCACTGGATTATCTTAAAGAAGTTTTCATTGAGGAGACAACTGGAGAAATGGAAAATGCAGAACATGAGCTGACTTATATAATACCCCAAGCGCCATCTCAGCTAGAGTTGAAAAATTCAGTAAACTTTGCACACCCATATCACCTTGGTAGACACTTCTAAGGAAAATATCTCTATGATAATGAGGCCTCTTACACACTATGGTGGGCTGAGGAAGAGAAAATAGAAGAGGAAAAGCCCGATGTATTTTTCATGCCTCAATGTAAAACTCTAATCACAAATACAACTGAAGAAGCACCCAGCTATGCAATAGAAATGGGGGCATAATGTACAAGAAATATGCTAGGTGGCTTCAATTCAAAGACTCTCGTGATGGGGAACCTACCAACACACATTGCAGTTCTAATGGATGGACGGTTCCTAGCTTATCGTAGAGGAATCGGATAGCGGTGTCAAGAAAAGAGTCCAGCTAACAGACTATAAACCGAGCGCTTGATGAGAGGCACCCCATCAAATCTCTCTCTCTCCCTATTTATTTAATTCTCCATTACCTATATTCTATCACTTTCCTCCCTCTTTGTTTAATTCTTATTGCTTTAATTAATTAGTCCATTATTATTATAGTTAATTAAGTTTTTAGTAGCAAGTGTTAGTTAGGATTAAATAAGGTTTAATAGTTCATTGTGATTCTTTACAGGAATAATCAATTGAGCAGCAGTGTAAGAACTGCAAACATCAGGTCACAACAAGCAGTGAATCAGGACCGGGCTTAGGGCAGCGCAGCTGCACCCTTGCATAGGCCAAAATTGGCGCAATTGTGCCACATGACAGGGCCAGACAATACACAGCGTAGCTTGGCCCCCTCCAAGTCAATCATAGCGTAGTTGCGCCCGAAAATTAAGTCAGTTTTTAAAAAAATAATCAGGAGCCGGTACACCACCTCTTCATTTCATTTTAGCCTTCAAACTCTCTCTTTCTCTTCCTCTCAAAATTGAGCACTTCAGAATTCTCCTCAACTTAAATCTCTTTCTCCCTCACGCGAACTTCTCCTAATCCATCTCTTTCTCTATAGCATATTCCACATACTCCTCCCAATCAAAACCCTAAATCCCAATACATACAAACCCCCCTACTCCATTCCTACTGAAACCTTACCCTAAACCTCTATCATCACCCTACTTGTGCATATCCAAAATTCTAATAATCTAAGGCAGTTAAGGTAGCATATCAGAGAGGCCTATGGGTTTGCATTCAAGGATACAATGACAGAAAAGGGCAGAGTCAGATTGCTATTGAGTTCACTTCAGTGGGTTGATACAGAGTTTGATAGAGTTTGGGTTAATTGAAGAGTCAAGGCATCCAAGACATAAATTTTTTCATTAGATAATTCCTTCATCAGCAGTATGCCTAAGAGAATTTGAACCCCATCTCCATCATCGAGCAGTGAGCATGAGAGTGAGGGGAATAACAGAGACATTTTGGATACATCTAGATTCGTGAACCTATCTGCCCAGCACTATTATCTGGATGTTTTAGTGGGTAAATCATTCATACCAGAGAGGGGTTTCAGGCCAGGGAGAGAAGATGGGAAATTTAAAGAATAGATTGTGGCTCATAGATGGGGGTCAGTAGTAGCCAAGTCGGTGGCTACCCCAATGGCTATAGTAGGAGAATTCTACGCCAATGCTCGCGAGACTCAGAATGGCATTTCTTATATGCGAGGAAGGCAAGTTCAGTATACCAAGCAAGTAATCAATGACATATTTCATGTGGACACATTGTCGTCTGGTGCTGCAAACTGGGTAGAGTCACAGAGGTTTTAAACATACTTAGATAAGCTAGTTAAGGAGCTATGCAAGCCAGGCACAAAATGGACCAACAAATCTGGCACTGACACAAAGGTTCATTTCCCACAGACTTCGCTCAGCTGATACGCAAAGGCATGGTATAGCTTCATCACGATCATATTCCAGCCATCATGTCGATGTCACGACTAACAGAGCTACATTGTTATATGGCATACTAAAGATGAAAGCAATTAACATCGGGCACATCATCAATCAGTCGATGTTGTGATACATGAGGGGGAGTACTTCAGGGGGCATACCACATGCTTCTATTATCACTCGACTGGGCTTAGCTGTGGGGATTGAGTGGGATACTGAGGCTCTACAGATGCCGATGAGAGACATTGATCACATTACTATCCAGAAATACACCATTTGGAATGGTGCAGAGTCTCACTCCCGCGGCTTGGGGTTCATTATGCCAGAAGATGGGTCAGAGAGTGAAGATGAAGAAGATAATGAAGAAGAGGAGGACATTGCTGCTCCTCATACAGCTAGGGCACCTCCAGACAGGCAGGACCGTGACATTCGATACCTCTAGAGAAGAATGGATGCGATGCACACAAACTTTCAAGCCTTCACTACCGAGTTCTCTAGAGTCCTATCAGATGCATTCAGGCAGCTGGGGGCACAAGTCCGATTTTTGACATTTAGGACAGCTACTCCATATCCACCTCCAGACACTCCACCTGAGCGAGAGAAGGATGCTGATGATGAGGACTGTAACGATCTAGAAATTTGTAATTCATTTAAATATTTATTGAATTAAATAAATAATTTAAATAATTTATTTATTGGGAAAAATAAATAATTTATGAAATTGTGGTATAATAATTTAGTTACGTGTGTATGATAATTAAATTAAAGCAAAGGTAAATTTTATTCTTTGAATATTTAATTTAATGAATTAATTAAATTAAATATGTTGTTTAATATTTAAGAAAATAAGTAAATTAAATAAAGTAATGTTTAAGTCTAATCTATTAATTAAATTAGATATATAATTATTTATTAATCATAAGTATAATTATAATAAAAATTATAATTATTATAATTATAAGTGTAAGCTAATTAAATAGGTTGAATGTGTGACAAATAGAAACTATACAATAAAAATATTGTTAAAATAAACTAGTATGGGATTTGTGTGTAGCCAAACACAGCCTTATGGCTTTTGGCCTAACATCACATTAGACGCTTTGTTTTGTTACCGGTCGATCGTGGGAGGCCAGTTTATTTCTACGCATTCTATATTTTATCTAAGGCTAAATAAAAGAGAGTTAGAGAGAGAGCTTGGTGAGGAAGAGAAAGTTGTGACTAGAGTAAGGGAGAATTCGTTCTCTGTAATTTCATCAAGAAGAAAGAGAAGGGCTTGTTGAACATCTTGCTAAATCAAGGTATAATCTATCTTAACTCTAATTTTCTGCTTTGTGATGTTTATTCTCTTGAAGTGGGATTTTGATAAGTTATTGAATATAAGATATGGGTTATGGGTGTGCATAATTATGTTATAGAATCTGTTATTGTCATATATATACAGTAGTTAGTAATCAAATTCATGAGAACTGACTTTGCAAGAAGGAAGTACCAGTACAAAGTACCTAATAGACAACACTTAAACCATAACGTTTTTTATAAAAATGTTGTGATATTTTTTTTATAACATTTAAAAAAAAAACGTTGTAGATATATATACAAAAATATTATCTATTTAAAAGAGCATTTTTTTAATTTTAATTAGATAACATTTTTTTTAAAAACGTTATCTATCAAGAAAAACACGCATGAACTGAACACTTCAAATTAAAACGTACCGTCTTTTTCTCTCCGAGGCTCGTCAGTGCAGAGCTTCGTTTTCCTTCGTGTAGATCTACTCTCTCTCTCTCTGCTCTCTTTCGCTCACAAAACCAAAACCCTAGTTATTCCTCCCCTTTGAAGTTCCTTTCTCTGCTCTCTTTCGGTCCGTTTGCCAGTACAAGTTCGGTCCTTACGTTATTAGGTCTTTCTAAGCAAGGAAAGGAGTTTATTGAGTGCTTGTTGTACGCCTTTCACCAAAAGGCAGATAGAGCTAGAGAGCGACAGAGAGAGAGAGAGAGTGAGCGACGAGCGATCTATTGCATCAGGCAGCCATTCTAGGGTTTTCTTCAACAAATCTCTGGCTTAAAGCTTCATTGGTACAAAGGTATGTATGATTATTAAGGGTATTTGTGCGATTGATTGTGATGGGTACGTTTGTTTGTTTAATTCTAGGTTTTGAAATTCCATAACTCTCTCTCGTTCTCCCTCCCTCTGTCTCTGGTATTTTGGATTTGGGGATTTTCACAAGCAGTGATGCAATTCTCTCAACTTGAATCTATCGTCAATCTATGTCAGATAAGGAGATTGATTAGACCAAAATCAAAAGGAAAAATTTGTTTGATTTATTGCAGGAAAGAGTGCTTTTAATCAGGTATCTATTTTTTGAATTAAGATTGTTTTTATGACTTTTTTTTTGCTAATTTGTTTTTATAACTTTGTGTTTTTGTTTGTAGGGTTCTAGTGCAATTTGTGTAAGATTATGTTTGTTTGCTTGGAAATTCTGAGATAGCTGAATTCATGTTCAGCTATCATATCCTGACTATGTTTATTCAATTGCTTGACATTTTTATAATAAAAGAGCATTACTTTAATTTGGATGAGGTTCACAGTTCATAGCCGTGTTTATGTTTATTGGCCTGGCATTTATAGCTCCTTCAAGAGGATATAAACTCATCTTAACTATGCCAGCATCAATGAGTCTGGAAAGAAGGGTTATTTTGAAAGCATTTGGAGCTGAGCTTGTTTTAACTGAATCTGCAAAAGGCATGAAGGGAGCAGTTCAGAAAGCTGAAGAAATTATAAATAGCACAGAACATGCTTATATGCTTTAACAATTTGACAACCCTGTAAATCCCAAGGTTCGTGTTTCAATTTATAATAGCATACCTTGTTGAGGCATTTAACCTATTCTAATGTTTATCAGTAACATATTTGCTCTCTGTTGCAATGTTGTACATGGATCCAGTTTTCCAAAGGTACCAAAATTAACCAGAGTAGTCATGGTAGGAAGTAACTTCCCACCTGTCTCACACTGATGGTTGAAATACATATTTATATTATATGGTGGGCAAGTTCTTTGTTGGAATTTGTTATTGTCATAATTAGTAACATAGAATGCTCTTTTGCTGTCCCTGATAGGATAATGGGTGTCTTTCTTTTGTGTCTCTGTTATACCCTGCATGAAACATGGTACCTGTGTGATATGTTCCATGAATTGGACTTGGTTGGCTTCAACAAGCATTTCTAACTACTTTGAAGCTCTACAATACTTAATGATTATCTTAAGCTTTAAAAGATTGTTTTTTTTGGTATTTTTTCGTATAAAATTAAAAAAAATACATCTACTATATACTTTGTATAGTATAACAAGTATGAAACATCCCCAGGTAATACATTATTTGGGAAGCATGAAACATCCCTAGGTAATACATTATTTCATCTTAATTTGGGAACTTTCCCTATTATATATCAGTTTATTGCTGGTAAATCATTATGGAGGACATATATTTTGGTGAATTTGGAGACCTTAACTTAGATACTCACTGGATTTTTGATTCGTCAAAGAAATAATTGCTGACTGGACTTTTTAGAATTTACCTGTTTGTGATATAATAATGAACAACAGTAGGTTGCAAGAATTTACCTGTTTGTGATATACTTTGTTGAGCCATTCTTTTGTACACCGAAGTATCACAGCTCTTCTATCAATTTGAGGCAAACTCTATTTGGGACCTTTCAGTTTATGTTATTGACCACCTATATTATGTTGTTTATGTTTCTGTCATCAAAGTCAATGAGTGACCATTTATAACATTGTCATCAAAGTCAATGATATGTTACCTAGTGGTTATCTAATAAGACCTTGTGATGGTGGCGGCTCCATTATTAACATTGTTGATCACATTGACCTGGATGTAAGTAATAAATCCATTTGATTATTTTGGTTTTCATTTCTCCATATGCATGTATTTCTTATTCTTTGGCTGTGATTTGTTTTAGCCTTGGAGTGTTCCTGAAGTTCTGAGGCCTCTTTATGAATCATCCAGAATTCTTGCTCAGAAAATGACCATGGCAGTAAGAACTTCACACCTGGAGGTTGCATTATCTACTATAATTTTTCAACTTCTTCCCATCTAAGTTCGTTCTTGTATATATTGTTTCCAGTCCTTGCGACACATACGTCAGATTGCACAGGAAAGTAGTGGAGAAATTCAGTATACCGGTGGTCGCCAACCTGTTGTTTTAAGGACGTTTAGTCAAAGATTGTGCAGGTAAAGAATTTGAACCTTCAGTTATGTACAATCTGAGCAAATGATCATAACATGTGTCAGCCAACTATATTTACAGAACTGTTGAACCAAACTGCCTACTATCTAGGTTACTTGAATGCAGCCTATAATGCTTTATATGTGGTTCTTTAATCTTTATTGCCTTTGACTCGATCTTTATGAATTGCTTCTCAGGGGTTTCAATGATTCTGTCAATAGGTTTGTTGATGATGGTTGGTCAATTATGGGTAGTGATGGGATGGAGGATGTTACTATTGCCATCAACTTGTCTCCTGGAAAATTTCTTGGTTCCCAGTACAACATGTTGTCAATGCTCCCAACTTTTGGGGGAGTGCTGTGTGCTAAAGCATCAATGCTTCTTCAGGTACTATCCAAGATCATGCACTATTATCATCAACACTGATCTTGTCTTAGTTGCATATAGTATTTCCTCTATATTAAAGCCTCGAGTTTGTACAAAATTTAACTTTTTCACATTGGCAATTGTCCGTGTGGTTATGCAGGATGTACCCCCTGCTTTGCTCGTCTGTTTCCTAAGGGAGCACCGTTCAGAGTGGGATGACTATGGGATTGATGCTTACTCTGCTGCATCTCTGAAAGCAAGTCCTTATGCCGTTCCTTGTGCCAGACCTGGTGGCTTCCCTAGTAGCCAGGTCATATTACCTCTTGCACACACTGTGGAGCACGAGGAGGTAAACAACTCACCTGTCTTGTGTTAATCTCGCATTTGAGTATTTTTCATCTTGCTATTATTAAATTGAAAATTATTTTGATTATTTGTTTTCCTGTTAGTTTTTGGAGGTTGTTCGGCTAGAGAGTCATGCATTTTCTCTAGAGGACATGGCTTTGTCGTGTGATATGTACTTATTACAGGTAGGGCTTATTTGTCAAATCTAAATGTGAAAATAGATCCTTAGTGTGGTCTTCTAATATATAGTTTTTTGCATCTTTTTTGTTTGTGTGGATATTTTACTTCAAACTACTGCGACAGCTTTGCAGTGGGATTGACGAGAATGATGTAGGTGCCTGTGCTCAGCTCATCTTTGCGCCGATTGACGAATCTTGTGCTGATGATGCTCCCTAGCTGCTTTCTGGTTTTCGTGTGATACCATTGGATCCTAAATCAGTTCAGTGACATCTCTGAATCTGCTCTAGTAGTTAGTACAATAGAATATTTTAAAGAACATGTTATCAAAAGCATGCCACTCAGATTTTAAGTTTTTTTCTTTTAAATTTCAGGACAAGCCTAGTGCGAATAGAACATTGGATTTGGCTTCTACACTTGAAGTGTGACCTAGCGGTACACGCCCCCATGGTGAAGCTGATTTGAGCAATTATAACCTTAGGTCAGTTCTGACCATCGCATTCCAGTTCACATTTGAGAACCACTTTAGGGATAATGTGGCTGTGATGGCTCGCCAATATGTGCGTGGTGTTGTGGGATCTGTTCAGCGTGTTGCCACAGCTATTGCCCCCTCCCGGCTTAGCTCCCATTTGGGGCCAAAACCACTACCTGGTTCTCCTGAGGCTCTTACTCTTGCTCGTTGGATTTGCAGGAGCTACAGGTGAGAAATTCAGATCATCTTAACAAATAGATATGATCAATATTATCAATGCCTTGCACTTCAACCTTGATAAGAACCCAAAATTGACTTCTTGCAGTTGTTTACTGGATTTTTTTGGGTAGTATAGTATGCCTTAAATAGTCGATTCTAGAAAATAATTTCAATGTAAAAGCTTCAGTTTTTGTGTTTCTTTGTTTATCCTGAACTGAGCTTTTCTAGCCTTGTCCTGATTTTCTTGTCTTGCATTCCATATCAGGGTTCACACTGGTGTAGATCTCCTTCGGGCAGACTCTCAAGTGGGTGATGCCGTCTTGAAACAACTATGGAATCACTCTGATGTAATACTGTGCTGCTCAGTGAAAACAAATGTAATGACATCACATTTCGTTCTTATGTAGAGCCTCGAGTTAAGGGTGAATATGTTAGATGAATGTACGTATTTTGGGAGAATTAGGCTTTTTTGCACATGCTTAGGTAGTAGCTTAATTTTATGGATAGTTGAGTTTATTTTGTGGATGCATGTAATCAAATTCACAATTCAATATAGTAGTAATTTATATTGAAGTGATTTTGAGATGCATATATGGATACATTTTGGTATATATTTTGTGGATGTAGTAATTTGAAACTGTAAATGAATGGTATTATTGGGATGTATTTTGAATGGTTGATACATTTTGGCTATATATCATGGCATTAGTATATTGCAGGAGTATTGGTAATATAGGTGAATCACATTTTTTTTTTCTTTTTTATCTACAACATTTAAAAAACGTTGTCTGATATACTAAACAACATTTTTATTCAAAAAATGTTGTGGAATCATACCTTCTACAATATTTTTAAGCATCTGCTAATTTTTGAAAAATAAATCTACAACGTTTTTTTTTAAAAAAAATGTTGTGTATTGTGCTTAACTACAACGTTTTAAAAACGTTGTGTAAGGGTGTCAAATAGATAACACCCTTAACCACGATGTTTTTCTGACAGAAACCACAACGTTTTTTCCATGTCTATTTATTGTTTTGTAGTAGTGAAGTTATAATAACAGTGTATATGTATGAAAAATGGCTTAAGAAAGTATTAAATTTCATGTCCAATATGTGTGATAATCTGCAATTTTATGTTGGATTATGTTAGTATGTTAAGAAACGAAAACAATATAGTTTGAATCGTGTTAATTGGTTAAGAAACGAAGTCGTGGCGATCGAATCACTAAAAGTGTTAAAAATGAAGAAATTGGAAAAATTGGGGTTTTGATTCTTCAAAATTGAGTACATGTAATGTTTATATAGATAGAAGGATGAATATCATGTTTATAGATGTTGTTACAAAGTTGTAGATGTTAAGTTTAATGAATTGCTGTGGAATTGGGAAAAATTAGAACTTTTGGTTAGAGCAGAGCTTCAATTCACGTTCTTTGTAAAATCGGTTCGAGTCTAGCGCAGTATCGCCGCTTCTAGCGCGCAAGCGCCGGTACCGGACTCTAAACTATAAGACATAACAACGTTAAAACTATAGATTATGAATTAGTAAGTTGTGAAAGTTCGTAATGTGATGTCATTTGAATTGGAATTGGTTTGCAATCACCATGTCGTATACTATAATATAACTGAGAATTCAGTTTCGCGTTACGTGAATGAGTAGGATAATCAAGTTCTAAGTTAAGGATTATAGACTTTATTAAAATGAAAACTAAACTAATGAAATTGATTTTAATATAACTAATTAGTATTGTGATTCTAATGGTATATGTAGGGTAATTGGCGAACGTTTATTATATTTATGTAGCTTACACCCGATGCAAGTTTCCTAACTTCATTCTCTTTATAATGAATGCAAGTTCCTTATCCTAAACTTTTATTGAGAAAGTTTCATAGTTATGTTATCTTTTATGTCAAACAAGCTTTCTATTCCTAAATTTTACATTAAAGTTGAGCAAGCCTATTGATTATATTCTCGTGTATGATTGTACAAGATCTTGTAATCTAGTTCATTACATCGAGCGAGTTTCAATTTCCTAAGTCTCGTTATTGTTATTCAAAGTATATATTGTTCTAAAACATTGATTCAAATGAGATTGTTCTAACTCTTTCGAATGTGGTACTTTGCACACACACTATGTCTATTCAATTGTACATTGCTGTTATTCGATCTTTGACTTTGATAACCTTGTTCAATTCTATATTGTTGTATTTAACCTTCAAGTAGTAAGCAAACTCTTATTGATTGAACTAGTCTATAATGGAAGTGTTCTAAAATTCTAGAACCACTGGTAAGTTAGTTCCGAGCTAAACTTTCTTTAGTGCAGAAATTCTAAATTCAAGCTGAGACGAACAACCCTAACATAGGGGATTTTGTACGTGTAACATTTAGATGTTTGTGCACAATACATGGTACAAAGGTCTGATCCCCCTAAGTACGTTAAGAAGGGTCTGTATAGTCTAAATGACAGTTAAGGTTGAGGTAATAATACCTAAATACCGGGGACATAGTTTGTGGTCTTAAGACCCTTAGATAATAAATTCGAACTTATTTTCTATTTTTGATTCGTAGAACAAGTTCATTGTTGTTCATCATTCGTTGTTTATTCACATGTTGTTATCACTACTACTCTTTATATCAGTGAGCAATTATTTGCTCACTCTTGCATTTTACACCGCAGCTAAAGTTGAGAAAGTCGATGAGTCATCTACTAGAAAAGGAAAGGGCAAGATGTCCAAGTGTTGAAGATTTATGAGAATTTATTTAAGTAAATTATGTTATAAGATTTATTTTATTTTGTGATGTATTTCGCAGACTTGTGTAATAATTTAAGGTTAGATTACCTGAGATTGTTTTATAATGATGTATCCCTTTAATGGGAAAGATTATTGTTTAAGTTATTTAAATTATGTCTTTATCCTTTATGATGGGTAGTTAGATGTAATAGTTTTTGATAATGAGCACCAAATTCTGTGGGAATGGAGTACCTTGATTTGGGGGTGTCACAAGGATAGCTAGGGGAGTTTCTTATACCTTTTATCTCCAATGAGGACCTTGTAATTTTTAAGTTTAGGGGTATTAGGTGTATTTTTGCATTTAGTATAATTCATATTGTGTTGCATTTTGTTTTGTTTTGTTTGAGTTGATTGTGTTAGGAATTGTTGCACTTTGTTTTGTTGATTGTGTTAGGAAATGTGCATTTTGTAATTGCATGAATCCAGTTGTCAGTTGGTTTGTTATTTAGTTGGCCTATGAGGAAATTGAAATTACTTGATGGTTGAACTGATTTGAAACTTAGACTTGATTGTGATGTCATATCATAATATAAATCCTTATCTGTCTGATACTGATATAACCGGGTAGCACTCTTGAGTAACCATTATGATGTGCTTAGTTTAAATTTTAACATACTTGTCTTCTGGTGGGAATTATGTGTTTTAATGAAAGAGTGTCAGTACTCAGATGGTAATAGCTAGGAATGTAAAAAGTTTTAAGTGTGGTGGAATTTAGTGGGTATGCATGCCTCTCTAAAAAAAATAATGAATAAAAACTGTGGCTAGTCTTGTTTCGGGACCTTTGTAACTTGAGCAAGTACGCCTGAGGGGATTGTCTTTACACCTAGTGCCCTAAGGTCTTAATGGTCTAGGAGTCGTTGGTCGAAAGCTCGCTAAGGGGTAGCATTGTAGCTTAATGGAATGAGACATTGCACAGTCATGGAAAATAGAAAAAAAAATTAAAAAAATTAAAATCAATAAACACCGCAGGAAAGTGCAAAAATCGCCCTCGTTAATAAATAAAGGCATAAATTTCCCTAATGACTCTTAACTTAAGTAATGCATGGTCTTGGTTAGAACTTGTTTGATTTACTACTTCTCTTGAGTTAAAACTGGTTCTTTCCCTCTAAGAAGCATAATATGTGAAAATTTTGTTCAATAGCATGTTTAGTGGTTGCTTCACATTCACACACTATATCAGTGCTGACAGATTTGGATTTGCAGAGTGTTATGCTTTATGATCTTGTCTTGGGTAGCTTTTCTGTTTGATGATCTTGTAGTTTTTCTGAGGTATTGCATTTGAATTTCATTTCTGGCTGACTATTGGATTTAATTTCATAATAGTGTAGGTTGCATACATGGGAGTTATTGCATTGCATTTCTGTTTGGTTTTGTTTTGGTTGCTTGAGGGCAATCAACGATTTAAGTTTGGGGGTATTTGATAAGTGGTTTTACAACCACTTATTTAGATATCAACTGACTTAATTTGTTGTTTAAACTCATTTGATTGTGTAGCTTTTCATGCATTTGTGCTTTCTTTGTAGTGTTATAAATGGGAACTCTTTTGGTGAAATTGGAGCTAAGCATATGGCTTTGATGATGGAATGAAGAAATGGAGTGAAATGCCATGAACCTACAAACATCACAGTGATCAGCAATGAAGTCGAGTCGTCACTCACTGCACCATGCAGCAATTACAAGGACTTGACCTTTGATATGTCAAGCAATTGCCAAAGCAACTTTGCCTTTGATTCCACATAACGCATCTCAAGTCCTCTTCAAAGCTAATCACATCGCAGCAGCGCCAGTCTATGTTCTGCAGCTGACTTTGATTTAAGTTGTCCAATAGAATTATTACTTGGAGAAGGAGCTTACGAGCTAGACTCATATATTGGACTTATATCCGTATGTAAGGGGATTCCACCCCTTGGGGGATCACTTAGCTATATTTGCTTTCTCTCTTTAATTTCAATATTAGAATAGAGTAGATTAGAGTAGTTATTTTCTAGATCTGATTAGATCTGAAGACTTGAAGCAACTGGATAGAATTAAAGATTCAAACTTGGAGCAAGAGAACATATTTGCACTTCAATTCTCTACTCTTATCCTTTCTTTGATTCCTATTTGTAATCTTATGATGTTTATTCAATTTGTGGATGATAGATTTAATTTATCTATGAGTTAAACTCTATTTTGGGATTGCAATGGATTCTATTGCCTAGTTTATTTTGATATACTTCATTGTTAGCCTTATTGATTGCTATGGGATTGTCTATTAAGATTCATGCTTATTTTCTTAGTTAATTGGCCATCAATTACTGTGATAATCTATATGAACATGAAAGAAGAAGTATGGGTTTAGATATGATCTTGATAGCTTGTGATTGTATGTTCTACATGGTGATGGGATGTATGATTTATGCTAAGGATAGACATATACCGAAGCACCACTCGTAGTCAATTGAGAACTTGAGCTTAAACCCTAATTAATTGTAAATCACATAGACATATAGTGGTTTAGGTAATATGGGTGTTCATGTGTAATCTATCAATCGTGGATTATATATGATATAGGTATGGTACATTAAGAGATGACTATACTTTACTTTCGTGTTCTCGACTAACAATCTGGTGCAATTAATTTGGCTTAACGGGAAGTGTGTTGATTTAAGTGACTCAATAGATGAAATTGTGATCTCAGGTCTTCATTATCTAGTCTCATCTTAGGGATAGTTAGGTGTATTTAATTTCATAATTTAATTATATATGTAACAAATCAATCGTTTAAATAAGACTGAAATGGTTATGTGTTAGTGCTTGGTGAACTTTATTAGTTAATTCTCCGTGGGAACGATACTTTACTTACTCATTATTACTTGTTGATTGTGTATACTTGCACACATATATTGATCGGTAAAACGATCAATAATGTTGCATGATATAATATATATATATATATATATATATATATATATATATATATATATATATATAGTATAAGCATGCAAATAGAATACGATATTCTACCCGGATTGATTATGAACTTTATTCTAGTTTGGTTCACTCGAGCCACCATGTGAACCAAAAGGTCAAACCCTAGGGTGCAAGAATTAAATTTAAACATAACTATTACATTTAAACCCGGGCTCCATTACAAATGGTTCTTCAAGCACTCCTTGCTCCTTGGTCTCCAATTCATCAAAAATTTTAATTCTAACTATTCCTATTACAGAACTATTTATAAAAATAGAAACCTTGATCAACAGTCAAAGGGAAGTGCATAGGAGGGAGATATAATTTATATTGAGAAAAACTAGAGAAGACGAGGTACACCGACCTCATTTAATAAAACACATACATTCATACATCCAACTAAAATAAAATCCAATCACATTGGTCAATAGTCCATAATCAATCCCATTTATTATCATATATATCAACATATGCATCAATAAATAACATTCATCTCATGAATAATAAATCCATTCCATATATGCATCAATATCAATTAATGTACAAAAGTTTGCTAAATTTTAGTTTTGAAACAAAATAAACTCTTTTATTTTAATCAAAAGTAAAATCCAAATTAAACTATTTAATTTTAGCAATCTGAAATCATATTTCAGATAAAATAAACTCCTTTATTTTAACCTTTTATCAATTAAATAAACCATTAATTATGAGTGAAAAAGTAAAAGTTTTTCGATTACCTTGGTATGCAAATTGCCTCCCGAGAATGAACTTGGTACTTGTCACATGGCAGCGCTCAAAGACGATTTAAACCGATTTGTAACTACAATTAAATGCCCAGAATGAACTAGGTCGCAGCAGTCATTTACTGTTGTGGCGCCTCTGAATCCGGGTCCTCTGACCCCGGTTCGGTCATCACGATAAAATACAAACATCCACCTCTAAACAACATACGATAACTAAAATACGGAATATAATAAACGTACGTCGTTCATTCAAAAGGTGTCACTAGTCCCAAGATACGATAACCTTAATATTATCTTACAATCATACCCTAAAATAAATATTAGGGTTCACATTACATAATCGTAATTTAAAATAAGCATAAGATAAATTCTGCTTCTCGCAATTATCCTACATCTTCCCTTTTCACTTGTCATTTCCTGAGGTCTCGAGCTTAGCTGTAATATAATTCATGATATAGAAAGGATGAACAACAAATTTGCTCAACAAGTTTAAATACAACAATAAGGATATATCATGATGAATGGAAAAATATCTGGTAATGGATTCAACAATATGAATATCTGAAGGATTCAACAATATGAATATCATAAGCAAAGATAATGATTGCTTTTAGAATAACTGCTAGTCAAGTAGACTTTGAACTATAACACTCCAATGGAATCAATAGCTAATTGACCCTTTGGTTACTGGCTACAGAATAAATACTTGAGGGGATCAGCCTCACGTACTCTATGTATATGCATAACATTTTAATCTGCTCTATTGTATCTTATATTAGATACCTGGGGTACTCCCTTATCATAAGAGGGGTGTTCTTTCAGTCTAAGAATCATTACCATCAATTGGTTTGGATAGCTTTTATAAAACTTCATAGGCTTGTCTGACCAGACAAATGTTCAGACTCTATTACCACAGTTCAAGAATTATTGAACTTTAATGATGCACAAGTCCAAGACTGTATGAACTCAAGTGCACCAAGTGCGAATATCAATAACATCGATGTGGAATAATTGTAAAGTAATTAAACCACTTAATAGTATGCTTGGAAATAAGATTCAAGCTTAAATGAATAACTTTCAATTCAAAAATATCCTGCTCAATGCAATATGTTGAGGATAGGAAAACTTTCACAAACTCAAAGTTGTGTAAGTTAGAAAACTTGCAACACAATAAATTCGGATACTTGCTCAATATAATTTAGAGTAAGTTTAGGGAAACTTGCTTAACAAAAGTAGGGCTCAAGGAACTTGCATAAACATATACCTGTTTGCACAAAATAAAGGTATTGCGTAAGGTTTAGATACTTGCCTGCTTGCTCAGCTACAATATAATTCTAGCTTTAATTACTTGCGTTGAAATGACCTAATATTAACAAGTCGGTCTTTCAATTAGTATGTGTAAACTAATACGAGTCTACACTTAAAAGAATCAAGCCATCACATAGCATGCTTCTCAACACATAATATGACATATTGGTCACACATTATAAAGTAAGTAATCATATAAGTATGCCTCAGTTCTCAATTTAATAATGTAACTCGACCACCTCACTGCGGATCACAGGCGCCATTGGTTTGTACTAAGGAGTATGCGCGCCACACCGCTTCTCTCGGTGTAAACTAAGACATGGTCACTTCTGCAAAGAGTGCCGATGCATTACACGACGACTTGCACATAAACGAACAATCATGAACAACACACATGTTATTATATGAATAATTAACTTTAACCTTTTATCAAACATATCAAAGGTCATTATTCATTTTTACTTAATCGTGACTTCACATGTTAAGCTAACAAGGTCGATCATGTCTAGTCTTTATATACATGCTAGCTACATGGTCCTTTGGCCTCAACTATACATTCATATGGTTAGATATCAAAAGCATACATACAAGTTCTCAACTTATAGTTTATCAAGTTCGTTTCCAAAACTTAAAGTCTCCATAGTAAAATTCATTCAAACATGCAAGATACAACTATACTGTCTAATTCATGCTTTCATAATCACATAATAGAACACATGAACATCTCATTGAAGTATACATAGTTCAATAATACATATCCAATATAGTCCTTTTTCTTGAAATCCTCTCTTAACCATGCTTAAATATCTTATAATATCTTCAACCATATAACTAACATATTGACCCATGTCAAGACACATCAGAACGTAATACACTTGCATCCGTGGTTAGAACTTATTTTGTAAAAAGGATTATCAAAACTATTTTCAAACTCTTTAAGTCCTCTTTGAATAATCAAATCAAAATCAACTAGCATGGCCTACTATGTACATAATAATAATCTCAGTTCATATGTTCAGGACATTTATAGTCATATACTAATTGTCATAGTAAGCTCAGCATATCTTAAGAAGCTAACACGAGCAACTGTGATCTGCTACCCGCGCGACTGAACGGTGAAAGGCAAGGGAAGTGGCGCGGCCACGCCACTTCGACAGACAAAAAAAATTGCCTCTTCTTCTGCAAAGGCTCAACTCCAACCAATGTCAAACATCTGATTGCTACAACTCAACTACTTCTAAGACTTCTAAGCATGCATACTAACTTAAATAACACACCCTAAACCCAATTCATGCCACATTACAAGGAATTCATGAGAATTACAAGGATTTGCCAAAAACCCAAATCAAGAACATAGGTTAGATTTATACCTCTTGGAGTAATTGAGCTACAATATGACAATTTACTCACTCTATAAAAGCTCCTTAGCAACTAATTCTCAGCAATTGCAACAAAGAAGGATGAAGGTCTCATTTATAGGAGAATGATTATCTAGATAATGGGATTACCTCCCAAATCAAACCAAAGGATTTCAAGAATGCATAAGAGTTAAGAGAGAGTTGATAAGAGTTGGTGATTCTACTCATGAATCCCACTCCCCATCCACTTATTGCTCTAGATTGATTGAATTTGAGATGAAGCTAGAGTAGGCTTGCTAGCTTGTTCACGTGAAATGAAATGGGACTCTAATTATGGGACAAAGCAAAATCCCAGCATTTGCAACATGTGAAATAAGATGCAACCCTTGTCTTATACCATATATACACATAATATAGACATTGGTTATCAAATAGGTGTACACAATTCATTTCATATAACATAGGTTATAATGATTTAAAAGGGCATACAATGTATTTCCCTATTAAAAGGTATCTAGAA
This sequence comes from Panax quinquefolius, assembly GCA_020205615.1. Classification (NCBI taxonomy): domain Eukaryota; kingdom Viridiplantae; phylum Streptophyta; class Magnoliopsida; order Apiales; family Araliaceae; genus Panax; species Panax quinquefolius. The sequence continues at coordinate 73,934,192 of CM035159.1, read as the reverse complement.
GTGCACATACATATATCAATATTATTATGCAACTCACAAGAATGCAAATAATTCTTACTATATAGTTTATATATATAATATATAGACTTATTAATGTGTTACCTTGTATTATATAAAATATACAATTAACTACCACATAATAAAGGTTTACTATATTGCATGCTTGCACAAATAAATCAAGTAAACATATAATCATTTTATAAACTATTAATCTATTACACATTAATTATTATTTATTCATAATAATTATTACCTAACGATTATCAATTAATTACTCATAATTGCAACTAATCAATATGTTCAACTCTTGCTACTATATTCAAATAACTTGAATATTTAATTAATACTCTTATCAAGACTTTGATATTAGAATCTTAGGGTTAGTCCACTAATTTAAATCAACTATTAGTGACTCCCTTTAATCATTTCGTAAATTTACATAACCACTTAAGGTTTAAATAAACTCACAAAACTAACTTATTAAAATTAAATCACATATTTAATTAATAAGGAGTTTAAAATTCATGGTCGTTACATACGTTGTTCATCCAGGAAACTAGATCTCGAGTAAATTGGTAGCAATTGCTTCTTCGAATGAACTAGAGGCGCAAGCCATAATTCTTGCCGATTCTTGAAAACAAAAACTTTTTCATGTTGCCCAAGAATCCGATCCAATCGCATATTGTACATACATGGAATCACAAATATTGATAATTAGCACAAGATTAGCTCTAATACCACTGTTAGGTTTGCTAGAAATAAGAATATGCAATCTAATCACATAATCGAAGTGAAAGCGTAATAAAATTGGATATTAAAATTTTCTTACAAACCATAAACTATGATCATTCGTGTGCTTGATTATCAATCTATAAAATATTAAGAGAATCAGAATCATACTCTTGAAGATTCGAGCTTCCTCAGGTATAAGTTCAACTCCTAGTCCTCCGTGCTCTTTTTGAATATGCGGGATTGATTCCTTCATTTGATCAACGTTATCCACCCAAGCGTTTGGCCTCTAGAGGTGATCCACTAACCAAGAACAAAAACTCAAGAAGAATGGTATTTGGCTAAACCCTAGTTTATCCCATCTCTGTAGAAAAAGGAGTACTCTCCAACAATTGGAATTGCATTTACTAATATCTGGCATAAGACTCATCTTATATAGATATTATTCAACCCTTTTAATCTAATTAGATTTAGGGTTATATTTAATTAATTAAAATCCTTTAATTAATTAAGCTCCTTAATCTTATTAGGAATAATTAATTAAACTCTTTTAATTAATTTGCCTCCTAATCTTATTAGAAATAAATGAGAGTACTTATATTATATTAATTCCCAAACTCCTTTAAAAATTATAATAATTATAATTATAATAATATTAATAAGACTCCTCTTATTAATTTATATTTAATATTCCCAAAATATTAAATAATAAATATTAAGCTATTTAATTTATTCTATCACCATAGATTAAATTAAATACACTTAACATATTATTATGATTATGTCATTAACTTTTTAAATATTTTTTCTTCCTTTTATGGTGTGACCCTTTACGTTCTCTATATTAAATCGATTGTGAATAAATCAATTAGAACAATTCTAATCTTATTTAAATAAATAAATTAAACTAATAATCTTTAAAAATAAATATTATTTATTCTACAATAAGGATAAGCCTCCTTAGCGATCAACGACTTTCCAGTTAATATAGATTTCAACAATAATCATAAAAAAAATTGAGTAAATAGTTACCGTACAATTTAATCCTTCCAACATACAATGTTCCAATTAAATATAAGACATAGAATTACTGTCAAGTCTTATTTTATTTAATTATATTTATTTTGATTCCCAAATGCACAACTCTGAATAAATGCATTAGAAACTCATTTCTAATTTTATTCCACCTTGACCAAGGATTCTTGGGTTGTCATTTATTGAATCACATAGGACATATCTCTTCTTTTACTAGAAGCGATAGATTCTTTATTGGTCATTCATTATCTCCATATATAACTCATTACACCCAAGTATACCCTTTGATATACCCTAAGGGTCTTAAGGAATAAGTCAAAGTATAATTCATTATACAGAAAATACTATGATGATCCAAAGTCTAAGGATCACTTGTACTACTATTACTTCAAGAATTCTTATTGATAGACAAGTAAAACTCCATTAGATATTCCTTAGCGAGCCACGTTCAGTGAACTTATTCTTCAATAAGCACATACATACTTGCTTTAGTGTCTCCACACAAATGATCATGAGATCAATCATCCTCATCTAATGAGCAAGCAACGTATGTACCAATAATCCCCTTTTTAGTAATCCATTGATTGAGAACATTTCAGTTTTTAAGCTATCTAAGAATTTAGATCTCATTAGCATGATCTCATCATGATTCTAAAAGTATTGCTTAAAACTATGGGTTTATCACATATTGTTAAAACATCATCATATAGATAATTAAATGTCTTTAATAAATAATTCTTTTATTAATAAATGAATAAGATTGTTTACAAAGTATATGTTTTATCATCATACATGATTGGCTTGTATGTATACTACTTTTAGTAATTTAATATTTTATATTTAATTGGGACATTGTATGGTGGAAGGATTGAATTATATGGTAACTATTTACTCAAAGGTTCTTTTATGATTACTGTTGAAATTTATATTATCTAGAAAGTTGTTGATTGCTAAGGAGGCTTATCCTTATTATAGAATAAATGTTATTTATTTAAATGAATTAAATAGTTTAATTTATTTATTTAAATAAGATTAGAATTGTTCTAATTGATTTATTCACAGCCGGTTTAATATGGAGAACCTAAAGGGTCACACCATAAAAGGAAATTTTTTTTAAGAAGTAAATGGAATAATCGTAATACTAAATTAAGTATATTTAATTTAATCTATAGTGATAGAATAAATTAAATAGCTTAATATTTATTATTTATTATTTTAAAAATATTAAATATAAATTAATATGAGGAGTCTTATTATTATTATTATCATTATTATTAGTTCAATTCCTAAAGGAGTTTGGGAATTAAATAATATAAGTACTCTCATATATTCCTAATAAGATTAGGAGGCTAATTAATTAAAAATTTTAATTAATTATTCCTAATAAGATTAGGAAGCCTAATTAATTAAAGGAGTTTAATTAATTAAATCAAAACCCTATTCCTAAATGGTTTAGGAAGGTTGCCTACATCTATAAATAAGAAAGTCTTATTATTGATTAGGGTTACACACTTTATTCCAAGAGTTGGGAAAGTACGTATATTCTCTAGAGATAGAATTAGGGTTTTGACAAACATCCATCTTCTTGAATATTTATTCTTCCTTGGTGGATCACATCTAGATGTCAAACACTTGGGTGGCTAACGTTGATCAAAAGAAGGAATCAAACCTGATGGATTCAAGTTGAACGTGAAAAGGAATTGGAGGTGAAACCATACCAGATGAAGCTTGTTTCTATAAGGGTATGAATCTGATCTCCATCTATTTTCTATTAAATTGATAGTTAAGCACAAAGCATGATCATGGTGATGATTTGTATAAAAAAATTAAATTTCGTTTTATCGCTCTTCCGCTTCATTTATGTGATTTGATTGCATGATCGCACTATATACAAACCTAACAAGAAGGTGGCAGACCCCAACAGTAGTGTTAAGGATATTTCATCCTGAACACACACACACAGAAGGATCGGAACTCAAACTGTGATAGTCAGGACAAAAGGGAGCTGGTCCTGGCCAGGAAAATGCATGAGAATAAGGATGCTATGGAGACTCTGCGCCTTCAGCAGAAGGAACTGGATGCCCAAATTGTGGCGTTGTTGGGCGGGGAAGAAGTTTCTTCGAGCCATTATCGTCGCCGAGAAGCTACACCCGAGGACTGATCTAGGACAAATCGTTCGGACAGTTTTTGGGTTGAAAAGAGCATGAGAAGAAACCACTCTAGGGATGATAACAACGAAGGGCGATGGAGGTCAGGACATAGGCAGCGGGTAGCCCCTCCAGAGCATGATCGGGATAGGCATAAGTTATCCCCCCAAAAGAATGAGTCTGACCTTCTCACAAGAAGAGTAACATAGTTGGAGAAGAAGCTGATAGAGGTCAACCATGAAAAGGAGGCATCGATTGATCGAACATCACCTTTTTCTCTGGAGAGAGATCAGGTTTGGGCCGATCTTAACAAGAAGGTCCCACACTTTGAGAGTTACAATGAAACTAGTGATCCCTATGACCACACCCTGGCGTATGACCTACTCATGAAGTTTTATGACTATTCTAACGCTACAAAGTGTTAGATGTTCATCACTACCTTGAGGAAGGAGGCCCGATAGTGGATGACATCATAGCTGTCGAACTCCATCTCCTCGTAGAAAGAACTCTGTGATAAATTCACAGTCAATTCGAGAGCAATAAGAGGAGGGGAAAGCCGAAAGCTTCCCTGATGCAGATAAGGCAATATTCAAATAAAACTCTAGAACAGTACATGAAGAGATTTAGAGAGGCAATAGGAGCGATGACGTGGTGAAGTACCTCAAGCCCTCAGATTCTTCACTACTGGATTAGACGTGGTGAAGTCGAAGAAGTAAATAAAGGACATGATGTTCGAATCACCGAAGGATTTTTTTGAAGCGTATGGTCGGGCGTAGAACTTTATCTTCATTAAAGAAGTTATAGGGAACCTAAGGCCAAACACACAATTATTGGAAAAGCCTAGAGATCGGTATAGGAATAACCATCCCAGGTCGGATAACAATCAAAATAGATCGGACAATCAGACAAAGAGGAGTTTCAATAATGGAAGATCAAGAGGAGGCTATAACATATCTAAGTTAGAGTTAGAGGATTTTGCATAGGTTCAGTGAGGCATTAATAGGTTGGTTGCTTGAGTAGCAGAGTTGAGTCAGTTGATCTTGGGTGGTCAGCTATGAATGGCAGTTGAAGGACAGACATTAACGTGCTTTATGGTAGAATGAATATTTTTTTTAAAGGATATGAAGGGAGGATCAGGTTCAGGAGTAGCTGGGGGGCAATAATTGTTATCATCTTGGATTTTGTACCTAGACGGTTATTTGATTACGGAGGTAGTTAATGGTGTTTTCAGTTTTGGATTTCGATGGTAATGACGTCGGGTTGTGGTTAACTGATTAAAGATTCAATGTTCAGATAACTCTTGATGGTTCTGGACATTCAGCAATAAAAGAGGCTCTCATATCGGTGAATTTCTGATGAATCACTTTAGGAAGATATATTCGGCTCAATTTAGATCTATTAAACGATGTTCAGGATGTGGATCGATAGTGAGGGAGGCTTGTTCAACTTATATTTTGGGGGTTGGGAATTTTTCTTATGTTCGGTGTCTAGGGAGTAGTTCGGATGGGATCGACTGAGTTAATAGAACATGTTTTGATTATGTTTGGGAGATGGTTTTTGCAAACTTTTCACGTTTGATTTTAATCGAAGTATTTAATCGGAGTATTTCATCGTAGATTTTAATCGGAGCTTTTAATCGGAGTACATGGAAAATAATGGAAAAACAACGTACCAGATTAATTGTTAGATCGGACACTTAGAATGGGGCAAGTTACATTAGCTTCCAGGTTTGGACTTGTTTGAATTGACAAAATTTAAGCATCAATTTTGGCGTTATAAGGTCGGTCATCCACCTTTGGCGGTTAAAAGGTCAGAAGGTTCTCCGGAACCTCTATTTGAAGCCTCTCTAAAGGACCTAGAGCATTGTTATGGTGGTTATAAGGTCGGTCATCTACCTTCGGCAGTATAAGGTCAGACAGTTCTCTAGAACCTCTATTTAAGCCTCCTTCGGGGTTCAGGAGCAATATTATGGAGGTATAAATTCGGATAAATGTTCTTTGGTAGGATAAGTTTCTCTCGAAAGGATAAATGTTCTTCGGGAAGGATAAATGTGACACCCCCTAATTCAGATATTTACCACCCAATTTGAGTTGCCAAAATACATAGTACAAACATAAATTTTCTTATTTAAAACCTTTATATTGTCGTGCAAAATAAGACAACACACATACTGTGAGTTTTCAATATAAATATTGTACCATATATAATACAACAATATTCACACCAAAATTATTCCAATGCCGTATAAAATACGGCCACACACATTTTAAGTCATCAGTACAATTATTATTGTATTATTTTATAACTTGATGAGGACAACCACTAACTCAGACCATCATTCCATTCCCCTGCTCTCCCCACTTGACCCGGCTACACTCTTATTTCTTGAAAGGTGTTGGTGTAAAATCCAGTTACGCACAACACGCAAGTATACGTGGTCAACAAGTAATAAAATGTAAGTAGAGTATCGTTCACACGAGGAATTAATACAAATGACCAAATGCTAACTCTTAACCAAACTAATTTTATTTAAACAATCAATTTAAGGTTATGAATTAAATTATTTAATTAAACTAATTCTAATTACCACTAGTCAAAAATCAGATTATGGAGATTTAAGATCACAACTCACATATTGCTTCACTTAAATTAATACACTTCTTATCAATTACGCTCATAGTTCTGAATTGTTCATCAAGAACACATAAATAAATACGACCATATCTCAATGCATCATACTTAAATCAACTTAAATTCACAGATGATAGAATTAAGAAGAACACCCTAATTAACTAATTCACTATATCTCTACGTGAATTACAATTAAAGAGGATTTTGAGCACAAGTTCTCTATCAAATATTCAAATTACATGCGATTTATAGGTATATCTCTATCCTATACATAAATTATGAATTCCAACACCGTGCAGAAAACACAACCACATGCTATTATGATCAGATCTAAATCTATAATCCATCTCTTGAGTTCATAAAGATTATCACGGTAATTGTTAGTTAGACAACTAAATAATAAGCACAAACCATAATAGACAATCCAAGAATAATCACAATAATTAATAGAGAAGCATACTAAAATAAACTACGCAACAAGGTCCATTGTAATCTTAAACAAGAATTTAGTTCATGATTATTGAATTAAAACCAAGAATACACAATTGAATGAACATTAAAAAGACAAAAACAAGAGTAGAGAATAAAATTTGTTGTCAGCAAATCTTATGCTCCCTCTTGCTCTTCCTCTTGATATTCAATGGTCTCCAAATCGCTTTTAATCTCCAAATCTAATAAAAACTAGGGTTTTGTCCTAATCTCTACTCTAATCTAATGGAATCATCTCCATTAATCCTTGTGATTCTCCTCCTTTTATATGTCTCTTCATGTGTCTTTTAGCCCTCCTTAAAGTCCTTGAAACCAAAAGCTCAAACCAATCATTCTTGAACTTAACTTCTGAAAACTATTTTTCTTCCCAGCAAGCCCGCCCCGGTGGACTTTTTGTACTAAGGATGCCCGCCCCAAAGGGGTTCATTATTGAATGCCGCCCCGACAGACTTTTTACACTAGGAAACACCCGCCCCGGTCAGCTTTCTGCCCCAAAAATTATAGAAATGCCACTAAGCTCAATTTTTCATTTTTTGACCTTCCAAAGCCGTTTCCTACAACACAAACATAAAAAAAAAGTAAAATGACACTAAAAATACTTTAAGTTCACAAAGAATTAAGCCTTAACGGTGTCCAATTCATAGGTATAAAACCTACTCATCAAAAGGAATTGTAAAGCAAAAGGGTAAGCACAAATAGCCCAATAAAGAATATTATGACTAAGATAAATAAATTATCAATAGCCTTCAACAGTAATAAACCAGAGATTTAAAGATAATATACGTTTCAATATAACTGCAACGAAATCAGCAATCCATTAGAATAGTCAAATAGAATATAGGGTTTACTATCCCAATTAAAAATTTACCATCAATATTTTATCCCGGAAACACCAATCAAGAGTTCCTCTTTATACTAAAGACAAAGGTAACTTTCTCCACCTGTCTTTACCTATAACACCAAAAATTATAGCTATACAAATTCACAGTTCCTTTTCATAATCATTCCAATCAATTTATCTTTGACCTATCTTTGCACCCAGGTCAAAGATATTCATTTATAACACCACATGTCATAATCATGCCAATCAACAACTCATCTTTGCACTCAGACCAAAGATATTCATTTGTAAAACAAATGGTCATGATCATGTCAATCAAAAATTCATCTTTGCACCCAACCCTAAGATATTCATTTGTAACACCAATGGTAATGATCATGTCAATCAAAAATTACTCGTTACACCCAGGCAAAAGAGAATTTTCACCACGTGTCATTTCCACGCAGACAAAAAATACTTAATAATCATCTTATCTTTGCGCCCAGGCCAAAGAAATTCACAACAACTTAGTCTTGAAAATTAGTAAAAATAATAGTGGTATAATGAATGGACATAAATAATCAGAATAATAATATAAAGAATAAATAGTAATGATTTCTAATTTATCCATAGTCCAAATTGTCAACATGGTATCCAGAAAATCGATTATAGTTATTGATAGAATATAAAATTAAATAAAATATATGGTTTACATCTCAAATATCATGATTTAACATTTATAAGAAGATTCAGATGAAATATTAGATAGAACATAAACTATTAAAGATATTTTAATCATTTTCGTGAATTTTCACCATTTAATGATATGGTTGTAGAAACGGATAATACTTTCTTATCATAATATGTTGTATGAAAGAAAATGATATTTTTATGAATATGAAAGAAAATGATATCATTTACCTTAGTAGAAAACTAAATCTAACAGTTACATAAGAGATTAACTTGAGTAATTTGGTACTTTGGTGTCCGATTTCACAATAAGCAATTACGTGCAAGTATACACGATAAATAAGTAATATAGTGATAAGATAGAGTTTCAAACCCAAAAAAATCTCTATTTAATTAATCCCAACTACTAGTTTAATATTAATCCAATCTTATTTAAACAATCGAGCTTTGTGATCCTCAATTAAAAAGCAAATTAAACTAATTAAACTAATTTTAACACAAGAATTGATTCAGATGATAAAGGCTTAAGACTACAATATCCCTATTTATGCAGTATAAATCAATTACCTAAATTTTCCAATTATTATATCCATGTGAGTTGTTAACAAGAATTCACAGTATTTATAAGCCCTTTTCCAAGTGATCAAATAAAAATATTAAATTCAATTAATTTTGCGATATTCCTATGCAAAACAAAAGAATCAAATTCATTAGGTTCCAATTCCCAATTGTTACATATAGTGAAAAGAGATATTCATATTCAATTCACAACCCTAATTATTCATCATATGCAAATAATTAAGAATACATGCTGTCACATTCAATTCTAACCTTAGATTTCATCTTCCAAATTCATCTAGTGTAACACAGTAATTATTGGTCAAATAATTAAACATTAAGCACAAAATATGATAGACAAATCAATATGAATAAATAATTGGATTAAGAAAAGTAATCAATTTATCTACATAAATGGTTTAATTGTAGCCTTAATTAGAAAATTAGTTCATGCTAGAGATAAAAACTAGAAATCTCAAATTAAACATCATCTTAGAATTACAAAACTGAGAAAAGAAGGAGTAAAGAGAAACTCAGTAAAATTCTTCTTCAATCTTCAATCTCTGTCTTGCTCTTCTTGAGTGCTCCTTTTGATTCTCTAATTCTCTCTCCAAGCTCTCCAAATGAAATCCTTGTATCTTGTTAGGATTTTCCTCTCCAAAATATCTTCTATTTATAGCTTTTCAATAAATCCCACCGACCCAAGGAATTGAATTCCAAATCTGCTTCAAAATTTGCTCAAATCTGCAAAATTTGCTAACATGGCCTTGACTTGGTACTGCTGCGCCCATTCCCTTATAATCCTAGCGTTGCCACTCCAAGTCATCAAATTTGCTCCTTTATCCTTTTTTGATGCCTTTTGCTCCTTTTATATTCCTTTCCCTACCAAATTTCCTACAAAACACACAAAAGCAACTAAAAGCAACCACAATACTTGAAAATAACAACCCATTAAAGCTTAAATGTACTTATTTCGTAGGTATGAAACCTACTTATCATACTTTAAGTAACACTCAGAGTATCCTTATACTCAAAAGAAATATTCACAATATTCTAGTAGAGGAATTTTGTGTTTTTGGTGTTGTGATGGTGTGCTTTGTTGCTCATCCGATGAACCTATTTATACTAAAAATTGATGAGACAACTAGCACACATGCTTTGATAAAATAATCAAATGAGCTATATAAAAATATTGATAGTGGAATTTGTGGTCCCACAGAGGAAATTAATATCAACTTGTACACAGTTTTAACAAAATTTCTTTGTTAATTGAGTTGTGGTTCATACTACTTTAGAAAAAGTAGAGTGTCGGCAAGTTTTGTCAATCTTATTTTTGTAAAAAAAATAATTGAACAAACATTTACTTAAAATACTTATCTTTAATCAACACCTTTTATTCATCAATTATTTACACATTTTCAATCTTTTAACAATTATTATTATAGACTCATAATACTGTCAACTGGTTTTATAATATCATAATTGTTATTTATTAACATATGTATTAAATAATTACATGCATGATAAGGAGAAAATAAATGTATGATAACCAAAAAAATTTGGAGGCCTCAATGGTGTATTCATTGGCATAACTTATATTACCCCCGAATAAATCCACACTTGAGCATAGAGGAGTTTATCATGACTCAAACCCAAGTTAATGGGGATTTTATATTCGGCTTTTCACCACTAAGCCACCTCCTCAAGCGATGATGACATACAACAACATAAACATATAAACATTTATATTATTAACATTTCTCTTTAGTCAGAAAGTATGAAATCACTAATATGTATACCAGTATTACTATACACATAAAAAATTAAATGTACAAAACTGTAAATGGATCTTCACTCGTCACGTGGTAGTCTGCGTAGACAGCTCATTTTCACAAAATACTAATAAAGAATGAATACGAAGGGTATTCATCAAGCATGCGGTAGTCCGCGTAGTCAGGTTATTCCCACAAGTTAATAAATTGTAAAAAGGTTCCCACCAATGATTTATTAATTCGGCGCCATCGTACTTTACCAAATATTTCCCAACAGAACGAATATTCGCCGACACAACGAATGTAAGACCCCAAATTATTATTAATGAAATTTAATTTCCTCTATTTATTATGTTGAAATAGTAAGGGTTGATTTGATTAATGTGGTGAGTTATGGGTAAAATGCGCAATTATTTCAAACAAGCAAGTGGTTTTAAAATATTCATTTTATCGGAGAATATTCGTTTGGTCGTGGAATATTCTTCTTGTCGAGGAATATTAAATGACTGACAATAGCGACCTTATGTGAGCCCCATAACGTAAAAGCGATTGGAGGAAGAAAACGACAGAATAATAAGTTGTTTATAAATAACGACGTAGTTATTCACAGATTATCTTGTTGGAATACCCGGTGGTTAAATCACGGTAGCACGATATTGCACCAATTATTGATTCTTACGTGAAGGCACTACTCAATAATTGTTACAATGAATTATTGTTCGTTATTTTATTTTATTGATTCAATAATTGCTGCGTTGATATTTTATATTATTGTTGTTTTAATAATTGTCACTACACGGTATTTTCCATTATCGAGACAATAATTCATATTATCCTAATAATATTATTAGATAACATTATTGGCAATGTCTATAAAGTTCGCTCTAAGGAGAGGTTTGGTCATCTAATCAACCAAGAAGAGAGAAATCCTTATTGAAAGCCCCTCTTTCCGGAACCGCACAGTTGTCAATATTGTGATTACAGAATATTATTTATGAATAATTAATTATTGATTTATATGATGAGGAAAATATTAATTTTATCTGCGGATATAGATGGAAAAAATTTTAATGTGACAATTGTTGAAAATTAATATTTTATCTTTTTCTGATAAAATAATTCATTTAAATATATTATTTTAATAATATAGTAATGGTGATATTTTTACAATGAATGTGGGATATATGAGTATATGAGGAGAAAGAGTATTTTTGTGACATTAAATGATTAACACATGTTTTGTGTGTCGGTATACCCCAATTCTTGACCGAAATTTGATTATAGCCTGTAAAATCGTCCGTTTGTGGATTTCGGTTAATTTATGTTTGGAATTTGGAAAAACTTTCTTCTGCAAAGTTGTAGAGAATGAAATTTCCTATGGAAAGGACATGTGGTTCAAATTTTTCTGATAAAAGAGCTATTTATTATGAATTATTGAAGTTCTGGATTATTGAGTCTGAATTGATTTTGAAACAAAAATTGTTTTAAACATGTTTTTCATTTTTGTGTGATAAATGTGTTTTTGATGTGGTGGGCTAAGAAAAATTTGGTTATAAATATATTATTATATTCAATTTTCTGCTTTGGTGTTCTAAGTATTTTCCTATAAATAGAGTGCTTAGGTTAGAATTGAAAATCACACCAGAAACTGAAGTTTTCTCTCTACTTCTCTCTCTATATTATCGAACGTATTCTTATGAGTATTTTGATACTTTGAGTGTTGCTATACTGGTGCAAGTTCCTTCAAAGACTATATCCAATATTCCAAATCGAGATCTTGTCTTTTCAAGGTAAGGGATGTTATTTTTTTTAAAATGATATTATTTCTTTCAATATCATTATGCCGGAATATTGGTAAGATTTTTCTTGTGAAATTCTGTTCTTTTCATGTCGGAGTTACTATTCATAAGTTACTATTCGCGAGTTACTATTCATGAATTACTATTCACGAGTTACTATTCATGAGTTACTATTCACAAGTTACTATTCACGAGTTACTATTCACGAGTACTATTCACGAAGCATGATTATTTTTCTTGTGGAATTTCTATCTTTCAGTGTCGGAGTTACTATTCACGTATATGGCACTATTCACGTATACAACACTATTCATGAATACGACACTATTCACAGAAAAATTAAATTTTCTTTTCTGTGTCCAAGATTGTCTATTATGGTTTCTATCTTTGATTGGATCTATGTTTTGATCTTTATTTTTGAATTCTACTCCACAATAGTTTATTATGGAGTATTTTTGAACTTGGATTGTTTAAAGTACGAATCCTTAATATTTGTTCTTTTGTCTCACTAGATTCGTTTTCTTTAAAATATTTTTCATCATCCTCAGTCCTATATGATGATATAACTGAATATCTTTGGCCTGTAGTGCAAAGATGGTTGATTTTCTTATGAATATCTTTGGCCTGTAGTGCAAAGATGAATATTTGATTCAAGATGAATATTGATTTATGTTACAGGGATAAAATATTGATGATGGACTTTTAAATTCATAGATGTTAGTAGATTTCATTCTCTACTTAACTCTTCTAATGAATTGTTGTTTCCGCTGCAGTTGTTGATCTAAAACATGTTGTCTATTGTATTTTATCAGATTTTTCCCTGTTGAGGACTAACGATAATTTTTTGTACATTATCTTAGTCATAATATTCTTTACTGGGCTAGTTGAGCTCACCCTTTTCCTTTTTATTCCATTTTTCTTCTCAGGAGACGAGAATATAGCGGGAACTAGTCGGGGTGTGGAGTGATGGTTCAAGATAGTTGTTTTAGTAGTGTTCACTATTTTGTAAAATAGTGTATCAATAATGAGGACTTTATTTGAGTGAGGATATTGTCTAGAAGATAATATTTGTATTTAAACTCACAGTATATGTGTTATCGTATTTTACACGCCAATTATAATAATGAAGTTGTAGTTGTTTCTGTACCATGTATTTGGCGACTCAAAATAGGTTGGGTGGATTGGACCTATTTTGGGGGCGTCACAACGAATTTTTCCTGACATACTTTTATAATTTGCGCATATCACCATTAACTAAAACTTATTTGTCAAATTAATTAATTTTAACAAAAATTAGACTTCCAATACTCTAATTTAGCCTTAAGAATCACCCAAATCTAATTTGAAATCATTAAGTTATATATTTTTAAAAATTAGAACTCATTGCTAAAAATTTGTTTGAAAAATTCTAAACCCACCACCTCCTAAAATTCATAAAAAATCACACGTAAATCTTTAACGGTTCAAAATTGGTGAACATATTCTCAGCTTATATATGTATAACATATCCAAATTTTATAATGATCCAACGGTCGGATTAAGAAATATAGCCCACGCAATAGACCTTAAGATAATTGATTTATCCAAATTCTGGAAGCAGTATTTTTCTCCGAACCCGTCTGACTCGAAAAATCACTATAAATCATCTACTCGGAATTTTTGAGCGATTCTTGATTCTGTGTGTAGCTTACTTACAAAACTATTTTGAGACATAAAGATTACATTTTAATTTTTTATATATTACAAGATATAGATTTTACAAAAACAAGTAGTAAACTAACTTTTTTGAAAATTTACAGCTTTTACTCTTCATTTAATTTTCTTGATTATACAAGTTTAATTCATCAAAAATAAGCATAGCATGTCCTCTATCCATAAACTTAGTAACCATATAAGAAAATCAAAGTTAATCAAAATTTAGATATATATACCTATAACTAGTTCTACCTTTTTCTCCTTCTCTACAAAGTCTCTCTTTTTCCCTCTTTTTTCTATTTCCCCTACACTATGTTTCTATTATGTTTCTATTGAGTGAGTTATGTGAGTGGGAAATGCTCCCCCTTTTCTTCTTCCTTTTTTGGCTTATATTCTTTTTTCTTCTTCTTTCAGCCTAGAGGTGTGTAAATGGGAGTAAGTGGATGGTTTATTTTAAATTTTCTTCTTTTGTCTCCTATCAATTTTCTCTCCCTCGGCCAAATTCTCTAGCAATCAGGCGCCCCCATGGGCCTACCTCTCCAAATTTATATTTTCTCCTCTTTTATTTACTCACTTATCCCATTAACTGTCCATTTGGTCTTTTTAACTTCTAAAAATTAATTATTAATTAATTTTTTTATTCAAATATTTGAAAATAATGGGATATTACAATAAGTTTCTCCTAAATGGATAAATATTCTTCGAGAAGGATAAGTTTCTCCCGAAAGGATAAACGTTCTTTAGGAAGGACAAGTTTCTCTTGAAAAGATAAATGTTCTTTGGGACAGATATACATCCTCTCGAACAGACCTAACGTCCTCCTAAACGGATAATGTTTTTCGGGATGGACTAACCTCTATCAGACTAAATGCTCTTCGGCCATCTATCAGACTAAATGCTCTTCGGCTAACGTCCTCCATGACTAATTGATGTACTCTCTTATTTTAAGTTTCTTATAATAAGAGTGGGGGGCAATGTTGGTGTATGATTAATTAGGCCCGAATAATTTGGTGGGTCCCAGACCACGTGGAGGAACCTTCCCCACGTAGGAGTATATTTTAGATAGTTAGAGAACTTTAAGGAATCTAAGATTCATAACTGCATTTAATTTCCCACTCCTATATAAGAAAAGAGTCAGTATAATATTCAACTTCCTTTTTTAAAGAGATTCACTTCTAACCCGTTATGGTATCAACCATAATGAGGAATCATATTCCAATTCGAGGACGGACATGGAGAAGGAGGTGTGATCACTATAAATACAAGGCTACACCCTGATTCACGGTATCTCATTACATTTCAGCACTAGAGTAATAAGCCTCCATTGTTAACATATTTTCAGTCTGTACTTATTCT
This sequence comes from Panax quinquefolius, assembly GCA_020205615.1. Classification (NCBI taxonomy): domain Eukaryota; kingdom Viridiplantae; phylum Streptophyta; class Magnoliopsida; order Apiales; family Araliaceae; genus Panax; species Panax quinquefolius. The sequence continues at coordinate 73,918,471 of CM035159.1, read as the reverse complement.
CACACCGGAGCTATCCCCTAGTGGCTCAAGCAGTCAAGTTTCTTCGTGTGACTTTATTTCTGTGCAGGATTAGATGTGTTATTGGTGATTGGACGCGTGGACGAATCTTAGAGTTAACATTTATTTTTTAAAGGCATTGTTTCCAAAGTATTATTAATCAACCACACACATATGTTCGCGTATGTAATATACAGGGATAACCTATTTGTTATTTCTCAAACTATAGAAGTTTTCACATTTAGTCCCTTAATTAATTTTTTTTTTGTATTTTGTCATCAAACTATATTTTTTTTCATGTTGGTCTCCAAAATATAGCAACTTTACACGTTTAGTCCTTGAATTGTAGTCTTTTTAGATTTAGTTCTCAATTTACAATTATTTTTCATTTTTAGTCCCCATTAACTTTAAGTTCTCTTTTTTGTAAGGTTAGACTGCAATTACAGAATTATAAAGTCTAAGGATGAAATAAGCGAATAAAATAGTTAAGGGGCTAAACATGAAAAATAACTATAGTTTAAAACCTAATGAAGATATTATTATCAAAAAAAATATTCAAAATCAATAGTGTTGGGGCGTGATTATTTAGGCCCGGGTGATTTGGTGGGTCATAATCCACGTGGAGGAAATTTTCCCACGTAGGAGTCTGTTTTGAACAATTGAAAAACTTTAAGGAACCTAAGATTCCTAGTTATATTTAATTTATAATTCATAAGGAAATATTCTGAATAATTTCGACTTCCTTTCTTTAAGGAGATCAACTTCTATCCCATTATGATATCCACCATAATGAGGAATTCTATTCCAATTCGGGATGAGGCATTTTAAGGAGTTGTGATCACTATAATTACAAGGTTACACCATAATTTTTAGGTGTCTCATTACTTTTCAGCACTAGAGCGATAGGCCTCCATTGTTAACATATTTTCAGTATGTACTTATTCTCACACTGGAGTTATCCTTCAACGACTCAAGCCATCAAATTTTTCGATGTGACTTCGTTTCTTTGCGGAATTGGACGTGCTATTAGTGATTGGACGTGTGTACAAATTTTGACGTTAACAAATAGAAAATAAATAATAAATTATTTATTACAATTATAAATTCAATAATATTTGGATAAATGAATGACAAATCATAGGAGAAAAAATTACGAGATGATGGAGATTAAAAGAGAGAGAAGGAAGGCTAAGAATAAAATAATGGGAGTAATATGTAACTACCTTTGAAATACCTTTACTAGCTGTTTTAATAGTTAGTATGTGACCCAAAATTATCAAAAAAATAAAAAAACAAATGAACAAATAAATTTTGGAAAAACAAAACAAAGTAAAGTGAATGTTTAATTATTTCAAATGAAAAAAAAAGATGATTTTTACAAAACAAATTTAAAAATCAATTAAGTAATTTTCAGATCACTCAGATTAATATATTGTGAAATGATCATACTTGAGAGAATATATTGTTATATTTTTACCAGATTGGATGCTTTTGAATACTTTACAAATTTTGAATGTATTTAATTGTTAAATTTTTGATAGAATTTAGCATATTCGTGCATTAAATACGTACACGGATAATAAGTGAATATATATTGTAATATAAAAAACTTAATTTATCAAAAATTTGTGAAATTAAATTTATGTTTTTAATTATTTAGTATATTAGATTATATGTTTCTTGGATTAGGATTTCTTCTATTACACCTATCATCTAATTTCTCTCAATACACATTTAGCGATATAAATATTTCATTTAACGATAAAATGAAATTTTTCGCACATAATTATGTCACAAAAATAGTCGCAAAAATTAAATTTTGAATCCCTAAATATGTATTGAGAGAAATTAAAAGATAGACCTAATGGAGGATCTTGATCCAATATTCCCATATCATCTTCTTAAGTTTTACTCTTTCTTTCATTAGGATGATCTTTTTATCTAAGTTTAATTCATTACTATTATTAAGGGGCTGTTTGTTTAGAATTGAATACATCTGAATGGTTGAATGGCTGAATCGGTCAGCCGCGTTTGTTTTGGAAAAAAATTGTCTAAATGGTTGAATCGGTCAGATGATTGAGCTAAATGGCCAAGTCAAATTTTTTTGGCTGAATGACTGAATGAGCAGATGAATAAATTAAAAAAATTAAAAAATTAAAAAATATATTAAGTAATATAAAATAAATTTACAACAACTTTGAATTTTGTCAAAGAGATAAAATAATAAAATTTTGTCATTCAGATGTTTCACACATGTTAATTATCAAACAGTTTTTTTTATTAAAATTCAGATTCATTCGATTTTTATCAAACACCCCATAAGTATCAATATTCTTAATATGCACAGTTTTATCTACACTCTTTTCAAATAAAAATAAAAATTTAATTATTCAAGTTTAATTAAGAATAATTATATTTTCAGTTACATTATATATATATATGTGTGTGTGTGTGTGTGTGTGTGTGTGTGTGTGTGTGTATTTTGAGATTAAATATAGGATTGTATTGTTAATCAAATTTAAACAAATAATATACTATATTTGTCTTTGTATCTCAAGATTAGGATATCGGTCTCATTCAACAATCTCAAATCATCTTTTTAATTTGAGTGTTACTATTATCGAAATATAATTAAATTATAATTATAATTTTTTGAGTTTAAGTAGGATTCATTATTCATTAGAAAATATAATATACAATGATTGTGAGACCCCGAATTTATGAAATGAAAGTATTCAATTTTTTTATAATTATTATTCTATTTAGTAAATGGTTAAATTGATAAAAGATTAAAGTTAAGGGTGATATTTGAAATTTTTGCAAAGTAAGCAAGTTAATATAAAATATTCGTTGTGTCGGGGAATATTCTTTTTGTTAGAAAATATTCGTACGACGGCACAATCATTGGTGGACCCCACAATAGAAGTATTGTCGTAGTTAGAAAACGACAAAAATATCTTTTTTATAAAAATAACGACGAAAGTTTTACCGTTAAACTGTTGAACTACCCAGTGGTAAAATTAAAGTAATACGCGTGGTTGCATAGTAGCACACGGTATTGATTATTGATGCTTACGTAAGAAGTCGCTCAGTTTACTCAATTATTACTACAGTAATTGCTGCATAGTATCTCACGTTATTTGATTCAATTATTATCACAGTATCATCTGCATAATATTTTATATTATTAAATCAATAATTGAGATGACAAAGTTATTCATATTATTATTTCCAATATTGACAATGTCTAGAAGTTCTGCCAAGCAGAGGTTTGGTCACCTAATTGTGCGCCAATAAGGAGAAATCTTTATCGGAAAGCCTCCTCTTTCTTGGGAACGACCTGGTTGTTAAATATTGTGAGTTATAATATTAATGATGAATAATTGTTGAAGTATTAAGAATGTGTTTATTGAAGATAAGTGAATTACAAAAGTTAGAAGGAAATAATGCAAACTTGGAAAACTTTAGGGGTACCAAAGTATAATAAGTTAAATCAATCTGGACCATTGGTGGTGGTTTTAATAGTAAATCAATCTAGACCATTGATGGTGGTTTTAGTAGTAAATCAATCTGGACCGTCGATGGGGGTTTTAATAGTAAATCAATCTGGACTGTTGATGGTGGTTTTAAAAGTAATCAATCTGGACCGTCGGTGGTGGTTTTAAAAGTAAATCAATCTGGACCGTCGGTTGTGGTTTTAATAGTAATCAATATGGACCGTCCGTTCTAATAGTAAATCAATCTGGACCGTTCGTGAATAAGTTACTATTTATTCCATTCTCCTATAAATAGAAGCTTAATTCTTCTTTCATTCTCACCAATTCACTGAGATTCACAAGAGAAGCTATAGAGAGAGAAACTATAGAGAGCAAGAAGAAGAGTATTCTGCTACTTCACTATTGCAGTATCTAGTCTTCTACTAAGGTAAGGGATGTTATTTTCGTTTGGTAAGGGATGTTATTTTCGTTTGGTAAGAGATATTATTTGTTGTATTCGTAAGGGGTATTATTTCTTTCGTATTCATAAGGAATACTATTTTTCGTATTCATCCTTTAATATATGCCTAATAACTCACGACGCGGATTACGTCTTCGTATGATGGTAAAAATTCATTTGCAGTTTCATATGTTATTTTTTTTCATATTTATAAATCTAAACTTACTATGGTAAGTATTGCTTCTATAATTCCTGAAATTAGTGGAATATCCTTGAGTTGTGCGCTTCATCTAGTATCGTTTCGTTGGAATATTGATTTGAACTTTCTTATTAAATATCAATATTTTCACCCGGGGTACTATTTACGAGTTACTATTCACGGGTTACTATTCACTATAATATTATTCACTCGGGTATTCGGGGCACTTTTCATGCCGGGGTACTATTTACGAGTTACTATTTATGGGTTACTATTCACCCGATTACTATTCACTTAAATATTATTCACTCGGGTATTCGGGGCACTTTTCGTGTCGGAGTACTATTCTCGAGTTACTATTCACTCTAGTATTATTTATTCGGGTATTCGGGGCACTTTTCATGCTGGGGTTACTATTCACTCACGGTACTATTCCTTAAAATCTTTATTCACTCGGTACTATTCAATTCAAAAATTTATTTCTTATGACCAAATTATTTTGATACGTGGATATTATTCTTGAATTTTACTCCATAAAGCAGTATTATGTTGACAATTTGAATATTTTTGAAATCTGGATAAATTTAAAGTCTTTAATATTTATCATTGATCTTACTTGATTGAATCTTTATATCATTGTCATCATTTTCATGCTTATATTGTGTTGAAAGTCATCTTTGACCCGTAGTGCAAAGATGGATTGTTGATTAATTGTTTTACAGTTGTATGTCTTTGGCCGTAGTGCAAAGATGGACTATTGATTATTAATTTTACAGTTGATATCTTTGGTCGTAGTACAAAGATGAACAGTTGATTGATAGCTTTGGCCTGTAGAGCAAAGATGGACAGGTGTATGACATGATCATGACCACCGGTGATACTAACGAATATACTTGGCCCGTAATGCATGGATAATTCGATGATGTGTTTGGTAGGATCATGACCATAGTTGAATGTCTTTGGCCGTAGTACACTGACAGACAATTAATTGGTGTGATCATGACCATTGGTTTTATAGTTGATTATCTTTGGCCCATAGTGCAAAGATAGACAACTGATTGGTATGATCATTGTTATTACATTTGAATATCTTTAGCCTTTGGGGTAAGGATATTGAGTAAACATTCTATTAAGCATTTGTGGCAAGGAGAAACTATTGATTTACACGATTATAAATATGAATTGTCAATTTAACTATAATCTTTAGTGGTTCAGGTGAAGACAGATGATGCAAGTTCTCTTTGTATTGGGTACAACAAATAACTGTTGATGAGTATTACATGAATGAAATATTAACAATAGACTTTTAATTTGGAGGAGATAGTAGACATTATGTTCTACTTGACTCTTCTAATGGATTGTTGATTCCGCTGCAATTATGGTTGAAAAATTTTATCATCTACCATATGTTCTAAATCTCTGATTTATTACTGACGAAGGCTATTGATAATTTAATTATCTTTAGTCATGATATTCTTTATCGGCTAGTTGTGCTCACCCTTTTTTGCTTCACAATTCCTTTCGTGTAATAAGAATGTAAATTTGGGTCGAAAGGGGATAACAGGGAATAATAGTGTGATGGTCCGAGATTGTCGAAGTTTCTCAATACATTATAAAACGGAATGACATGTAATATATAATTGTATTGAGGACCTAAGATGTGTGTGTCGTATTTTATACGTCACTTAATAATTGATTTTGGTGAACAACAATAGGGTGATGAGAACCCGACTTTGAAAGCGCCAAAAGTGCATCTCATTAGAATGAACAGGATTGTAATCTTCTCGTTCTTCTTGGGGTCTTGAAATATTTGCTGCTGTATTTTATATGGCATTGTAATAATTTGAGTTTGGATACTGTCTATGAGACAATATTGTATTAAAACTCACAGCTTTAAACTTGTGGTTATTCGTATTTCATGCAGCTTCAACAGTTGTATAAATGAAGTTTGTATTTGATTTCTGAAGTGTGATATCTGACAACTCAAAATGGGTCATGTGAACCTATTTTGGAGGCGTCACAATAACACACTTTTCTTGTTATGATATGTTTTTCTTAATCTCATCTATATTAACATCATTATTACTAGATTAATACTCGTGCAAGACACATGCTACTTCTTTATATATATATATATATATATATATATATATATATATATATTTTTTATGAAATGTTTGTTTCAATAAATATTTTATTAATTAACATATTTTTTTAATAAATATTTATTGCCTAAATACAACAAGGTGAATCAAAGTCATCAAACTTTCTCTTATCAGTAATGCATGTATACCAAATAAGACATGACTACACTTGGCATATATATATATATATATATATATATAAAAAAAAAATGTGTCTGTCTATTTGTTTTAGGAAGATAAAGCATCACATTCATACATATAAATACATTACTAATTAAATCATGACAAATATGCATGCAAGATAATATATGAATTAGCATGTATACATTTATTCTTAATTATTTTGTATCTTACGGTATGCTTTTTTACTTGACGTTTTAAGATAAAACACGAAAATTAAGAAATGTAATTAATATTTTACCCAATTAATTAAAATAAGTACTACCTTCGTTCTTAAAAAATTGTCGTTTAAGGTTTTTGCACATAAATTAAAAAAATATCATTTATCAAATAAAATTTGTTTGAAATTCTATCACTACCGCTTTATAGGAAGTTGAAAACTATTAATATAAGGAAGATAATTTCTTGGGACAATGAGAGAAGGTAGGGGTAATATAAAAAAATAAATAATTTATTCTCCTCGAAAATTGTAAACGACAAACTTTTTGGAAGAAATTTTTTTTCTAAGACGACAATCTTTTAGGAACGGAGGGAGTATAAAATTTCAATACTACCCTTTAAAATTCATTGAAAAAGATGAAAGATAAACAAATTAATATTGAATGTATGAATAATATGATAAACTAAGTCATTAATGCTTCTTTGGAATTTTTAAACGTCAAATAAAAAGAAACAAAAATCATTTTCTAAAAAAACAAGTAAAAAGGAACGGAGGGAGCATGTGTGATAACTGAGTCAACTCATTGAATTTATTAATTATAAGGTATTATTAATATTGTTATTATTATTTTCCAATTTAAGTATGTAGCAATATTATATTATTGCTATTGTTATAAATATATAAATTCACCCAAATTGAATTCTCCCCAACTTGCAATAAAGGTAATTAATAATAAATACTGGATTTTGATAGTCTATATTTCTTATTTGTATGAGTCGTACTATATATATGACAATAAATTTATGTAGATTATAAATATTAACATATATTGGGATAAAAATTTAAAATGATCTTATCCTAATTTATTATATATCATTACTTTCTCTTATTAGTAATGCATGTATATCAAATAAGACATGACTACACAAGAATTCAACATTTGGCATATATATATACCCAAAAAAAGGGGTTAAGTTCAGATGACCAACTGGGATTTGGGTGGTTTCCCACTTAACCACCTGTAGTCAGTAAAACTATATTTAAACTCTCGACTTTTTGAGTTGAAGTGAAAACGTTACCTTTTCAATCCAACTTAACCGTGCGTGTATGTCAGACGCCAAAAATGCGTGAAAAAGTACTAAAACAGTCAAAAAAGACTAGTAAATCTCCAAATACCCCCTTCTTCTTCCTCAAACCACAATCTTCTCTCTCATTTCTCACTCCTCAAACCGTGCGTCCTCTCTCTCTCATTTCAAGCAAAAGATTCACAGAGATTTCTTGGAAGAAAATAGAGATTCAGTCCGTGCGGTAGTTGTAAACACTAAGATTGGGGCTGATTTGAAGTCGATTGAGTCACGCCTGTGTTAGAGATTGTGTCGAAGTTACGGTGGGGTTTGGATAAAATTGATTTGGGGAAATGTAGAGAGAAAGGAATTAGGGTTACGAATACACCTGACGTGCTTACAGACGATGTAGATGATTTAGTTATTGGGCTGGCGTTAGCCACCCCGAGGAAGATTTGTGCGTCTGATACTTTTGTCAGAAACGGCTTGTGGAAGAAAGAAAGAACAGAGCCAAAACAAAAGATTTTCAAGCAAATTTTTGGAGTCCGATCCGAAGATGGTCAAAATATATGTTTGTCAAATGAAGAAAAATTAAGGAAATTGCAAGAGTAGAGAGCTGATTTGGAAATGGAAATGGTTGCTTTTTTGTCGTGGAGTTGGAATTACAGTACTTTAGCAAGCTTATTTTTTTTTCAAGGCTATTTTTAATTTTCCATGTTGTCCTGCGTCTCCAAAGATATGGATCGGTAGCTCTTCAATCGCTATCACGACCACATACATTCATGGGAAGGGCTTATAAATTATTTGTAAGCTAATTAGAGTTGGTTAATGTAAGACCCCGAAATTTTTTTAAATAAAAAGGAATTTCCTTTATTTATTATCTTGAAATAGTAAGGGTTAATTTGATTAATGTGGATAGTTAAGGGTTAAATACGCAAATATTTCAAAATAAGCAAGTGGTTATAAAATATTCATTTTTGTGCTCTGAATATTCGTTGGTCGTGGAATATTCAGATCTGTTTGGGAATATTCGTATTTACCAAGCAGCCCCATGTGTGGGCCCCATAACGAAAGCGATTGGATGAAGAAAACGACAAATATAAGTCGGTTAAAAATAACGGTGTAGTTATTCTGCTAAGACCGCTGAATACCCTTGGGTTAGAATACGATGTCTGCGTGGTTGCACAAAGAAGTTACACGCGGTATTGCACAAAGATTGTTGAATTATTGATCCTTACGTAAGAAGGCACTACTCAATAATTTTCACAAGAGTTACTCGCTCAATATTTTATTTTATTGATTCAATAATTGCTGCGTTGATATTTTATATTATCATTGTTCAATAATTGTCATCGCACAAAGATTTCCCATTATCGCATCAATAATTCATATTATTTGAATAATATTATTAGATAACATTATTGGCAATGTCTAGAAAGTTCTGTTCAAGGAGAGGTTTGGTCACCTAATTGCGCCGCAAGAGGAGAGATCCTTATTGAAAGCCCCTCTTTCTGGGAAATGTACCTGGTTGTCATAAATGTGATTCGTAATATTATTTGTGAATAATTAATTATTGATTCATATGATAAGGAAATATTTATTTTATATGAATATAAATGATGGATTTATTTATGTGGTTATTAATGAAGGAATTAATGTTGAGGTGTTTTATCAAGATTTTATCTGGATTGAGGTATTAAAAATCAAATCGTGGTTTTGAGATATATTATGGGGTTATAATTTTTAATCCGACCGCTTGGATTGTGGTAATTTTTGATATGTTATACATACATAAGTTGAGTATATGTCCACAAATTTTGAACCGTTAAAAATGCACGAATGATTTGTTGTGAATTTTAAGAGGTGTCTGATTCTAAAGTAGGGTTATAATTGATTTTGGTGGAAAATTCTAGAATTGAGTGGACCCCACTTGTGGTTGGTGAAGAAATGTGCTGAATTTTATTTCAAATGTGGTAGGTGGCAATAGTAGCGGTAAAGCCCATCGTGTAGCAGTCAAGTCCGCTTTACGGCTAATATTTTCCTATAAATAGAGGGCTAAGTTAGAATTGAAAATCACACCGTAAACAAAGTTTTCTCTTTTCTCTATATTATTGAGCGTATTTTGTGAGTATTTAGATACTTTGAGAGTTCTTTGTCAAAGATAAGTTTCATTCAAAGATCACTCCGACCTTTCCTTCCAAGTAATCGATTCTTTGAGGTAAGGGATGTTATTTTCTTCTCGATGATGATATTATTTCTTCAATATCATTATCTTCAAATATTGTTGGAAGTTTTTATCAAATTTGGAACTTTTTCATGCTCTGGGTTACTATTCATGAGTTACTATTCACGAAGTTACTATTCATGAGTTACTATTCACGAAGTTACTATTCACGAGTACTATTCATGAAGCGTGAAAATGTTTTTTGTGGAATTTCTATCTTTTGGTGTGAGTTACTTATTCACGATACTAAGACTATTCACGATACTGACACTATTCACGAAATCACGGCACTATTCAATCAAAAATGAAAATTTTTCTTTTCGCCTAAAATATCTATTCGGATACTAGCTTTTGATTGTATCCATGTTTTTGATCATTCTTGAATTTTACACCACTATGATTATTTTTGAGGTATTTTTGGACGTGGATAAAACCAAGTATGAATCCTTAATCCTTGACATTTTGTTTCACCGGATTCGCTTTTTTAAAAATATTTTTCATCATCCTCGCCTTAAATGATGATATTATTGAATATCTTTGGCATGTAGTGCAAAGATGAATGATTTCAAGAATATCTTTGGCCCGTAGTGCAAATATGAAAGGTGTTTAAATGAATACGACCGATCGATGAATATCTTTGGCCTTTTAGTGCAAAGATGAACAGTGTTGAGATGAAATATGACCGATTGATGAATATCTTTGGCCTCAGTAGTGTAAAGATGAATATTTGATTTGAGATGAATATCGATTGATGTTACAGTGGATAAAATATTGATGATGGACCGTTAAATTCATAGATTATAGTAGATTTCATTCTCTACGTAACTCTTCTATGAATTATTATTTCACTGCGAATATTGATCTCAAACTTGTTGTCTATTGTATTCTATCGATTTTTCCTCGTTGGAGACTAACGATAATTTGTTGTATATTATCTTAGTCATAACATTCTTTATCGGGCTAGTTGAGCTCACCCTTTTCCTTGTTGTTCCATTTTTCTTCTCGTGAGGCGAGAATGTAGCGAGTACTAGTGGGGTATGGAATGAAGGTTCTAGAGAGAGTTGTTTAGTAGTCCTCACCATTATTGTAAAATAATATATCAATAAATGTGATGAGGATTTATTTGAGTATAAATATTGTCTGAAGATAATATTTGTATTTAAACTCACGCTTTTATTGTTGTGATAATAAAGTTGTAGTTGTTTCTGCACCATGTATTTGGCGACTTCGTAATGGGTTGGATGGAATGGACCTATTTTGGGGTCGCCACGCTTGGTATCGAGCTTAGGATATGATCTCCGGCGAGATCGGGAATAGAACTAGGAGGGGAGAGACGAGTAAATCCTTCGCTAGTGTGTCCTACCTAAGCTTATTGTTGGTTGGTCATAATATAGGGGTATTATGTGATTTGTTAATTTATTTAATTAACCCTTGTTTTATGACAGTAATTGAGAATGTCGACTGAGAATATTAATAGTGGTGTAAATGAGACCGTGGAGATGCCTGTACTTAACAACGAGGAGAACGTGCAACAAAGTCGGCAATGTACCTCCGTGAATAACACCACCGAAAGCGATGATGAACGAGGGATGTTTAGAAGCTTTTGCGCTTCATGCAAAATCGATTTAGGAGACTCGTGTTCAAAATACGAGGAGGAGATGATAGCAATTCACGGGTGGTCACAAACAAGCGCTTCAAAGAGTCAGACCACCGCACTGGGAAAGCGAGATCCGATCATGGCGGAAAACATGGGTCAAGCAAATTACCAAGATATTCGATGTCTTGATGATGTACGGAGGAACAAAAAGTTCCATTCGCTACTTTTATGTTCCGTGGTGAGGCAGACATCGGTGGAATCAGTGAAGCGCACCCATCCAAATTTCACGCACTCAAAGATGTCATGGGAGACGTTTGAAACAGTTCAATGACAAGTACTTCCCCGAAAGTATTCGCTATATATGAAGGAAGTGGAGTTTATTAGATCGAGCGTAATAATACGACGGTATCCCAAAGACGAGGCGGTTTCATGGAGTTATCCAGTTTGCACCTCATTTGGTGGAGAATGAGGAACGATGACGCGGATGTTTCGAGAGGTTTGAAACCCGGATACGCCAAGATCTCATTTCTCATAAATTTTCTCTCTATTCGGATGTTGTAAATGTGGCTCATTGTTAGAGCGAGATAACGAAAGTACGCTCAACCGAGGGACCATAACCGTGGATCATACCAAAGATAGTAGTAATCGTAATAACGATAACCAAAGTGGAGAAAGAAGAATACTGACAAAGGCGGTAAACCACTCTGTGGTAATCGTGGCCATGAAAATAGAAGAAGCGAGTCGGGAGGAGATTTTAAAAGAGGAGATTCAACAACGACCATGTGAAGACGCCGGCAGCCAAAGAGCAACCGGGTTCCAAGGAGGAGAAAGACCACCGGTCAGACATGTTACAAATGCGGAAAGAGGGACATATCACCCCAAACCGCCCACAACAGTTCAAGGTGTGCTATAATTGTGGAAAGGAAGGACATATCGCCGAGATTGTACGATAAATGAAACCTAGTTCAATGGGGATTATGACTCAAAAGGATGTCCCGTAAAAGTCAAAGTCAACGATTCTGGAAGAGCGTTTGTCGTGACCGGGTCAAAATACGAGGAACCCGAACGGTTAGCATCGTTAGTTAATTATAAATTCTTGCGAAGTTTATACCTTACTAGATACCTGGGTTCTACCCATTCTTTTATCTCTCTTGCTTGCACTCAACGCTTGAACTTGACTACGGAGAAATTAGACTTTGACCTATTTATGGAGACTCAGTTAGAGAAACTTTCATTACATCCGTTGTTTAAAAAATCTTGTTTGATTCAAGTTGGCACCATTACCTTACCCGTGACCTTATCTCTTTAAAGATACTTGCTTTTGGGGATTGATTGGTTAACTACTCATCACGCCAAAATTGATTGCTTTTGTAAGGTCATTAGTTTTCATATTCCTAAGCAACTCATTTATTCAACTCAAGCAATCAAACCATTGTAGTCAAACATTTTCATATCAAGCCATGAAGTCATTCGCTTATTACGGATGTCAAGTTTTCTTAGTCCATGTTATGGATTTGAATAAAGACACGCCGATTTGAATAATATTCTTGTTGTTGTTGATTTTTCCCGACGATTTCAAGAATTTATCGCTTACTCCCAAAGATCGATATTAAATTTTGTATCGACTTTGAACCCCTAAGACAAAACTCATTTCTAAAATCTCATATCGAATGGCTCCTATTGAACTTCGTGAGTTAAAATTCAACTATAGAATTTGGTACACGAGCCTTTATCTTGTGACTTCCTTTGTGGAATTCACCTAAGCCGAACTCTCTGTAGGGGACGCCATATTCGTGCGATAAAGTAAATCGATAGGTGTCATTGTGACGTCATATCCAAGGTTGAGATATGAGTCACGATTGAGAACAACCTAAGCTCAGTAATCGAAATACGTAGCTTTCAGGCTTAGTTGGTTATTATCGGAGATTCGTTGAAGGATATTCTCGAATCGCTATTCCATTAACTTAGCCGACTCGAAAAGATACAAAATTCGAATGGAGCAAGGAATGTGGGAAGAGCTTCAAGAACTCAAGAGGAGACTCATTTCAAAGACATGTTCACGACCATGCCATCCTCGAAAAGCGAACGTGGTAGCCGACGTGTTGAGTAGAAGATCGTATACAAGTACGAGTACAATATCACAAAGACTCATTTCAGAATAATATACAAATAATAGAGATGGAGATGAAAACTCTAGGTACCCACGTGATGATATACGAGTGCGTGATGATATACTGAGTATAATCGACTTTAATCGATAAAGTTAAAGTCGCTCAAGCTACACAATCGAGTGATGAATTTGAAGAAGGAGGTGCAAGAAGTTGTTATTTTAAAAGCGAAGAATCGGTGAGGTGAGGAAAGCTCAAACCTTCGATTTATTAATCCATTTGAAATTCTCGATCGAATAGGAACCGCGGCCTATGTACTCGCTTTTACCACCAAGTACGACGCGTGTTCATAACGCTTTTCACGTGATCGATGTTACGTAAATATGTGGACGACTCGAAACACGCTCATTGAAGTTAGAACCCCACGAGATAGCCAAGACTTAACGCGACGAGGAGGTACCGCCAAGATTTTGTAGAGGAAAGAATAATGACCTATGTACCGAGGTTATACCATAAGTTAAAGTTTTGTGGAGAAACCATGCTATTGAGGAAATGACTGGGAGTTGGAAACGAAAATGAAAGCGAGGTATCTTTACCTTTTCAAACACTGTATCGTGTCGAATTTCGAGGACGAAATTTCATAAGAGGGAGGTTGTAAGACCAAAATTTTTTAAATAAAAAGGAATTTCCTTTATTTATTATCTTGAAATAGTAAGGGTTGATTTGATTAATGTGGATAGTTAAGGGTTAAATACGCAAATATTTCAAAATAAGCAAGTGGTTATAAAATATTCATTTTTGCTCGGGAATATTCGTTTGGTCGTGGAATATTAAATCTTTGTGTGGAATATTCGTATCGACGGCGCTAGCGACCGTGTGTGAGCCCTATAACGGAAAAGCGATTGGATGAAGAAAACGACAAATATAAGTTGGTTAAAAATAATTGTGTAGTTGTTACTGCTAAGATCGTTGGAATACCCTTGGGTTAGAATACGATGTCTGGCGTGGTTGCACAAAGAAGATACTACCTGTATTGCATGCATTGTTGAATTATTGATCCTTACGTAAGAAGGCACTACTCAATAATTTTCACAATGAGTTATTGTCAATATTTTATTTTATTGATTCAATAATTCTCGTTGATATTTTATATTATTGTTGTTCAATAATTGTCATCGCACAAAGATTTCCCATTATCGGATCAATAATTCATATTATTTGAATAATATTATTAGATAACATTATTGGCAATGTCTAGAAAGTTCTCATCTAGGAGAGGTTTGGTCACCTAATTGCGCGCGCCAAAGAAGGAGAGATCCTTATTGAAAGCCCCTCTTTCTCGGGAACAATGGTTGTCATTATAAATGTGATTACAGTAATATTATTTGTGAATAATTAATTATTGATTCATATGATAAGGAAATATTTATTTTATATGAATATAAATGATGGATTTATTTATGTGGTTATTAATGAAGGAATTAATGTTGAGGTGTTTTATCGATTATTTTATCTGATTGGAGGTATTAAAAATCAAATCGGGGTTTTGAGATATATTGCGGGGTTATAATTTTTAATCCGACCGCTGGATTGTGGTAATTTTGGATATGTTATACATACATAAGTTGAGTATATGTCCACAAATTTTGAACCGCTTAAAATGCACGAATGATTTGTTGTGAATTTTAAGAGGTGTCGGATTCTAAAGTAGGGTTATAATTGATTTTGGTGGAAAATTCTAGAATTGAGTGGACCCCACTTGTGGTTGGTGAAGAAATGTGCTGAATTTTATTTCAAATGTGGTAGGTGGCAATAGTAGCGGTGTAAAGCCATCGTGTAGCAGTGTCAAGTCTCGCTTGGTGGGCTAATATTTTCCTATAAATAGAGGGCTAAGTTAGAATTGAAAATCACACCGTAAACAAAGTTTTCTCTTTCTCTATATTATTGAGCGATTTTGTGAGTATTTAGATACTTTGAGAGTTCTTGCTCAAGATAAGTTTCATTCAAAGATCACTCCTTAGAGCCTTTCCTTCCGGCACTTCGATTCTTTGAGGTAAGGGATGTTATTTTCTTCTCGATGATATTATTTCTTCAATATCATTATCTTTGAAATATTGGTTGGAAGTTTTATCAAATTTGGAACTTTTTCATGTCGGGGTTACTATTCATGAGTTACTATTCACGAGTTACTATTCATGAGTTACTATTCACGAGTTACTATTCACGAGTACTATTTATGAAGCGTGAAAATGTTTTTTGTGGAATTTCTATCTTTTGGTGTCGAGTTACTATTCACGATACTCACGGACTTATTCACGATATCTGACACTATTCACGAATACGGCACTATTCAATCGAAAAATGAAAATTTTTCTTTTAAATCTAAAATATCTATTCGGATACTAGCTTTGATTGTATCCATGTTTTGATCATTCTTGAATTTTACACCACTATGATTATTTTTGAGGTATTTTTTGACGTGGATAAAACCAAGTATGAATCCTTAATCCTCGACATTTTGTTTCACCGGATTCGCTTTTAAAAATATTTTCATCATCCTCGGTCTTAAATGATGATATTATTGAATATCTTTGGCATGTAGTGCAAAGATGAATGATTTCAAGAATATCTTTGGCACAGTAGTGCAAAGATGAGCAAGTGTTTAAATGAACACGACCGATCGATGAATATCTTTGGCCTTTAGTGCAAAGATGAACAGTGTTGAGATGAACATGACCGATTGATGAATATCTTTGGCCCAGAAAGTAAAAGATGAATATTTGATTTGAGATGAATATTGATTGATGTTACAGTGGATAAAATATTGATGATAGATCGTTAAATTCATAGATTATAGTAGATTTCATTCTCTCACGTAACTCTTCTATGAATTATTATTTCATCATGCGAATATTGATCCGAAACTTGTTGTCTATTGTATTCTATCGATTTTTCCTCGCTGGAGACTAACGATAATTTGTTGTATATTATCTTAGTCATAACATTCTTTATCGGGCTAGTTGAGCTCACCCTTTTCCTTGTTGTTCCATTTTTCTTCTCGTGAGGCGAGAATGTAGCGAAGTACTAGTCGGGGTATGGAATGAAGGTTCTAGAGAGAGTTGTTTAGTAGTCCTCACCATTATTGTAAAATAATATATCAATAAATGTGATGAGGATTTATTTGAGTATAAATATTGTCTGAAGATAATATTTGTATTTAAACTCACGCTTTTATTGTTGTGATAATAAAGTTGTAGTTGTTTCTGTACCATGTATTTGGCGACTCAGAATGGGTTGGATGGAATGGACCTATTTTGGGGTCGTCACAGTTAACATTTGAAAGTTTTGATAAACACATGGGAAGAGGTCTAGTATGGTTGCTACTTTAATATGATATGGTGGATATTATGAGATAAGAATTGGGCTACCTGTAGATAAATTATTGTGATTACTACTTTAATTCTTTTCATTGAGAAAGTGTAAGTTGAAAAGTTTTTAGTTTGAGAGACATTTTGTCCCCTTAAGAAATATGCTTATTACTATCTTCTTCATGTATTGAGCTTTATTTGACTGCAACCTTTTGATCTGTAGATGGCTTGCAACCTTATTCTTTCAATTCTTGCCAAATGTACTTATTTTTGTGAGCATGTATATAGTGATTCCCTCATCTCTGTCTTATCTCTCTAAGTTTGAGAGGCATCTCACTGTGTCTGGGGAGCAAAGAGCTGCACTTTTGAAGATGGTTTGCTTCTTTCTGGTAAACCTTATCCTCCTCGTGGCTCACGATGGAATCATAATTAGAAAGTGCAATTTTGAGTATGGGAGGTGTTACTTGGATGGGGAAGATTGTAAAAGGATTGAAGCGATGACATGAGTGCTTCGTTCCTGTCAAGATCATGCCTTTCATCTATCGCATTTCTAATCACTAGTAACCATATCCACCTTGGTATGCCAGTCGTGATCTGTCGTTTTCAATATATATATATATATATATATGGAGGGTAATTAAGTCTTTAGCCAACTCAAGTAACAGAGTTAAGACAGAAAGCATTTATTCACTTCAACTCAAAAAGTCGGGAGTTTAAATGTAGCTTTACTGACTACAGGTGGTTAAGTGGAAAACCGCCAAAACCCCAAGTGGTCATCTGAACTTAACCAAAAAAAAAATGTGTGTCTATTTCTTTTTAGGAAGATAAGGCATCACATTCATACATATAAATACATTACTAATTAAATCATGACAAATATGCATGCAAGATAATATATGAATTAGTATGTATACATTTATTCTTTCTGTATCTTGCAGTATGCTTTTTTACTTGACGTTTTAAGAGAAAATACGAAAATTAAGAAGCACAATTAATATTTTGTCTGATTGATTAAAATAAGTATAAAATCTCAATACTATCCTTTAAAATTCATTGGAAAAGATGAAAGATAACCAAAATAATATTGAATGTATGAATAATATGGTAAACTAAGTCATTAATGCTTCTTTGGAATCTACAAACGACAAATAAAAATAAACTAATTTCATTTTCTAAAAATACAAATAAAAAGGAACGGAGGGAGCATATGTGATAACTAACTGAGTCAACTCATTGAATTTTTTAATTATGTGTGAATATAATCAGAGCCGGTCCTGGGCAAGGGCCAACAGGGCAACAGTCCAGGGCCCACAGTTGAGAGGGGCCCAAATTTTTTTATAAGCTATATATTTATGTGTATAAAAAAATAAAATAATAAAAAGATTAGCGATATTATACATTAAAAATGATATGTTAGAAAACATTAAATATGATAGTATAACTGATGATTTTGCATCTAAAAGTGCAACAAGAAGACATTTTAAATGATGTTTTGTAGTTTAAATTTCATTGGAAAAAATTAAAGAAATACTCACTGTAGTTGGTAGGTTTTACTGATTACACCATTGAACTTTTAATTTTTTAAATTACACCACTAAACTAATTATTATTTTGAAATTGGGTCATTCCGTTAAAAAATTAAACGGACGTTAATTTTTTATCTACAAAATTAATAAATTACCCACTGTAGTTGGCACATTTTACTAATTATACCATTGAACTTTTAATTTTTCAAATTACCACATCAAACTAATTAAAAATAATTATTTTAAATATTTTAAAAATAATTATTTTAAATATTTTAAAAATATTTATTATTTTAAGTAAAAAATATTAGAAACTTTTTTCTTCATAAAATGAGTAGAGTTTCATAAAATATAGATTCAAAAAATTAAAGTGATTTTAAATTAAATTAATGTCTCTACTTAATTTTTTAACAGAATGACCCATTCTTAATATTAGAAATTTTAAAAAAAACTAAAAATAGAAATTAAAATAAAAAAAAAGAAAAGATAAATAGAAAAACTGATTCAATTTTTCCAAAAAAGAAATTAATAATTTTATAAATAAATATTATTTTCAAGAAAAAAATTGGAAAATTCTTCATATTTTAAAAAAATGAGTAAAATTTTATAAAATATAGATTCAAAAAATAAACTTTATTTTCAAAAGGAAAAAAAAATAAAAATCAATAAGGTTTCATAAAACTTTAATTTTTTTAAATCTATATTTTATGAAACTTTACTCATTTTATGGAAAAAAATTAAAGATTCTAATTTTTTTTGAAAATAATAATTATTTTAAAAAATATTTTAAAAAATTATTTTTAATTTATATAATGGGGTAATCTGAAAATTAAAAATTCAATGGTGTAATCAAGAAAAACACTACAATTGGGTAATTCATTAGTTTTGTAGATAAAAATTAACGTCTGCTTATTTTTTTTTTAATGTAATAACCCAATTTCAAAATAATAATTAGTTTAGTGTGGTAATTTAAAAAATTAAAAATTCAATTGTGTAATCAGTAAAATTTACCAACTACAATGGGTATTTCATTAGTTTTACCGATTTCATTGATATTTTTATTTTGTAGGTACATGTGATGATTCTTTGCTTCGATGACATTTTAAAGTGTTCTTCTTTATCTTTTGTAATTTTTTATAATTTTAATAAAAATAATTAGTTGATAATTTATTTATTTTTTATTTAATTTATATAAAGGGGCACACTTGAGAAAATTTGCCCTAGACATTAGAAAACCCAGGACCGGCTCTGAATATAATTAAATATAAGGTATTATTATTATTTTCCAATTTAAGTACGTAGCAATATTATATTATTGCTATTGTTATAAATATATAAATACACCCAAATTGCATTCTCCTAACTTGCAATAAAGGTAATTAATAATAAATACTGGATTTCGATAGTCAATATTTCTTATTTGTATGAGTCATACTGTATATATATATATATATATATATATATATATATATATATATATATGACAATAAATTTATTAAATTATAAATATCGATATATATTGGGATAAAATTTAAAATGGTCTTATTCTAATTTATTATATATCATTACTTAGAATTCTGCACAAGTCGCTGATAAATTTATCGAAATATAAATCATTTTCCTATTGATAAATGAGACGTAAAACTAACCACTTTATAAGAAATTTAAAACAGCATAATATACTATATTTGTCTTGGTATCTTAAGGTTAGGCTATTGGTCTCATTCAACAATCTCAAGTCATCCTTTTAATTTGAAAGTGTTACTATTATCGAAATATAATTAAATTATAATTATAATTTTTGAGTTCAAGTAGAATTCATTATTCATTAGAAAATATAATATACAACAATACAATTTTCTTATTATGATATTTTTCCTAATCTCATCTATATATTACCATCATTATTACTACTATTATTACTAAATTATAGTCGTGCAAGACATGCTAGTTCTTTATATATATATATATATATATATATATATATATATATATATATATATTGCTTTTATATATGAAATGTTTGTTTTAATATATATTTTACTAATTAAAAATGTTTTTTTTTAAAATATTTATTGCCTAAATAGAACAAGGTCGATTAAAGTCATCAAACTTTCTCTTATTAGTAATGCATGCATGTATACCAAATATGACATGACTACACAAGAATTTAACATTTGGCATATGTTCTTTATATTTGCTTTTAGGAAGATAAAGTATCACATGCATGCATATAAAGACATTACTGAATAAATCATGACAAATATGCATGCAAGATAATATATGAATTAGCGTGCATACATTTGTTCTTAATTATTCTTTATATTACATTATACTAACTCCCTTATTTTTTACAATTGACGTTTTAAGCAACTTAAAGCCTTTTAAAGGCTCCACCATTTATTTTGGTGGTTATATTCCTTTCAATTGATTTCTAACATTTAAATTAATCTTGATCCTTTCCTGCTTTTAAATGTAAGGTATTATTATTCCAATTTAAGTAGCATTATATTATTGCTATTGTTGTAAATATATAAATACACCCAAAGTGCATTCTCCCTAACTCACAATTACGCTTTGTTTTTGAGTTTTAAAATGGACAGAAAAAAAAAATGGACAAAAAAATTAAGTTTTCTTTCCAATTCTTATGTTTCTGAGTTTTTTAATAAACAGAAAAGAAAAGAAAAGAAATGGATAGAAAATTTGGCTACTTTTCCTACTAAAGTTTTCCGTCCAAAATTTGCCTGATTTGGACGGAAAAGAAATTGGAATAAGTAATATTTTTATAATTTTCATATTATCCTCAATTTTAATATAATAAATTTTAAATTACAACTCATGTCCTAAATTTTAAAATTTTTATTCTTTTCTATTAAAAACTCAGAAACAACATAAAGGAAAACTTCAAGTTTTCTATTATTTTCTTTTCTGTTTTAATTTAAATTTTGTATTCTTTTCTTTTTTTGTTCAAAACTTGAAAACATAGTGTTAAGGTAATTAATAATAAATAGTGGATTTCGATAGTATGTATTTCTTGTTTGTATGAATCTTGTTATATCAATAAATTTATATAGATTATACATATCCACATATATTTGAAAAAAAATTAAAATAGTCTCATTTTAATTTATTATAAATTAATTGCTTAGAATTGCGTATAATTAAGTTGCTCGAAATCATATATTTCCCATTTGATAAATGTGGCGTACAATTAACCACTATATAAGAAATTTAAAACAGCACGACTGCCATTTGCAATCAAATTACTTTGAGTGGTTTAATTGTTTGCCATGGAAAAGATCATTTTGTCTCTCCTCATCTTAGCACTTTATTTTTCCAGTACAGCAAATGCTTTTTGTCTATTTGCAAAGTACAAGATTATTATTCAAGACGATATTCCTGACGGTGATATTCGTGTTCATTGCAAATCAGGCGATAATGATTTAGGAGATCACACCCTTCATTCTGGGGGAACCTACGGCTGGCATTTCTGCCAAAATTTGTTTCACAACACACTCTTCTTTTGCCATTTCTACAGGAACTCGAAGCAACAAAGTTTTGATGTTTTTAATAAAACGATGTCGGATTTATGTTTCGTTGAGAAAGGATATGGGGAATGCACCTGGGTAGTTAAGCCCGACGGATTTTACTATTCGGATTTCAAAGCAGCTTTATTGAAGAAACAATACGATTGGAGTTAGATAAAATTAAGATAATTTTTCTATGTATATCATCATGACTGCATGAGTGAGTTATGCAATATATGATCACGACTGCATGAGTGAGGGGCATGCATTTGACTTATTGTCTTTTTGTTTACATAAAATTAAAATGACATTATTAAGTATCATTATATATATATATATATATATACAAGTTACTTACTTTTCTGAAGAACTTTAGTTTATTCGGCTATATATAGTATTGTAATTCTCCAAAATAGAGGTTTTTGGTGCCCTAATAATTATATGAGAGTTTGGAATTTGGGAGTGGTTAGCATAAAATTAATTTTGGTCAATTGATTATCTGATGTTGATACGCGGCTAGGAGCGATCTCTTTCTCTGCGTGTCAATATCATCAGATAATCGATCGACCAATTTATATCAGAATGGGATCCTAGAGATTGTATGAGATATGTGTTGTATTTGTTGGGGGATTAGAGCCGAGTATGTGGGGTTATTTAAAAAGTTAGAGGTGCCTTGAAGGTCTTTTTTTTTCTTTTTTGAAAAATTAAGTCCAAATGACTGTAATATATAAAAACCGATAAAAAGGAAAGACTACAAATGACAATTCTTCTAAATAAATAACACCTAACAAATCAAAAGGATGGTCAATCGTAATAGTAGATAGTAGTCGTAGACACCAAAAGTACATGATAATAATTGACAATGTTAAATTATATTATATAAGAAATTATTTATATAAATAAATACATTAAATATAGTTGATAATGTTAAATTTTATTATTTAAGAAATTATTCATACAAATAAATATATTGAATATGATTAACAATTTTAAATTCTATTTCTTACAAATTTATTTATAAAAATAAATACATCATATATAGTTGACAAAATTAATTTTTATTACTTAAAAATTATTTATACAAATATTTTATGCATTTAAATTATTTAAATCTATTTAAGGTGGGGGTATTTTAAACATTTTTCTTAACTCTTACCCTTGGCCAGCAAAAAAAATTTCTCTAATGCCTACTAAGAGTTGCGGTCAGCAAAAAAACTATTTAAAATAGGGGTATTTTAGACATTGTTCTTAGTCACAACTCCTACCCGTGATCAATAATTTTTTTTTTCTCTTTTCTATTTGGCCAATTGGATGTCTGAATTAACTGTGTAATATATATTAGCCTATTTTTACATTCATCTAATGATAAAAACCATATATTTAATTAGAAACATCTCCCATTAATTCCAATTATCTCATTAGATATTATATAAATCTTTAAGAACATTTACACGTACCTTCGTTTAAGTGTTTTCGAACAATTATAGTACTAATGTATAAAAAACACATCAAAGAAATAACTATTATATCAAAGATCTTCAAGACCCCAATACTAGATCCATCTCCATTCCTATTAACTCCAACACCGCTATTGTTTGCTCCATCTCCATTAATTGCGACTAGTTTCAGTATTGTCATGACTAGATGTACCCTACAAAATAAAGTATAAATAATAATGAGACTCTGCAAAAATAATATAATTGACAAGAATATATAATGTAATTTTTCAAAATACATGATAGCAAAAATATCTTATAAACAAGACTTAGCCATCATCCTCAAAGTTCACAACACAATATCACATTTGCCAAGAGGATGTATCCGTTTTCCGGCAACAAATAGATAGTATTTGCTTCTAGTCATGCAAGACAATGCTTGAAACAGTTAGGCAGTAAGGCAGACACGTCTTAGGACAACCATATGTTTTTAGAGTGCAGCAAAAGCAACTACGATTTCGGAAAATATGAATTTTTGGTACTATGAAAATGAAATTTAAAATTGCTGAATTTCCTAATATGTAAAGTACTTCCAAGACAGATTTTTTTATCAAAAATACCCCGAGTTACTAACAATCTTATAGGTGGATCATGAATTCTAGCAAATATAGTTAAAACAAACAAAATAAATGTCAAGAATAGGCTATAAGATTTAACAAAATATAGTTAGTTTAAGGACTCATTCTCGGCTATAAGATTTAACAAATCTTATTTTCGCGAATGGAAGAATTGATCAATTTTTACGGATCACCAATTTGACATATCTACTTAATTAATTGGTTAGAGAATTGCATCACTATGAAGAGCATTCTCCAACATCGTTGCGATGTGTAATGATTTGGCTTAATCAAATCAATTACAGAGCTCAAATTCAGCTCTAATATCTAAAAACAGTGACTTAGGAAGAAGATTCAGAAAATAGGGAGAGAGAATACTGGGAAAGAAGTAGAGAGATTCAGAAGAATATAGAGAGAGAACAACATATTATCATTCCATGTCCTCAGCAATTACAATCTCTCGAGTATATAATACTGAGCTCACTTCTATCACACCACTGTTAAAGGAAAAAGGCTATATTAGCCTTATTACAATAAAGGAAAAGACAACAATAACCCTGATCCCCAAACTGACTATATCAACATAATAGCATGAAGGTATCCTTACAGAACAACCTTGTCCTCAAGGTTGGAATTGAGGAAATTGCTTGTGAAACTTGTCCCAATCTTCCCAAGTAGCGTCAGATGGTAAAGTGTTGGACCATTGGACTAAGACTTCAGCTGCTGATGCATTATTCTTCTTAACCATCTTCCTGTCCAGTATAGCTAATGGCTCTTGATGATTGGGTAATATACCCATGAATTGGATATACTTGGGCTTAAATTTGTGCATTATCGAGTCTTTTAGAGATATTTTTACTGTGTTTATGAGTTGTTTTGCAGATTTGGGAGCTGTGGGGGCAACATGAGATTTTTAAGATGATAATGGCATAATGGTAATTTTATCAAAGACTAGCGTCGGTATTTGGGAATTGTTCTATATGCTCTACGTAGGAAGGCCGAGCCTCTGGCTAAGGTTGACCAAAGACGCTGTGGATTGAGTTTGACTTGGCTTTGAAGATTTAATTAAGAAGTTGAATTGAGAAAGGATTGTGGTGATATGAGGAGAGTATATAGAGTTTATTTTGCTGAATTAAAGGGGGCATCAACCACAATTGGAGGCTAAGGAAGGGATTACTTGAAGATTGAAGGATTGGCTCTAGAGATTATTATTCTTCTCCTATTTTTCAATTTGTGTAATTCCTTAAGGATGATTTTCAAAGGATTGTTGGTTTTAAATTCTGTCATGAACTAATTTCTTTCATTAAGATTTCAATTGAACCTTTTATGTCTATAAATTAGTTATTCAATTTATTCCAATTATTTATGTCGAAGTGAATTGTTTATCATGCCTTGTGCTTATCGATTAATTATTTGACCAATAATTACCTTGTTACTCTAGAAGGAATTAAAAGAGGAGATCTAGGGTTAGAAATGGGCATGATAACATGTATTCTTAATTATTTGCATGACGAATAATTAGGGGTGTGAATGGAATGAAAATATCTGTTCACTACATGTAACATGTTGGGATTTGGAATTTAATGCGTTTAATTTAATCGTTTTGCATAGGAATATAGCAAGATTAATTGGATTAAATAGAAGTTAATTGATCACTTGAAAAAGGGCTTTTGACACTAAGAATTCCCGCTAACAATTCAGTAGGCGTAATAATTGGGATAATTGGATAATTGGTTTATAGTTCATAATTGGGGATATTGGAGTCTCAATCGTTATTCATCTGAATTCATTCGTTAAAATCTTAGTTTTATTTATTTGATTTATTTTAGAATAATCTCTTTTAATTGCTTACTTTAGTTTTCTTATTTTGAAAAATCACATTTTATGGTTGTTTAAATAAAATTGGATTGATATAGTGCTAGTAGTTGGAATTTATTGATTAGAATTCTCTGTGGAATCGACACTCTATCTTATCACTTTATTACTTGTTGACTGTGTACACTTGCACAAATTCATTGATTGTGAAATCAACCAACAGCTCTACCAGAAATTGACCATGAACATCCTGTAAAGGGAGGTCTGCAGAGCTTGAACAATTAGAACCAACTTTCTTCTTGAGTAGTGACACATGGAAAACAGGATGGACTCGAGCATGGGAGGGTAACTGAAGTCGATAAGCCATAGTTATGATCTTTTCTAGTATAGGGAATGGGCCAAAATATTTTGGAGCTAATTTCCCAAGAGTATTCTGAGATAAGGTAGACTGCCTGTAAGGCCTGATTTTCAGATAGGCAAGATCCCCAACCATAAATGATCTTTCGTTCCTTGCTTTATCTGCATATTTCTTCATCCTGGATTGAGCAGCTACTAAATTGTGCTTAAGGAGCTGAAGTGTTTGAGTTCTATCTTTGCAAAAGGCCTTAGTAGTAGGATCAAGGACTTGGCCAAATTGATGGAAGTTGAGATGTGGAGGTTTATAGCAATATAAAGCCTCAAAAGGAGTGGTTTTTAGTCCACTAGTGGTAATGAGTGTTGTACCACCACTCAGCCAATGGAAGCCAATTAAGCCACTATTTAGGTCTTTGAGAGATCATGCACCTCAAATAACATTCCAAGACCTGATTAAGCCTTTCAGTCTGTCCATCTGATTGGGGGTGGTATGCAGAACTCAATTGTAGTTTGGCACCAACCAGTTTAAAAAGTGATTGCCATAACAAACTTACAAAAATCTTATCTCTAT
The DNA here is from genome assembly GCA_020205615.1 of Panax quinquefolius. Classification (NCBI taxonomy): domain Eukaryota; kingdom Viridiplantae; phylum Streptophyta; class Magnoliopsida; order Apiales; family Araliaceae; genus Panax; species Panax quinquefolius. The sequence continues at coordinate 73,891,648 of CM035159.1, read as the reverse complement.
CAGAAATAATTGTAGATAGAAAACCATGGAGCTTATAAATATTATTGATGAAAATTTGGGCTAGATCTTGAGCAGTAAAAGGATGATGGAGAGGTAAAAATGACCATACTTAGTGAGCCTATCTACCACCACCCATATAACTGTACATCCTTTAGATTGTGATAGCCCTTCAATGAAATCCATGGAAATATCAATCCATGGTCCTTCAGGTATAGGCAAGGGCTGTAAAAGCCCAGGTAAAGCCTTAGTTTCATGTTTATGTTTTTGACAAGTGTCACACTCCTGAACAAATTTGACAAAATATGTCTTCATAGTAGTCCAGAAGAAGTAATTCCTCAACCTCTCATAAGTGCCTTTAATTCCAGAGTGACCCCCCATAGGAGAATCATGAAATTCAGTCAACAATTTGATTCTCAAAGGGAAATCTGGACCAATCACTAACCTGTCTTGGAATTTGAGTCTCCCATGCTTGAAGAAATAACCAGGGAGTGATTAAGGATGAACTTGCAACTAGATAATAAGGTCCTTTAATTCAGGGTCTGATTCCTAAGACTAGGATATTTCAGTAATCCATTAAGGAAGGACTGTAGATATAGCAACACAGTTAAAATCTGTTTCTCCATTCTCAGATTTTCTAGAGAGACAATCTGCAACCACATTCTCTTTTCCTTTCTTATGTACTATTTCATAGTCTAATCCCATCAATTTAGTAATCCACTTTTGTTGGTTAGTAGTGGTCACTCTTTGGTTTAAAAAGTACTTTAAACTTTGATGATCAGTTTTGATGAGTACCTTGTTGCCAAGCAAGTAGTGCCTCCATTTAGTATTAGCATAGATGACTACAATCAACTCTTTTTCATAGGTAGACCAGCCCAGATGTTTTGTTGCTATAGCCTTACTGAGATAGGCTATTGGCCTGCCCTGCTGCATTAATATTGCCCCTAAACTAGTATGAGAAACATCAGTCTCTAAAACAAAGGGCATAGTGAAATCAGGTATAGCTAACACAGGAGCCCTAACCATAGCTTCTTTAAGACTCAGAAAAGATTGAGTGGCTCCTTCATGCCATTGGAATTTTTCTTTTTTCAACAGTTCAGTAAGAGGCTTACTAATCAATCCATAGTTGTGAATAAATTTCTTATAGTAACCAGTCAATCCCAGAAATCCTCTCAGGCTTTTAATGTTGGTAGGCAGTGGTCTCTTGGTCATACATTCTATTTTGTCAGGATCAGTAGATACCCCATTTTGATTAATGACATGTCTTAAATATTGGACTTGCTCAGTTCCAAACTCACACTTACTTCTTTTAGCAAAAAGTAAATTGTCCTTAATAATTTGCAATGTTAGCTTTAAATGTACCAAGTGTTCCTCATAGGTTTTGCTGTAGACCAAAATGTCATCAAAGAAGACTAGAATGAACTTCCTGAGATATGGCTTGAATATTTAATTCATTAATGACTGGAAGGTAGCTGGTGCATTACTGAGTCCGAAAGGCATCACCAAAATTCAAAATGACATGTGTGTGTTCTAAATGCAGTCTTAGGAATGTCAGGGACATGCACCCTGATTTGGTGGTAACTAGATCTGAGATCTAGTTTGGAATACCATCTAGAGCCATATAGCTCATCCAACAATTCATCAATGGCTGGAATGGGGAATCTGTCCTTGATTGTCATATCATTTAAGGATTTATAATCCACACACATTTTCCAAGAACCATCATGTTTCTTGACCAATAGCACTGGAAAGGCATAAGGACTATTACTTGGTTGTATCACCCCAGAAACCAATATCTTACTAACAATTTTCTCAATTTCTTCCTTTTGCACATATGGATTTTGTAAGGTCTCAAATTGATAGGTTGGCTTCCTTCCTTCAATTTAATATGATGGTCATGGGACCTGGTAGGAGGTAAACTTTTTGGCACTTGAAATACCTCTGAGTATGTCTGCAACACCTCCTCCATCTGACAAAAAGGCTGATTATTCTCATTTTTATTACCAATCACCTGATCTGGTTTTATAACAGTAATGTTCTCTGCAGATTCCTGAGCCATTCCAAACAAAAATCCAAAATAAGCATGAGTTATATTATTTAGGGTCTGCTTGAATTCTCTAGAAGACATGAGTTGTATTACAGGAGGGACCATATCAAATTCTCCTTGTAAAATCACTTTCTTACTTCCTTTGTTAATTGAGAGCTTCAATTGTTCAAAGTCAAAGGTTACTGGGTTGTAATTCCTCAACCATTGTACCCCCAATACTACATCAATTCCCCCTAATGGCAAGATTCTAAAATTATTAGTGAATGATTCTCCTTGGACTGACCAATTAAAGGACTTACACTCCTGAAAACTAGTGACTTTAAAGCAATCAGCTATAAAGCAATCAGCTACAGACACTGCTACAGGTTTTGTATCTTGCAACACAGCCTTAACTTTCTTAGTTGCTTGGGGGTCTAGGAAATTATTAGTGCTCCCACTATCAATTAAAATTCTCAACACCTTCCCATCAGCCATTCCCAGAATTCTTATCATATTATTAGCACTATGCCCATACAAGGCATGAAGGGTGATATGAGCTTCCTATTGAGTAACATTCTTACCAACTCCTTCTGACTCATTATCCTCACAACATTCCTCATCATCCTCATCCTTATTGATGTCTTGACAGGATGGAATGATCATAAAAAGTTGTGGTTTTCTGCATTGATGTCACATAATGTATGGTTCATCACATGAGAAACATAATTTCTTCCTTTTCTTTTTCAACAATCTGCTCCCTAGTTAAGCCCTTAATAGGCATTGATTTTCCCACTTCCATGCTTGGGAACCCAGCATTCTGTATGATAGCAGAACCTCCATCAACGGTTTTGGTGTTAGGCATATGACTGGTCTTTTGGTAACCTCCAATCACTGACTTGATTCCCATTCTACTCCTTTTTAACCAAGCCTCTAGTTTAGCTTCCTCCACTCTGGCTAATTTGATCAAATCCTTTAGAGTGGTAATTTTGAGCTCTTGAATACCTAACCTTATCTCCTCCTTTAAACCTCCCACAAAATAGTCTATAAAAAAAGACTCATTCAACACAGAATTTCTCAACAGTTCCCATCTCTTTAGTTCCTCAAATTTTCTTCTATATCCATCCACAGATCCAACTTGCTATAGATATTTTAACTCTCCAATAGGATAAATCTGTACTTCAGGACTGAATCTAGCCGTAATTTCTTCTATAAAGACTTTCCAGGTCACCTCCTCTCCTTCATTCACAAATCCAGAATACGATTCCTCTGCCTCACCTTCTAAGTTCATAGTAGCTAGGTATAAATTTTGATTTTTAGCAACCATATGGTAAGCAAACAACTTATTACATTTCCTAATCCATGTTTTAAGGTTCGATCCATCGAATTTAGGGAATTCAAACTTAATAGTTCTAGAAATGTTGTTACTAGACTTTTCATTACCAATCTCTCCTTCAAACGATCCCAAAACTAACGAATCTGAGCCTTGCGTATTACCTGATATATCTTTTGGTTGTGGTCCCCTCACAGCAAAAAGAGCTTTAATTCCTTTCATCATCTGTTGCAATTTTTGTTCCATTTTCTGCTCAATTTTATCCTCCAGTCCAACAATTAAATTGGAGTGCTCAGCCATTTGAGTTTCGAGATTCATGAATCATTGATTGTTAATTTCTATAGTTGGATCGAGTAGCTTTGATACCAATTGTAATTATTTGGCTTAATTAAATCAATTACAGAGCTCAAATTCAGCTCTAATCTCTAAAAACAGTGACTTAGGAAGAAGATTCAGAAAATAAGGAGAGAGAATATTGGGGAAGAAGTAGAGAGATTCAGAAGAATATATAGAGAGAACAACTCATTATTATTCCATGTCCTCAGCAATTACAATCTCTCGAGTATATAATACTGAGTTCACTTCTACCACACCACTGTTAAAGGAAAAAGGCTATATTAGCCTTATTACAATAAAGGAAAGAGACAACACTAATCCTGATTCGAGTGGACATGATAGCTATAAATACAACAATAAGCAAGGATTTGGGGGAGAACACAATAACATATGATCACACAAATAAACAATTTGTACTCTTCATATTATTTTAGTGAATTTCTTATCTCTCTCCGTGGCTTTTTTCCAATTGGGTTTTCATGTAAAATCTTGTGTCCATATTTTATCTCTTACAATGATGTGTGTATGTTTATCTGTGTATTTCACTAGTTTGATTTCACAACAATACAATCACTAGTACAAAGTAGAAAATAGACAACACTTAAACCACAAAGTTTTTATAAAAAACGTTGTGGTATTTTTTTTCACAACGTTTTTTACAAAATGTTGTAGATACGTATGAAAAAAAAGTTATCTATTTAAAAAGATATTTTTTAATTTTAATTAGATAATGTTTTTTTTAAAAAATGTTATGTATCTAAAAAACACGGAGCCAAAATCGGTGGTTAAATGAAAACTTAAAATTAAATCTGCTCTTTTTCGCAAAGAAAGAGGGTTCAAGTACTCTATTTCCTTTGTCTCCGACTGACTTCGTCTCTCATCTTTAGCCTCTTTTCGTTCCATCTAGAAAACAAAAGCTAGGGTTTGCCTAAATTTCCTGTAACTCTCAAATCTCTAGATCAAACATTCCTAATAGATGACACCCTTATTATAATGAATCGAAATTATGACGCAGGGCTACATTGCCAAACTTGCCTCACAAACGGCCACATACAGGCTCGTTGTACGCGAATTCAGCCTCTTCATCCGACTTCAAAGGTATATAAAACTCGTATAATCATTTCATTTTATATATGTGACGCCCCCAAAATAGGTATACAACGCCCATTCTGAATCGCCAAATACATGGTATAGAAAACAACTACAACTTCATTATTATAATTATCGTGCAAAATACGACAACACATATACTGTGAGTTTTTAATACCAACTGTGACTTTCATCCCTTTACTTGGATAGCACCTCTCATTGATACATTACATAAATGTACAGTCAATAACTGTTTTAGAAATTAAAATCTTTGAAAAAAGCTCAAGGAAACCTTCGTACATGGGAGGTCATGAATCTAAGTTATAATAGATATCATATGACTCGAGAATTATCCTTGGTTGACCCAATAGACCCCAAAGAAAAATGAGAAGATTGATATCATGTTCTTTCCAATGATGAGTCTTCTCTTGACATATAATTATCTCCATTGTCTCCAATTGGGAATTATATTTCAACCAAACTCCAAGATTATATAGGTAGAGCTCGTAGATATAATCAGCAAGTGGATGTGCACAACCCTGTCTTATTATAACACGAAGTCGTAGGTCATTAGACATCTTGTATGATAGTGGCAAAACACCCTTCCAAAGTTGGGTTCACCTCATCCTATTCGGTTCACCAAAATTAACGGTTAAATGATGTATAAAATATGACACACTTATCTCAAATTCTTAAGAAAATTATTTTCATACTATTTAGGGAGAACCTCAATAGCTATAAACCACCGTTCTATTCCCCTGTTACCCCCGCTCGACCCAACTACACTCTTATTACCTGAAAGAAATTGTGAAACAAAAGGGTGAGCACAACTAGCCCAATAAAGAATATCATGACTAAAGATAATTAAATTATCAATAGCCTTCATCAATAATAGATCAGAGATTTAGAACATATGGTAGATGATAAAACTTTTCAACCATAGTTACAGCGGAACGAGCAATCCATTAGAAGATTTAAATAGACCATAAGGTATATTATCTTCTCCATGTTAAAAGTCCACCAACAATGTTTTATCCCTGTAACATCAATCAACAGTTTCTGTCCACAATCACGTGTATAACTCATAATCATAATTATAGTTCTAAATTCCTCTTCTCATCTAGGATGAAGATAATTTTCATCACCTGTTTTTACTTGAAACATCAAAGATCATGGTTATAACAAATAACAGTTCCTATTCATAATCATACTAATAAATTCATCTTTGCACTACGGGCCAAATATATTCATCAACAGTTCATCTTTGCATTATAGGCCAAAGATATTCAACAACAGGACATCTTTGCACTACGGGCCAAAGATATTCATCAACAGTTCGTCTTTGCACTACAGGCCAAAGATATTCAAAAATAGGCCATCTTTGCACTACGGGCCAAAGATATTCAACAATAGGCCATCTTTGCACTACGGGCCAAAGATATTAATATCTCAAAGAAATATATAATCATTTCAGAATTTATATAAATCATAATTATAACCATGTTGATCAATTCACCTTTGCACTTAAGCTAAAGATAATCGTTTATAAATTCAATGGTCATGATCATACCACTCAACAATTCATCTTTGCACTACTGGTCAAAGAGAACCCATAATCACGATCATATCAATAATGTACCCATCTTTACACTCAAGTGAAAGAGAAATTCCATCACCAGGGTTATAAAAATGTTATATATGATAATAAAAATAATATGATCAAAACATGGATTTAATTTCAAGAGCAATATTCATAAATCAACTATAATTTGGTCAGAAAAAGAAACCAATTTTGTCGTGAATAGTACCCCATGAATAGTAACTAATGAATAGTAACTCATGAATAGTACTCCGTATTCGTACATAGTACCATATACATAAATAATGTCATATACATAAATAGTGCCATATATATGAATAGTGTCGTATACGTGAATAGTTCTGTATACGTGAATAGTAACTCCGACACGAAAAGGTTAAAATTTCATAATAAAATTCATACCAATATTTCGGTATAATGATATTAAAAGAAAAAATATCATTTACGAAGAAAATAACATCCCTTACCATCTCGTACCTCAAAAAGAACAAGAGATTTACATTGGAATATCGGATGTAATCTTTGAAAAAAACTTGCAGACCTAATAAAGAACTCTCAAAGTATCTAAATACTCACAAAATACGCTCGATAATATAGAGAGAGAAAGCTTATGATTCTGGTGTGATTTTCAATACTAACTAAGCACCCTATTTATAGGAAAATGCTAGAACGCCAAAGGAGACTAAATTAATAAAATATTCATAAAAGTTTTTTCTACGCACACCTCTTTGAATAAAACTCAGCCACTACAAGTGGGGCCCACCAAAAATCAGCTAACTTCCACAACAACAAAAAGTGGGTCCCACCTTCTAGAAATATCCACCAAAATCATTTATAAAAATAATTTCTGAATCAGTTGCCTCTTAAAATTCATAACAAATCATACATTAATTTTCAACGGTACAAAATTTGTGGATATATACTCAACTTATATATGTATAACATATCCAAAAATTACAACGATCCAATGGTTGGATTAAAAATTATAACTCACGCAATGTAGCTTAAGAACATTGATTTTTCGGACTATGAGTCCTTTGGACCAGTTTCATTCAAACAGTCACCATGAAAAATCTACAAAGGATTTTTGGGTGATTCAAATTTTTACGTTTAGCTTACTTCCAGGGCTTGCTTTTGATATATGGCTCATCTCCTAACTCATTATACATAAAGAGTTATGGATTTTAAAAAATCAAGTAATAAACTAATTTTCTAAAAATTTCCAAATTTCGTTTTTCATTTGATTTTTAATACCTTCATTTCGATAAAATACTGATAAAGCACCTCAGCATTAATTCCTTCATTTATATCCACATAAAATAAATATTTTCTTATTAATAATTAATTATTCACAAATAATATTACAAAATCACAATAATGACAACCAGGTCATTCCCAAGAAAGAAGGGGGCTTTCCGATAAGGATTTCTCCTTACTGACGCGCAATTAGATGTCCAAACCTCTTTCCTAGACAGAACTTCCTTAAACATTGCCAATTATGATATCTAATAATATTATTCAATTAATATGAATTATTGATCTGATAATGGGAAATACTGTGCAGTGATCATTATTGAAACAACAATAACATAAAATATCAACGTAGCAATTATTGAATCAATAAAATAAAATATTGAACAGTAATTACTATAACAATTATTGAGTAGTGCCTTCTTACGTAAGAATCAATAATCCAACAATACTTTGCAATACTTGTGTACTCGCGGCAACCACGCCAGACATTAGTATTTTAACCACCGTGTATTTCAACAAAGGTTAATAGCAGTAATAACTATGTCGTTATTTATAAAAAAAAACTCATACTTGTCGTTTTCTTCATCCGACAGTTATTCTGTTTGGGGCCCAAAAATGGTTGCGCTGTCGTATGAATATTCTTCGACAACAAGAATATTCCACGACCAAACGAATATTCTCCGACAACAATGAGTATTTTATAAACACTTTCTTATTTAAAATATTTACATATATCACCCTTCACTTTAACCTTTTATCAATTTAACCATTTACTGAATAGTAATTATAAAAAAAATTGAATACTTTTATTTCATAAAATTTGGGGTCTTACAATCTCCCCTCCTTATGAAATTTCGTCCCCGAAATTTACGTACCTGGTATTTCAAAGAGTTGAGAATACCTTGCTTTCATTTCAGATTCCATCTTCCATGTCATCATGAATTCTCCTTTGCTCATCTCGTGTATTTCAGATATCATTCTAGAATACAGCTTCAAAACAAAGGTTAACTAACATATCATAATTTGACAACTAATTAAGTAAGTAATTTCAGCTTAGGTAGGACACATTAGCGAATGATTTACTCGTCTCTCCCTTCCTAGTTCTATTCCCCGATCTCCGCTAGAGACCATATCTCTAAGCTTTGATACCAACTGTGACACCCCCAAAATAGGTATACATCACCCATTCTGAGTCACCAAATACATGGTACAGAAAATAACTACAACTTCATTATTATAATTATCGTGCAAAATACGACAACACATATACTGTGAGTTTTTAATATCAACTGTGACTCTCATCCCTTTACTTGGATAACACCTCTCATTGATACATTAAATAAATGTACATTCAATAACTATTTTAGAAATTAAAATCTTTGGAAAATACTAAAGGAAACCTTCGTACATGGGAGGTCATGAATCTAAGTTATAATAGATATCATATGACTCGAGAATTATCCTTGGTTGACCCAATAGACCCCAAAGAAAAAAGAGAAGATTGCTATCATGTTCTTTCCAATGGTGAGTCTTCTCTTGACATATAATTATCTCCGTTGTCTTCAATTGGGAATTATATTTCAACCAAACTCCAAGATTATATAGGTAGTGCTCGTAGATATAATCAGCAAGTGGATGTGAACAACCCTGTCTTATGATAACACGAAGTCGTAGGTCATTAGAAATCTTATATGATAGTGGCAAAACACCCTTCCAAAGTTGGGTTCACCTCACCCTATCGGTTCACCAAAATCAACGGTTAAATGACGTATAAAATACGACACACTTATCTCAAATTCTTAATAAAATTATTTTCATACTATTTAGGGAGAACCTCAATAGCTATAGACCATCGTTCTATTCCCCTGTTACCCCTGCTCGACCCAGCTACACTCTTATTACCTGAAAGGAATTGTGAAACAAAAGGGTGAGCACAACTAGCCCAATAAAGAATATCATGACTAAAGATAATTAAATTATTAATAGCCTTCATCAGTAATAGATCAGAGATTTAGAATGTATGGTAGATGATAAAACTTTTCAACCATAGTTGCAGCGGAACGAGCAATCCATTAGAAGAGTCAAATAGACCATAAGGTCTATTATCTTCTCTATGTTAAAAGTCCACCAGCAAATGTTTTATCCCTGTAACATCAATCAACAGTTTCTATCCACAATCACGTGTATAACTCATAATCATAATTATAGTTCTAAATTCCTCTTCTCATCCGGATTTAAGATAATTTTCATCACCTGTCTTTACCTGAAACATCAAAGATCATGGTTATAACAACTCACAGTTCCTGTTCATAATCATACTAATAAATTCATCCTTGCACTACGGGCCAAAGATATTCATCAACAGTTCATCTTTGCATTATAGGCCAAAGATATTCAACAACAGGACATCTTTGCACTACGGGCCAAAGATATTCATCAACAGTTCGTCTTTGCACTACATGCCAAAGATATTCAATAATAGGTCATCTTTACACTACGTGCCAAAGATATTCAATAATAGGTCATCTTTGCACTACGGGCCAAAGATAAAAATATCTCAAAGAAATATATAATCATTTCAGAATTTATATAAACCATAATTATAACCTTGTTGATTAATTCACCTTTGCGCTTAAGCTAAAGATAACCGTTTATAAATTCAATGGTCATGATCATACCAGTTAACAATTCATCTTTGCACTACTGGCCAAAGGGAACCCATAGTCACTATCATTCCAATAATCTACCCATCTTTACACTCAAGTAAAAGAGAAATTCCATCACCAGGGTTATAAAAATGTTATATATGATAATAAAAATAATATGATCAAAACATGAATTTAATTTCAAGAGCAATATTCATAAATAAACGATAATTTGGTCAGAAAAAGAAACCAATTTTGTCGTGAATAGTACCCCGTGAATAGTAACTCGTGAATAGTAACTCATGAATAATAACTCATGAATAGTACTCCGTATTTATACATAGTACCGTATACGTAAATAATGTCATATACGTAAATAGTGTCATATACATGAATAGTGCCGTATACGTGAATAGTGTTGTATAAGTGAATAGTAACCCCGACACGAAAAGTTAAAAATTTCACAATAAAATTCATATCAATATTTCGGTATAATGATATTGAAAGAAATAATATCATTTACGAAGAAAATAACATCCCTTACCAACCCTTACCTCAAAAGAACAATACTTCTGACTGGAATATCGGATGTAATGCTGAAGGAAACTTGCACTGAATAGCAACTCTCAAAGTATCTAAATACTCACAAAATACGCTCGATAATATAGAGAGAGAAAGCTTATGATTATGGTGTGATTTTCAATTCTAACTAAACACCCTATTTATAGGAAAATGCTAGAACGCCAAAGGAGACTAAATTAATAAAAAAAAATCTACGCGCACCTCTTTGAATAAAACTCAGCCACCACATGGGGGGCCCACCAAAAATCAGCCAACTTCCACAACAACAGAAAGTGGGTCCCACCTTCTAGAAATCTCCACCAAAATCATTTATAAAAATAATTTCTGAATCAGACACCTCTTAAAATTTATAACAAATCATACGTTAATTTTTAACGGTTCAAATTTGTGGGCATATACTCAACTTATATATGTATAACATATCCGAAAATTATAACGATCCAATGGTCGGATTAAAAATTATAACTCACGCAATGTAGCTTAAAAACACTGATTTTTTGGACTATGAGTCCTTTGTACCAATTTTATTCAAACAGTCACCACGAAAAATCTACAAAGGATTTTTGGGTGATTCAAATTTCTACGTTTAGCTTACTTCTAGGGCTTTCTTTTGATATATGACTCATCTCCTAACTCATTATACATAAAGAGTTATAGATTTTATAAAATCAAGTAATAAACTAATTTTCTAAAAATTTCCAAATTTCGTTTTTCATTTGATTTTTAATACCTTCATTCCGACAAAATACTGATAAAACACCTCAGCATTAATTCCTTCATTTATATCCACATAAAATAAATATTTCCATATCAATAATTAATTATTCACAAATAATATTACAAAATCACAATAATGACAACCAGGTCGTTCCCATGAAAGAATAAGGCTTTCCGATAAGGATTTCTCTTTATTGACGCGCAATTAGATGACCAAACCCCTTTTCTAGACAGAACTTCCTTAGACATTGCCAATTATGATATCTAATAATATTATTCAATTAATATGAATTATTGATCTGATAATGGGAAATACTGTGTAGTGACAATTATTGAAACAACAATAACATAAAATATCAACGTAGCAATTATTGAATCAATAAAATAAAATATTAAACAGTAATTACTATGACAATTATTTAGTAGTGCCTTCTTACGTAAGAATCAATAATCCAATAATACTTTGCAATACCGTGTGCTACTGTGCAATCACGCGTATTACTATATTTTAACCACCAGGTATTCCAATAGTGTTAATGATAACAACTACGCCGTTATTTATAAAAAAACTCATACTTGTCGTTTTCTTCATTTGATAGTTATTCTGTTATGGGGCCCAAAAATGGCTGTGCCGTCATACGAATATTCTCTGACAACAAGAATATTCCACGACCAAACGAATATTCCCCGACAACAATGAGTATTTTATAACCACTTTCTTATTTAAAATATTTACATATATCACCCTTAACTTTAACCTTTTATCAATTTAACCATTTACTGAATAGTAATTATAAAAAAATTGAATACTTTTATTTCATAAAATTCAGGGTCTTACAATATTTGTTTAAGTAATTAATGTGTTTATCGTTTTGTGTTTGATTTGAGATGAATATTTCAGGTGAAAGGACTTCCGTTTAATCGGTATTCATGGTTGACCACACAAAATGCGTTTGCTCAGTTGAAGGGAAAATCGGCGACCGGAGCGGTGCTTTTAGCTCCGGAGAACCAACAGATACCGTTACGGTCGACTTAATGTATGTTCCTCTTTCTATCTCTCTCTTATTGCCGGAATGTTTCTATTTTGGATGCGGTTTGGCGGCGTAATTTATTCTTCTTGTTGTTTTATGTTATTGTAAGAGTAGAACAAGGTAAAGCATGGGCCTAATTGTCCGTTTTGCTAGCTTATGGAGTCAACTTAGCATATGGTTGAAGGTGGCATGGGTTAGTGGAAAGGGCTTTAAAATGGTTTAATGTTTACTGATTGTGTTGCTCACTCGACCTCCTACAAGATTTCTTATATTTCAAGGATTAGGAATTTTTTAAAAGGCTCTTTTTCTTTTGTAATATTTTTTAGCACTTGATGAAACTGGAAGGATACATTCTGTAAATCAAGTAGTTGAGTCTCTTTTATAGCCCAACATTGGATTTTCAGACTTAATCAAAAACAAAAAATTATTTAGTAATTGATGAAACTGGAAGGATCTGTGCATGTAAAATAAAGCAGTTGAGTCTCTTATATAGTCTAGTGATGGATTTGCATACCAATAAATAAAAAAGATCGTGGGATTTCAGTAAGATACTTATCAAGGCATCCTTGTTAACTGTATTTTCAGCAATTGCTCTCATCTTCGATGGACAAGACAGTGCGGCTTTGGCACCTGGCTAGCAAGTCTTGTTTAAAGACTTTTTCTCACAGTGACTATGGTAATTATGCATTCTCTGCTATAGCCTTTTCTTTTTTGCTCTTTAGGTAGCTATTAATTGTAGAACTCACAAAATGCTGCTGGATTGGGATTTGGGAGTGTCCTCATTTCATTAAGTTTGGGGGAGTGGGTTGTCCTCTTACCCGACCCACCAACCCCTTGCGTTGTCATTCATTTACTGACTGATTAGTAATTACCTTCTTCTCGATTTTCCTGGACAGTAACTTGCATCCAGTTTAATCTTGCTGATGATAAATACTTCATCAGTGGATCACTAGATGCTAAGGTTCGCATATGGAGTATTCTTAATCACCAAGTTGTTGATTGGAGTGATATGCATGAGATGGTCACTGTTGCTTGTTATACACCAGATGGTCAGGTTGGTTTTCTTAATTAATTTTACATATTGTAGTTCATAATTTATTTTTCAATTAATTGCATAGTTTGGAGTCATTAACTAGAGCTCTTCAAGTTGGGGATTGTGTGTTAAAAAAGCCCCAATATTTTATGTTATGATTTTACATTGCAGGTTCAATATCGCATGCATCCATCCCTGTCGGAATTTCCTTCTAATAGCTTTTATGAAGGAACACTTCAAAATGGAGTGACTATAAATGAAAGACAATCAACAGGCATCGATTTTCCTGGGCCTTTACAAATTTTATGTGCATGAAGCTTTGTTTTCTGAGTCCGTCTTTGTTCCTGTTTAAGGAACACAAATCAAGTGCATCATTGGTATGGCTGCGTGAAGTCTTACAATGATTTGGCTCAAGAATTCAATAAGCAGCTTAAGGACAAAATCTTCCAACTAAGAATGCAACTTTAGGATGTATTCATTTCTTATGTTGACATCTACTCAGCTAAATATGCTCTAATTGGTGAAGCAAAGAAACATGGTAAGAATGAGCATATGATTATTATCAAATCTTATTGGAGCAAACAAATTTTTTAGGGTTTAAATGAAACGCAATGCTAGTTGCCCTTGCACTTAGATCAATCTACATAATTGGGTTCTCTTTTGGTGGCATGTGATTGTTACAATAATGCATTATAACATTTTGATGTTAGCATGCACGTATTGTCATTTGATTTTCAGCACCGGAAGCTTTAACAATGCTTGAGACTATTGATTAGTAACTACTAATAAAGTAATCATATTCTTGGGTATTGCTTTGGTATGGTTAACTTAAACTTACTCCGTCTCATTGTCTCTCCAGGTTTTGTAAGTTCTCTTGGGTACTGCTGTGGGCATTATGGAGATTACCGTGCTAGATGTGGGCGCAAGTCAGTAGTGAATGGCAGTGAAATTTATGGTGCTTCTTGCAGTAATCCATTGGAATACCTTAGTTGGGATGGTATACATTATTCTGAAGCTGCAAACAAAAGGGTCGCGAACCTTGTTTTAGATGGATCACTCTTTGATCCTCTAGTTGCCATTAGTGAAACATGTTACAAGCCTGCAGTGTAATCACTAATAACAGCCATGCTCAAAATTCAGCTTGTACAAATAATGTTGCCAAGGTAATGAAATTCAGCTTGTTCAAAATTTAGCTTGTCCTATCTGACTTTATTGATGGGGTGATAATTTCTACGCTTTACCACGACAGATGAACTTTCATGCTTTTATGATGCAGGTTCTTTCATGCCACCTGGCCCATCCAATGGCACACATAAACCTGGACTGCATACTGCTGGTTATCCAATGCCTAGAGTTCCCATTCCACCTTATCACGGTGGTCCTCAGCCATATGCTATTCCTACTCGTGGTGCTGTACACGGACCTGTTGGCGCTGTCCCTCATGTTCCTCAGCCAGGAAGTTGGGGTTTTGGTACTGGGCGTGGCAGTGCTGGCGCTCCCATAGGCAGTCATCTGCCACACCAGCAAGGCTCGCAGCAACCAATTGAAAATATTGGGTCTAATTTCAATTTTCCTACTTTGGAGAGTCCAAGTAGCCAGCCCTCTATCGGTGGTCCATTATCGCAACCTGGATATATTTCTAATGTAAGTTGTCATGGCCCCATCCCTGCACAATTGGAACTATAGTGGAACTTGCACTTCTTTCTCTTTTGGATGGTGAATTTGAGATGCATATATGGATAGTTTGGTATATATTTTGTGGATGTAGTAATTTGAAACTGTAAAAGAATGGTATTATGGGGATGTATTTTGAATGGTTGATACATTTTTTTGGCTTTAAATTTAAATGAGAATTTAGACCTTTTAGCCTATATCGTGGCGATTAGCGATATCAGGTGCGTTGATAATGTGGAATGAACCACAACCTTTTTCTTTTTTTTAATCTACAACATTTTAAAAATATTGTGTAAATGTGCCTAAACATTGTCTGATATATTAAAAACTACAACATTTTTAGCTAGAAAACGTTGTGAAATCATATCTTCTACAACGTTTTCAAGCATCTGCTAATTTATGGAAAACAAATCTACAACGTTTTAAAAATGTTGTGTAAGGGTATCAATATGACACCCTTAACCACGACGTTTTTCTGATTGAAACAACGTTTTTTTCGCGTTATCTATTAACTGTTTTGTAGTAGTGAATCAACTACTCCATCAACTGTTAGCGTTGTTTTAACTTGTTATTTTGGTGATTTCGTCAGGCATACAAAATTGGGCGTTAACGCATGCGCTGTCTGTGGGAAACAAAATTATGTTCGAAAAATCACCGATCCACCAAGAAAGAGATCCTACACATAAAGCTAAGTCGTACGAATTCGAGTTTTGAAGAACCTAAAAAGCGACAATAAAAAATGGGCACTTTGCGAATTCTTTATTAAGACATGCATAAAAAAAAAAGAAGACTTTTCGTGAACAAAAGAAAGTCAATACGAAAGAATATCAAATATAATAACCGACTATTTCAATATTTTCAAAGCGTCATTTAGATATCACATTATCACTAAGTCAAAAAAGTAATTACCAAATAGGGCCTCCTTTATTAAGAGTCTACACTACTCCCAAACAATTAAAAACCCAAAAAAGCTGAATCGATGATGAACCCCGTGTACATAATAATAAATTATTTTGTACAAATTATATGCTTTAAATATGTAGAATATTACAATAATCAGTATATGTAGAATATTACAGATCGATTATTTGCTTTAATATTTAAGTATTCTATTTAAGTAATAAAATAAAGAGAATATTTAAGGGGGCCTTAAAAATTTTTGGGCCTAAAGTCCGGGCACCTTGGGCTTTAACCCAGGGCCGGTACTGAGCTAAGTTATTCTTTTTATTATTATTAAATAAAATATATATATACAACTCGTGCATGAACCTTCTGCTATTAACTTACTCGTCAAAATTAAAATTGCAGCATCATTATCATTAATATTACTTTACACGTATACATATTATGTATACCAATTCATATATGATGTATTTCATGAGCAAAATAATTAATATTATAAAACTTGTTCCTCTTCTGTTTATTAATGCCTACTGTTACCTTGTTTGCTCATGCTTAGGATTATTCCCATGTGATTGTTTTTCAATAAAAGTGGTGGCAAGCAACAATGAGTGATGTTAGGTCTCAAGTCTTTGACATAGCCAGAATTAAATAGGAACAGCAGACAAAGTTGTTATCTTTCTAAAGGACAACAAGGAAAACTTTACAGAAAGAGCACGAATCCGGACATTGTGAAAGCACGTGGGCTTATTCGAACAAAAAGTCCCCCATATTTCTCTCTGATCTCCCCAATCTAGCTTTGGCTTCTCCGTGTGACCATCAGCAATATCGCCACAGTTCTACTTTAGGCGTTTTTGGGTATGCCACGTGTCACCGCTTACGTGTACAATTTCTAATTAATTGCTTAAAACAATTTCTAATTAATTGCTTAAAAACATGATTTCCCCAAGAATTGAACTCAAAATCTTAAGTTTGAGAATTTGGTCATCAAACCAACTGAGCTAAATGAAACTAATAATTCCTTTATCAAAAGAATTAATATTTATACCAAATCAATTCATCTTCCCCAAATAATATTTAAATAAAGTAATTGACTTATTAAAACAAGTAAAAACACATAAAAGAAAAAAATTAATTATATATTAAAGGTAAACTATGATAAATAAATTACTTAATTAACTAATTAAATAAGTTTAGTTTACCCAATAAATAAGTTATATACTTAATCAATCAAAATTAACTAATTAAATAATAATACTTAAAAAATTAAAAAGTCACAATTAGAAAAACTAATAAAATTATTTACACAAATTAAAAAATTACACTTAGGTCTTACGTAAGACCCCAACTTATTATGAATAAAATTAAATTTTCTATTTATTATCTTGAAATAATAAGGAGTTAATTTGATATAATACTAATATTATTAGATAAAGATTATGGGTTTAGAAAGTTACAAAAGAGGTTTTAAAGACAAAAATAAAATTAAGTTTCTCTATTATAAAATAATATTCATTTGATATAATACTTTGGTTATGGGTGAAATGTGCAAATTTTACAAAATAAGCAAGTGGTTAATATTCATTTTTGTCGGGGAATATTCGTTCGGTCGTGGAATATTCTCGTTGTTTGGGAATATTCGCACGACGACGCAGCCACCATTCGTGGGCCTTCATAATGTAATAACCGCTTGGATGAAGAAAACGATAAGTTTGAGTTTTTATAAATAACGGCGTAGTTGTTACCGTGAACACTTTTGAAATAACCGGTGGTTAAAATACGAAGAATACGCGTGGTTAGCATAAGAGTAGACACCAGATTGCATAAAGATTTTTGAATTATTGATTCTTACGTAAGAAGAAGGCACTACTCAATAATTGTTACAATAATTACTTTTTAATATTTTATTTTATCGATTCAATAATTGTCATATTGATATTTTATATTATTGTTGTTTCAATAATTGTCACTTTTACAAATATTTCCCATTATCGATCAATAATTCATATTATTTGAATAATATTATTAGATAACATTATTGGCAATGTCTAGAAAGTTCTGCTCAAAGAGAGTTTTGGTCACCTAATCATGCTACCAAAGAAGGAGAAATCCTTATCGAAAGCCCCTCTTTCCGGAACTACCGGTTGTCATAATTGTGATTCGTAATATTATTTGTGAATAATTAATTATTGATTTATATGATAAGAAAATATTTATTTGATGTGGATATAAATGATGGATTTTTTATTTTATGTGGTTATAATTGAAGGAATTAATGTTAAGGTATTTTATCAAGATTTTTTTTCGAATGGAGGTATTAAAAAATCAAATCAAGATTTTTTGGTGAGATATATATTATGTGAGTTATAATTTTTAATCCGACCGCTGATCGTTGTGATTTTTGGATATGTTATACATATATAAGTTGAGTATATGTCCACAAATTTTGAACTGCTAAAATGAACGTATGATTTGTTATGAATTTTAAGAGGTAACCGATTCTTAAAATTAGGTTTATAAATAATTTTGGTAGAAAATTTAGAATTGAGTGGGCCCCACTTGTGGTTGGTGAAGAAATGTGCTGAATTTTATTTCAAATGTGGTGGGTGGCAATAGTAGCGCAGGTAAAGCCATCGGTAAAAAGTCAAGTCTGCTTTTGTGCGTCTAACATTTTCCTATAAATAGAGGGCTAAGTTAGAATTGAAAATCACACCGTAAACATAAGCTTTCTCTCTCTCTCTATATATATCGAGCGTATTTTGTGAGTATTTAGATACTTTGAGAGTTCTTATTCAAGATAAGTTTCATTCAAAGATCACTTCCGACCTTTCATTCCAAGTACCGATTCTTTTTGAGGTAAGGAATGTTATTTTCTTCTTAAATGATATTATTTTCTTCAATATCATTATGCTCAAATATTGGTTTGAACTTTTAATCAAATTTAGAACTTTTGTGTCAGGTTATATTCACGATACTATTCACGATACTATGACTATTCACTTATTATTCACTATTCATTCAAAAAAAATGAAATTTTCTTTTTCGTCCCAGATGTCTTTTTATGGTTACTATCTTTTCATCAGATCCATGTTTTGATCTTTATTTTTGATTCTACTTCACTTGGGTTATTATGGAGTATTATTGAATTTGATAAACCGAAATACTTAATCCCTAATATTTGTCCTTCCGCCTTACTAGATTCGTTTCTAAAATATTTTTCATCATCCTCATCCTTAATGGTGATATTTGATGAATATCTTTGGCCAGTAGTAAAGATGAATGATTACTCGATGAATATCTTTGGCCCGTAGTAAAGATGAACAGTGTTGAGATGAATACGACCAACTCGGTGATATAAAATGAATATCTTTGGCCCGTAAAAGTTCAAATTTGATGCAAGATGTATATCGATTGATGTTACAGGATAAAATATTGATGATGGACTTTTAAATTCATAGATGATAGTAGATTTCATTCTCTACTTAACTCTTCTAATGAATTATTGTTTCCGCCGCAGCTTGTTGATCTAAAACTTGTTGTCGATTATATTCTATCGATTTTTCCTCGTTGAAGACTAAGGATAATTTTTGTATATTATCTTAGTCATAATATTCTTTATCTGGCTAGTTGAGCTCACCCTTTTCCTTTTTGTCCATTTTTCTTCTCGTGAAGCGAGAACATAAGCAGAACCAATGGGTATAGAGTGATGGTCCTGATAGTTGTTTTAGCAAATCCTCTCACTATTTTTTTGTAAAATAGTACATCAATAATTGTAATGAGGACTTTATTTGGGTGTTGATATTGTCTAGAAGACAATATTTGTATTTAAACTCACAATATGTGTTGTCGTATTTTGCACGACATAAATTGTATTAATAAAGTTGTAGTTGTTTTTCCACGCACTATATTTTTGGCAAC
Organism: Panax quinquefolius; assembly: GCA_020205615.1. Classification (NCBI taxonomy): domain Eukaryota; kingdom Viridiplantae; phylum Streptophyta; class Magnoliopsida; order Apiales; family Araliaceae; genus Panax; species Panax quinquefolius. Next base: position 73,871,516 of record CM035159.1, on the reverse strand, counting down.
TCGTAATGGGTGATGTATACCTATTTTGGGGGCGCCACAATTGGTATCGTAGCTTAGGATATGGTCTCTCGCGAGATCGGGAATAGAACTAGAGGGAGAGATGAGTAAATCCTTCGCTAAGGTGTCCTACCTAAGCTTATTTGTTGGCTCATTATAATATAGGGATATTATGTGATATGTTAATTTGTTTAATTAACCCCTGCTTTATGGCGCTTTTTAAGAATGGCAAATGAGAACGTTAACAATGGAGTCTATGAGACCGTGGAACAACCTTTGATTACCAACCAAGAGAACGTGCAACAAGAAGGCAATATTCCTCCCAGAAAAACAACTCTACCGAGCAAACGATGAATGATGCGATGTTTAGAAGCTTTTTGCAGCTCATGCAAAATCGCATTTAGGAGACTCGTGTACAAAATACGGGTGGAAATGATAAGAACACGCGGCTCATGTCACAAATCCAAGCGCTTCAAGGAGTTGGGACCACCAGATTCTCGGGAAAGCCCGATCCGATTAAGATGGAAACGTGGGTTAAGCAAATGACCAAGATATTCGATGTCTTGGGATGCACGGAGGAAAACAGTAAGGTTCCATTCGCCACCTTTATGTTCCGTGGTGAGGCAATTATCGTTGGGAATCATGAAGCGCACTCACCAAATTACCGCACTCAACATGTCTTGGGGGAAAATTTCAGAACTCTGCTCAATGACAAGTACTTTCCTCGAAAGTATTCTTCATATGAAGGAGGTAGAGTTTATTAGATCGAACAGTAACAACATGACGGTGTCCCAAAGACGAGGCGAAGTTCATGAGTTATCTAGGTTTGCACCTCATTTGGTAGAAAATGAGGAACATATGACGCGGATGTTTCTGAGAGGTCTAAAACCCGAGATTCGACAATATCTTATCTCTCATAAATTTTTTTTATATTCAGATGTTGTAAACAGGGCTCAATTATTAGAGCGTGATAAATGAGTATGTTCAACCGAGGGACCACAACTGTGGTCATACCGGATGCTAGCCATCATGAGCGATGATAACCAAATGAGGAGGAAAAATACGGATAAAAGCGGTAACTACTCTGGGTGGTCATCGTGGCTATGATAATAGGAGAGGAGGTGAGTCAAGTGGAAATTTCAAAAAGAGGAGATTCAACAATGACGGAAAGACATCAAAGACCAAAGACCAAAGACCAACAACAAATTCTAGGGGAGGAGAACGACCGCCAGCTTAGATGCTACAGATGCGAGAGGAGGGACACATAAGTCCAAACTGCTCACAAATTTTCCCAAGGTGTGTTTCAATTGTGGAAAAGATTACCACATAGCCCGATTTTGTCCAAGAGTGAAAAGTCAAGTCCAACTGGACTACGGCACCAAAAGGCGACTTACTACGACAAAAACAAAGTCGGTGGTTCAAGGAAGGGCGCTTATCGTGACCGCCAAAAACGCGAGAAACCCAAACGAGGTGATCACGGTAAGCTAATCTTGAATTCTTGCAAGAAGTTTATACCTTACTAGATACCTGCTTCTACCCATTCTTTTATCTCTCCGCTTGTGCTCAACGCTTAAACTCGACTCGAGAGAATTGGACTTTAACTTATCTGCTGAAACTCCGCTTGGGTGAAACCTTCGTTACATCTACAGCTTATAAATCTTGCTTGATCCAAGTTGGCACAATCACATTACCCGTTGATCTTATTTCTTTAAAGATACTTGCATTTGATGTGATTTTAGGGATTGATTGGTTAACCACTCATCATGCCAAAATTGATTGTTTTCGTAAGGTCATTAGTTTTCATATTCCTAACCAACCTCGTTATATGAATTCAAGCAACTAAACCACTAAAATCAATCACTATCATATCAAGCCATAAAGCTATTCGCTTATTGAAAAATGGATGTCAAGCTTTCTTAGCCCATATTATGGACTTGAACAAAAACACGCCGATTTGAATAATATTCCTGTTGTTAATGAATTTCCGACGATTTCAAGAACTTCCTCGTCTACCCCGTAACGCGTGAAGTTGAATTCTTTATCGATCTTAAACCGCACAAAGCCCATTTCTAAAACCCCATATCGAATGGCTCCTATTGAACTTCGTGAGTTAAAAGTCCAACTACAGAATTGTTAGACATCGGTTTCATTCGCCCCTAGTACATCTCCTCGGGGTGCTCCTGCTTTATTTGTAAAGAAGAAAGATGGGAGTATGCGACTTTGTATTGACTAATGAGAATTAAACCATGTCACCATCAAGAATAGGTATCCACTACCTCGCATTGATGACCTGTTTGACCAATTGCAAGGAGCACAATTCTTTTCAAAGATCGATCTTCGCTCGATATCATCAATCAAGATTAAAACCGAGGATATTCCAAAGACCGCCTTCGTAACTCTCGCATGACGGCATTATGAATTCTTAGTCATGTCTTTTGATCGACTAATGCTCCTACCGCTTTCATGGATATGATGAACCGTGTATTCAAGGAATATTTGATCGGCCTCATTATTGTTTTTATTGATGACATCCTCATCTATTCCAAAAGCCGTGAAGATCATGAGCACCATTTGAAGTCGGTACTTCAAAGACTTCGTGACAACAAGCTATATGCCAAGTCAAAGAAATGCGAAGTTCGCTTAAGGAAGTAGCATTCTCGGGGCACGTGGTGTCAAAACATGGAGTATCTCATTGACCCGACAAAGATCAAGCAATCCAAAGTTGGGAGCAACCAAAGTCATGACACCGGCGCGAGCTTTTGGGCTTAGCGGTTATTATCGGAGATTCGTGGAAGGATTTTCTCTAATCGCTACTCCGCTAACTCAAATTGACTCGGAAAGATGCAAAATTCAGATGGAGCGAGGAATGCGAGAAGAGTTTCCAAGAGCTCAAGAGGAGACTCATTTCGCACTGTTTCGACAATACCATCCGGTTCGGATGGATTTGTTATCTATAACGATGCTTCGTGCAAAGGGTTAGGATGTGTTCTCATGCAACATGGGAAAGTCATAGCCTATGCCTCGCGACAACTCAAAAGAATATGAGAGGAATTATCCTACTCATGATCCGGAGTCATGCAGCAATTTTTTAGTTAAAAATCTGGAGACACTACCTGTATGGAGAGAAAGTGGAGATTTATACGATCATAAAAGCCTCAAATATTTCTTCACCCAAAAGGAACTCAATATGCGGCAACGACGTTGGCTCGAGCTATTGAAGGATTACGACCATAGCATTCAATATCATCTTGAAAAAGCAAACGTTGTAGTGACGATTGAGTAGTAGAAGATCATATGCGGCACGAAAGTGCAATGTTGTTAACACAAAAGGCCCATTTTGTACGACTTTACAAAAGGATGGAGATAGAGTTAAAGGCTCCAAGTACCCACGTGATGATATCAAATATACGAGTAGAACCGACTTTTAATCGATAAAGTTAAAGTCGCCAAGCTACGCACTGAGAGATGATGCGATGAAAAAAGAAAGTGCAAGAAGGTGCTATTCCGTAGGCAAGAATCGATGAAGAAGGAATACTTAGAGTCAACTCCGCACTTTACGCTCCTAACGATTTTGACTTGAAGAAGCATGAATCATGATGGAGGCACACAACACACCATTTGCAATCCATCCTGGGAGTACCAAAATGTATCACGATCTTCGACATACATTTTGGTGGAGCAATATGAAGAAAGAGATCGCAGAGTTTATCTCGAGGTGTTTAACTTGTCAACGTGTAAAGGCGGAGCATCAAGTGCCAAAGGGTCCATTACAACCACTTGAGATTCCAAAATGGAAGTGGGGAACACATTACTATGGATTTCATTACGGTCTTCCCAAGGTTTCTCAAGGTATAGATGCGATTTGGGTTATTGTTGATAGATTAACCAAGTCGGCTCATTTCTTGCCCATACGTGAGACTTATTCCCTTGAACGTCTTACTAGTATGTACGTAAATGAGATTGTGAGATTGCATGGCATGCCAAGATCCATAGTTTTGGATCGCGACCCAAGATTCACTTCACGATTTTGGGTTAGCTTGCGTAAAGCTATGGGCACGGATTTATTTATTCTGGCCTCGCATACCATCCTCAAACGGACGGGCAATCGAAAAGGACTATTCAAACCCTTGAAGATCTATTAAGACTCTGTGTCCTAGATTTTAAAGGAAGTTGATAAGTACTTGCCATCATGTGAATTTCTCCTACAACAACAATTATCAAGCAAGTATAGGTATGGCTCCATTCGAGGCGCTTATATGGACGAAAAGTGTCGCTCTCCAAATATGCTAGGGACGAGGTGGGAGAAGCAACGTTGTTGGGACCGTAATTAGTACGCATGACTACGTAAAAGATTCAAATGATCCGCAACGATAAAAACCTCACAAGATCGATAAAAAGAGTTATGCCGATCTTCATCGAAAGGACGTGGAGTTTAATATCGGAGATCATGTATCATACGTATTGCTCCATGGAAGGGAGTTACAAGATTTGGGAAGAGAGGAAAGCTCAATCCACGATTTGTCGGTCCATTTGAGATTCTTGATCGAATAGGAAATGTGGCCTATAGACTCAGATTACCTCCAAGTATGTCTCGTGTTCATAATGTTTTTCACATATCTATGCTTCAGAAATATGTGAAAGACCCAAACCACATTATTGCGTTAGAACCTGCATTTGAGATAGCCAAGATTTAACGTACGAGGAGGTACACTGTCAAGATATTGACAGAAAAGAGCATATCCTACGAACAAAGGTTATACCACAAGTCAAGGTTTTGTGGAGGAACCATGCTATCGAAGAAATGACTTGGGAGTTGAATCGAAAATGAAAGCGAGGTACCTCACCTTTTCAAACACCTGTATCGTACGCCAATTTCGAGGATGAAATTTCATAAGGAGGGGAGGTTGTAAGACCCCATCTTATTATGAATAAAATTAAATTTTCTCTATTTATTATCTTGAAATAATAAGGAGTTAATTTGATATAATACTTTGGTTATGGGTGAAATGTGCAAATTTTACAAAATAAGCAAGTGGTTATAAAATATTCATTTTTGTTCGGGAATATTCGTTTGGTCGTGGAATATTCTCGTTGTTTGGGAATATTCGTATGACGGCACAGCAAATGCCATTTATGGGCCTCATAATAATAACCGCTTTGATGAAGAAAAAACAAGTTTGAGTTTTTATAAATAATGGCGTAGTTGTTACCAAGAACACTTTTGAAATAATTCCGGTTAAAATACAAGAATACGCGGGTTTCATACAAAGAGAAGACACCTGTTATTGCATAAAGATTTTTGAATTATTGATTCTTACGTAAGAAGGCACTACTCAATAATTGTTACAATAATTACTTTTTAATATTTTATTTTATCGATTCAATAATTGTCATATTGATATTTTATATTATTGTTGTTTCAATAATTGTCACCGCATAATATTTCCCATTATCGATCAATAATTCATATTATTTGAATAATATTATTAGATAACATTATTGGCAATGTCTAGAAAGTTCGCCTAAGGAGAGTTTGGTCACCTAATCAAGGCTACCAAGAAGAGAGAAATCCTTATCGAAAGCCCCTTCTTCTCGAACTACCGGGTTGTCATAATTGTGATTCTGTAATATTATTTGTGAATAATTAATTATTGATTTATATGATAAGAAAATATTTATTTGATGTGGATATAAATGATGGATTTTTTATTTTATGTGGTTATAATTGAAGGAATTAATGTTAAGGTGTTTTATCAAGATTTTTTTGTCGGAATGGAGGTATTAAAAATCAAATCAGTATTTTTACGATATATTGCGTGAGTTATAATTTTTAATCCGACCGTTGGATCGTTGTGATTTTTGGATATGTTATACATATATAAGTTGAGTATATGTCCACAAATTTTGAACCGTTAAAAATGAACGTATGATTTGTTATGAATTTTAAGAGGTGACTGATTCGGAAATTAGGTTTATAAATAATTTTGGTAGAAAATTCTAGAATTGAGTGGGCCCCACTTGTGGTTGGTGAAGAAATGTGCTGAATTTTATTTCAAATGTGGTGGGTGGCAATAGTAGCAGGTAAAGCCATCAGTAGCAGTCAAGTCTCGCTTTGCCGTACAACATTTTCCTATAAATAGAGGGCTAAGTTAGAATTGAAAATCACACCAGAAACATAAGCTTTCTCTCCTTCTCTCTCTCTATATTATCGAGCGTATTTTGTGAGTATTTATATACTTTGAGAGTTCCTGTTCAGTACAAGTTTCATTCAGCATCACTTCCGACCTTTCATTCCGAAGTACTGATTCTTTGAGGTAAGGAATGTTATTTTCTTGTTAAATTATATTATTTTCTTCAATATCATTATGCTGAAATATTGGTTTGAACTTTTTAATCAAATTTGGAACTTTTGTGTCGGGGTTACTATTCACGTATACGACACTATTCACATGTACGACACTATTCACGAATCATACTAAGACTATTCACCAAAAAATGAAATTTTCTTTTTTCGTCCCAGATGTCTTTTTATGTTACTATCTTTGATCAGATCCATGTTTTGATCTTTATTTTGAATTCTACTTCACACTTGGTTATTATGGAGTATTATTGAATTTGATAAACCAAAATACGAATCCCTAATATTTGTCCTTCCGCTTCACTCGGATTCGTTTCTAAAATATTTTTCATCATCCTCAGCCCCTTAATGGTGATATTTGATGAATATCTTTGGCCTTTAGTGCAAAGATGAATGATTACTTACTGATGAATATCTTTGGCCCGTAGTGCAAAAGATGAACAAAAAGTTGAGATGAATACGACCAACCGGTGATATAAATGAATATCTTTGCCCAGCCAAAAAGATGAATATTTGATGCAAGATGTATATTAATTGATGTTACAGGGATAAAATATTGATGATGGACTTTTAAATTCATAGATAATAGTAGATTTCATTCTCTACTTAACTCTTCTAATGATTTGTTGTTTCCGTTTTAGTTGTTGATCTAAAACTTGTTGTCGATTATATTCTATCAGATTTTTCCCCGTTGAAGACTAAGGATAATTTGTTATATATTATCTTAGTCATAATATTCTTTACTGGGCAAGTTGAGCTCACCCTTTTTCTTTTTGTCCATTTTTCTTCTCAGGAAGCGAGAACATAGCAGTAACTAGTCAGGGTATAGAGTGATGGTCCTAGACAGTTGTTTTAGCAGTCCTCACTATTTTTATAAAATAGTACATCAATAATTATAATGAGGACTTTATTTGGGTGTTGATATTGTGTAGAAGACAATATTTGTATTTAAACTCACAGTATGTGTTGTCGTATTTTGCACGACAATTGTATTAATAAAGTTATAGTTATTTTTCTGTACCATATTTTTGGCGACTTAGAATGGGTGATGTATACCTATTTTGGGATATGAATATATGAGAAGAAAGAATATTTTTGTTGCAAAAGTTGTTTAAAAACATGTTAACCATGTCTCGTGGGCCCATTTCTTGACCGAAATTTGATTATAAATTTATAAAATCTACCAGTTTGTGGATTTCTTCCAACTTCATTTTTAGAATTTGGAAAAACTTTCTTCCAGAAGTTGTAGAAAATTAAATTTCCTATGGAATGGACATAAGATTTGAATTTTTTTGATAAAAGGGTTATTTATTATGAATTATTGAAGTTCTGAAGTTCCGGAATAATTGATTTTTGGAAGTTTTAATTATTTTTATTAATAAAAACGTTTTTTACATTTTGTGGGCCTCATTAAACATGTGCAAAGTGCTGAAATTAGGTGATTCAAAGTGGGCGTAAGAAAATTTAATTATATATTAATATTTTATGAAATTTTCTGCTTTGGTGTTCTAAGCAATTTCCTATAAATAGGGTGTTTAGGTTAGAATTGAAAATCACACCAGAAACTGAAGTTTTCCCTCTCTATATTATCGAGTGTATTCCTGTGAGTATTTTGATACTTTGAGAGTTGCTATACGGTGCAAGTTCCTTCAGCGTTATATCTGATATTCCAGCTAGAACTACTATTCTTTTTAAGGTAAGGGATGTTATATTTTTTTTAAAATGATATTATTTCTTCTAATATCATTATACCAGAATATTGGTAAGATTTTTCTTGTGAAATTCTCGGCTTTTAGTGTCGGGGTTACTATTCAAGTATACGATACTATTCACGATATCTTGCACTATTCACGAATCATTTACACTTTCTTCACGTAAAATAATTAAATTTTCATTTTTTTTGTCCAAAATATCTATTATGGATATTAGCTTTGATTGTATCCATGTTTTGATCATTCTTGAATTTTACTCCACTATGTCTACTTATGAAGTATTTTTGAACTCGGATTGTTTAAAGTACGAATCCTTAATATTTGTTCTTTTGTTTCACTGGATTCGTTTTCGTTAAAATATTTTTCATCATCCTCGCCTCTAAATGATGATATTATCGAATATCTTTGACCAGTAGTGCAAAAGATGAATGAATTTTGATGAATATCTTTGATGCAGAGTGCAAAGATATGCACAGTGTTGAGATGAACATAATGGATCGATGAATATCTTTGGCTTGTAGAGTGCAAAGATGAATATTTGATTCAAGATGAATATTGATTGATGTTACAGGGATAAAATATTGATGATGGACTTTTAAATTCATAGATTATAGTAGATTTCATTCTCTACGTAACTCATCTATGAATTATTGTTTCTGCTGCGAATATTGATCTGAAACTTGTTGTCTATTGTATTTTATCAGATTTTTCCCTGTTGAAGACTAACGATAATTTGTTCTATATTATCTTAGTCATAATATTCTTTACTGGGCTAGTTGAGCTCACCCTTTTCCTTTTTGTTCCATTTTTCTTCTCAGGAGGCGAGAATGTAGTGAGTACTAGTCGGGGTATGGAATGAAGGTCTTAGAAAGTTGTTTTAGTAGTCCTTACCATTTTTGTAAAATAATTTATCAATAATTGTAATGAGGACTTATTTGAGTGTTGATATTGTCTAGAAGACAATATTTGTATTTAAACTCACAGTTTTTATATTGTTTTAATAAAGTTGTAGTTGTTTCTGTACCATGTTATTGACGACTCAGAATGGGTGTTGTATACCTATTTTGGGGGCATCACAGTTGGTATCAGAGCTTAGGGATATGATCTTTGGCAGAGATCGGTGAATAGAACTAGGAGGGGAGAGACGAGTAAAACCTTCGCTAGTGTGTCTTACCTAAGCTTATTTGTTGGTTGGTCAGTATATAGGGATATTATGTGATATGTTGATTTCTTTAATTAACCCTTGTTTTATGGCAGTATTTGAGAATGTCGACTGAGAATGTTAACAGTGGAGTAAATGAGACCGTGGAGACACCTTTACTCACCAATGAGGAAAATGTGCAACAGGCCGACAATGTTCCTCCTGTAAACAACACCATTGATTAGACGATGAACGACGGAATGTTTAGAAGCTTTTTGCAGTTCATGCAAAATCGATTTAGGAGACTCATGCACAAAATACGGTGGAAATGATAACAACGCACTGGGTTTGTCATAGCCAAGCAGTTTTAAAGAGTTGGGACCACCAGAATTCGGGAAAGCCGAATCCGATTAAGGCAGAAATGTGGGTCAAACAAATTACCAAGATATTCGATGTCTTGGGATGCACGGAGGAACAAGAAGGTTCCATTCGCCACCTTTATGTTCTCAGAATGAGGCGATTCATCGGTGGGAATCGTGAAGCGTACCCATCCAAATTTCAAGACTTCAAGATGTCTTGGGATACGTTTCAGAAACTGTTCAATGACAAGTACTTTCCTGAAAGTATTCATAATATGAAAGAAGTGGAGTTTATTAGATTAGAACAAAACAACATGACGGTGTCCCAGTACGAGGCGAAGTTTGAAGAGTTGTCCAGGTTTGCACCTCATTTGGTGGAGAATGAGGAACGTATGACGCGGATGTTTCTGAGAGGTTTGAAACCCTGCATACGTCAATATCTCATTTCTCATAAATTTTCTCTCTATTCAGATGTTGTCAAAAGGGCTCAATTATTAGAGCGAGATAACGAGTACGTTCAACCGATGGACCACAACCAGGATCATACCGATGACATCAATCATCAGAACAACGATAACCAGCGTAGAAAAAAAAATACGAACAAAAATGGTAACCACTCTGGTAGTAATCATGGCCATGAAAATAGAAGAAGCGAGTCGGGGGGAGATTATAAAAAGAGGAGATTCAACAATGACAATGCGAAGACGTCAGCACCAGCAGCAACTGGTTCTAAGGGAAGAGAGAGACCACCGATCGTATGCTATAAATATGGGAAAGAGGGACATATTAGTCCAAACTGTGCACAACAGTTCAAGGTATGCTATAATTGTGGAAAGGAAGGACATATCGCTCGAGATTGTATGATAGCGAAACCAAGTCCAGCGGGGATGGTGACTCAAAAGACTGTCCCAGAAAAGTCAAAGTCAACGGTTCCTGGAAGAGCGTTTGTCGTGATTGGTCAAAATGCGAGGAACCCAAACGAGGTGATCACGGGTAAGCTAATCATAAATTCTTGCGAAGTTTATACCTTACAAGATACCGGTGCTACCCATTCATTTATCTCTCCTGCTTGTGCTCAACGTTTAAACTTAACTCCGGAGAAATTAGACTTTGATTTATCCGTGGAGACTCCGTTAGGAGAAACTTTCATCACATCCACTGTTTATAAATCTTGTTTGATCCAAGTTGGCACCATCACATTACCTATGGACCTTTTCTCTTTAAAGATACTTGCTTTTGATGTGATTTTAGGGATTGATTGGTTAACTACTCATCATGCCAAAATTGATTGTTTTCGTAAGGTTGTTAGTTTTCATATTCCTAACCAACCTGTTGTACGAATTCAAGAAACTAAAGCATTAAAATCAATCACGGTCATATCAATTCATAAAGCTATTCGTTTATTAAAAAACGGATGTTAAGCTTTTTTAGCCCATGTTATGGATTTGAATAAAGACACGTCAGATTTGAATAATATTCCTGTTGTTAGTAAATTTCCTGACGTATTTCCTGAAGAACTTCCCAGTCTACCCTCAGAACATGAAGTTGAATTCTTTATTGATCTTGAACCTGGTATAAAGCCCATTTCTAAAACCCCATATCGAATGGCTCCTATTGAACTTCATGAGTTAAAGGTCCAACTACAGGAGTTGTTGAACATCGGTTTCATTCGACCTAGTACATCTCCTTGGGGTGCTCCTATTTTATTTGTAAAGAAAAAAGACGGGAGTATGCGACTTTGTATTGACTATCGGGAATTGAACCATGTCACCGTCAAGAATAGGTATCCGCTACCTCATATTGATGACCTGTTTGACCGCCATTAGGAGGCAAAATTCTTTTCAAAATTGATCTTCGCTTACGATATCATCAGCTGAAGATTAGAACTGAGGATATTCCAAAGAATGCCTTCAGAACTCGGTATGGGCATTATGAATTCTTAGTCACGTCTTTTGGATTGACTAATGCTCCTGCGGTTTTCATGGATATGATGAACCAAATATTCAAGGAATATTTGGATCAGTTCGTTGTTATCTTTATTGATGACATCCTCATATATTCCAAAAGCCGTGAAGATCATGAGCACCATTTGAAGCTGGTACTCCAAAGGCTTTGTGAAAACAAGCTATATGCCAAGTTGAAGAAATGCTCGTTCTGGCTTGAGGAAGTAGCATTCCTTGGGCACGTGGTGTCAAAACATGGAGTATCTGTCGACCCGGCGAAGATTGAAGCAATACAAAGTTGGGAGCAACCAAGTCGGTGGATCAAGTACGTAACTTTCTGGGCTTAGTTGGTTATTATCTCGAGATTTGTGGAAGGATTTTCTCAAATCGCTACTCCTTTAACTCAAATTAACTTTAAGGATACAAAATTGTATGGAGCGAGAATGCTAGAAGAGTTTCCAAGAGCTTAAGAGGAGACTTATTTCGCAGACTGTTTCGACAATACCATCCGGTTCGGATGGATTTGTTATCTACAAATGATGCTTCGAGTAATTGGGTTAGGATGTGTTCTCATGCAACATGGGAAAGTTATAGCCTATGCCTCATGACAACTTAAAGAATATGAGAGGAATTATCCTACTCATGATCTAGAGTTAGCGTGATCATTTTCGCTTAAAGATCCGGAGGCACTATCTATATGGATAGAAAGTGGAGATATATTCAGACCATAAAAGCCTCAAATATTTCTTCACCCAAAAGGAACTCAACATGCGGCAACGACGTTGGCTCGAGCTGTTGAAAGATTACAACCACACTATTCAATACCATCTTGGAAAAGCAAACGTGGTAGTTGACGCGTTGAGTAGAAGATCATATGTTGGAACGAGTGCGATGATGTCAAGTATACGCATAGAACCAACTTTATCGATAAAGTTAAAGTTGCTCAAGCCACAAACCCGGAGTTGATGCTTATGAAGAAGAAAGTACAAGAAGGTGCTATTTCGGAAGCGAGAATCGATGAAGAAGGAATACTTCGAGTCCACTCCAGACTTTGTGTTCCTAACGATTCTAATTTGAAGTACAAGATCATGATGGAGGCACATAATACACCGTTTGCAATCCATCCTGGAAGTAATAAAATGTATCGTGATCTTCGACATACATTTTGGTGGAACAATATGAAGAGAGAGATCGCGAAGTTTATCTCGAGATGTTTAACTTGTCAACGTGTAAAGGCAGAGCATCAAGTGCCTAAGGGTCCATTGCAACCACTTGAGATTCCGAAATGGAAGTGGGAACACATTACCATGGATTTCGTTACGGGTCTTCCCACGGTTTCTCAAGGCATAAATGATATTTGAGTTATTGTTGATAGATTAACCAAGTCTGCTCATTTCTTACCGATACGGGAGACTTATTCCCTTGAACGTCTTGCTCGTATATACGTAAATGAGATTGTGAGATTGCATGGCATGCCAGTATCCATAGTTTCGGATCGTGACCCAAGATTCACTTCACGATTTTGGGTTAGCTTGCAAAAAGCTATGGGCAAAGATTTACGATTCAGTTCGGCATACCATCCTCAAACAGACGGACAATCGGAGAGGACTATTCAAACTCTTGAAGATCTATTAAGACTCTGTGTCCTAGATTTCAAAGGGAGTTGGGATAAGTATTTACCATTGGTGGAATTCTCCTACAACAACAGTTATCAGACAAGTATAGGTGTGGCTCCATTCGAAGCATTGTATGGATGTAAGTGTCGCTCTCCAATATGTTGGGATGAGGTGGGTGAAGCAACATTATTGGGACCCGAGTTGGTACGTATGACTACGGAAAAGATCCAAAAGATTCGACAACGTATAAAAACGGCATAGGATCAACAAAAGAGTTATGCGGATCTTCATCGAAAGGACGTGGAATTTAGTATTGGGGATCATGTATTGTTGCGTGTTGCTCCATGGAAGGGAGTTACAAGATTTGGGAAAAGAGGAAAGCTCAATCCACGATTTATTGGTCCATTTCAGATTCTTGACCGAGTAGGAAATGTAGCCTATAGACTCGCGTTACCTCCAAGTATGTCTCGTGTTCATAATGTTTTTCATATATCTGTGCTTCAAATATGTGAAAGACCAAACCACGTTATTGAGTTAGAACCAGACGAGATAGCCGAAGACTTGACGTACGAGGAGATACCTGTCAAGATCTTGGATAGGAAGGAGCATGTTCTACGCACAAAGGTCATACCCCAAGTCAAAGTTTTTTGGAAAAACCATGCTATTGAGGAAATGACCTGGGAGTTGGAAACGGAAATGAAAGCGAGGTATCCTCACCTTTTTGAAACACCAGGTACGTACGTCAATTTCGAGGACAAAATTTCATAAGGAGGGGAGGTTGTAAGACCCCAACTTATTATAAATGAAATTAAATTTTCTCTATTTATTATTTTGAAATAGTAAGGGTTGATTGGATTAATGTGGTTAGTTATGGGTAAAATGCGCAAATATTTTAAATAAGCAAAGTGGTTATAAAATATTCATTGTTGTCAGGGAATATTCGTTTGGTCGTGGAATATTCTTACTGTCGGGGAATATTCGTATGACGGTGTAGCCTTGTGTGGGCCCCATAACTATAAAAAAGCGATTGGATGAAGAAAAACGAAGTTGTTTAGCGTGGTTATTACAGTTATCTTGATGAAATACTCGATGGTTAAAACACAAGTAGTATACCGCAGTATTGCACCAATTATTGATTCTTACGTAAGAAGGCACTTTTACTCAATAATTGTTACATAATAATTATCGCTCAATATTTTATTTTATCGATTCAATAATTGCTACGTTGATATTTTATATTATTGTTGTTTCAATAATTGTCATCGTATAGTATTTTCCTTTATCGAATCAATAATTCATATTATTTGAATAATATTATTAGATAGCATTATTGGCAATGTCTAGAAAGTTCTCGTCTAAAGAGAGAGTTTGGTCACCTAATTACGCCACCAAAGTGGGAGAAATCTTTTAATGGAAAGCCCCTCTTTCTGAACTACCGGTTGTCGATCATTGATTACGTAATATTATTTGTGAATAATTAATTATTGATTTATATGATAAGGAAAATATTCATTTTATGTGGATATCTATGGAGAAAATTTTAAAGTGACAATTGTTGAAAATTTGATATTTTATCTTTTCTGATAAAATAATTCATTTAAATATATTATTATATTTTAATAATATAATAATGGTGATATTTTTACAATAAATGTGGGATATATGAATATATGAGAAGGAAGAGTATTTTTGTTGTAAAAGTTGTTTAAAACATGTTAAACATGTCTGTGGGCCCATTTCTTAACTGAAATTTGATTATGGCCTGTAAAATCGTCCGTTTGTGGATTTCGGTCAACTTCTGTTTGGAATTTGGAAAAACTTTCTTCTGCAAAGTTGTAGAGAATTAAATTTCCTATGGAATGGACATACTGATTTGAATTTTTCTGATAAAAGGGCTATTTATTATGAATTATTGAAGTTCCAAAGTTTCGGAATAATTAATTTTTGGAAGTTTTAATTATTTTTATTAATGAAAACGTTTTTTACATTTTGTGGGCCTCATTAAACATGTGAAAAGTGCTGAAATTAGGTGATTCAAAGTGGGAGTAAGAAAATTTAATTATATATTAATATCTTTTTAAATTTTCTGCTTTGGTGTTCTAAGCAATTTTCTATAAATAGGGTGCTTAGGTTAGAATTGAAAATAACACCAGAAATTAAAGTACAAGTACCTTCAGCGTTACATCTGATACTTTGAGAGTTGCTATACGGTGCAAGTTCCTTCAGCGTTACATCTGATATTCCAACCAGAAGTACTATTCTTTTTAAGGTAAGGGATGTTATATTTTTTTAAAATGATATTATTTCTTCTAATATCATTATGCCAGAATATTGGTAAGATTTTACTTGTGAAATTCTCATCTTTTATTGTCGGAGTTACTATTCACGTATACGAAACTATTCACGTATACGGCACTATTCACGAATACGGCACTATTCACAGAAAAATTAAATTTTCATTTTTTGTCCAAAATATCTATTATGGATACTAGCTTTGATTTTATCCATGTTTTGATCATTCTTGAATTTTACTCCACTATGTCTATTTATGAAGTATTTTTGAACTCGGATTGTTTAAAGTACGAATCCTTAATATTTGTTCTTTTGTTTCACTGGATTCGTTTTCTTTAAAATATTTTTCATCATCCTCAGTCCTAAATGATGATATTACTGAATATCTTTGGCCTGTAGTGCAAAGATGAATGAATTTTTGATGAATATCTTTGGTCTGTAGTACAAAGATGTACAAGTGTTGAGATGAACATGACCGACTAATGAATATCTTTGGCCTGTAGTGCAAAGATGAATATTTGATTCAAGATGAATATTGATTGATGTTACTGGGATAAAATATTGATGATGGACTTTTAAATTCATAGATTATAGTAGATTTCATTCTCTACGTAACTCATCTATGAATTATTGTTTCCGCTACGAATATTGATCTGAAACTTATTGTCTATTGTATTTTATCAGATTTTTCCCTATGGAAGACTAACGATAATTTGTTCTATATTATCTTAGTCATAATATTCTTTACTGGGCTAGTTGAGCTCACCCTTTTCCTTTTTGTTCCATTTTTCTTCTCAGGAGGCGAGAATGTAGCGAGTACTAGTCGGGGTATGGAATGAAGGTCTTAGAAAGTTGTTTTAGTAGTCCTCACCATTTTTGTAAAATAATATATCAATAATTATAATGAGAACTTATTTGAGTGTTGATATTGTCCAGAAGACAATATTTGTATTTAAACTCACAGTTTTTATGTTGTTTAAATAAAGTTGTAGTTGTTTCTGTACCATGTTATTGATGACTCAGAATGGGTGTTGTATACCTATTTTGGGGGCGTCACAATAATTATAAATACATAACATCAATTGAAAATACAAAACATTAATTAAATGGCTTTCGAAATCACACAGTGAATCTCACTTTTTCTAGGATTCCCATTTTCTCTCTCACACACAAACACACAGTGAACCTCACTTCTTCTTCCTCTGTTATCAATGGCTTCCGAAATAAACAAACCCAGATCAGGAAAATAAGTTTTGTACTTCTTGTTCTTGTTCTTGTTATTAATTATTATTATTATTATTATTATTATTATTATTATTATTCACGAGTGACCCAAATCAGTACCATAAGTGACCTAAAACAACAAACCCAGATTAGGAAGAACACGAAAAACAGGGGGTAATACCCATATCCATATCAAAGCAAATTTGAAATAAAAATCAAAACCAATCAATTAGATCCGAAGGAAAATAACAAACCCAGATCAGGAACCAAAACCCATCTGATAAATTAGAACCAAAACCCCATATTTGAAGCCAAACCTAGTAAGAAATCGGAGGAAGACCGAACCAACACCAGAACAGACCCAAAACAATACACAGTGACATAACCCATTTTAACCCAAACCACCATCCAAATCAGATCCAACCTCTCCAAACCAGAATTCGAACATAAACTCCTTTACTCACAGAACACTGAAGGATCCTTGAGCCTAAGTCACCGGACTGAATGAATAAATTAAGGATCCTTGAGAATTTGGGGAAGAATGAATAAATTAATTTTTATTTTATGAGTTTTGGTTTGGGGGAAGATGGCTTAAATCTAGCTACAAGACGATTATGGGGAAAGGAAAAGGAAAATTGGTTTATGAAAGGAACAGGGGAATTTATGATTGATTGAATGAGAGAAAAGAACATGTAAATCTAGCTACAAGACGATTATTTGGTGATTGATTGTTTAAATAATTTTATTAGTTTTTCTAAATGTAATGATTTAATTTGTAATAATATTTATATTTGTTTATTAATTTTTTAATTTGTGTAAATAATTTTATTAGTTTTTCTAATTGTAATTTTGTAATTTGTTTAATTGTCATTATTTTCTTATACTTTTTTAGCAAATTTATTATAAAATATTTTATTTTATTTTCTAATTTTATAAACTTAATTGATCTTAAGATTAAAATTTTCTCACCTTTTCTATTGGAGAAATTGATTAATTAAGTATATAACTTATTTGTTGGGTAAACTAAACAATCAAGCCTTTGTTGATGGTGTGGTCTTGTGACTAGCTTTTCAAATAAGAGGTTCTGGGATCAAATCCATGCAACAACAAAAAATTTGATGAAATTTGAGTTTACGTACACATCAGTGATGCCACGTAGGCAGGTCAACGCACCTGGGGCATAATTTGTTTGAGATTTTACTTCGTCACCAACAATCCGTCTTGGGGCAGAGATGATTCTGAAGCAATTCCCTCCCATACTTGCGCAACTTCCTCCGTTGTACATGGAATTGGTTAATGGAAGAGGAAATATAATAAAGCCTTTCAAGGATCAACGCCACCAACAACTCGGGATGCCTCACGACTCGGACTTCCTCACTTACAAACATGGATTCTTTGTTTCGGACACTGCAAAATCGTTATTTTGGAAAATTTTGGAAAAGTTGATCCGACATGGAGAATTCGAGGAGTATTATTGAATTATCCGGAGAATCATGTTGTGTTGAAGGAGCTTGCATTCAACGCCTATGATTACCTTTTACCAGTCGGAGGGAGCATCTCATGGGGAGGTGGAAACCGGGGATCATGATAGGAGTTCTTGGAAACACCCAAATTCAATATTTAACTTTCAACATGTAGCATGGTGGTGAGTACCCATTCAGGCAAATAAGTCAAGAGTCACGAAGGTGGAAATTGATAGGAAAAAGAATGCTATAATTTGCGGCTCACTTCAGATTTCGATTATTGTCTGTTGTCTCTCTCTTCAACACAACAACAAAATTAGCAGGGAAGAAGATCTCTTGGCAGAATTTATAAGTTTAATATGATAACTATTGACGTTCCGGGTAATGGCGACTCACTTCGGGCAACAAGAAGTCCTTTTCGGATAATTACAGTTTATTTCGGACTATATCACATTGGCTTCATCATGTCTTTGGCTATCTACATTTGAAAATATAAGGCCTCCCAACGGGTTGGGAAGAAAATTTTGGCATGATAAGGTCGGATGGTGTTATAGGGTCGGACAAAATCCTCCCAACAGGTTAGAAAAGAAATTTTGGCGTTATAAGGTCGAATGGTGTGATAAGGTCCGATAAAAGCCTCCCAACGGGTTGGGAATGCAATTTTGGCATTATAAGGTCGGATGGTGTTATTAGGTCGAACAGTTATTCGGAACGAATACATTCATTTCTTCGGAAAAGATATTTTTATTATTCAATTTTTCGGAACGAATATTTTTATTATTCAGTTCTTCGGAATGAACATTTTTATTATTTAGTTCTTCGGAACGAATATTTTTATTATTCAGTTTTTCGGAACGAATATTTTCATTATTTAGTTCTTCAGAACGAATACATTCAGTTCTTCAGAACGAAAGCATTTAGTTCTTCGAAATGAATATTTTCATAATTTGTTAAAATTCAGTTCTCGAGAACCTCTATCTGATACCTCCCACAAGGGTCGGAGAGGATATTATGGCAGGATAAGGTTAGTTATTTATATCTTCGGTTGTAATAAGGTTAATTATTTACATTTTCAGGTTGTGATAAGGTGGGATATTTATATCTTCGATTGTGATAAGGTTGGTTATCTATATCTTTGGTTGTGATAAAGTCGGTTATTTATCTATCTTCGATAGTGATAAGTGTGACACCATTGTTTCCACCTGTATTTTGAACATGAGTTTCTCTCGTTTGGTGTTGCAAGAATTGTAGAAAGCTCATAAACATCATATCATTCATCATTTGATCGGTGCTGTTGTTTACATGAGGATTATTGCCTTCCTGATGCACATTATCCTGGTTATTGATTGTCGGTGTCTCAACGGTCTCTTGTGCTGCATTGCTTATCTCAAAATTTTTAGATGTCATTCTCAAACACTGCCATAAAAAAGGGTTAATTAAAGAAATTAACATGCCACATATTATCCCTATATTCTTACCGACCAATAACAAATAACAAATAAGAAATAAGCTTAGGTAGGACACACTAGCGAAGGATTTACTCGTCTCTCCCCTCCTAGTTCTAATCTCAGATCTCCACCAGAGATCTTATCCCTAAGCTCTGATACCAACTTTGAAGCCCCCAATATAGGTTCACACAACCTATTTTGAGTCGCCAAATACATGGTACATTATTCAAATACAAACTTCATTAATACAACTGTCGTGCAAAATACGATAACATATACGCTGTGAGTTTTAATACAAATGCTGTCTTGTAGAAAATATCCAAACTCAAATAAAGTCCTAATTACAATTATTGTTACACTATTTTACAAAATAGTGAGGACTGCTATAATAACCATCTTGAACCATTACTCCATTCCCCGACTAGTCCCAATTACATTCTCGCCTCCTGAGAAGAACAATGGAACCAAAAGGAAAAGGGTGAGCTCAACTAGCCCAGTAAAGAATATTATGACTAAGATAATGTAGAACAAATTATCCTTAGTCCTCAACAGGGAAAAATCTGATAAAATACATTAGACAACAAATTTTAGAATACAACTGCAGTCGAAACATCAATCCATTAGAAGAGTCAAGAAGAGCATGATATCTACTGTCTTCTATGATTTAAAAGTCCATCATCAATATTTTATCTTTATAACATCATTCAATAAATATTTCAAATCAAAGAATTATCCATGCACTACGGGATAAGGATATTCGTTAGTACAGTGGTCATGATCATGTCAAACACCTGTCCATCTATGCACTACGGGCCAAAGAGGACTTTCACCACAAACCTTATCTGTAACATTAAAGGTTATGATAAAACCAATACACAATTCATGGTCATAATCATACCAATCAAAAATCCATCTTTGCATTACAGGCCAAAGATGACTTTCAACACAATATAAGCATGAGGATGATGATAATGATATAAAGATTCAATCAAGTGAGATAAAGGATAAATATTAGATATTTATAATACAATTTATCCAGAGTTCAAAAATGTCCAAATTGTCAACATGATAACTATTTATGAACTAAAATTCAAGAATGATATTCATGTATCAAAAATAATTTGGACAGAAAAAAAAATTAAATTTTGTTGTGAAAAGTACTCGTGAATAGTACCGTATGTATGAATAGTACCGTATGAATAGTGCCCATGAATAGTACTATATGAATAGTACCAAGACATGAAAAGTTTAAAATTTAATAAGAAAGTTCAGACCAATATTCCAGTGAAATGATATTAGATGAACCGCAAAACTTAAGGAATTTATAATCATTTCAGGAATTATAGAAGCAATACTTACCATAGTAAGTTTAAATTTAGGAATATGAAGTGAAATAATATCCCTTACATAATATGGAGTATGAAAGAAAATAATATTTCTTACGAGTATTGCAATAAAATAATATCCTTTACCTTAGTAGAAACTATATTCGACTAGAATATCAGATATTATTCTGAGAAAATCTTTCACAAAAAGCTACACTCAAAGTATCCTTATACTCAAGAGAAATATTCATAATACTATAGAATAAGAATTTCTGATATTGTAATGGTGTGTTTAGGAAGGAGGGTTACCCCCTATTTATAGTGAAACCTCGGAGGAAGAAACAATCTCCTCCGCCTAATTTTTTCTTTTTTCCTCTCCACCTAACTTCTCATTTCAATGCCTAACTCTCATTTTGAGGGCCCACAATTGGAGAAAAGATTGCAGGAGGAATGTTGCCATTCAAAAAGGACGGACTATGCAGGAAATTTTCTTCCATCCACTAACTTAAAAAAGAAAAGAATACACAACATTCAAATGCCATTTTTTGCTCACCTCTGTCCCTTTAATCACACACACACACACAAACATATATATATATATATATATATATATATATATTAATAATATTATTATTTAATCAATTAAAATATATTATAATAATATATTTGAATGAATATTTTATCGGAGGAGATAATTATAATTTCACATAAAAATATGCCAAACTTTCAACAAATGTTACATGCTAAAATTCCTTCATTTATGTCAAAATTGAACCAATATCCACCACTTAATAATTATTCACAATTAATATTATAAGCTTACAATATTAACAACCAGATCATTCCCAGGAAAGAGTGGGCTTTTCGATAAGGATTTATCCTTATTGTCGCGCAATTATATAACCTAACCTCTTTCCTCGACAGAACTTTTTAGACATTGCCAATAATGCTAACTAATAATATGAATAATTGTGTCGTACCAATTATTGATTTAATAATATAAAATATTGTGCAAATGATACTGTGACAATAATTGAATCAATAATATGATATACTATGTAACAATTATTGTGGCAAATATTGAATGAAACTGAGTGACTTCTTACGTAAGAATCAATAATCGAGATATTGTGCAATACCATGTGCTTGTACTTTTATCACTGAATATTTCAACAATTAACGGTAAAAGTTTTACTGTTATTTTTATAAAAAGGTTATTTCTCCGACAGTTATTCTGTTATGTGGTCCACCAATGATTGCGCCATCGTACAGATATTCCCCGATAAAAAGAATATTCCCCGACCAAACAAATATTTTATGACCACTTGCTTACTTTGCAAAATTTTCATATTTCACCCATAACTAAAGCATTATATCAAATAAACACCTTATTATTGAAAATAATAATTAGAGAAATTAAATCTTTATTCATAAAAAGTTGGGGTCTTACAACCTCCCCTCTTTATGAACTTTTGTCCTCGAAATTGATATACGTACCTGGTATGTCGAAGAGGTAAAGATACCTTATTTTTATATCAGATTCTAACTCTCAGGTCATTTCCTCAATATCGTGGTTTCTCCATAAAACTTTAACTTAAGGTATAACCTTTGAGCGTAGAATATGTTCCTTCTTATCCAAGATTTTAATAGGTACCTCTTCATACGTTAAATCTTCTACTATCTCGTCTGATTCTAATTCAATAATGTGGTTCGGGTCTTTCACATATTTACATAGCATGGATATGTGAAAAACGTTAAGAACACGAGACATACTTGGCAGTAAAGTGAGTCTATAGGCCACAGTTCCTACTCGATCTGAAAGTAGTATGCACACAAGACAATCATTTTTGATGATAAAGCATATACTTTGGAATAATCTTATTCATTTATTAATAAAAAGTATTAATTTATTAAAGGCTTTTAATTATCTATATGATGTTGTTTTATAATATGTGATAAACCTATAGTTTTAAGCAATGCTTTTAGAATAATGATGATGATCATTCTAATGAGATCTAAATTCTTAGAAAGCTTAAAACTAAAATAGTTCCCAATCGTTGGATTACTAAATTGGAGATTAGTGAATCCGGATAGATTGGTACATACGTTGCTTGCTCATTGGATGAGGATGATTGATCTCATGATCATTTGTGTGGAGACACTAAAGCAAGTATGTAGGTGCTTCTTAGAGAATAAGTTCACTAAACGTGGCTCGCTAAGGAATACCTAATGGAGTTTTACTTACCTGTCAATAGGAATTCCTGTAGTGATAGTAGTACAAATGATCCTTGAACTTGAGATCATCATAGTATCTTGTGTATGATGAGTTATACTTTGACTTATTCCTTAAGACCCTTAGGGTATATCAAAGGGTATGCTTGGGTATAATAACTTTTACATGGAGATAATGTATGATCAATAAAGAATTTACCACTTCTAATACAAGAAGAGAAATGTCATATGTGATTCGATAAATGACAACCCAAAGAGTCCTTAGTTAAATGCGTAATGAAATTAGAAAGGAGTTTCTAATTTACATTATTTGGAGTTGTGCATTTAAGAGTCGAAATACATATAATTAAATAAAATAAGACTTGACAGTAATTCCATGTCTTATATTTAATTGGGACATTGCATGGTGGAAGGATTGAATTGTACGGTAATTATTTACTCAAAGGTTCTTTTATGATTAATGTTGAAATCTATATTATATGGAAAGTCGTTAATCGCTAGGGAGGCTTATCCGTATTGTAGAATAAATATTATTTATTTAAATAAATTAATAGTTTAATTTATTTATTTAAATAAGATTAGAATTATTCTAATTGATTTATTCACAACCTATTTAATATGGAGAACCTAAAGGGTCACACCATAAAAGGAAGAATAATTATTTAAGAAGTTAATGGCATAATCATAATAATATGTTAAGTGTATTTAATTTAATCTATGGTGATAGAATAAATTAAATAGCTTAACATTTATTATTTAATATTTTGGAAATATTAAATATATAAATTAATAAGAGGAGTCTTATTAATATTATTACAATTATTATTATTTTAATTTCTAAAGAGTTGGAAATTAATTTAATAATATTAATACTCTCATTTATTCCTAATAAGATTAGGAGGCTAATTAATTAAAGGATTTTAATTAATTAAAATAAAACTCAATTCCTTAATTGTTAAGGAGGGTTGCCCACATCAATAAATAAGATGAGTCTTATTATGGGTGAGGTGGTTGTTGATTTTTTCACAATATACGTGATTCCAATTGTTGGAGAGTACGTTCTTTTTCTATGAGAGATAGAAAAATTAGGGTTTTGCCAAACACCCATCTTCTTGAATCTTTCTTCTTCCTTGGTGGATCACTTCTAGAGGCCAAATACTTGGGTGGCTAACATTGATCAAAGGAAGGAACCAAACCCGGTGGATTCAAGTTGAAGGCGAAAGGATTTGGAGGTAAACTTGTACCTGAGGAAGCTCGAATCTTCAAGGGTATAATTTTTGTTCTTTATCTTTTCGTTTAATTAATAATTATGCATAAAGGATGATCCGATTATATGGTTTGTAAAATTTTAAAACTCTGATTTTTCACGTTTCCGCTTATTTTTGCAATTTGATTGCGTTCATGAATATTACAAACCTAACAGTGGTATCAGAGTCAAACCTTTATGCGAATTATTAATTATCAAATTTGATATGTATATTGATATGTGTTTAGAACAATTTAATTGGGCATAATTTTGTTGTATAAAATTTTTAAAAAAAAACGCTAATTCGCGAACTGAATTTTTTCACGCTGCGTCTAAAAACTGCGTGGCCACGTACTATATATATATATATATTCACGATTAATATATATATACTATTAATATATATTATTCTTAATAATTTTATAACTAAAATAAAAGGTTTATTTTAGTTTTAAAACTAAATTTCATGCTAACTAATTAGAGTTGGAATTGAATTCTATGATAACTAATTGGAGTTGAAATTGAATTCCATGTTTCCTTAAATAAATGAGTTTATTTAGATATGAAATAAGATTTCATGTTATTCAAAATAAAGGAGTTTATTTGTGAATAGGAAAGAGAATCCGTATTTCCTTAAATAAAGGAGTTTATTTAGATATGAAATAAGATTTCATATTATTCAAAATAAAGGGGTTTATTTGTGAATAGGAAAGAGAATCCGTGTTTCTTTTAATAAAAGAGTTTTTTTTTTACTTGGAATTGGATTCCATAATTAATTAAAATAAATAAGTTTATTTTGATTAAAGATTTTGATTAAAATAAAATAATTTATTTTATTCAAAATTGGATAAATTAAAATAAAAGGATTTTATTTTGATTTAAATTTGGATTAAAATAAAGGAGTTTATTTTGATTCAAAATTAGATTTTATGCTAACTAATTTTGTCCATTAAATGATATCAATATATATATTGAATGTTTATTATTCATGAGATAAATGTTATTTATTGATGCATATGGTGATGTGTATGATCGATAGTGAGAATTTAAAAAAAAACTATTTTTTTATTTTATCCGTGATTTCATTTGAATCCACCGTGAAATCAAAAGAACATTAAAATAGTTCCAATAAGTCTTAGGTGGGGATTAGAACGATGGTCATGTCGTGAATTTCTAAAATGATGAATGATGTTATACTTCGACTTATTCCTTAAGATCAATGCTTCAAGGGTATAATAAATTGGAAATAATAATCAATGAATCTATGATCGTGACGAAATTAAATTTACTCAAAGGTTCTTTAAAAAAAAATCATCTCATTAAATATTATTTATTTAAATAAATTAATTGTTTAATTTATTTATTTAAATAAGATTAGAATTGTTCTAATTGATTTATTCACAACCTAGGCTTAATATGCCTAAAGGGTCACACCATAAAAGGAAGAATAATTATTTAAGAAGTTAATGGCATAATCGTACATGATATTTAATTTAATCTATGGTGATAGAATAAATGAATATTTATTATTTAATATTTTAGAAATAAAATATAAATTAATAAGAGGAGTCTTATTAATGTTATTACAATTATTATTATTTTAATTTCTAAAAGAGTTTAGGACGTGAATCTTTCTTCTTCCTTTTTTCTTCTTCCTCGTGGATCACCTATCCAAACATTTGGTTATTGGATTCAATTGATGCATGTTATTACGATAAGGAATAACATTTTTCCACATGTTATCCTTATATTTAAAAATTTAATATGCGAGGTGTTAGAGAACGTGGCCTTCAAATGAAAAACCCGTGGAAGATAAGGAAGTTGAGATATATTACGATTTATATATAATATATATATATATAATATAATATATATATATAAACTATATATATTACGGTTATTATATATATTATATATATTATATATATATATATATTATACTGTTAATATAATATATATATATATTAATTATTTTATAATTAAAATAAAAGTTTATTTTAATTTTAAAATAAAAGGTTTATTTTAATATTAAAATAAAAGGTTTATTTTAATTTTAAAATTAAATTTCATGCTAACTAATTAGAGTTGGAATTGGATTCCATTATAACTAATTGGAGTTGAAATTGGATTTTATTTTTCCTAAAATAAAGGAGTTTATTTGTGAATAGGAAAGAAAATCCGTGTTTCCTTAAATAAAGGAGTTTATTTAAATATGAAATAAGATTTCATATTATTCAAAATAAAGGAGTTTATTTGTGAATAGGAAAGATAATCCGTGTTTCCTTTAATATTTTTTTTTACATGGAATTGATTCATAATTAATTAAAATAAAAGAGTTTATTTTAATTAAAGATTTTTTTATTATTACATGGAATTGGATTCCATAATTAATTAAAATAAAGGAGTTTATTTTGATTAAAATAAAATAGTTTATTTTATTGGATAAATTAAAATAAAATAGTTTTATTTTGATTTAAATTTGGATTAAAATAAAGGAGTTTATTTTGATTCAAAATTAGATTTTATACTAACTAATTTTGCCCATTAAATGATATCAATATATATATTAAATGTTTATTATTCATGAGATGAATGTTATTTATTGATGTATATGGTGATGTGTATGATAATAAATGGGATTGATTATGGACTATTATTTAATATGATTGGATTTTATTTTAGTTGGATGCATGAATGTATGGGTTTTATTAAATGGGGATTCATAGATCTCGCCTTCTCTAATTTTTCTTAATGTAAATTCTATCTCCTCCCATGTATTTCCCTCGATCACGATCAATGTTTCTATTTATTTTAAATAGTTTTGTAATAGGAATAATTAGAATTAATTTTGAAAAATTGGAGATTAAGGAGCAAGGAGCGCTTGAAGACCCGTTTGTAATGGAGCCCGGGTTTAAATGTAATAGTTATATTTAAATATTATTTCTTGCACCCCTAGGGTTTGACCTTTTGGTTCACTTGGTGGCTCTAGTGAACCAAACTAGAATAAAATCCATAATCAATTCGTGTAGAATATAGTATTCTATATGTGCATGCTTATACTATATATATATATATATATATATATGCAAACATGCTTGGCTGATGTTCATTAATATAACGCGTATTTTATATATATATGTGCATGCTAGCTAAACAAGATGAGACAAATTAATAACAAACCCTCAATTTTATATATTAAGTCCTAAGCGTTCAAAGATATTTGGAATATCGAACGTCGCTTTCTAGCATGATAAAATTAATAGAGTATTAAATATTTAATATGAGTTTGTTGTGTCACCACAAGGCAAGTATTAAGTATTTAAGATGTTAATTTATCACATTTGATGCTTATAAAGAAAATTGAACAATATTGTTTTGTTGTGTCACCACAAGGATGATATTTTTCTTTTTGAATATATGGAGTGCTAGAGTCGAACTTAACTTGGATAATTTTGATTCTGATGTGCCACCACTTGATCAAAATAATCTAAGAGGCAAAATACAAGGAGTTGCATAGTTGATGTAATTGACAAAAGTTGTCTACCTATTTATTTATATATAGTTTGTTGTGTCACCACAAGGCTATATATACATTTGAAATGGGATCCTTATTCTCACTAGCAAATCTTTAATTAGATTTTACTTTAACTATATAAGTGAGGGTAATATAGTTTGAAGAAAATAGTGGGAGATACCAATTTAAAACAAGACCTAATTTATTTTGGTAATTAATAAAAGAATGTATGTTAAAATGTTGTTAATTACAAATTCATTTACGAGAATTTTACAATGTCTAAAATTACTATCATCTGCGAAGCATATTAGATACTATTTAATCTGGATAGAATTAAATGGATTGGTTAAGGAATTTGAGAATAGTTCTCATAGTTGAAAAGCTATCTTATGTCATTAATCGCTTATCCTCGCAATGGTTGCGATAATGCCTCGGAGGAAGAGATTGCTACTTTTAGAAAGTGGTAAGATGATGCACAGTTGGCTCAATGCATCATGCCGCATCCATGAGTAACGAGCCTTCAACACAAGATGAAACTATGGATGCTCCTACTATATTCCTTCACATCAAGTAGTTGATGGTGAGGAAAGTAGGACTGATAGATATCAGATATCTAAGGAGCTCTTCCGATCTAGAATGGCTAATGACACTATAGTACAGACAAAAAGGTTCTTAACATAATCAATTTGATTGATCAATTAGGACAACTGGTTTTGTCATGGATGGAGAGTTGAGCCAAGATTTGATCTTGCACTCACTCCCTAACTCCTTTCACAATTGTTGTGAATTTTCATATATGAACAAGCTAGATATCGCCTTTCTTGATTTGCTTAACATGTTGAAAAATATTGAGAGTCACTTTCCAACCAAGAAAGACCATGTCTTCTTGGTAGGGGCCAAATGATATTCTCGAAAAGAAGAACGATTCAAAGAAGGTAAAGAGAAAGGCGTAAACAAAGGATAATAAGAACAAAAGCGATACGGATAGCAAAGGAGTTTGCTTCCACCGCAATAAGCCCGGACACCTGGAAAGAAATCATGAGAAGTATCTTGCGAGGCTAACCAAAGAAGCTTAGTGAAGTTTCTCAAGATAAATACAAATTTGTTCATGATTTAAAATAAAATTTTCTTTAAGTCAAGGTTCTACTTGGGTATTGGATACCGACTTTGGTTATTATAAATATAGATTTATGAAGGACCAAGCAAAAGTAAAAGCTAAACAAATATAAGTAATCCTATGCGGAAAATGTAACAAAGGTTGCCACATTAGCCATAAAAACTTATAGTTTAGCATTGCCTTACGGGAAAATCTATTAAGTCAATAAGTTGTTATTGTATTCCGCTTCTTGTTAAAGATATTATTTCCATTTTATTGTTGGACAATGAAATCTTTGGTATTATAATTAAGAACAATTGTTGTTCTATTTATAATAATAATGTTTTGTATAGAACTGGAATATTACTTAATAAATTTTGTATACTTGACTTACATGAAAATAATTTTGCATATTGGACAAATTAGTATAAGAAAAGGAGATGATAATTCAAAGAGTTGAATGTGTGTATTTGTTTGAAATACAAGTGTGAATTATTTGAAAGGTTCAAAGAATTCGAAATGAAACAAATTGACAAAGTATTAAGATTCTTTGATTAGATCAAGGAATAAATACTTGTGCAATAAGTTTCTAGATCATCTCAAATGGTTTTCTCATAATGGACACATCCTGATACGCAAAAATTGATTGATGTATCGAAAGGAAAAATCGTACCTATTTGAAAATGGTGCGATCCATAATGATTTTACCGACATTCCAAAGATCCTTCGGGATAATGTCCTAGAAATGGTCGCATATCTACGAAAAATGGTAACCTCAAAATCCATTTCCCAAGACTCCATAAAAGTTATGGATGGGAGGATTCCTAATCTTAAGTATGTTAAGATAAGGGTTGTCCAACTTATGTGAAAAGGTTTCAAAGGATAAGCTTGGGACAAGATTTGACATGTCTGATTTGTGGGACATCCTAAAAGTAAGTTTAGGGTATATATTCTATAATTCTACTTAGCAAAAGGTGTTTGTTACGAAACACGCCGCCTTCTAAGATAAATGTGTTTATCATTGAAGGGGCTAGTGGGAGGATAATAGATCTTGAAAAGTTCAAGAACCACAAAACACTATAAGTCAAATAAGAGGAACTTGTAGATGTACCTTGTGTACCACAAACCGAATTGTAAATCGAATAATAATCAAGATACCTAGAGGTATGGATTCATCATAGATGATGATGATGAGGCACGCATCATAGAAGATGATGATCCAGTTACATACGATGAGTTAAGAGTTGTAGACACTCAGAGAAATTGATTGAAGCAATATTCTCAAAAATGGAACATTCGTTTTGATGAAACAAATCAAAAGAGTTTGATTTTATCAAAAATAAGAATGAACCTAGTGTGTACAAAAGGGTCAGTGGGAGCATCGTGACATTCCTAGTACTACATGTTGATATACTACGGATAAGGAATGACATACCAATGCTACAATCAGTAAAGATAAAGTTGTCTAAACAATCCTCCATGAATGATTTGGGAAGAGTATCATTATTGGGGATGCAAATCTATACAGATAGATTTAAAAAGATGCTCGACTTAACCCAAGGAACGTATATTCATTTGATGCTAAAGTTGTTTAGCATGGCAAACTCCAAGAGATGTCTCATGTTGATGAGCCATGGAGTGTATCTCTCTTAATAGTCCCCATAGACTCCAAAGAAGAGAGATCGCATGAGTGAAAATCATGTATGCAATGAAATATATGAGACACGATGTTGATCGGTCATATTCGGGAGAAGATCAACGTAAAGCAAAAAAAACATCTTAAAGTTCTTAACCGCACTAAGGATGTGAGCATACATGGTGGGTCTAAATTAAAACTAGAGGGCTTAATGACTCAAGTTTTTCGACGGACCAAGAGACGCGTAAAAACTCACTTTAAGGTAAAGGGTTACCTTGAATAGCAGTGCAAATGATGAATTAGAAAGGTTCCAAACAAAGAAAGAGTTGCTTGGTTTAGTAATAAAGACAAAGTATATAGCTATAAATGAAGTCGCAAGTTGATTGTTTGGATTAAAAGTTCATTACGAACTAGGAATAGTTCCAAATCTCATCTTGGATCTAAACATGTGTTGTGGCACTTTCATTTGATTATTAGAATCATTGAAAGATGGGAAATCACTATAGAGATAGTGGACTCTCATGAACAACTTTACATATCCATTAACTAAAGCTTATCCAATGTTGAGAATAATCGTCACTTAGAGAAGAAGAGTATGAGATACCATGGCGATTGGCTTTAGTGCAAGTGGGAGATTGAAAGTTGTATGCACACAAGCCAATCATGTTTGATGATAAAGCATATACTTTGTAACAATCTTATTCATTTATTAATAAAAAGTATTAATTTATTAAAGGCTTTTAATTATCTACATGATGCTGTTTTATAATATGTGATAAACCCATAGTTTTAAGCAATGCTTTTAGAATAATGATGATGATCATTCTAATGAGATCTAAATTCTTAGAAAGCTTAAAACTAAAATAGTTCCCAATCATTGGATTACTAAATTGGGGATTAGTGAATCCGGATAGATTGGTACATACGTTGCTCGCTCATTGGATGAGGATGATTGATCTCATGATCATTTGTGTGGAGACACTAAAGCAAGTATGTAGGTGCTTATTAGAGAATAAGTTCACCAGAACGTGGCTCGCTAAGGAATACCTAATGGAGTTTTATTTGCTCGTCAATAGGAATTCTGTAGTGATAGTAGTACAAGTAATCCTTGGACTTGAGATCATCATAGTATCTTGTGTATGATGAGTTATACTTTGACTTATTCCTTAAGACCCTTAGGGTATATCAAAGGGTATGTTTGGGTATAATAAGTTGTACATGGAGATAATGTATGATCAATAAAGAATCTACCACTTCTAATAAAGAAGAGAAATGTCCTATGTGATTCGATAAATGACAACCCGGTGAGTCCTTGGCGGCGTAATGAAATTAGAAAGGAGTTTCTAATTTGCATTATTTGAGTTGTGCATTTAAGAGTCGAAATACATATAATTAAATAAAATAAGACTTGTGAGAATTCCATGTCTTATATTTAATTGGGACATTGTATGGTGGAAGGATTGAATTATACTGGTAACTATTTACTCAAAAGGTTCTTTAATGATTAATGTTGAAATCTATATTATCCGGAAAGTCGTTGATCGCTAGGGAGGCTTATCCCTATTGTAGAATAAATATTATTTATTTAAATAAATTAATTGTTTAATTTATTTATTTAAATAAGATTAGAATTGTTCTAATTGATTTATTCACAACCTTTAATATGGAGAACCTAAAGGTCACACCATAAAAGGAAGAATAATTATTTAAGAAGTTAATGGCATAATCGTAATAATATAAATACGTATATTTAATTTAATCTATGGTGATAGAATAAATTAAATAGCTTAATATTTATTATTTAATATTTAGAAATATTAAATATAAATTAATAAGAGGAGTGTGACGCCCCCAAATTAGGTATACGTCACCCATCTTGGGTCGCCACTACATGGTACATAAATTCAAATACAACTTACTAACATAACTGCAGGTAATAATACGGTTATAAACCGTGAGTTTGAGTACAAATATTGTTTACTAGATATTATACAAACTCAAAAGGAGTCCTCATTACAACTATTATCACACTATTTCACGTAATAGTGAGGACTACTAATGCTATCCTCCGGACCATTACTCTGCTCCCTCGACTCGTCTCAAATTATGTTCTCATTTCCCAAGAGAACAAAGAAAGAAATGGTGAGCTCAACTAGCCCAAAGAAGAAATATTACGACTAAGATAATGCGTAATAAATTATCATTAGCAAAGTTAAACTGATAAAATACAATAGACAACCGCTTAATCTGCAGTGAGAATAAGCAACCCATTAAAAGAGTCAAGTAGAGAATAAAGTCTACTATCTTTTAGGTTTTAAAAGGTTTTCATCAATTTTTATCACGAGACTCGCCTTTAATAAATAAACCACCACATCTAATCATCCCCGTACTCACTTGGCCAAGGATTTTCATCAAATTATCAATGGTCATGACTATACCGAATCACCCCCGGTCATAATCATACCAAAACTATTCATCATCGCATTACAGCCAATCGAGGACTTTTGTCACATCATTTATATCAAGTCATGATTATACCGAATGATCCTCGTCATAATCATACTAAGTTCATCTATGCACGTAAGCCAAAGATAACATAATATAACATGAGGATGATGACAATGACATAATAATTCAATAAAACAAGTTCAAGAATTATTTAATCCATGAATTATTAACGTCCCAAAATTGTCAACATAATACTGTTTCAGAGTAAAATTCAAGAATGGTCAAGAATATTTCCGTGAAAAGATACATCGATGAAACGCAAATATCAAGGATATTCTACTAATTTCATGGAGTATAGAAGTCAAAGTTTTAACCAACCGGGTATAATAAAGAATGGAATAACAAAAGAAATCACCATGCATGCGGTACTTCGTGATGATGAGTTATTCCAATGTAATAATAATAACGGAACCAAAGTCGTGTGAAATTCACAATCGATGTGATGTTCCAACAGTAATAATAAAGATGGAACTGCATCCGTAAAACACACAGATAGGATATTCCAAATGTAATGATAAAGACGGAACCAGTGTCCTGTAAAACACATGCATGTGATGTTCCAACGAGTATAATAAAGATTTTAAACCAGTGTCCTGTAAAAACACATGCATGTGATGTTCCAATGTAATAATAGAAGAATGTCACCAAGTATAGGTAAAACCACAGACAAAAGTTATTCCAAATGTAATAATAAGCAAATGGAATAACATAAGGATTTCACCAAGTATAGGGTATGTTAGCATACAAAGTTATGTATAGGGTATACCACTTTTACAAAAGTTATTCCAATGTATAATAGTGAATGGAATAACGGTAAGTTCTTCAAGAAAATAAGACTCGATAAAGAATTCCAATGCCTTATATTTAATTGGACATCAGATGGTGGAAGGATTGAATTATTTCTATAACTATTTACTCAAAGGTTCTTTAATGATTAATGTTGAAATCTATATTATCCGGAAAGTCGTTGATGGGCTAGTGGAGGCTTATCCCTATCAGAATAAATATTATTTATTTAAATAAATTAATTGTTTAATTTATTTATTTAAATAAAATTAGAATTATTCTAATATGATTTATTCACAACCTGCTTAATACGGGAGAACCTAAAGGGTCACATAATAAAATATAATATATATTTAAAACTTTAATAAAGTAAGAATAATTATTTAAGAAGTTAATGGCATAATCGTAATAATTCATATTATATTATAATATTTATATTTAATTTAAATCTATGGTGATAGAATAAATTAAATACAATATTATTATTTAATATTTAGAAATATTAAATATAAATTAATAAGAGGAGTCTTATTAATGTTATTACAATTATTATTATTTTAACTCTTGATTTCTAAAATATTTTCTTTAATGATCTAATTTAATATGGGGAAATATTTGAGGTATTCCCCATAAACCGTAATATTCCCACAATCGAATATAATTAATTTAATTAGCGATACTTAATAAAAATTTAACCATAATATAAAAAATTATTTTGACAAAATTTAAATCTTTATTGATAAAATCTGGGGTCTCACTGATGAGTCTTATTAATGTTATTACAATTATTATTTTAATTTCTAAAAGAGTTTAGGAATTAATTTAATATAAGTACTTCATTTATTCCTAATAAGATTAGGAGGTTAAATTAGTTAAAGGAGTTTAATTAATTATCCTAATAAGATTAGGAGCTTAATTAATTAAAAGAATTTAATTAATTAAATAAAACCCAATTCCTTAATTGTTAAGGTGGGTTGTCCACATCTATTAATAAGAGGAGTCTTATTATGGGGTGATATGGGTTGTCGACTTTTTTCAACATACTGATAATTCCAATTGTTGGGAGAGTACACTTTTCATAGAGTAGATAGAAAACTAGGTTTCGAGCCAAATACCCATCTTCTTGAATTTTCTTCTTCCTCGGTGGATCACCTATAGAGAGGCCAAACATTTGGGTGGCTAACGTTGATCAAAGGAAGGAACCAAACCCTAGGTGGATTCAAGATTGAACGCGAAAGGATTTGGAGGTGAACTTGTACCGAGGAAGCTCGATCTTCAAGGGTATGATTTTATTCTTTATCTTTTCGTTTAATTAATAATTATGCATAAAGGGTGATCCGGGTATATGGTTTGTAAATTTTTTAAACTCTGATTTTTCCACGCTTCCGCATAATTTTGCAATTTGATTGCGCACATGAATATTACAAACCTAACAGTGGCATCAGAGCCAAACCTTATAGTTTAGCAAAGGTTGCCACATTAGCCATAAAAAACTTATAGTTTAGCATTGCCTACGGGAAAATCTATTAAGTCAATAAGTTGTTATTGTATTCCAGTTCTTGTTAAAAATATTATTTCCATTTTATTGTTGGACAATGAAATCTTTGGTATTATATTTAAGAACAAATTGTTGTTCTATTTATAATAATAATGTTTTGTATAGAATTGGAATATTACTTAATGGATTTTGAAAACTTGACTTACGTAAAAAATTATTTTGCAAATTGAACAAACTAGTATAAGAAAAGGAGATGATCATTCAAAGAGTTGAATGTGTGTATTTGCTAAAATACAAGTGTAAATTATTTGAAAGGTTCAAAGAATTTAGAAGTGAAACAGATTGGATAAGTATTAGGATTCTTTGATCGGATCAAGGAAGGAATACTTTTGCAATGAGTTTCTAGATCATCTCAAATGGTTTTCTCACAATGGACGCCTCTTGATACATAATAATTGATTGATGTATCTGAAAGGAAAAATCATACCTTGTTGGACATGGTACGGTCCATAATGATTTTACCGACATTCCAGTATCTTTCTAGGGTCATGCCCTAAAAATGGCTACTTATCTACGAAAAGGGAACCTCAAAATCCAGCTCCAAGACTCCATAAAAGTTATGGACATGGAGGATTCCTAATCTTAAGTATGTTAAGATAAGGGGTTGTACAACTTATGTGAAAAGGTTTCAAAGAATAATCTTGGGACAAGATTTGACATGTACAGATTTGTGGGACATCCTAAAGTAAGTTTAGGGTAAATGTTCTATAATCCTACTTAGCAAAAGGTGTTTGTTGCGAAACACACAACCTTTTAAAATAAATGTGTTTATCATTAAAGGGGCTAGTGGGAGGATAATAGATCTTGAAGAGTTCAAGAACCACAAAACACTATAAGTCAAATAAGAGAAACTCAGAGATGAAACTATTGCACCACAACCCTGATCATAACCGAATAGTACCAAAGATACATGGGAGGTATGGATTCATCATGGATGATGATGAGGTACGTTTCATAGAAGATGATGATCCAGTTACATACGATGAGGTAAGAGTTGTAGACACTCATAGAAATGGATTGAAACAAGCTTCTCAAATATGGAACATTCGTTTTGATGAAACAAATCAAAAGAGTTTGATTTTATCAGAAATAAGAATGAACCTAGTGTGTACAAAAGGGTTAGTGCATGGGAGTGTCGTGACATTCCTAGTATTATATGTTGATATACTACGGATAAGGAATGACATACTAATGTTACAATCAGTAAAGATAAAGTTATCTAAACATTCCTCCATGAATATTTTGGGAAGAGTATCTTAATTGGGGATAAAATCTATATAGATAGATTTAAGAGGATGCTCGACTTAACCCAAGGAACGTATATTCATTTGATGCTAAAGTCGTTTAGCATGGCAAACTCCAAGAAATGTCTCATGTTGATGAGCCATGGATTGTATCTCTCTTAATAGTCCCTATAAACTCCTGAAAAGAGAGATCGCATGAGTGAAAATCATGTATACAATGAAATATACGAGACCTGATGTTGATCAGTCATATTCTGGAGAAGATCACTGTCACATAGTGAAAAACATCTTAAAGTACTTAACCGGTACTAAGGATGTGATTAAAATTTATGGTGGGTCTAAATTAAACTAGAGGCCTTAACAGACTCAAGTTTTTCAGACAGACCAAGACGACAAAAAATCCACTTTAAGGTAAAGCGTTACCTTGAACAATGGTGCAGTGAATTGGAAAGGTTCCAAAAAGATAAGAGTTGCTAGTTTAGTGATAAAGACAAAGTATATAGCTATAAATGAAGCTACAAGTTGATTGTTTGGATGAAAAGTTCATTACAGAACTAGGAATAGTTCCTAAGTCTCATCTTGGATCTAAACATGTGTTGTGGCACTTTTATTTGATTATATGAATCATTGAAAGATGGGAAATCACTATAGAGATATTGGACTCTCAAGAACAACATTACATATCCATTAACTAAAGCTTATCCAATAGCAGGATAATCGTCACTTAGAGAAGAAGGGTATGAGATACCATGACGATTGGCTTTAGTGCAAGTAGGAGATTGAAAGTAGTATGCACACAAGCCAATCATGTTTGATGATAAAGCATATACTTTGTAACAATCTTATTTATTTATTAATAAAAAGAATTAATTTATTAAAGACTTTCAATTATCTACATGATGCTATTTTATAATATGTGATAAACTCATAGTTTTAAACAATGATTTTAGAATAATGACGATGATCATTCTAATGAGATCTAAATTCTTAGAAAGCTTAAAACTAAAATAGTTGCCAATCGTTGGATTACTAAATTAAGGATTAGTGAATCCGGATAGATTGGTACATACGTGCTTACTCATTGGATGAGAATGACTGATCTCATGATCATTTGTGTGGAGACACTAAAACAAGTATGCAGGTGCTTATTAGAGAATAAGTTCACTGAACGTGGCTCGCAAGGAATACCTAATGGAATTTTACTTATTCATCAATAGGAATTTCAGTAGTGATAGTAATACAAGTGATCCTTGACTTGAGATCATCATAGTATCTCGTGTGTATGATAAGTTATACTTTGACTTATTCCTTAAGACCCTTAGGGTATATCAAAGGGTATGCTTGGGTATAATAAGTCAGTACATGGAGATAATGTATGATCAATAATGAATCTACCACTTAGTAAAAGAAGAGAAATGTCCGATGTGATTCAATAAATGACAACCCAAAGAGTCTCGGCTATAAGCGTAATGAAATTAGAAAGGAGTTTCTAATTTGCATTATTTGAGTTGGCATTTAAGAGTCGAAATACATATAATTAAATAAAATAAGACTTGACAAAGAAATTCCATGCCTTATATTTAATTGGGACATCGCATGGTGGAAAGATTGAATTGCATGCGAACTATTTACTCAAAGGTTCTTTTATGATTAATGTTGAAATCTATATTATCTGGAAAGTCGTTAATCGCTAGGAGAGCTTATCCCTATTGTAGAATAAATATTATTTATTTAAATAAATTAATAGTTTAATTTATTTATTTAAATAAGATTAGAATTGTTCTAATTGATTTATTCACAACCTGTTTAATATGGAGAACCTAAAGGGTCACACCATAAAAGGAAGAATAATTATTTAAGAAGTTAATGGCATAATCGTAATAATATGTTAAGTGTATTTAATTTAATCTATGGTGATATAATAAATTAAATAGCTTAATATTTATTATTTAATATTTTGGAAATATTAAATATATAATTTAATAAGAGGAGTCTTATTAATATTATTACAATTATTATTATTTTAATTTCTAAAGAGTTGGAAATTAATTTAATATTAGTACTCTCAATAGATCTTCAAGAGTTTGAATAGTCCTTTCTGATTGTCCGTCCGTTTGAGGATGATATGCAGAACTGAATCATAAATCAGTGCCCATAGCTTTCTTCAAGCTGACCCAAAATTGTGAAGTGAATCTTGGGTCTCGATCAGAAACTATGAATACTGGCATACCATGCAATCTCACAATCTCATTTATATATATATATACGAAAGACGTTCAAGTGAATAAGTTTTTCGTATAGGCAAGAAATGAGTAGACTTAGTTAATCTATCGATAATGACCTAAATTGCATCTATGCCTTGAGAAACCTTAGGAAGACCAGTAACGAAATCCATGTTTATGTGCTTCAACTTCTATTTTGGAATTTCAAGTAGTTGCAATGGACCTTTTGGTACTTGATGCTCCGCCTTGACATGTTGAAAAGTTAAACACCTTGAGATAAACTCTGCGATCTCTCTTTTCATATAGCTCCACCAAAATGTATGTCGAAGATCATGATACATTTTGGTACTCCCAGGATGGATTGCAAACGGTGTGTTGTGCTGCTTCCATCGTGATTTTATACTTTAATTTAGAGTCGTTAGAAACACAAAGTCTGGAGTTGACTTGAAGTATTCCTTCTTCATCGATTCTTGCTTCTGGAATAGCACCTTCTTGTACTTTCTTCTTCATACTCATCAGCTCCGAGTCTGTAGCTTGAGCAGCTTTAACTTTATCGATTAAAGTCAATTTTACTCATATATTTGACATCATCACGTGAGTCCCTGGAGTCTTTAACTCTATCTCCATCCTTTGTAAGTCATACAAAATGGGTCTTTGTGTTAACAACATCGCATATGATCTTTTAACAGCTCGTGCCAACGTCGTTGCCGAATGTTGAGTTCCTTTTAAGTGAAGAAATATTTGAGGCTTTTATGATCTGTATAGATCTTCACTTTCTCCCCACACCGGTAGTGTCTCCAGATCTTTAGTGCGAAAATGACTGCTGCCAACTCTAGATCATGAGTAGGATAATTTCTCTCATATTCTTTGAGTTGTCATGGGGCATATGCTATGATTTTCCCATGTTGTGTGAGAACACATCCTAAACCTCTGCCTGAAGCATCGATGTAGATGACAAATCCCTTCGAACCTGATGGTATTATCAGAATAGGTGCTGAAATGAGTCTCTTCTTGAGTTCTTGGAAGCTTTTCTCACATTCATCGCTCCATCCGAATTTTATATCTTTTCAAGTCAGCTGAGTTAATGGAGTAGCGATTCGAGAAAATCATTCCACGAATCTCCGATAATAACCAGCTGAGCCCAGAAAGCTACGTACTTTGGTTACTGACTTAGGTTGATCTCAACTTTTTATTTCTTCAATCTTTGCCGGGTCAACTGATATTCCATGATTTGATATCACGTGCCCAAGGAATGCTACTTCCTCAAGTCAGAACTCATATTTCTTTAACTTGGCGTATAGCTTATTTTCACGAATCTTTTGGAGTATCAGCTTCAAGTGTTGCTCATGATCTTCACGGATTTTGGAGTAGATGAGGATGTCATCAATAAAGACAACCACAAAATGATCCAAATATTCCTTGAATACTCAGTTCATCATATCCATAAAGGCACCATGGGCATTCAAATCTGACGTATTTTTGTTTAAAGCCATGACATGGGCTAAGAAAGCTTGACATCCATTTTTCAATAAATGAATGACTTTATGGCTTGATATGACAGTGATTGACTTTAGTGGTTTGGTTGCTTGAATTCGCATAACAGGCTGGTTGGGAATATGAAAACTAACGAGCTTACAAAAACAATCAATTTTTGCATGATGGGTAGTTAACCAATCAATCCCTAAAATCATATCAAAAGCAAGTATTTTCAAAGAGATAAGATCAATAGGTAATGTGATGGTGCCAATTTGAATCAAGCAAGATTTATAATCAGTGGATGTTGTTGGGAGATGGCATATTTAAATTTGATGTTGAAAGTAAATATTCATGATTATATGTAAAGTCCTTCAAGGAATACATGTACAAGGACTTAGTGGAAGATCAAACTTGTTAGGTTGATCTAAGCTTTACTGTTTATCATTCTGTAAATGAATGTATAAAAGAAAAGATCAAAGCTGTTAGGTTAATCTATGTCTTGAGATGTAATAGATAGGCTTCAACAGAATCGTAGTGTATCGAGCTGATCAAAAGATTGCAGAAGCCAAGGCAGAATCGTAGAGCATCGAGAAGCGTAGTGTGTCTGCTTTGGAGGGCCTCTTCGAAGTCGTAGAGTGGTCCAAACGCCTGCCGAGCCTACTCAGAGATCGTAGTGTGCTCTCGGAAGCACAGAGTCTGCAAGACATGTATGTAAAGATCGTAGTGTGCTAGTACCTAAGGGAAATCAT
This sequence comes from Panax quinquefolius, assembly GCA_020205615.1. NCBI lineage: Eukaryota > Viridiplantae > Streptophyta > Magnoliopsida > Apiales > Araliaceae > Panax > Panax quinquefolius. The sequence continues at coordinate 73,830,371 of CM035159.1, read as the reverse complement.
AGTGTTCTTATTTACTAGTGCCGAATCAAGCACCAAGGTGGCAAGACACCACGATCATGATCGTAGTGTATCATCTGTCTACATCGCATCAGAAGCATCGAGTCATGTCCATTGGTTTAAGAATAAAAGTCAACAAATATGGAATGGATTATAGACGTTGAGACTATTGGGAGTCCCAATGACACAACAATCATCCTTAGTATGTAACAAAGAAACGTATTGAAGAAGCTAAGGAAAGTACTACGGGTCAGCAGAAAATACCTTTTCAGGTGTTAGGTGAGATAGCAGTTTGCAGTGTCAATGGGCCAGACGGCTAGATAGAAGATTTCCAGAAAGTCACAATCAGTGCTCAGAAATGTCAAATACAATTAATGCTTTAACGGATGTCTTCAAATGGATATATTTCAAAGGCATCATATATGCAAAACATAAGAAAATGCAAGAATTAAGTAAGCAAAGAACAAAAACACTAAAGAACACTCAACATTCGACTCTACGATATGAAAAACAAGTTTGCTCAGCTACTCAGTTCTTTCGAACTCAAGCTTAACAACAACTGAGTAGCACCATTCAAGAACTCAACTATTATCAAGAGAAGTAAGAAGTTCCAAGTCAGAAGGACTTGAAGAGTTCTAAGAGAACTGAGAAGTACCAAGTCTGTTGGACTTGAAAGTTTAATAGTGAACTAAGAAGTTCCAAGATCACCGGTCTCAAGGAATCATGAGAGATTCAAAGATTGTAAAGATATCCTTAGTGGATTTCCTACTTGAGGAGTAGAAGAGTGAATAGAGCTTGAAAGTGCTCAACCACTTAAAATCATCAGGTCTCTTATATTCTCGCCATAGTCGCTAATTCCTATTAACTCAAGTATCTTAAAGGGAAAATAAATAAATCTCAATTCCACTGTGATTAAATCATTATCAAAACTAACAAGTATTTTAGAACAGAGAATTTTAAAATTTCTATTCAACCCCCTTCTAGATAACTTTTGTGCCTCTGGGAACTAACAATTGGTATCAGAGCAGGTTCTATCAAACAGCCTACAAAGCTTAAGTAGATCTAATTGCACATCTGATAAGCGAATGAAAGACTGGAGGAGGCAGCAAGCCACCTATGTGCAACAAAGATAAATTCACCAACTGGAAAGTTTCGTATGCAAGCATACATGGATTCAATAGAAGAAGATATTTTTGAAACTGTTCAGAATGGACCCTACGTTCCTACAAAGCTTACACCAACTTCAGACGACCCAAACAGAATTCAAATAAAGGTTAAAGCAGAATGGACTAACAACGAAAAGAAAGTTGTCCAACTCGACAAAAAGGCCAAGAACATTTTGTTCCAATCTTTAGAAGATGACATGTTTGAAAATGTGGTCAACAGTAAAAAAATAAAGGAAGTATGGGAAGCATTGCTCATCATGCCTGAAGGAAAAGAAGAAGTCAGAGAAAACAAACAATTTCTTCTGACTCAGCAATATGAAATGTTTGCCCACGTTCCAGGAGAAAATGTCACTTCCACCTATTAAAGATTCAATGTTCTGCTCAACTCTCTTCGAGCCTTTGGAAAGATATATCCAAATAAAGATCTAATCATAAAGTTCATGAGAGCCTTACCTAGAAAGTGAGACGCCAAAACCACTACCATCAGAGAATCAAAGAATCTCCATGGAACTATTGTTCAACAGTTATATGGCAACCTTCTCACGTATGAACTAGAGCTGACTCAATGAGCAGAAACTCTTTCTGAAGGAAGAAAGAAGGACAAAGGGGTTGCTCTCAAAGCAACAGATAACATTCCCAAAGCTAACACTGAAAATGACTCTGACTATGATGAAGATGATGATGAGGACTTTGCAATGCTGGTAAGAAGACTCAAAAGGTTCATGCATCAAGGCAGAAGCAACAAACCTAAGAAAGTTAACAACTACAACAGCCAAGAGCAGATAAATGACTTATGCTACAACTGCAAGAATCCTGGGCATTTCATTGCAAACTGCAACAAACCTCTTAGAGAAGAACTAAAGAGAAAATCAAATTCAAAGAAAGAACTCAAAGGCAAAAAGAGGCCCCAGAAGAAAGACAAAGGTCTTGTGGCCGGAGGATCGTGGAGTGAATCAGACAACGACTCAACTCCCGAATTTGGAGATGATAAAGATCCTCAAATGGCAAATCTTTGTATGATGGCCAAACATGCAAGTGATAAGAAGAGCTCTGACATTCGTGAAGTAAGTATAGATGAGGTATTTGAATTTAACTCTCCTGATGTAGATATTGATGATTTAATAACTGCTCTACATGGCATAACATCTGATCTACATTAATACATGAAATGGTTCAGAGTTTTGTCTAAAGATTATTCTCTTCTTCAACAAGAGAAAGAGAAAGTACAAGAAGAACTGGAAACAACTCTTCTAAGTACTAACTCTATCTCCAAATTTGAAGATGAGAATAAACTCTTAAAACAGACCAATGAACTTAATGCACAAAGAGAGTCAAATCTAACCTCTAAGATTGAGGAACTAGAAAAGACAATCTCTACATGGAATAAATCATCTTCTTCAATGGACTCCCTGATTTCCAGTCAAAGAAGTACATCTGATAGAACAGGTTTAGGTTTTGGGGAATCTACCTCAGAACCATATGTGGAAAAGATAAAGGAAACTAGCTCTAGTAATGTTTCAAATTTTAATAGAAGCATTACATTTGTGAAATCCTCACAGAAGGAAGAACCAGTCCATCCCCGCTCTTCTGATCCAATCCATGTCTCAGGACATAATAGATCAAGTCCACGAACCAACTAGGAAGGAACAGTAGAGTTAAGCTTCACTCCTCTCAAATCATGAATCACAAGGACACATGGAAAAGGAAGAACCAGTATAAAGGAAGGATTTCGAAGAACCCACATAAGTCCAAATGGATGAAGAATCCACATACACACACAAGCATGCATCATATTAGATGCTCTGTATGTAATAAGTTTGCTTATAAGGCTGCAATATGCTACAATAATCTTATGCATATAAGACCCAAAATCAAGCAAGTTTGGGTTCCCAAGGGTACTAACAAAGTAGGACCCATCTAAGTATGGGTACCAAAATGAGAGTTTAATCATACCACAAGAACAGAGCTCCATGATCACAACCTGTTATCTAGACAGTGGATGCTCAAGGCACATGACCGGGAACAAAGCCCTCCTATCTAACTTCATAGAGAATGAGGTTCCGTCAGTCATCTTTAGAGACAATGGCTCTGGCAAGACAAGAGGATATGGCTCAGCTGGGAATGGTGCAATATCCTTCAGTAAATAGCCTATGTAGAAGGATTACAACACAATCTTCTGAGCATAATCCAACTCTGCGACAAGGGTCATCAAGTCACCTTCCTCAACAATCAATGTCAAGTCAGAGATCTGAAGACATCTTCTATAAAGCTGACCAGAACAAGAGAAGGAAACGTCTACACTGTTAATCTTGGTCAACTAAGCTCTGACGAGACAATATGCTTTCTGGATAAAGCATCTGAAGAAATGAGCTGGTTATGGCATAGAAGACTGTCTCATCTCAAATTCAAAAGCATGTCAAAACTGGTTTCCAAGGATCTAGTTGCAGGCTTACCTAAGTTCAGCTTCGTCAAAGAAAGACCATGCAATGCCTGTCAGCTTGGAAAACAGTCTAAAAGGTCATTCAAGAGCAAAACTATCAACTCAATTGACAAGCCTCTGCAGTTGCTTCATATAGATCTATTTGGGCCAATTCCAACGACAAGCCTTGGAGGGAAAAGATACTCATTGGTCGTAGTGGATGACTACACCAGATTCACAGGGTGTTCTTTCTAAACTCAAAAGATGAAAAAATCTCCCAACTAATCAAAATGTTCAGACTAGTGATGAACGAGAAAGGGGAGAAAATCAAGGCTATAAGGAGTGATTATGGTAGAGAATTTGACTTCTCTGAAATGGACCAGTTCTACACAGACAATGGCATCATTCACAACTTCTCAGCTCCACGAACTCCTCAGCAAAATGGAGTAGTTGAGAAAAAGAACAAAATGTTGATAGAGGCTGGAAGAACTCTACTAGCAGCGCACTGTCTCGCTCAATACTTCAAGCGTAAGTCAAACCAACACTGCATGCTACACTCAAAACAGATCTCTTGTGCACTCTACATTAAATAAGACTCCCTATAAACTGTGGAGAGGAAGAAAGCCAAGTGTCAGCTACTTTCATGTGTTCGGATGTGAATGTTATATTCTCAACAATGGAAAACAGTATCTAACAAAGTTCCAACCCAAGTCAGACGAAGGAATCTTTCTCGGATATGCCACAGACAGTAAGGCTTATAGAGTGTTCAACAAGAAGACACTAAGTGTTGAAGTCTCGATTCACATCATCTTTGATGAAACAGACTTGGAAAAAACAATGTCTCAAGACACTACGAACACCAATTCAGACACTACAAACGAGGTCGTTGAGCTCAATACCACGATCGTAGTCCCAAAAAAATGAAATCGTCGAGCCAAGAGAGGAGATCGTAGAGAGAACTACGCCAATCAACAAACCTCCACATCAAGAAGCAGAAATTGATCTTGAAGATCTCAAAAAAGAAGGGATCAAGACAAATGTCCCAACAGAAAATAGATGGGCAAAAGATCACACTCAAGACCTAATCTGTGACGCCCCCAAAATAGGTATACACAACACCCATTCTGAGTCGCCAAATACATGGTACAAAAAGCAAACTACAACTTCAATAATACAAATGTCGTGTGAAATACTTACAATATATATATTGTGAGTTTAAATATAATATTGTCTTCTAGACAATATCCACATGCAAATAAATCCCCATCATAATTATTGATTCATTATTTTACAAAAATGGTGAGGACTACTAAACAACTCTCTCTAGAACCTTCATTCCATACCCCGACTACTAAGACTCGCTACATTCTCGCCTCCCCGAGAAGAAAAATGGAACAACAAGGAAAAGGGTGAGCTCAACTAGCCCAAAAGAGAATATTACGACTAAGATAATATACAACAAATTATCGTTAGTCTTCAACAGGAAAAAATCGATAATACAATAGATAACAAGTTTCAGATCAATATTCGCAGCTGAAATAATAATTCATGTAAGAATTACGTAGAGAATGAAATCTACTATAATCTATGAATTTAATAAATTCATCATCAATATTTTATCCTCAGTAACATCAATCAATATACATCCGAATCAAATATTCATCTTTGCACTACAGCCAAAGATATTCATCACCGTCATGTTCATTTAAACACTGCTCATCTTTGCACTACGTGCCAAAGATATTAATCAATCTACCATGTTCATCTCAACACTGCTCATCTTTTGCACTACAGTGCCAAAGATATTCTTCAGAAATCATTCATCTTTGCACTACAGCCAAAGATATTCAATAATATCATCATTTAAGACCGAGGATGATGAAAAATATTTTAAAGAAACGAATCCAAAGGAAACAAAATGACAAGGATTAAGGATTAAGGATTCGTACTTGGTTTTATCCACGCCCAAAAAATAATTTCAAAATAATCATAGTGGTGTAAAATTCAAGAATGATCAAAACATGGATACAATCGAGTTAGTATCCGTATAGATATTTTGGACAAAAAGAAGAAATTTTATTTTTCTATGAATAGACCAGATACGTGAATAAGTAATCAGATATCGTGAATAAAGGCCGAGATACGTGAATAGTAACTCCGACACCAAAAGATAGAAATTCCACAAAAACATCTTCACGCTTCATGAATAGTACTCGTGAATAAGAATCGTGAATAAGAACTCATTAATAAGAATCGTGAATAAGAACTCATGAATAAGAACCCATGAATAGTAACCCCGACATGAAAAAGTTCCAAATTTGATAAAAACTTCAGATCAACATTTCAAAGATAATGATATTGAAGAAATAATATCATTACAAAAAAATAATATCCCTTACCTCGAAAGATCGTAACTTCTAAATTGAAACACCTGATATAAAGGCTATGACTTGGACTTGCACCGATAGCAATACTCAAAGTATACTCAAAATACTCACAAGAATACGCCGATAATATAGAGAGAAAAACTTCAGCTTTCACGTGTGATTTTCAATTCTAACCCAAGACCCTATTTATAGAAATCGCTAGAACACCAAAGCGTAAAAATTTAATAAATTAATAATATAATTATATTATTTTCTACACATGTCTAGAATCTGATTTCAGCCATCAAACACATGCCACCTTCTAGAAAAAAAAAAGAAAAACGTTTTTCTAATTTTAAATATTTTAAACTTCCAAAATCAATTATTTCTGAGCTTCTAACTTCAATAATTCATAATAAATAGCCCTTTCATCAGAAAATTCGAATCTCTGAGTTTTTATAGGAAATTCAATTCTCTACAACTTTGCGTAAGAAAGTTTTTCCAAATTCCAATCGAAATTGACCAAATCCACAAACGGGCAATTTTACAAAGCTATAATCAAATTTCAAATAATAAATGGGGTCCACCGACATGTTTAACATGTTTTAAACATTTATTGCAACAAAAATACTCTTCCTCCTCAGATACTCATATATCCCACATTCGTTGTAAAATATCACCGCTAATATATTATTAAAATAATATATTTAAATGAATTATTTTATCAAAAAGATAAAATATTAATTTTCAACAATTGTCATTTTAAAATTTTCTCCATCTATATCCACATAAAATCAATATTTTCCTCATCATATGAATCAATAATTAATTATTCACAAATAATATTACGTAATCACAATATCGACAACCAGCAGCTTCCTGTGAAAGAGGGGCTTTCCAATAAGAATTTCTTCATCGGGCGCCAATTAGGTGACCAAACCTCTCCTTAGATGTAACTTTCTAGACATTGCCAATAATGTTATCTAATAATATTATTCAGATAATATGAATTATTGCTTCGATAATGAAAGATACTGTGACAATTACAATTATCAAAACAAAAATAAACGCAGAATTATTAACTCAATAAAATATCGAATAAGAATTATCGTAACCATTATCGAGTAGTGCCTTCTTCACGTAAGAATCAATAATTGGTGCAATACTGCAGCAACCGCTCAACAACGCCAGATAGTGTGTTTTAACCACCGGTATTCCAACAAGATAATCTGTGAATAACTACGCTCGCTATTTAAAAACAACTTATATTTGTCGCTTTCTTCATCCAATCGCTCATTATGGGCTCCACACACGGTCACTACTGTCGCATTTAATATTCCCCGACAAGATTTAATATTCCACCACCAAACGAATATTCCCCGACGATAATGAATATTTTATAACCACTTGCTTAATTTGAAATATTTGCATATTTAACCCTTAACTATCCACATTAATCAAATCAACCCTTACTATTTCAAAATAATAAATAAAGGAAATTCCTTTTTATTTAAAAAATTTCGGTCTTACAACCTCCCTCCTTATGAAATTTCGTCCTCGAATCGGGACGTGACGCATTCGTGTTTCAAAAGGTGAGGATACCTCGCTTTCATTTCCGCTTTCCAATTCCTGTGTCATTTCCTCTATAAAGATGATTCCTCCACAAAACTTTAACTTGTGGTATAACCTTTCATGCATAGGACATGCTCCTTCCTATCCAAAATCTTGACAGTACCTCCTCATACGCTAAGTCTTCTGCTATCTCTCGTCCTGCTTCTAACTCTATAACGTGGTTCGGGTCTTTCACATATTTACGGCAGTACGATATGTGAAACACATTATGAACACGAGACATACTTTGAGGTAACGCAAGTCTATAGGCTACATTTTCTACTCATCAAGAATTTGAAATGGACCGATAAATCGTGGATCGAGCTTTCCTCTCTTCCCAAATCTTGTAACTCCCTTCCATGGAGCAACTCGCAACAATACATGATCCCCTACATTAAATTCCACGCCCTTCGATGAAGATCCGCATAACTCTTTTGTCGATCTTGTGCCGCTTTGTATACGCTGTCGAATCATTTGATCTTTCGGTATCATACGTACTAACTCTGTCCCAACAATGTTGCTTCACCCACCTCATCCCAACATATCGAGAACGACATTTTCGTCCATATAATGCTTCAATGGAACCATGCCTATATTTGTTTAATAACTATTGTTGTATGAGAATTCCACCAATGGCAAGTACTTATCCCAACTTCCTTTGAAATCTAGGACACGAGTTTTAATATATCTTCAAGAGTTTGAGTAGTCCTTTCGATTGCCCATCCGCTTTGAGGATGGTATGCCAAACCGAATCGTAAATTGCGCCTATAGCTTTCTAACCCAAAATCATGAAGTGAATCTTGGGTCACGATCTAAAACTATGGATACCGGCATGCCATGCAATCTCACAATCGCATTTACGCATATATACGAGAAAGACGCTCAAGGGAATAAGTCTCTCGATTTCGGTAAGAAATGAGCGACTTGGTTAATCTATCAACAATAACCCAAATAGCATTGATGCCTTGAGAAACCGCAGAAGACCCGTAACGAAATCCATAGTAATGTGTTCCCACTTCCATTCCTAAATCTCAAGTGGTTGCAACGGACCTTTAGGTACAAGATGCTCCGCCTTTACACGCTGGCAAAGTTAAACACATCGAGATAAACTTTGCAATCTCTCTCTTCATATTGTTCCACCAAAATGTATGTCAAGATCACGATACATTTTAGTACTTCCGTGATGGATTGCAAATGGCGATTGTGTGCCTCCATCATAATCTTGTACTTCAAATCGTAGTCGTTAGGAACACAAAGTCTAGAGTGGACTCAAGTATTCCTTCTTCATCAATTCTCGCCCTAATAGCTCCTTCTTGTATTTCTTCTTCATACGCATCACCTCCTAGCCTGGTGGCTCGAGCAATCTTAACTTTTTCTATTAAAGTCGGCTCTATGCGATACTTGACATCATCGCACTCGCTCCCTCAAGATATGATCTTCTACTCAACGCGTCGCCTACCACGCTCGCTTTTTCCAGATGGCATGATCGTAATATGTGCTTTGAAATGAGTCTCCTCTCGAGTTCTTCAAGCTCTTCCCACATTCCTCGCTCCATTCGAATTTTGTATCTCTACGAGTCACCAAGTTAATGGAATAGCGATTCGAGAATATCCTTCAACGAATCTCCGATAATAACCAACTAAGCCTGTAAAGCTACGCCTTCGATAATCGACTTAGGTTGCTCTCAATCGCGACTCATATCCCAATCTTGGATAAGACGTCACAATGACACCTATCGCTTTACTATCGCATCTAATACGACGCCCCTACAGAGAGTTCGCTTAGGTGAATTCCACAAAGGAAGTCACAAGATAAAGGCTCAGTACCAAATTTATAGTTGAATTTTTAACTCCTCAAGTTCAATAGAGCCATTCGATATGAGATTTTAGAAATGAGTTTTGTACCGGGTTCAAAGTCGATACAAAATTTAATATCGCTTTGGGAGTAAGCCAAGAAATTCTTCAGAAATACGCCGTGAAAAATCAATAACAACAGAATATTATTCAAATCGACGTGTCTTTATTCAAATCCATAACATGGACTAAGAAAACTTGACATCCGTAATAAACGAATGACTTCATGGCTTGATATGAAAATGTTTGACTACAATGGTTTGATTGCTTGAATTCAATAACAAAGTTGCTTAGGAATATGAAAACTAACAACCTTACAAAAGCAATCAACTTGGCATGATGAGTAGTTAACCTTAAAATCACATCAAAAGCAAATATCTCTATAGAAATAAGGTTAACAGTAATGTGATAATGCCAACTTGAATCAAGCAAGATTTTTAAACAACGGATGTAATGAAAGTTTCTCCTAATGGAGTCTCCACAGATAGGTCAAAGTTTAATTTCTCCGTAGTCAAGTTCAAACGCTGAGCGCAAGTAAGAGAGATAAAAGAATGGGTAGAACCAATATCTAGTAAGGTATATACTTCAAAGAATTTATAATTAACTAACCTGCGCTAACTTCGCTCGGTTCTCGCATTTTGACCAAATACAACAAACGCCTCTTCCCTAATCGCTGACTTTGACTTTTTCGGGACATCTTTTTGAGTCACCATTCACGCTGGATCGGTTTCGATATCGCATAATCTCGAAGCGATATGTCCTTCTTTTCCACAATTATAGCATACCTTAAAGGCTGCTAGGGCGCTGGGGTGATATGTCCCTCTTTCCGCATTTGTAATATACGACCGGTGGTCGCTTCTCCTCCCTTAAAACTAGTTGCTATCGGTGCCGACGCCTTCACATGGTCGCTGTTGAATCTCCTCTTTTTAAAATCTCCTCCCGACTCGCTTCTTCTATTTTCATGGCCACGATTACCACCAGAGTGGTTACCGCTTTTTGTCTCAGATTCTTCTTTCTCCGCCGGTTATCGTTATTCGATGATCGCTATCTTCTAGATGATCCTCGTTATGGTCCCCGGTTGAACGTATTTCGTTATCTCGCTTCTAACAACCGAGCCCTGCTGACAACATCCGAATAGAGAGAAAATTTATGAGAAATGAGATATTTGACGATGTCGTGTTTCAAACCTCTCGTAACATCCGCGCCATACGCTCCTCATTCTCCACCAAATGAGGTGCAAACCGGATAACTCGCGAACTTCGCCTCGTCTTTCGGGACACCGCCATGTTATTCTCGCTTCTAGTCTAATAAACTCCATTTCCTTCATACGACGAATACTTTCGTGGAAGTACTTGTCATTGAACTGCTTTCAAACGCTCTCCATGACATGCCGAAAGGTAAAATTGGATGGGTACGCTTCACGATTCCCACCAAAGAATCACCTCGCCACGGAACATAAAGGCGGCGAATGGAACTTTCTCGTTCTCTGCATCCCAAGACATCGAATATCTTGGTAATTTGTTTGACCCACGCCTCCGCCTTTAATCGGATCCGCTTCCCTGCACTCGTGGTCCCAACTTCAACTCGCTTTCGGTTGTGACCACCCGTGAATTGCTATCATTTCCTCCTCAGATTTTGAACACGAAGTCTCCTCGTCCGATTTTTTGCATGAACTGCAAAAAGCTTCTAAACATCCCTCGCTCATCATCTCGCCAATTGGTGTTGTTCACAGGAGGAACATTACCACTGTGCAGACGCTCTCCTCGTCATTGGTGAGTACAGTATCTCCACTATCTCATTTACTCCATCATTAATATTCTCAAATACATTCTCAAATCATCATCATAAAATAAGGGTTAATTAAGGAAATCAATATATCACATAATATCCCTATATACTCGACTAAACTAACAAATAAGCTTAGGTAGGACACACTAGCGAAGGATTTACTCGCCTCTCCCTCCTAGTTTTATTCCCCGATCTCCGCCAGAGATCATATCCCTAAGCTCGATATTAACTCGTGACGCCCCAAAATAGGTATACACAACACCCATTCTCGAGTCGCCAAATACATGGTACAAAAAAAAACCAACTTCAATAATACAAATGTCGTGTGAAATACGACAAATATATACTCATGAGTTTAAATATAATATTGTCTTCTAGACAATATCCACACGCAAATAAATCCCCATCATAATTATTGATTCATTATTTTACAAAAATGGTGAGGACTACTAAACAACTCTCTCTAGAACCTTCATTCCATACCCCTCGACTAAGTACTCGCCACATTCTCGCCTCCCGAGAAGAAAAATGGAACAACAAGGAAAAGGGTGAGCTCAACTAGCCCAAGAAAGAATATTATGACTAAGATAATATACAACAAATTATCGTTAGTCTTCAACAGGAAAAATCGATAGAATACAATAGACAACAAGTTTCGATCAATATTCGCAATGAAATAATAATTCATAGAAGAATTACGTAGAGAATGAAATCTACTATAATCTATGAATTTAATAATTCCATCATCAATATTTTATCCTCGTAACATCAATCAATATACATCCGAATCAAATATTCATCTTTGCACTACAGCCAAAGATATTCATCACCGGTCATGTTCATTTAAACACTGCTCATCTTTGCACTACAGCCAAAGATATTAATCAATCCACCATGTTCATCTCAACACCTGCTCATCTTTGCACTACAGCCCAAAGATATTCTTCAAATCATTCATCTTTGCACTACAAAAGCCAAAGATATTCAATAATATCATCATTTAAGATCGAGGATGATGAAAAATATTTTTAAAGAAACGAATCCAAAGTGAAACAAAATGACAAGGATTAAGGATTAAGGATTCGTACTTGGTTTTATCCACGCCCAAAAATACCTCAAAAATAATCATAGTGGTGTAAAATTCAAGAATGATCAAAACATGGATACAATCGAAGTTAGTATCCGTAATAGATATTTTGGACAAAAAGAAGAAATTTTATTTTTCTATGAATAAGACCAGATACGTGAATAGTGATCAGATACGTGAATAAAGTGCCAGATACGTGAATAGTAACTCCGACACCAAAAGATAGAAATTCCACAAAAACATCTTCACGCTTCATTTAATAGTACTCGTGAATAAGAACTCGTGAATAAGAATAACTCTTAATAAGAACTCGTGAATAAGAACTCATGAATAAGAAACCCATGAATAGTAACCCCGACATGAAAAAGTTCCAAATTTGATAAAAACTTCAGATCAACATTTCAAAGATAATGATATTGAAGAAATAATATCATTACAAAAAAATAATATCCCTTACCTCGAAAGATCGTAACTTCTAAATTAAAACACCTGATAAAGCTATGACTTGACTTGCACCGTATAGCAATACTCAAAGTATACTCAAAATACTCACAAGAATACGCTTTCGATAATATAGAGAGAAAAACTTCAGCTTCGTGATTTTCAATTCTAACCTAAGACCCTATTTATAGAAATCGCTTAGAACACCAAAGCGTAAAATTTAATAAATTAATAATATAATTATATTATTTTCTACACATGTCTAGAATCTGATTTCAGCCATCAAACACATGCCACCTTCTAGAAAAAATAAGAAAAACGTTTTTCTAATTTTAAATATTTTAAACTTCCAAAATCAATTATTTTGAGCTTCTAACTTCAATAATTCATAATAAATAGCCCTTTCATCAGAAAATTCGAATCTCATGAGTTTTTATAGGAAATTCAATTCTCTACAACTTTGCGTAAGAAAGTTTTTCCAAATTCCAATCGAAAATTGACCAAAATCCACAAACGGGCAATTTTACAAAAGCTATAATCAAATTTCAAATAATAAATGGGGTCCACCGACATGTTTAACATGTTTTAAACATTTATTGCAACAAAAATACTCTTCCTCCTCGTATACTCATATATCCCACATTCGTTGTAAAAATATCACCGCTAATATATTATTAAAATAATATATTTAAATGAATTATTTTATCAAAAAAGATAAAATATTAATTTTCAACAATTGTCATTTTAAAAATTTTCTCCATCTATATCCACATAAAATCAATATTTTCCTCATCATATGAATCAATAATTAATTATTCACAAATAATATTACGTAATCACAATATCGACAACCGTGCAGCTCCTGTGAAAGAGGGGCTTTCAATAAGAATTTCTTCATCATGCGCAAGCAATTAGGTGACCAAACCTCTCCTTAGTATGTAACTTTCTAGACATTGCCAATAATGTTATCTAATAATATTATTCAGATAATATGAATTATTGCTTCGATAATGAAAGATACCGTAAATGACAATTATCAAACAACAAGAAAATATCAACGCAATTATTAACTCAATAAAATATCGAATAAAGAATTATCAGTAACCATTATCGAGTAGTGCCTTCACGTAAGAATCAATAATTGGTGCAATACCGCAGCAATCGCTCAACAACGCCGATATTAGTGTGTTTTAACCACCGGTATTCCAACAAGATAATCTGTGAATAACTACGCCGTTATTTAAAAACAACTTATATTTGTCGCTTTCTTCATCCAATCGCTTTCACATGGGCCCACACACATGGTCAAGGCCCGTCGCATTTAATATTCCCCGACAAAGATTTAATATTCCACGACCAAACAAATATTCCCCGACGATAATGAATATTTTATAACCACTTGCTTAATTTGAAATATTTGCATATTTAACCCTTAACTATCCACATTAATCAAATCAACCCTTACTATTTCAAAATAATAAATAAAGGAAATTCCTTTTTATTTAAAAAATTTCGGGGTCTTACATAATCATTGGAGATCCAAATGCAAGAGTCAAAACAAGAGCTGCCACTCAAAATGAGTGTTTCTATCTAAGCTTTCTGTCACAAATAGAACCCAAGAAGATAGAAGATGCTATCCAGTTTGGATAGAAGCCATGCAAGAAGAACTAAATCAATTTAATAGAAGCAAAGTATGGAGATTAGGTCCAAGACCAAGAAGCCATCCAGTCATTGGCACCAAGTGGGTCCAAAGAAACAAGATGGATGAAGATGGAGTAATAACAAGGAATAAGGCAAGACTAGTGGCCAAAGGCTACTTTCAAGAAGAAGGCATTGACTACGATGAGACCTTCGCACCTGTTGCCAGATTAGAAGCCATCATGATATTCCTTGCCTTTACTGCTCACATGAAATTCAAAGTCTTTCAAATGGATGTCAAAAGTGCATTCTTGAATGGTGAACTTCAAGAAGAAGTATATGTGGAGCAACCTCCAGGTTTCATCAATCCAACTCTCTCTAATTATGTCTATAAATTAGACAAAGCATTATATGGTCTTAAACAAGCACCTAGAGCATGGTATAAAACACTAACTAACTTTCTTATTGAAAATGGTTTCACTAGAGGTAGAGTAGATACCACATTATTTCTTAGAAAGCATAAATATAAAGTCTTATTAGTTAAAATATATGTTGATGAAATTATCTTTGGCTCTACTGATGAAAAATTATGTAAGAGATTTGCCATACTTATGCAGAGCAAGTTCAAAATGAGCATGATGGGTGAGCTGAATTTCTTCCTTGGATTGAAAGTAAAGCAGACTGATGAAGGAATCTTCATAAATCAAGCCAAGTACATTAACGACTTACTTAAAAAGTATGGCATGGAATCAGCCTCTCCCATGAAAACACCAATTTCTCCAGCAACCAAGCTTGACAAAGATGAGAAAGGTAAAAGTATTGATATAACTCAATACAAAGGTATGATAGACTCTCTTCTATATCTAACTTCCAGTAGACCAGACATAATTTTTGCAACATGCATATATGCTAGATTTCAAGCAAATCCTAAGGAATCACACTTAACTGTTATAAAAAGGATTTTCAAGTATCTCAAAGGCACACCTCACTTGGGACTTTGGTATCCCAAGGAGTCCTCCTTTGAACTAACAGGATATACAGATGTTGATTTTGTAGGCTGAAAGATCGATAAAAAAAGTACCAGTGGCACCTGTCAGTTGCTAGGAAATAGACTCGTGTCCTGGTTTAGCAAGAAGCAAAACTCAGTATCCACCTCAACAGCAGAAGATGAATACATTGCTACTGGGCAGCTGTTGTGCTCAAATCTTATGGATGAAAAATCAGCTAGTAGACTATGGGTTTGATTTCAAATCTATACCTGTTCATTGTGATAACACAAGTGCCATAGAAATAACACACAATCATGTCATGCATTCTAGGACTAAGCATATAGAAATAAGATATCATTTCATTAGGGATCATGTTCAAAATGGAACTATATCTTTACAATACATCCCTACTAAAAATTAACTTACTGATGTCTTTACAAAGCATTTAGATGAATCCAGATTTAACAAATTGATAAGTGAGTTAGTCATGCTAAATCTACAACCATAAAATCTATGCTCTAGTTTATGCTAACCATGAACATATAAAGGATATGTTCAAAATCGTAGAGCAGACATGAAGGACCGCGATTGTAGAGCTGCCTTGACATGACAAAGAAGAATCTTGTGATAACAACATTCCCAAAAAATCCAAGAAATCCCTCTGACAAGCACCTCAAGGACAAACCTGATCCTTAGTTCATTCTAAGAGGTTGTCCCTTCCTGAGCTACCTTAACTCAGAAGGAATGCTAAGTCAAAGTTCATCACAAGGACCAAAGCGCATAACGTCAGAAATGTAGATTCAAAGAAGAACTCAATGATTGTAGTTTAACCTCGATAATCGTAGTCCTCCCAAAGGATACACTAGTTCAGGTGGAACTAAGGGCAGATCAGTATTTTCCATATCATTAAAAATCGTGGAGCCAAGCATGACTCGACACATGCCCCACTATGCAGATCGAGTGGAGGGAAGTTACAAGTACAGTTTGAAAAGCTCTTTTTGAAAATTCACCTCAGTAGTTCAAAAGTTCATATCTCTCTCTCTACTAGAAGAAACCCTAGCTTTCAGAAACACTCAACCAACCTTAGTGCAAGAAAATCAATAACGGTTTCAAATGTTATCTCTGGTTACCAACTATGATTCTACGAGTTCAAGACAGCTGACCCACAATTTCACAAGATTCTGTCTCTTCTAAAGAAAGTTGGTCTTGAAGAAGCTCTAAGCATCAGCACATAGATCTACCCAAAACTGGTGAAGGAGTTCTACAACAATGGAGTCTTTGAGAATGACATCATCACGACAAGGGTCAAGGGAGTAAAAATTAAACTCAAGGCTGAAGATATAAACTTAGCCCTAGGTTTCAAATCAAAAGAACTTTTATCTATGGAGGTCATCGACTTTTATGAAGGACTGAAAAAGATGCATCACAAAAAAGTTTCAGACCGTCAAGGGATACAAGAAGAAAGAGTTTCCCCAAAAGTATGAGTTTTTGGCCGATATTGTTGGGAAATGCATATGCTGTAAGAGCTCTGGCCATGACACTCTGAATGAAGTGCAACTTAAGCTCATAACAGCAATCTACTTTGGGATTACCTCAACTATGGAGCCCTACTCATCGATTGGATTGGGAAATGGATACTCAGTTCAAAGAAATTAAAGAGCTCTGGAAAGATGCTCTACGGGCGGTTTATAAGCATCATCATGCAATCAGCTCTAGGTGACAAAATTGGGGATAATGAAGGAGAATCTATTAATCCCAACAGAAGGATGACCCAGTAGCTGTTTCAAAACTGGAAAAGAAATCCAGCAAAAAATGTCAAAATGATGTCTAAATCCAGTGGAAGGACTGGTGAAGCGAAGGAGTCAGGACTACCATGGAACATGTCAAGTGTGGAGGAAACTAATAAAGAAGAAGAAGAAATCCATAAAGAAGAACCCATTTCTTTGGTCAGAAAAAACAAGGGCAAGAGGAAGATGAAGGCTCAGACAACAGAGGAGCCTCAAGGTTCAACCACTGGTGCACCTCAAATAAGTTCAGGCATTGAAACTCTGAAGAAAATGAAAGGGAAGGAACAACAGTCTGAAGAAGAATAAGAAGATAAAGCTACCATCTCTCAGCTGCTAAAGAAGGGAAAACACAACCATAAGTCCATGAAATATTCTTTCTCTTTGATCGTAGAGTCACTACCGATCGTAGAGTCCAGACTTGACACCACTCCAGAAGAGGATGTTCTTTGATAGCTTCTCAAATGAACAAACTTTCTTGAGATGAAGGTGAAAGAAGTACTTTGAGGTCGTGGCTCGACCCTAGAAAGACAAAGAGAAAACTTGTCAAGAAATACATTTTTTCAATGAAAGAGTGTTAAAGGAGGAAGACATAAAAATAGCTGCTGAGAAAGAACTACTCATAGCAAGTAATGAGAATATAGCTCGAGCTGAGGGGGGAGCTGCTTGAAGTTTAAATGGATGATTGAGTTGAGGGGGAGCCTCACGAAGTCCCTATGTCAGAGAAGGCTACAGCTGAGGAGGAATTGCCAAGATATCATCATGAACCTTCCTCAGTCCTTCAAGAGATCCTAGCTTCAAAAATTGTAGAAATAGAAAGGATTGAAGCTATGGAGGATGAGAGAGCAGAAGAGCAAAGAAGAGAAGTGGAGATGATTGATGTAATGGAAACATCAAATGAAGACAAAGAAGAAGAAGAAGAGGATGACAAAGTTGAGATTATTGTAATGGGCTGGGATGGATATAGGAGAGCCAACTAAAATCAACTGTTCTCCTATCTACCAATGATGCCCTTTCACAGAGCCCAAATCCTCACCTCTTGGGATCACAAGTTCTGGACCTTCAAAACCTATCCAGAAATCTCTGTGCTAACTCATGGATTCCCAAGCAACCTCACTTTTGCCCAAAAGCTGAACACTAATGGTCCCTCTTCAGATAATGGGCATGAGGTACAATCTATTCCCATCCTTTTCAGGGTTAGTCACTGTCCACCATCAACCTTCAACCAATTCTATGAATTACCAAGATGGTTGGAAGTGATACTACATCCACTAAATCAATTTCCAGTTATAGAATCCCAACATTCTGTAACTAATGAACCAAATGTGCCTAATCTTGTATTAATCCAATCTCCTACCATCTCTCATTCTACGATTACTGATCCTAATCCAATCGTAGAGTCACCTGCTCAAATTGTAGAGTCACCTCCTCTTGAGACTCAACCTCACACACCTGCTCCTGCATCAGACATCCCTTCCTCATCAACCAATAACTATTTCAATCTTGATCTTGCTCTCTACAATATACAAGATCAAATATACATAAACCTCTCCTCCAAATAATCAGCAACTCCTTGAACTCATATCAGATCTTCCTACCAAAATGGAGTTGTCTAAAGCATCTCAGAAGGTGACCAAGGACGTACAAGAAGATCTTGAAGTTCACTCAGACCTTGTTCATCTGAGGCTGACTCATTTGATAGATGCTGCCAACACCCTCCCCAGCAACCTAAGTACTGAGCTTACAAAGAAGCTTAGGGAGATCATAAAGGAAATGATTTGGAGCATCAATGAAAGGGATCAAATTCATTTTCATGCTGCCAAGAAGCACAAGGAAGTAGTTCTCTTTCTGCAAAAGACTCAGGAATCTCAAAATAAGCTTATGATGGAGAGTCTCACGAGTCTACGAACTTCAATGAAAGAATTCCAAGCATTTTCCATGGGCTAAATGCAACAAACAAAAATTTTCTTGGCCATTCTACAAAAGAGAGAATCTCGAACTGATTCTCTAATCCAAGAAAACCGTGCAAATATTGCTCACTCCAAGAATCAGCTCCACGAGCTCATACAAGGCATGACTCAACTATCTCAAGATATTCGAACCCTTGATGTTGACATAAAGGGGGGAATAAAGGGGAAGGAGAGAAAGGCAAAGGCAGAGGCAAAGGAAAATTTTCTCAATCTTTAAGGAGTCCTCCTACAAGACATCCTCTCCATTAGACTCCACGACCCAAACAACAGCAAATTATCATGGTGCAACCACTAAGGAGTCAAGGGCCTTCTCCCAACTCATAAGGGGTAACCACTACAGGCCTAAACATGCCAATTGGAGATTCTGCATTCATGAATCTACACGATCATTTGGAAAGGCTAAGTTAAAGTGAGCTGGAAGATATAGCATGGAGAAACGAAGCCAGAAGAGAAGGAGAGCTGCAGAGTATGCAAATCCTCGAAAGTCAACAAATGTGGAATGGATTATAGACGCTGAGACTATCGGAAGTCCCAATGACACAACAATCATCTTTAGTATGTAACAAAGAAAAGTATTGAAGAAGCTAAGGAAAGTACTATGGGTCAGCAGAAAATACCTTTTCAGGTGTTAGGTGAGATAGCAGTCTGGAGTGTCAGTGGGCCAGATGGCAGGACAGAAGATTTTTAGAAAGTCACCATCAGTGCTCAGAAATGTCAAATACAATTAATACTTTAACGGATGTCTTCAAACGGATATATTTCAAAGGCATCATATATGCAAAACACAAGCAGATGCAAGAATTAAGTAAGAAAAGAACGAAAACGCTGAAGAACACTCAACGTTCAACTCGACGATCTGAAAAGAAAGCATGCTCAACTACTCAGTTCTTTCAAACTCAAGCTTAAAGGCAAATGAGTTGCACCATTCAAGAACTCAACTATTATCAAGAGAAGTAAGAAGTTCCAAGTCAGAAGGACTTGAAGAGTTCTAAGTGAACTCAAAAGTATCAAGTCTCCTAGACTTGAAGAGTTCAACAGTGAACTAAGAAGTTCCAAGACTGTTGGTCTTGAAGGAATTTGTGAGATTCAAAGATTGTAAAGATATCCTTAGTGGATTTCCTACTTGAGGAGTAAAAGAGTGGACGAGGAGCTTTGAGTGCTCTGAACCACTTAAAATCACTGTGTCTCTTATATTCTTGCCATAACTGCTATAACTGCTTAACTCCTATTAACTCGTTATATCTTAAAGGAAAAACAAATAAATATAAATTCCGTTGTGATTAAATCATTATCAAAACTAACAAGTATTTTGGAACAGAGAATTTTAAAATATCTATTCAACCCCCCCTTCTAGATAACTTTTGTGCCTTTGGGAACTAACAGATGTAATTAAGGTTTCTCCTAACAGAGTTTTAACAGATAAGTCAAAGTCTAATTTCTCAGGGGTCAAGTTCAAACGTTGAGCAAAAGTAGGTGAAATAAAAGAATGGGTAGAACCTAGATTCAGGTATCTAATAAGGTAACTTGAGTTTATGATTAACTTACCCGTAATAACCCGTTTCGGGTTCGCCTTTTGGGAAGTCACGACAAACGCTCTCTGAAGACCCGGAAATTTTTTTAAATAAAAGGAATTTCCTTTATTTATTATTTTGAAATAGTAAGGGTTGATTTGATTAATGTGGATAGTTAAGGGTTAAATACGCAAATATTTCAAAATAAGCAAGTGGTTATAAAATATTCATTGTATTCGTTGGAATCAATATTAAATGCTTTTATTAAATGCTTTGACAATACCATGTGAGCCCCATAACGGAAAGCGATTGGATGAGGAAAGCGACAAATATAAGTTGGTTAAAAAATAACGGCGTAGTTGTTACCATTAAGATCGTACATGGAATACTACTGGTGGTTAAAATACGATGTCGTACGTGGTCAAGACGCAGTATGCAGATTATTACAAGATATTGTTGAATTATTGATTAAATGCGTAGATGGCACTACTCAATAATTTTCCACATGATAGTTCTTATTCAATATTTTATTTATTGATTCAATAATTGGCTGCGTTGATATTTTATATTATTGTTGTTCAATAATTGTCACTTTGCACAAATATTTCCCATTATCGGATCAATAATTCATATTATTTGAATAATATTATTAGATAACATTATTGCAATGTCTAGAAAGTTACATCTAAGGAGAGGTTTGGTCACCTAATTGCGGCGCCCATGAGGAGAGATCCTTATTGGAAAGCCCCTCTTCCTGGAGGACTACTGGTTGTCATAATTGTGATTACATAATATTATTTGTGAATAATTAATTATTGATTCATATGATAAAGAAATATTTATTTTATGTGGATATAAATGATGGATTTATTTATGTGGTTATAAATGAAGAAATTATTGTTGAGGTGTTTTATCGATATTTTACCCAGTTGGAGGTATTAAAAATTAAATCGGGGTTTTGAGATATATTATGGGGATTATAATTTTTAATCCGACCAGTTGGATTGTGGTAATTTTTGGTATGTTATACATACATAAGTTAGTATATGTCCACAAATTTTGAACCGATAAAAAATGCATCGAATGATTTGTTATGAATTTTAAGAGGTGTCTGATTCTAAATTAGGGTTATAATTGATTTTGGTGGAAAATTCTAGAATTGAGTGGGCCCCACTTGTGGTTGGTGAAGAAATGTGCTGAATTTTATTTCAAATGTGGTGGGTGGCAATAGTAGCGATGTAAAAGCCATCGTGTAGTGTCAAGTCTCGCTTCCTTGCTGCCTAACATTTTCCTATAAATAGAGGGCTAAGTTAGAATTGAAAATCACACCCGAAACAAAGTTTTCTCTTTCTCTCTCTATATTATTGAGCGTATTTTGTGAGTATTTAGATACTTTGAGAGTTCTTTGTTCGAGCAAAGTTTCATTCAAAGATCACTTCCGACCTTTCCTTCCGGTCTTGATTCTTTGAGGTAAGGGATATTATTTTTTTTCGTAATGATATTATTTCTTCAATATCATTATGCTGAAATGTTGATCTGAAGTTTTTATCAAATTTGGAACTTTTTCATGCTCGGGGTTACTATTCATGAGTTCTTATTCACGAAGTTACTATTCATGAAAGTTACTATTCACGAAGTTACTATTCACGAGTACTATTCATGAAACGTGAAGATGTTTTTATGGAATTTCTATCTTTTGTGTCGGATTTACTATTCATGATACGGTCTTATTCACGTATCTGAGAGACTATTCACGATATCTATCGGCCTTTATTCACGATACGACACTATTCACCAAAAATAAAATTTCTTCTTTTTTGTCCAAAACATCTATTTTGGATACTAAACTTTGATTGTATCCATGTTTTGATCATTCTTGAATTTTACACCAACGTGATTATTTTTGGGATATTGTTGGACATGGATAAAACAAAATCATCCTTAATCCTTAATCCTTGTCATTTTGTTTCAATTTGATTCGCTTCTTTAAAATATTTTTCATCATCCTCGGTCTTAAATGATGATATTATTGAATATCTTTGGCACATGAGTGCAAAGATGAATGATTTCTGAGAATATCTTTGGCTGTAGGTGCAAAGATGAATGATTTCGATGAACATCTTTGGCTGTAGTGCAAAAGATGAACAGTGTTTAAATGAACATGACCAAATGATGAATATCTTTGGCACACAGAGTGCAAGATGAGCAGTGTTGAGATGAATACGACTGAATTGATGAATATCTTTGGCTGTAGTCAAAGATGAATGTTTGATTTGAGATGAATATTGATTGATGTTCTGAGGATAAAATATTGATGATGGACTTGTTAAATTAATAGATTATAGTAGATTTCATTCTCTCACGTAACTCTTCTATGAATTATTATTTTATTTGCGAATATTGATCCGAAAACTTGTTTATCTATTGTATTCTATTAAATTTTTCCTGTTGAAGACTAACGATAATTTGTTGTATATTATCTTAGTCATAGTATTCTTCTTGGGCTAGTTGAGCTCACCCTTTTCTTGTTATTCCATTTTTTCTTCTCGGGAGGCGAGAATGTAGCGAGTACTAGTCGGGGTATGGAATGAGGTTTTAGAAAGGATTGTTTTAGTAGTTCTCACCATTTTGTAAAATAATGTATCGATAAATGTGATGAGGATTTATTTGAGTATAGATATTGTGCAGAAGATAATATTTGTATTCAAACTCATAGCTTTCTTGTTGTAATAATAAAGTTGTAGTTATTTACATCCATGTATTTGGCGACTCGAGAATGGGTTGGATGGAATGGACCTATTTTGGGGGGCGTCACGGTTGGTATCGAGCTTAGGATATGATCTCTGGCGGAGATCGGGGAATAAAACTAGGAGGGAGAGACAGTAAATCCTTCGCTATTGTGTCCTACCTAAGCTTATTTGTTAGTTGGTCGTGATTTAGGGATATTATGTGATATATTGATTTCCTTAATTAACCCTTGTTTTATGCGATGATTTGAGAATGTCATTGAGAATATTAATAGTGGAGTAAATGAGACCGTGGAGATGCATTTAACAACGAGGAGAGCGTGTAACACAAATTTGGCAATGTCTCCGTGAATAACACCATTTGGCGGATGATGAACGAGGAATGTTTAGAAGTTTTTGCAGATTCATACAAAAATCGAATGAGGGAGACTCGTGTTCAAAATACAGGAGAAATGATAGCAATTCACCAGGTTGTCACAAATGTAAGCGATTCAAAGAGTTGGGACCACTTTAGAATTTAAGGAAAGCGGATCCGATCATGGCGGAAACATGGGTCAAACAAATTACCAAGATATTCGATGTCTTGGGATGCACGAGAACAGAAGGTTCCATTCGCCACCTTTATGTTCCGCCAAGGCGAGGCGGACTCTGGTGGAATGCAGTGAAGCGTACCATCCGGCCAAGCTTTTCGGCATGTCTTGGGAGACGTTTGAGACTATTTAATGACAAATACTTTCCGAAAGTGTTACGTCATATGAAGGAAGTGGAGTTCATCGATTAGAGCAAAACAATACGAGCGGTGTCTCGGTCACGATAGGAACGTATGGCGGATGTTTCTTAGAGTTTGAAACCCATCACGTCGAGTATCTCATTTCTCATAAACTTTCTCTTTATTCGAGATGTTATAAGCAGGGCTCAATTATTAGGCGAGATAACGAAATCAGTCATTGTGAGGACCATGAGATAAAGCGGATGACCGAGAAATGGTAACCACTCGAAGTTTATACCTTTACATACCGGATTACCCATTCTTTATCTCTTTGCTTGCGCGCCAACGCTTGAATTTGACTACGGAGAAATTAGACTTTGACCCATTTGTGGAGACTTTCCATTAGGAGAAAACTTTCATTACATCCTGCTTGTTTAAAGAAATCTTGCTTGATTGATTGGAACTATCACGTTACACATTAACCTTATAGAGATATTTACACTTTTGATGTGATTTGAAGGTTGTTCTCTATCAAATTGCCAAAATTGATTATTTTTAAATAAGGTTGTTAGTTTTCATATTCCTAAACAATCAGTTGTTTGTTAATTCAGAAGATCAAACCTTTGTAATTAGATTTATTACCGGATGTCGAGTTTCTTAGTCCGTATTATGGATTTGAATAAGAACACGTCGATTTGAATAATATTCACATTGTTATGTGATTTTTCCTATCGATTTCTGAAGAATTTCTTGGGTGGCGGTAGTGTTGAAAGCCCAACCTAATCCGAATTTGGAATGTGGGAAGAGCGAAGAACTTCGACTCGAGGAGACTCGTTTCGTGTCATTGTGACCGTACCATCTGAGCGAAGCGTGGTAAAATTTGGCGGTGGTAGGATGACGTACCAGTTGGTGTTATCGAAGAAATTTATGTGATTCTTTGGCTCTGATTTGAGCCAGCTGAAGGAATCAATCCGCCTTGAAGACTTCAGGTGTCCTAGGCTTTACCACTGATTTTATAAAGGATTTATGATGGAGGACACAATACACCTTCATTTGTAATCCATCGTAAAGTATAGGTGTGAATGTATCGATTGATTACCAGACTGTATAAGCTTTAATTATTTGAATTGACTACCGGAAGATCCAAATAATTGGAAACCATGGCATTACAAAGCAGCTCAAGATCGAAATAAAAAGAGTTGCTGACAGATCTTCATCAAAAGATTAATTTAATGTGCTTTGGTCCATTTCAAATTCTTAAAGTAGCAAATATGGCCTATAGACTTGCGTTACCTCAGAGTCCACTCGTGTGAAGCGAAATGTGTTTTCAGGAAACGTACGTGAGAAGTTCTTTTTTATTTATTATTTTCAAATAGTAAGTGGGCATGGGAATTTTGATTAATGATATGGCAAGAACACGCAAATATTGGTCATAAATATTCATGCTTGGGAATAGTCTTTGCCTTCGCTGATTACAATTAAGGCGTAATCAATAAGATTTGCAGGAATACCCGTTAAAATCACAGTATACATTATACTGATTTAGCATTAGTAGTAGTCACGGTATTTTGAACGTTATTGATTAGCACGAATGATTTCACTACTATAATTTTCCAGAGTTACCTTTAAATATTTTATTTTATTGATTCGATAATTGGTGCGATATTTTATATTAGTGGGCCCATGTGTTCAAGAATTGTCAACGCATTTATTTCCCATTATCGGATCAATAATTCATATTATTTCCGAATAATATTATTAGACAACATTGCGTTGGTCAAGTAAGTGCCATCTAAGGAGGAAGTTTGGTCACCTAATCATACATGCAGAATTGAGGAGATCCTTATTGAAAGCCCCTCTTTCTCTGAAACCACCGGTCGGCTATAATCAGGATCTCCTAATTATTATTGTATTATTTGGCGAATAATTAATTAATGATTCATATGATAAAGAAATATTTATTTGGTATGGATATAAATAGTGGACGATGGCGGTGGTATAAATAGAAGAAATTATTGTCGGTTGGGCTATACGACCGTAAAATCTTTCCACAATTGAAACACACCTTGAAGGTCGTGAATAGTTTGGAATTATGTGTCCTCCTCTCCACATCTCAGAAAGATCTAACCGGGCGGTTGTTCTCTCCCCTAGAAAGCGGTTGTTGGTCGGTTGTCATTGTCGTCGATGACTTTTCGTCATTATTAAATCTTCTCTTTTTGAAATATCCATTTGACTCATTTCTTGTATTATCTTGGCTAGGATTACCACTGAAGTGGTTACCATTTCTAGCACGTTGGTTATCACTGCTTCGATGACTGTTGCCACAGGTATGACTATTATTGTGTTGTCGGTTGCTGTCTTTTGGTTAAGCTGACTCATAATCCCGCTCCAATAATTGAGCTCTATTCACCACATCTGAATACAAATAGAGTTTATGAGAGATGAGATGTTGACGAATTTCAGGTTTCAAACCTCTTAGAAACATTCGCGTCATTCGCTCCTCATTATCTACCAAATGGAATTCAAACTGCAATAACTCTGCAAACTTTGTCTCGTATTGCGATACAATTATATTATTCTGCTCCATTTTGATGAATTCCACCTCCTTCATGTGATGAATACTTTCTGGAAATTACTTATCGTTGAACAATTCTTGAAACCTCTCCCAAGACATCTTAAGTGCGGACAGATGAGTACGTTTTACGGATTTCCACCAGTAATCTGCCTCTCCGCACAACATAAAGGTGGTGAAGGGAACTTTTTTCTCTTCAGTGCATCCCAAGACATCAAATATCTTGTAATCATGTAATTCATGCCTCTCGCTTTTAAGTGGCTCGGCTTTCCCAAAACCCCGCTGGTTCCAACTCCTCGAATTGCTTAAGCGACCAAATAGTGAGTTGCCTTTGTTTCCACCTGTATTTTGAACATGAGTTTCTCTCGTTTGGTGTTGCATGAATTTTAAAAAGTTCCTAAACATCCCATCATTCATCATTTGGTCGGTGTTGTTGTTTACATGAGGATTATTGCCTTCCTGATGCATATTTTCCTAGTTATTGATTGGTGGTTTGTCAATGGTCTCCTGTTCTCCATTGTTTATCTCAAAATTTTCAGATGTCATTCTCAAACACTGATACAAAACAAGGGTTAATTAAAGAAATTAACATGCCATATATTATCCCTATATTCTGACCGACCAATAACAAATAAAAAATAATATTAGGTAGGACACATTAACGAAGGATTTACTCGTCTCTCCCCTCCTAGTTCTAATCCTAGATCTCCATCAGAGATCATATCCCTATGCTCTGATACCAACTGTGATGCCCCCAAAATAAGTCCACACAACCCATTCTGAGTCACCAAATACATGGTACAAAATTCAAATACAAACTTTATTAATACAACTGTCGTGCAAAATACGATAACATATACACTGTGAGTTTTAATACAAATATTGTCTTATAGACAATATTCAAACTCAAATAAAGTCCTAACTAAAATTATTGTTATATTATTTTATAAAATAGTGAGGACTGCTATAATAACCATCTTGGACCATTACTCCACTTCCCGACTAGTCCCAGCTACATTCTAGCCTCCTGGGAAGAACAATGGAACCAAAAGGGAAATGGTGAGCTCAAATAGCCTAGTAAATAATATTATGACTAAGATAACATAGAACAAATTATCCTTAGTCCTCAATAGGGAAAAATATGATAAAATACAATAGACAACAAGTTTTAGAATACAACTGCAGCGGAAACAACAATCCATTAAAAGAGTCAAGTAGAGCATAATATCTACTATCTTTTATGATTTAAAATTTCATCATCAATATTTTATCCCTGTAACATCATTCAATAAATATTTCAAATCAATGAATTATCCATGCACTATGGGCCAAGGATATTCGTTAGTATCACCAGTGGTCATGTTCATGCCAAACACCTGTCCATCTATGCACTACGAGCCAAAAAGGACTTTCACCACAAAACTTATCTGTAACATTAAAGGTTATGATTATAGAAATACATAATTCCTGGTCATAATCATACCAATCAACTGTTCATCTTTGCGCTACAAACCAAAGATGACTTTCAACACAATATAAGTATGAGGATGATGACAATGATATAAAGATTCAATCAAGTGAGATAAAGGATAAATATTAGATATTTATAATTCAATTTATCCAGAGTTCAAAAATGTCCAAATTATCAACATGATAACTATTTGTGAAGTAAAATTCAAGAATGATATTCATGTATCAAAAATAATTCGGACAGAAAAGAAAATTAAATTTTATTGTGAATAGTATCGTATGAATAGTGCCCATGAATAGTACTGTATGAATAGTACCCAGACATGAAAAGTTTAAAATTTAATAAGAAAGTTCAAAACAATATTCCAGTGAAATGATATTAGATAAAGCGCAAAACTTAAGGAATTTCTAATTATTTTAGGAATTATAGAAGCAATAATTACCATAGTAAGTTTAAATTTAGGAATATGAAATGAAATAATATCCCTTACATAATACGGAGTATGAAAAAAAATAATATTTCTTACTAGTATTGCAATAAAATAATATCCTTTACCTTAGTAGAAACTAGATTCGACTTGAATATCGGATATTATTCTAAAAAAATCTTTCACAAAAAGTTACACTCAAAGTATCCTTATACTCAAGAGAAATACTCACAATACTATAGAATAAGAATTTCTGATATTATAATGGTGTGTTTAGGAAGGAGGGTTACCCCCCTATTTATAATGAAACCTCGGAGGAAGAAACTATCTCCTCTGCCTAATTTTTTCTTTTTTCCTCTTCGCCTAACTTCTCATTTCAATGCCTAACTCTAATTTTGAGGGCCCACAATTGGATAAAATATTACAGGAGGAATGTTGCCATTCAAAAAGGACGGACTATGCAGGAAATTTTCATTTGCCCACCAACTTGGAAAAGAAAAGAATACACAGCATTCAAATACCATTTGCTCACCTTCGTCCCTTTAATCACATGCTTATATATATATATATATATATATATATAAGATATGTTGTAACAACATCCATACAGACATGCTGTAACAACATCCATTAATCGCATATCCAAATTTTCTTTTGCTACGAAGCTAACTAAAAATCTGAATGTAATTATGTCCATTACAGGGGCATATGTTTCTTCATAATCAATATCGGGTCTCTGCGAGAAACCTTGTGCTACAAGTCGCGCTTTATACCTTGTAATTTTATTTTTCTCATTTCATTTACGTACGAATACCCATTTATATCCAACAGGCATTACACCTTTAGGTGTTCAGACTACAGGTCCAAAAACTTCACGTTTACATAGTGAATTTAATTCTACTTGAATTGCCTCTTTCCACATTAGCCAATCATATCTTCTTTGACATTCATCAACGGGTTGTGGTTCATATTCAAGATCATCACTTCTGGTGATATCGAGAGCAACTTTGTATGAAAATATATTATCGACAACAATTTTATTTCTATCCAATACTTCTCTTGTATGTGCATAATGTATTGAGATCTCATTATTTTCGTGTGCACAATCCTCTTCGGGAGATAACTCATATGTTTCAAGGGATAACTCTTCAAGATTTTTATTTTCAGGAGAATTTTGTTCATAAGTTTTGGATTGATCAATTATCTCTGTGGTTTGTTTCATGGGTATAGCCTCTTTATAGGCTGCAACTTGTTTTTCTTATATTTCCTCTTCTGGGGAATTTTATCTTTAACACCGATCGGTCTTCCACGTTTCAGCTGTGGCTTTGATTCATTTGTTGTTGTATTAACTGATTGTCCTACATGGACTTCAATCCATGCTAGAGTATTAGCAGCTAAAATATGAGATTTCATTATTTTCTTATTGTCAGTGAATACATCTGGTAATTGATTTGCAATTCCTTACAAATGAATAATCCTTTGAACTTCTAGTTCATATTGATTTGTACGAGGATCATGATGAGATAACATCAAAATATTCCAAGTAATCTCACGTCGTGCTTCAGGCAGCGATTTTTCTCCCCCTAATTGTGGGAAAATTGTTTCATTAAGATGACAATCCTCAAAACGTGCCTTAAAAACATCACTAGTTAGAGGTTCAAGATATCAAATGATATATGGGGAATCAAAATCCGTATAAATTCCAAGTTTACATTGAGGACCCATCTTTGTGTGTTGTGGGGGTACCATAGGTATATATACAACACAACCAAATGTGCGCAAGTGAAAAATATTTGGTTGTTGGCCAAACACAAGTTGCAATGATGAGAATTTATGATAAGCAGTTGGCCTAATGCAAACTAATGATGCAGCATGTAAAATAGCATAACCCCAAGCATAAACAGGTAATTTTAATTTCATAACCAAAGTTCAGGCAATATATTAAAGTCTCTTGATAAGTGATTCAGCTACACCATTTTGAGTATGTGTATATGCAACAGGATGTTTAACATAAATATGACTATCTAGTTAATTCGTCAAATATAATCATAAAATACTTGAATATACAACAATGTGGGTGTATTGGTTCACATATATCACCCTGAATTCTTTCTTAGAAAGATGAACACTAAATAACAATAATTAAATGTGATAGTTTGGTTATTAATTTACTTTGATATAATCAACCGATAAAGGAATCTTCTGGTTCTTTAAGGGATATTCATGGGAGTTTTCAATAATTCAACGCATCATTATTGATCCTAGATGATCATGCCAAATCATAAAAACATTTGGATCCGAAAACTTCTGGTGTAGTGCACACTTTTGGTGTATTACAACATTTGTTTCAACTATTCTCCTTTTAGTATAATATAACCCAGAAAAAAAATAGATAGTTTTTCTAATATGATCTTTTGGCTTGATACTATTGAAGTAATATAAAGAAATTCTTCACTTCCTTCGTTAATGGTTTCGACATAACAACCATTATAACATATATCCTTAAAGCTGAGCAAATTTCTACTTGTCTCAGAAGACTATAAAGAATCATCAATACAAAGTTTTGTGCCCTTTGACAACATTATAATCGCTCTTCTAGAGACTATAATTAAGTTTGATGAATAATCGTTCTTCTAGAGCCTTTAATTAAGTTTGATAAGCTTTTGGCCCATACAGCTTTATATATGCAAAAACATAAATTTAACTTTATTACTTGAAATATAAATAAAACATATAATAAAAATACTTATTATAACGCTATAATACAATGAAATAAAAATAATCAATTGGTATGAACATTTCTATCAACATCATCAAGGAAATTATAGATATCAAAATTATTTATATCCACTCCATTTGAAAAGTCAAAATAATTCATGGGATCTTCAGGATCATGATGATCAATAAAGTTTATTTCAACTTCATTTCCTTTTCTTTTATGGAGTTTTGGTACAAATCTATCAAATGTTTAGGAGTGTGACATGTGCATTCCCTTTTCTATATTGATTGTTCTTTCACGCCCACTACCACAACCACAACCACAATCACAATTTCCTCTATGATTATCAAATGAGGTTTCATTCACTTCAGTGAATGTAGTAGAATCGGTCGGGTGAGATTGTTGGTTTTTCAACAAAAACTCATTATTTTGTTCAGCCACTAGAAGATATGATATTAGTTCAGAATATTTTGTGAACTAATGCTCTCGATATTGCTACTGCAGGAGCATATTCGAGCCATGAAATGTAGTAAATGTTTTCTCTAACATATCTTCATCAGTTATTTTCTCCCCACATAATTTTAATAGTGAGATTTATTTCAAAAAGTGTATAATTGTACTCACTCACACTTAAAATTTTGCAACCTCAGGTTCAACCAATTATAACGAGCTTTTGTGAGAATTATAGATTTTTGACTCTCATATCTCTCTTTTAAATCATTTTATAAGACAAGAGGATCTTTCACAGTAAGGTACTCATATTTTAATTCTTCATGGAGATGATGGCGAATAAAAGTTGTAAGACCCCGAAATTTTTAAATAAAAAGGAATTTCCTTTATTTATTATTTTGAAATAGTAAGGGTTGATTTGATTAATGTGGATAGTTAAGGGTTAAATATGCAAATATTTCAAAATAAGCAAGTGGTTATAAAATATTCATTATCGTCGGGGAATATTCGTTTGGTCGTGGAATATTCGATCGCTTTGAGAATATTCGCATTTACGCCAAGCAACATGCATGTGGGACCCCATAACGGAAAGCGATTGGATGAAGAAAACGACAAATATAAGTTGTTTTTAAATAATCTACGTAGTTGTTACCAAGTTATCTTCGTTGGAATACCCGGTGGTTAAAACACACTAATACGCCGTTGTTGAACAAGAAGATACCAGATTGCACCAATTATTGATTCTTACGTGAAGAAGGCACTACTCAATAATGGTTACGATAATTACTTGCTCAAAGATTTTTATTGAGTTAATAATTGTGCGTTGATATTTTATATTGCCATTGTTTCAATAATTGTCATTACACAATTTTCATTATCGAAGCAATAATTCATATTATCCTAATAATATTATTAGATAACATTATTGGCAATGTCTAGAAAGTTCTGTCTAAGGAGAGGTTTGGTCACCTAATTGCGCTACAGTAGAAGAAGAAATTCTTATTGGAAAAGCCCCCTCTTTCCTGGGAACTGCCTGGTTGTCAATATTGTGATTCTGTAATATTATTTGTGAATAATTAATTATTGATTTATATGATGAGAAAAATATTGATTTTATGTGGATATAGATGGAGAAAATTTTTATAGACAATTGTTGAAAATTGAAATTTTATCTTTTTCGATAAAATAATTCATTTAAATATATTATTTTAATAATATATTAACTGGTGATATTTTTACAAAAGAATGTGGGATATATGAGTATACGAGGAGGAAGAGTATTTTTGTTGCAATAAATGTTTAAAACATGTTAAACATGCTCATGGACCCCATTTATTGACCGAAATTTGATTATAACTGTAAAATCGACCGCTTGTGGATTTCATCAATTTCTATTTGGAATTTGGAAAACCTTTCTTCTGCAAAGTTGTAGAGAATTGAATTTCCTATAAAAACTCGCGAGATTCGAATTTTCTGATGAAAGGGCTATTTATTATGAATTATTGAAGTTCAAGTTCAAATAATTGATTTTTGGAAGTTTAAAATATTTTAATTACAAAAACGTTTTTTTCATTTTTGAAACTCATTTAACATGTGGTTAGGAGGCTGAATTCAGATTGTTAGTGTGCGATGAAGTTGTGGAAAAATTATAATATATTATATTAAATTTTCGCTTTTGGTGTTCTAAGCAATTTCCTATAAATAGGTGCTTAGGTTAGAATTGAAAATCACACCGTAAATCAAGTTTTCTCTCTATATTATCGAGCGTATTCTTGTGAGTATTTTGAGTATACTTTGAGTATTGCTATACTGGTGCAAGTCCAAGTCATAGCCTATATCCTGTTTTTAATTAAAAGTATCTTGATCTTTCGAGGTAAGGGATATTATTTTTTTCAGTAATGATATTATTTCTTCAATATCATTATAATTGAAATGTTGATCTGAAGTTTTTATCAAATTTGAACTTTTTCATGTCGGGTTACTTATTCATGGGTTACTATTCATGAGTTACTATTCATGAGTTACTATTCACGAGTTACTATTCACGAAGTTACTATTCATGAGTTACTATTCACGAGTTACTATTCACGAGTACTATTCATGAAGCGTGAAGATGTTTTTGTGGAATTTCTATCTTTTGGTGTCTGAGTTACTATTCACGATATCTGACCTTATTCACGATACTCAAGACTATTCACGATACTGATCTTATTCAACTAAAAATAAAATTTCTTCTTTTCGTCTAAAACATCTATTCGGATACTAACTCGATTGATCCATGTTTTGATCATTCTTGAATTTTACACCACTATGATTATTTTTGAGGTATTTTTGGGCGTGGATAAAACCAAGTACTGAATCCTTAATCCTTAATCCTTGTCATTTTGTTTCACCGGATTCGCTTTTAAAAATATTTTTCATCATCCTCGATCTTAAATGATGATATTATTGAATATCTTTGGCCCATAGTCAAAGATGAATGATTTCTGAAGAATATCTTTGGCCCAGTGGTGCAAAGATGAACAGTGTTGAGATGAACATGACCGATTGATTAATATCTTTGGCTCAGTAGTGCAAAGATGAACAGTGTTTAAATGAACATGACTTAATCGATGAATATCTTTGGCTCAGTAGTGCAAAGATGAATATTTGATTCCGTATGCATATTGATTGATGTTACTGAGGATAAAATATTGATGATGGATCGTTAAATTCATAGATTATAGTAGATTTCATTCTCTACGTAACTCTTCTATGAATTATTATTTCAATGCGAATATTGATCCGAAACTTGTTGTCTATTGTACTCTATCGATTTTTCCTGTTGAAGACTAACGATAATTTGTTGTATATTATCTTAGTCATAATATTCTTTACCGGGCTAGTTGAGCTCACCCTTTTCCTTGTTGTTCCATTTTTCTTCTCGGGGAGGCGAGAATGTAGCGAGTACTAGTCGGGGTATGGAATGAAGGTTCTAGAGAGAGTTGTTTAGTAGTCCTCACCATTTTGTAAAATAATGAATCAATAATTATGATGGGGATTTATTTATTTGGATATTATTAGAAGACATATTATATTTAAACTCACAAAGATATATTGTCGTATTTCATTTCACACGACATTTGTATTATTGAAGTTGTAGTACCATTTTTGTACTCGTAATAATCAGGTATATATTTTGGGGCGTCAAAAAATATTGACTTTGATGACAATATTTGCAACCTTAATTGTATTTAAAATCTCAACATATATTCCATGCATTATTCACCCGAGATGTCATTTGTATTATTGAAGTTTTGTAGTTTGCTTTTTTCAAAACACATGCACCACTACTAGTATAATAATTAAACATTGAAGGTAGATATATAAATAATATTCGGTCAACGGGTGTTGTATATACCTATTTTGGGGCGCCACGGTTGGTATCGAGCTTAGGGATATGATCTCCGGCGGAGATCGGGAATAAAACTAGGAGGGAGAGACGAGTAAATCCTTCGCTAGTGTGTCCTACCTAAGCTTATTTGTTAGTTAGTCAAGATATATAGGGATATTATGTGATATATTGATTTCCTTAATTAACCCTTATTTTATGACATGATTTGAGAATGTCGATCGAGAATATTAACAATGGAGCAAATGAGACCGTGGAGATGCTGTAGACTCACCAACGAGGAGAGAACGTCAATGACAGTCGGTAATGTTCCTCCCGTGAACAACACCAATCGAAAGCGAGATGATGAACGAGGGATGTTTAGAAGCTTTTTGCGCTTCATGCAAAATCGCACGAGGAGACTCGTGTTCAAAATACAGGAGGAAATGATAGCAATTCACGGTGGTCACAAACCAAGCGAGCTTCAAAGAGTTGGGACCACCGTACTGGGAAAGCCGATCCGATTAAAGGCGAGACGTGGGTCAAACAAATTACCAAGATATTCGATGTCTTGGGATGCACGGAGAACAGAAAGTTCCATTCGCCGCCTTTATGTTCCGTGGCGGCGAGGCAGACATCGGTGGGAATCGTGAAGCGTACCCATCCAAATGCACTCAAAGATGTCATGGGAGACGCGTTTGAAAACAGCTTCAATGACAAGTACTTCCACGAAAGTATTCACGTATATATGAAGGAAGTGGAGTTTATTAGACTAGAAGCGAGAATAACATGACGGTGTGTCCCAAAGACGAGGCGAAGTTCGCGGAGTTATCCAGTTTGCACCTCATTTGGTGGAGAATGAGGAACGATGACGGGATGTTTCGAGAGGTTTGAAACCCGACATACGTCAAGATCTCATTTCTCATAAATTTTCTCTCTATTCGGATGTTGTCAATGTGGCTCGATTGTTAGAAAGCGAGATAACGAGTACGTTCAACCGAGGGACCATAACCAGATCATACCAAGATAGCGATCCATCGTAATAACGATAACCAAATGGAGAAAGAAGAATACGAGACAAAGGCGGTAACCACTCTACGGTGGTAATCGTGGCCATGAAAATAGAAGAAGCGAGTCGGGAGGAGATTTTAAAAGAGGAGATTCAACAACGACCATGTGAAGACGCTCGGTAGCCCGATGTAACTAGTTTTAAGGGAGGAGAACGACCACCGGTCATATGTTACAAATGCGGAAAGAGGGACATATCAGCCCAAACAGCCCACAACAATTTAAGGTATGCTATAATTGTGGAAAAGAAGGACATATCGCTTTCGAGATTATGCGATATCGAAACATAGTTCAATGGGGACGGTGACTCAAAAGACTGTCCCAAAAAAGTCAAAGTCAACGATTCCGGGAAGAGCGTTTGTTGTGACTGGTCAAAATGCGAGGAACCCGAACGAAGTTAGCACGGGTTAGTTAATTATAAATTCTTGCGAAGTATATACCTTACTAGATATTGGTTCTACCCATTCTTTTATCTCTCTTGCTTGCGCTCAACGTTTGAACTTGACTACGGAGAAATTAGACTTTGACCTATTTATGGAGAATCCATTAGGAGAAACTTTCATTACATCCGTTGTTTAAAAATCTTGCTTGATTCAAGTTGGCACTATCACATTACCTGTTAACCTTATTTCTATAGAGATATTTGCTTTTGATGTGATTTTAAGGTTAACTACTCATCATGCCAAATTGATTGCTTTTGTAAGGTTGTTAGTTTTCATATTCCTAAGCAACCTGTTATTCGAATTCAAGCAATCAAACCATTGTAGTCAAACATTTTCATATCAAGCCATGAAGTCATTCGTTTATTACGGATGTCAAGTTTTCTTAGTCCATGTTATGGATTTGAATAAAGACACGCCGATTTGAATAATATTCTGTTGTTATTGATTTTTCCCCGACGTATTTCTGAAGAATTTCTTGCTTACTCCCAAAGCTCGATATTAAATTTTGTATCGACTTTGAACCCTAAGACAAAACTCATTTCTAAAATCTCATATCGAATGGCTCTATTGAACTTCGTGGAGTTAAAATTCAACTATAGAATTTGGTACTGAGCCTTTATCTTGTGACTTCCTTTGTGGAATTCACCTAAGCCGCACTCTCTGTAGGGGACGCCATATTCGATGCGATAGTAAATCGATAGGTGTCATTGTGACGTCTTATCCAAGATTGGGATATGAGTCACAGTTGAGAGCAACTTAAGTCGATTATCGAAATACGTAGCTTTCAGGCTTAGTTGGTTATTATCGAGATTCGTTGAAGGATATTCTCGAATCGCTATTCCATTAACGCAAATGACTCGTAGAGATACAAAATTCGAATGGAGCAAGGAATGTGGGAAGAGCTTCAAGAACTCAAGAGGAGACTCATTTCAAAGACATGTTCGATCGTGCCATCCTCGAAAAGCGAACGTGGTAGCCGACGCGATGAGTAGAAGATCATATGCGGGAACGAAGTGCGATGATGTCAAGTATACGACAGAGCCAACTTTAATAGAAAAAGTTAAGATTGCTCGAGCCACCGAATTTTGAGGTGATGCGTATGAAGAAGAAAGTACAAGAAGGAGCTATTCCTAAGCGAGAATTGATGAAGAAGGAATACTTGAGTCCACTCTAGACTTTGTGTTCCTAACGACTACGATTTGAAGTACAAGATTATGATGGAGGCACACAATACGCCATTTGCAATCCATCCTGGAAGTACTAAAATGTATCGTGATCTTCGACATACATTTTGGTGGAACAATATTTAGAGAGAGATTGCAAAGTTTATCTCGATGTGTTTAACTTGCCAACGTGTAAAGGCGGAGCATCTTGTACCTAAGGGTCCGTTGCAACCACTTGAGATTCCTGAATGGAAGTGGAACACATTACTATGGATTTCATTCACGGTCTTCCTACGGTTTCTCAAGGCATCAATGCTATTTGGGTTATTGTTGATAGATTAACCAAGTTTGCTCATTTCTTACCGATACGAGAGACTTATTCCTTGAACGCCTTTCTCGTATGTACGTAAATGCGATTGTGAGATTGCATGGCATGCCAAAGATCCATAGTTTTAGATCGTGACCCAAGATTCACTTCATGATTTTGGGTTAGAAAAGCTATGGGCACGAATTTATTTATTTGGCTGCATACCATCCTCAAACGGATGGGCAATCGAAAAGGACTACTCAAACTCTTGAAGATATATTAAAACTCGTGTCCTAGATTTCAAAGGAAGTTAGGATAAGTACTTGCCATTGGTGGAATTCTCATACAACAATAGTTATTAAACAAATATAGGCATGGTTCCATTCAAGCATTATATGGACGAAAAATGTCGTTCTCCAATATGTTGGGATGAGGTGGGTGAAGCAACATTGTTGGGACCCGAAAGTTAATACGTATGATGACCAAAAGATCCAAATGATTCGACAACGATACAAACGGCACAAGATCGACAAAAGAGTTATGCGGATCTTCATCGAAAGGACGTGGAATTTAATGTAGGGATCATGTATTGTTGCGAGTTGCTCCATGGAAGGGAGTTACAAGATTTGGGAAGAGAGGAAAGCTCAATCCACGATTTATCGGTCCATTTCAAATTCTTGACCGAGTAGTAGAAATGTAGCCTATAGACTTGCGTTACCTCCGAGTATGTCTCGTGTTCATAATGTGTTTCACATATCACATATTAGAAAATGTGAAAAAGACCCGAACCACGTTATAGAGTTAGAACCGGACGAGATAGCCAAGACTTAACGTGTGAGGAGGTACTGTCAAGATCTTAGATAGGAAGGAGCATGTCCTACGCCAAGAAAGGTTATACCACAAGTTAAAGTTTTGTGGAGGAATCATGCTATAGAGGAAATGACACGGGAGTTGGAACGGAAATGAAAGCGAGGTATCCTCACCTTTTCAAACACCAGTATCGTGACGTCAATTTCGAGGACGAAATTTCATAAGGAGGGAGGTTGGAAGACCTCAAATTTTTAAATAAAAAGGAATTTCCTTTATTTATTATTTTGAAATAGTAAGGGTTGATTTGATTAATGTGGATAGTTAAGGGTTAAATATGCAAATATTTCAAAATAAGCAAGTGGTTATAAAATATTCATTATCGTCGGGAATATTCGTTTGGTCGTGGAATATTCGTGATTGTTTGGGAATATTCGCATTTACAAGCAAGCCATGTGTGGACCCCATAACGGAAGCGATTGGATGAAGAAAAACGACAAATATAAGTTGTTTTTAAATAATCTCAGAGTTATTACCAATTAATCTTTGTTGGAATACCCGGTGGTTAAAACACACTAATAATGCGTTGTTGAACAAGTAGCACCCAGTATTGCACCAATTATTGATTCTTACGTAAGAAGGCACTACTCAATAATGGTTACGATAATTACCGCTTCGATATTTTATTGAGTTAATAATTGTCGCGTTGATATTTTATATTCTTTGTTGTTTCAATATTTGTCATTACACGTATTTTTCATTATCGAAGCAATAATTCATATTATCTGAATAATATTATTAGATAACATTATTGGCAATGTCTAGAAAGTTCTCGTCTAAGGAGAGGTTTGGTCACCTAATTGCGCGCAAGAAGAAGAAATTCTTATTGAAAGCCCCTCTTCCTGAACCGCACGTCATGTCAATATTGTGATTCTCGTAATATTATTTGTGAATAATTAATTATTGATTTATATGATGAGAAAAATATTGATTTTATGTGGATATAGATGGAGAAAATTTTTATAGTGACAATTGTTGAAAATTGAAATTTTATCTTTTTCTGATAAAATAATTCATTTAAATATATTATTTTAATAATATATTAACGGTGATATTTTTACAACGAATGTGGGATATATGAGTATACGAGGAGGAAGAGTATTTTTGTTGCAATAAATGTTTAAAACATGTTAAACATGTCGGTGGACCCCATTTATTGACTGAAATTTGATTATAGCCTGTAAAATCGACCGTTTGTGGATTTCGGTCAATTTCTATTTGGAATTTGGAAAAACTTTCTTCTGCAAAGTTGTAGAGAATTGAATTTCCTATAAAAACTCGCTAGATTCGAATTTTCTGATGAAAGGGCTATTTATTATGAATTATTGAAGTTCAAGTTCCGAAATAATTGATTTTTGGAAGTTTAAAATATTTTTAATTACAAAAACGTTTTTTCATTTTTGAAACTCATTTAACATGTGGTTAGGAGGCTGAATTCAGATTGTTAGTGTATGCGTATGAAGTTGTGGAAAAATTATAATATATTATATTAAATTTTCTGCTTTGGTGTTCTAAGCAATTTCCTATAAATAGGGTGCTTAGGTTAGAATTGAAAATCACACCAGAAACCGAAGTTTTCTCTCTCTATATTATCGAGCGTATTCTTGTGAGTATTTTGAGTATACTTTGAGTATTGCTATCTGATTGCAAGTCTAAGTCATAGCCTATATCCTGTTTCAAATTTAAAGTCTTGATCTTTCGAGGTAAGGGATATTATTTTTTCAGTAATGATATTATTTCTTCAATATCATTATATCTTTGAAATGTTGATCTGAAGTTTTTATCAAATTTGGAACTTTTTCATGCTCTATTCATGAGTTACTATTCACGAAAGTTACTATTCACGAGTTACTATTCACGAGTTACTATTCACGAGTTACTTATTCATGAGTTACTATTCACGAGTTACTATTCACGAGTACTATTCATGAAGCGTGAAGATGTTTTTGTGGAATTTCTATCTTTTGGTGTCGGAGTTACTATTCACGATATCGGCACTATTCACGATATCGACTATTCACGTATACTGATCTTATTCAATCAAAAAATAAAATTTCTTCTTTTAATTCCAAAATATCTATTCGGATACTAACTCGATTGTATCCATGTTTTGATCATTCTTGAATTTTACACCACTATGATTATTTTTGAGGTATTTTTGGGCGTGGATAAAACCAAGTACTAATCCTTAATCCTTAATCCTTGTCATTTTGTTTCACTAGATTCGCTTTCTTAAAAATATTTTCATCATCCTCGGTCTTAAATGATGATATTATTGAATATCTTTGGCTCGTAGTGCAGAAGATGAATGATTTCTGAAGAATATCTTTGGCTGTAGTGCAAAAGATGAACAGTGTTTTGAGATGAACATGACCGATTGATTAATATCTTTGGCTCAGAGTGTGCAGATGAACAGTGTTTAAATGAACATGACTTAATCGATGAATATCTTTGGCTCAGTGCAAAGATGAATATTTGATTCGGATGCATATTGATTGATGTTACGGTGGATAAAATATTGATGATGGACCTATTAAATTCATAGATTATAGTAGATTTCATTCTCTACGTAACTCTTCTATGAATTATTATTTCACGTGCGAATATTGATCTCGAAACTTGTTGTCTATTGTATTCTATCGATTTTTCCTGTTGAAGACTAACGATAATTTGTTGTATATTATCTTAGTCATAATATTCTTCTTCGGGCTAGTTGAGCTCACCCTTTTCCTTGTTGTTCCATTTTTCTTCTCGGGAGGCGAGAATGTAGCGAGTACTAGTCTGGGTATGGAATGAAGGTTCTAGAGAGTTGTTTAGTAGTCCTCACCATTTTTGTAAAATAATGAATCAATAATTATGATGGGGATTTATTTGCATGTGGATATTGTCTAGAAGACAATATTATATTTAAACTCACAGTATATATTGTCGTATTTCACACGACATTTGTATTATTGAAGTTGTAGTTTGCTTTTTGTACCATGTATTTGGCGACTCAGAATGGGTGTTGTGTATACCTATTTTGGGGGCGTCACAAAAATCATTGACTTTGCACGATCCTGCAGGGATGCATGATTGCCAACCTTAATTGTATCTCCAAGATTCTTTGCCTCTAGGTGAATCTCAACATCAAGGATCCATGACAAGTAATTCTTACCCGAGATGTCAAGGGCAGCAAATTCAAGTTTTGTAAGGTTTGATATCTATTCAAAACACATGCAATAATATGAAAATACTACTAGTTAGTAATAATTAAACATATCTATAAATGAAGGTAGATATATAAATAATATTCGGGTCAGGTGATGTGCAGCCTACTGCATAACACATACTATTATATATAGTAGTAACATATATATACATATATGATGTATATATGTCTATAATTTTAATGTTTATTAATGATAAAAGCAATGATATGGGACATACTTGGTCATGTTACATGAACACCTAAAGTTATTCTTATATATATATATATATTATGTTTTATCATATACAATTTTACTAAAACAATGCCATATATACACGATCAAATTTAATTTTAATAAAATAATACTTACAATGAGTTGAGATAATTTTCTTTCAAAATTTTGTAGAAACTTCGTCTTGCTGATAACGTGTTGTGAAATGATATATATATATATATATATATATATATATATATATAACACAAATTAACATTTACATTACAATAACTTTAAGTTGCATTATAGCAACTTAAAGGCTTAAGTTTCCACCATTTATTTTGGTGGTTACTTTAATTAATTCATTTCTAATTAACATTTACAAAATTATAATTGCAAAAGATATCAAATACATAGAATTTTAGGTGTGGAAGTGCTTAATAATAATGGATTTATTCGACTATAAGCGTTATGCACTGCACTAAATTGGTGCATTACG
This sequence comes from Panax quinquefolius, assembly GCA_020205615.1. Lineage (NCBI taxonomy): Eukaryota > Viridiplantae > Streptophyta > Magnoliopsida > Apiales > Araliaceae > Panax > Panax quinquefolius. The sequence continues at coordinate 73,787,535 of CM035159.1, read as the reverse complement.
TTTGAGGCCCAAACATTACATTTACGAGTTAAATAAGTTGTGTTTAAAATAAGTTGCTACTAGATGAATAAGATTTTTGGATCCAGTTAGGCACCAACTTTACCAGTGTGTTGGAACTTCACCTTAACCGGATCCAAGATTTTCAAGTGTATTGAAATTTCCAAACTGCTTTAATAAACGCACCAAACGCTACAACAATTTGAGTAATCATTACGATGAGAGTGAGTAAAGAACAAAATTGCCTTCAAATCGCACCAAAAATCATACAAAATTGCACTAACCAACTGTTCCGTACAGAAATGGCGATTTTAGGTCGATTAAAAAATCGAATTTACGGTTTGGGTTTGGTTATTGGCCAAAACCGCATGCATAAAACCGAAACCGCATCATACGCCAATAAGATAAAGAAACCAAGTTGTCTAGCGTGATTTATAAATTTTAATGGGAGTATGATTAAGCTTACCATCATCATTATAATAACAATAATAAATTACAAGAATAAGTCTACCAACAAACTTTATTCAACTTTATTCACTATGTTTATTCACCACATACCAACTTATATAGATACATATATACTATATATATATATATATATTTATATTTCATTTTCCTAATATTATTATCCTAAACTTAAAAGGTTAAACTTATGTATTATTTATTTTTCTTTATATAAGTAGTATTATATATGATAACAAATTTTATCGATATTAAATAAATACGAACAAATATGTGAGATATGATAATAAACATGACTCATTAAATAATTAAATTATTTTATCATTTTATGTTCAACATTAATTAATCACACCCTTTGACATTATATAACATTAGTCACAAAAAAGGCATTTGATTATATAAAATAAAATTTACCCTCTCAAAAAATTCAAAATTGGGTTTGGTTAATATTTAGCTTTTATAATAGACAAAATATTATAAGTAAGGTTGTTCAAATGGTGTTTGATATTGTGTGATACTAAATTGTTAATTTAAATTGCATAAAATTTTGTTATTTCAATTTAGCTTTTATAAAATCATTATAAGTAAGGTTGTGTGTTTTAATATTGTGTGATGCTAAATGAAATTTAAATTGCATAAAATCTTGTTGTTTCAAAACTAAACCACACCAATCACAAACGATTTCATGTATGATTTTGAATTTTTCAAACTGCACTTGAGCAGTTTCGTGTACAAATTGATCTTCAAATCTTACTAAACTGCACTATTCTCACCCCCTAATTAACGTATGAAGTTTTATAGTCACAAATTTAGTAGAAACTAATCATCCAAAATATAAATTTTTAGAGAAACCATTCAATCTGAATAGCTAAATTGCCCAAAACCAAATTTCACATCCTCAACAAATTAATAAATGAATTTCACTATGTATTCTCTGTTTCCAAAATACCCACAACAAAAATGAACAATCTTTTTTAATTATACTTGAACCTTAGCACTCCTCTTTGTCCCAATACTACTGTCATCATCCAAATATACTTCAAATAAAATGCAAGTATAAGCAGTTAAGCACCATCCACTTCAAATCAAACAATTATAAAGAAATAATAATGTATTTAATTAATGTATAAATTCATAGGGAAACCATTCAATCTGAATAGCTAAATCTCCCAATAATTCCAACCAAATTCCACATCCCAAACAAATTAACAAATGAATTTCACTATATTCTCTGTTCCCAAAATACCCTCAACAAAATTGAATAAACCTTTTTTAATTATACTCAAACATGGTAAGGCAAATAACTCAACTCCTCCTCCCCTTGATTAACCTTGGCACTCCTCTTTGTCCCAATATTACTGTCATCATGCAAATAAGCATAATACTTCAAGAAAAATGCAAGTACAAGCACAATCCATTCCAACCAGAAAATCATCACACATAACCCACCGACCAATTTTAAGATCATCTTCCCATCTTCTTCCCTAACATAAGAATTCAGATTCCCAAGAAAATCACCGGTCCTTGTGAAAATCAGCACGGAAACAGAGCCTTGAAATATCGCGGTGAGGACAGTAGCCACCATGTGGGCTGCATACCATTTTCCTGCGCCGGAGGAGGCGGCGGCGCAGCCGGTGATGGCGGCAGCGATGGTGAGGATGTGGAGGAGGATTAGGAAGAATCCGGTGAGAGACGGGATGAGGCGGAGGGAGAGAGTTAGGAAAATGCAGCTGGAAGCTGCACCCAAGAGGATGTAATTGGTAAAAAGGAAGAGTTTGTGAGTACGGGGGTGGGATTGAGTGGATGAATTGGTGACTGAAAGACCCATTTTTTTATAATTTGTTGGAATTTGAGGTTTTGTTAGATTCTAACAATTGGGTGTTGAATTTTTGTATTGGAATGATTGAAATTGTTTAAGATTTGGAAGAAGGAAAATGGTTAAATATATTTGGGGAGGTGAGGAGTGGGAAAGTGGTAACGGTCATATTTGAATTTGGTGGAAATATGACAAATATGACCGTTGCATGAAAGTTGATGTAACGGCTAGTTTTGTGGACAAAAGAATTCCATTATGACCCATTAGATGATTGGGGTTGTCGATTGTTTTTATTTTTTATTTGTTTAAGGAGACTTCTATCCTTCTAATTCGTCACCTACTTTTAAAGTTGTCCTTAAAGTTATTTTTTGTCAATAAAATCTTTAAAATGATATTTTTATCAATTTTATTCATTTTACCCAATTTGTCTATTATCTGACCAAAAATTGATCTGCTACCCATCTTTAAAATGATATCTTTAAAATGATATTTTTGTCAATTTTGTTCATTTTACCCAATTTATCTGTGATCTGACCAAAAATTGATCTGCTACCCATTTTTTTTAACAGTAAAAGTGTTTTTAACATTATATGTATTATTAATATTAAAAATTTTAAAAAAACAAAAACTAATGTTCATCAATACCACTACCATCAATAGCAATCCACCCCAAACAACCCCACAAATCTCATTGATAACACCAAAATATAAATATAGGGAATTATTAAATTCACAACAAAAATTATTATTTTCACAACAAAAATATCGTTATAGACTCTATAACGATGAATATACACTTTTCTAATAAAAATAACAAAAAAATATCATGAATTTAACAATTACCTAAATATATTAACTTTAAGCAAAACTCAAAGATCTCATCCATTCAAACCAAATTGCTGAAATCAAACACATGCATAAAAAGATGAACCACGAGATCTAAAAGTATGGAACCTATTATACAACAAATCTCTCTAAAAAATATAATTAAAGCTACGATAGATCTAGGAGAGAGAGAGAGACTGAGTCGGCGGCACAACAGATCTGTTAAAGTTGTTCCTTATTTGCATTAATAAGTCCTAGTTGATAAGTTATTTTGTGTTTTGATTTAGTCTAATCATATCCCACAATTGCCTCTAAAGTAGTGGGTTGTTACTTTCCTTTTTATTAGATGTACTGCTATTTATTAGTTATGTTTGCTATTCAATAAATATAAGAAAATTCTCTCAAAATTTGTGTGATTTTAAGCTTTTTTTTTGTTTTGTTTCAATTGTTAGGTTTATAATATTCATGAACATGTAACAAATTACATATATAGAATGAAAACATGAAAAATCAGAGTTTAAAATTTTACAAACCATATATCCGAATCATTTTTCATGCGCAATTATTAATTAGATGAAAATAGATGGAGATCAGATTCATACTATTGTAAAACTAAGCTTCCTCATGTACGAGTTCACCTCAAATTCTTTTTCACGTTCAACTTGAATCTACCGAATTTGATTCCTTCTTTTGATTAACGTTAACCACCCAAGTGTTTAGCATCTAGAGGTGATACACCAAGGAAGCACAAGGTGTTTGACAAAACCCTAATCCTATCTCTATAGAATATGTGTAGTCTCCCAAATTTTGGAATAAAGTGCGTAACCTTAATCCATAATACAACTCCTCTTATTTATAGATGTAGAGAATCCTCCTAAACTATTTAGGAATAGGGTTTTATTTTAATTAATTATGTTTCCTAATCTAATTAGGAACAATTAATTAAACCCGTTTAATTAATTAGCCTCCTAATATTATTAGGAATATATGAGAGTACTTTTATTAATTAATTCTAAAACTCCATATTTAGGAAGTAAACTAATAGTAATAATAATAACAATAATAAGACTCCTCTTATTAATTTATATTTAATATTTTAAAATATTAAATAATAAATATTAAGCTATTTAATTTATTATATCACCATAGATTAAATTAAATATACTTAACTTATTATTACGATCATGTCATTTGCTTCTTAAATAAATATTTTTCCTTTTATGGTGTGACCCTTTAGGTTCTCCATATTAAATCGGTTGTGAATAAATTAATTAGAACAATTCTAATCTTATTTAAATAAATAAAGTAACTATTTAATTTATTTAAATAAATAACATTTATTCTACAATAAGGATAAGTTTCCTTAGCGATCAACGACTTTTCAGATAATATAGATTTCAACATTAATCATAAAAGAACAATTGAGTAAATACTTACCGTACAATTCAATCATTCCACCATACAATGTCCACCATAACATGTCCAAATTAAATATAAGACATAAAATTACTGTCAAGTCCTATTTTTTTAATTATATGTATTTCGATTCTTAAATGCACAACTCCAAATAATGCATATTAGAAACTCCTTTCTAATTTCATTCTGCCTTGGCGAATGAATACTGGGTTTTCATTTATCGAATCACATGGACATTTTCTTTTTTTACTGTCAAGGCAGAGCATCAATAACCAAGTGGACTGTTGTAGTAGTTGGAGATTCCAGAATGGAAGTGGGAGTATGTCACAATGAATTTTGTGGTAGGACTTCCAGCAACGCAGAAAGGTTACAATGCGATATGGGTGATTGTCGATCGTCTTACAAAGTCAACACACTTTTTGCCGATTAAGATTAGGTACAATTTGGATCAACTAGCCAAATTGTATATCAAATAAATTATTTTGAGACATGGAGTGCCGATATCAATTGTGTCTAATAGAGATCCGCGCTTTACATCAAACTTTTGGAGGAGTTTTCAAGAAAAAATGGGGACGTAGCTAAGGTTGAGTATCGCGTATCATCCACAGACCGATGGGCAAAGTGAGAGAACAATTCAAACATTGGAAGACATGCTTAGAGCATGTGTGATGGACTTCAAAGGAAGCTAGGAAGATCATCTTCACTAGTAGAGTTTGCTTATAATAACAGTTATCACGCGAGCATTGAAATGCCACCCTATGAAGCACTTTATGGAAGGAAATGTAGAACGCCCTTATGTTGGGATGAAGTAGGTGAACAAAGGCTGTTAGGACCAAAATTGGTGCAGAAGACGGTGGAAATCATCAAGATTATAAGAGCTTGACTAGTAGCAGCCCAAGATCGTCAAAAGAAGTATGCCGATCTTCATCGCAAGAAAAGAGATTTTGAAGTAGGAAGCTATGCATTTTTTGAAAGTATCTCCTTGGAATGGGAAGATAAGATTTGGGAAGAAAGATAAACTGAGTCCGAAATTTATTGGACCATTTGAGATATTAAAGAAGATAGGCGAAGTAGTGTACGAGGTAGCTCTACCTTCTGAACTGGAACATATACACAATGTGTTTCATGTGTCAGTGTTGCGTCTATATAAGCCTGATGACAAGCATGTGATATCATACGAGCCGATTCAAGTCGAGAAAGACTTATCATACAGGGAGATTCTTGTAGAAATATTAGATAGGAAAGAGCAGAAATTAAGGAATAAGGTTATACATTCTGTCAAAGTTCTTTGGAGGAATCACAATGCTGAAGAATCAACGTGGGAACTCGAGAAAAAGATGCAGAAGAATTATCCTAATATTTTTGAGTAACCTTATGTGAAATTTCGGGGACAAAATTCTTATAAGGAGGGGATAATGTAATAACCAAGGATTATATGTCGCATTGTAAGTAAATATGTTAATTAAATATTCATGATATTGAAATATTTGTGACATATAGTGAATAATTATGTGAATATTTAAATAATATGATTATTTTATCTATAGTGATAAATATGTATGTATATAAATTTATTTAGTATGAAGAGAATTGAAGAGAAAGCTACATAACCTAATTTTTCATTAGGTATGGTAAGTAAATAACCTAAGTGTTATGGTATTGAAGAATATTAGTATATAAATGTATACACACACAAGAGATTAATTTTATTATCTCAAGTTAATAATTATTTAAAACCTAATTTAAGCAAGTCTAATTGGGTTATGAGATTAAATGTACATAAGTACTTATTTATATTCCAAAGGAGTGGAATGAAAACCCTAACTAAATGATTAGGATAGGATTACAAGTATTGGACCATGTTATAAACAAGGCTCAAACCATAGAAATTAGAAGCCCAAAACATTATTTAGGAAGCCCAATTGGTGTCCCATTACTTAAAGGGCATTTTGGTCATTTAACTAAGTTATAAAAAAGTGAGGCCATGTGGTGGCATGTGAAGGCCATGTGAAGGGAAGTGGAAAGCATGTGAATTTCATTAAGTGTCACCATTTTATTTTGCCACTAGTTAGTAACCATGTGCAAACCATGTGAAAGACATGTGAAAGAGATGTGAAGGAGAGCAAGAGATGAGAGATTGTAGATAGATATAACTAGTATATCTATACATATTAACCAAGTATATATACTTTTCATATTTGGAAAAAACACTTTTTACTTCACTTTACTTCTCATTTCCTAGCTAGCAAACCAAAACAAAAGAGAAAGAAAAGGAAGAGAGTGGCCAGGGGTCTAGAGAGGGGAACAGAGAGAGAGCTTTGTGTATGAGATCAAATTATATCAACTACTTTGGTAGAAAGAGAAGGATTGCAAGAAGAACAAGGTATAATACCTAAATTAGTTTATTTCCTTTTTAATTGGTTGATTTTGATGAAATGAAGATCTTATATTCTAAATTTCAAAAAATCTTAATTCATATGATAATGAGTGTTTCATGTGTGAATCAAATATTTTTGAGTATTAGAATAGGGATCAAAAGGAAAGAAAAGGAAACTATGTCCTTAAAGGACTAGAAACCCTAATTTTCATTCACTTTGATCAACTACCATTTAAAATCTACAACTCCTTTTTGTGATCCGTCAAAGAGGGGTGCTAGATATGTAAGTTATCTGTTAAAACCAAGTGGTAGCACTCAAAAATGTTGACTGTGCATGTAAGACCCCAACTTTTTATAAATAAAATTGAATTTTCTCTAATTATTATTTTGAATAATAAGGTATTAATTTGATATAATGCTTTGGTTATGGTTGAAATGTGCAAATTTTGCAAAATAAGAAAGTGGTTATAAAATATTCATTGTTGTCGGGGAATATTCGTTTGGTCGTGGAATATTCTTGCTGTTGGGGAATATTCGTACGATGGCGCAATCATTTATGGGTCCCATAATGGAAAACAATCTGATGAAGAAAACGACAAGTTTGAGTTTTTATAAATAACAGCGTAATTATTACCATTAACACTGTTGGAATACTTGATGGTTAAAATACGATGTCTGGCGTTGGTTATGCGGAAGCACGATATTGCACAGTATTTTTGAATTATTGATTCTTACGTAAGAAGACACTACTCAATAATTGTTACAGTAATTATCGTTACATATTTTATTTTATTGATTCAATAATTGCTGCATTGATATTTTATATTATTGTTGTTTCAATAATTGTCACTGCACAATATTTCCATTATCAGATCAATAATTCATTTTATTTGAATAATATTATTAGATAGCATTATTGGCAATATTTAAGGAAGTTCTATCTAAGGAAAGGGGTTTGGTCATCTAATTGCGTGCTAGTAAGGAGAAATCCTTATCGGAAAGCCCCCTCTTTCTTGGGAACGACCTGGTTGTCAGTATTGTGATTCTATAATATTATTTATGAATAATTAATTATTGATTTATATGATAAGAAAATATTTATTTTTATGTGGATATAAATGAAGGAGTTAATGTTGAAGTGTTTTATCAGTATTTTGTTAGAATTGAGGTATTAAAAATCATCTATATGTGGATTTCGAGCATTTTTTTTTGGAATTTGGAAAAACTTTCTTCTATAAAGTTGTAGAGAATTTAATTTCCTATAGAATGGACATAAAATTCGTATTTTTCTAATAAAAAGCCTATTATTATGAATTATTGAAGTTTCAAAAATAAATGTTTTTTATTAAAAATATAGGTGGACCCCACTTTTGTTTTTTGTGAAAATATGTGCTGAGAATTTTTCAAAGATGGCATGCTCAGCTTTTTCAAAAGGAGTGTGAGTAGAAGAGAAAAAAAATTATTATTTTATTAATTTAGTCTGCTTTGGTGTTCTGGCATTTTTCTATAAATAGGTTCTTAGGTTAGAATTGAAAATCACACCAGAAGCATACGTTTTCTCTCTCTATATTATCGAAATGTATTTTGTGAGTATTTAGATACTTTGAGAGTTCTTTATTCAAGGTCTGAGCTTCCTTTAGCATTACATACGATATTCCATTCAATCTAAGATTGTCTTTTAAAAGCGAGGATGTTATTTTCTTCGTAAATGATGTTATTTCTTTCAATATCATTATGCTGAAATATTGGTATGAATTTTATTGTGGAATTTCTACCTTTTCGTGTCGGGGTTACTATTCACGCATACGGCACTATTCACGTATACATCATTCACAAATACGACACTATTCACCAAAAAATAAAATTTTCTCTTCTTTGTCCCATATATCTATTATGGTTACTATCTTTGATTGTATCCATGTTTTGATCTTCATTCTTGAATTTTGCTCCACAATTGATTATTATGGAGTATTTTTAAACTTAGATAAACTAAAGTACGAATCCCTAATCTTTGATCTTTTATCTCACTGGATTCGTTTTCTTTAAAATATTTTTCATCATCCTCAGTCTTTAATGGTGATACTTGATGAATATCTTTGGCCTGTAGTGCAAAGATGAATGATTACCTGATGAATATCTTTGGCCCGTAGTGCAAATGTAACGACTGAGAAATTCGGATTTTATTGTAAAATAATTTTATTAAATTAAATAATAATAAAATTATATTTCATGTGATATTAAGATGGTTGTCATTCTATAACCTAATGATGTTGGAATGTCGTAGTATTTTAGCTACGTGAAGGAATTAAAGTATTTGAATTTCTAAGACGAAAATAAAAGTTTTCCGAGAAATTTTCCAAAAAACACTATTCATTGATATTTGCTCGAGATTTATTTATGAATTTCCGAGAAATACGTAATGATAGAATGTCAAAGTAAGATGGATTATGTAATAATAATCTAGTTATGGAAAATATAATATTTCGCTTGCGGACTTAATTTATGAATATTAAGGAGAGCGAAGTAGTAGTAAGTAATTAATAATTGTATGATACTTAGGTATTATACAAGGTAATGAAAACGAGTATAATACGAAGTATTATACGAGTTTGTATGAAGGATGGTATATCGTATATAACGAAGTTGTATATGAAATATAATACAAGAATGATAAGTCAACAATACGTATATGTATTGAGCAATGATATTGGACTTGTAAGATTGATTAGAATTTGTACAAGCCCAAGTGAATTAATGGTGAGGCCCAACTATTGATTAATAAGCAAGTTAGTGTTTGTTAATACAAAGCCCAAAGGTTAAGTTAATTTAAGCCCAAGCTAGAATTCAATGGGTTGATTGACCCATGGAGCAAACCATGTTAATGTGGTTAATCTTGGTGATCAAACATTATGAGTGATGACCAAGTGTTAGGAGTAATGACCAAGACTTAGGAGTAATAGCCAAGCAAAGAAAGAGTTGTGCTAATCAAGTAATGAATAGTAAGGAGGTGGCTTAAGTAGGTGGGATTGGTTTATTGTCCAAACTACCCTAACCTTGTGAACTCTATAAATAGAGGAAGTTTGCTAGCTATTTAACACTTGTTCAAACAATCCAACATATTCAAAGTGCTTAAGTGTTAGGGAGAATAAGCCATAAATAAGTTACTTTCATTTTCAAGAAGAAGAAGAAGACTACTTTGCAAAGACTTCAAAGAGTAAGACCTCTTCTCCAATTATCTTCTATCTCTACCATGATAGGTTGATAAGAAAAGTATGGATTAAGGAACATAAATGTTAAGAAGTAAGAAGAATGTGTAATCAATGAACTTAAGCCACATAAGTTGGAAATAAATCATTTGAACTTGTAAAAGTTATGAACTTATTATAAGTTAACCTTGAATGTTAGTATGAAAACTAAGAGTTTATATGAATTTGTATCATGTACACATGAATGATATTATATGTTAAGAACATATAAGTATAGTGATTAAAAGACCTTAACTTTCATAAGTTATGAACAATGAAGCTATAAGTAGTTTATACTTTAATAAGTTATAAGCTCATGAAAGAATAAGTCAAAATCCAACATGAAAATAAATTGTTGTATTAGGTATGTTGAGATGTTCATATGATGAATTGAATTCATTTGAAGTAATGAAAAAATCATAAGTAATAAAGATTTGCCGAAAATTACACGATTGGACGATAAACGTCGAGTTCGTGAAATTCTTGGATTAGAAGTCAAATTTTGTGTTTGAACTCGAAAATGTTGGTTTTTGATGGAGGCAAGTCATATTTGGTATTCTAGAGTTGCGGATTCGAAAATGACCGAATTCCGACTAAGAACGAAGAAATGAGCATTGAACGTTCACGAACGTTTATCGTTTTCGTTAAAAATGAAATAATAGGTGAATTTTTAGCAAACGAAGTCAAATATATAAAATTCTTGCATGAACGCGTAGAGTATGTAATTTGTGAATCTTAGGCTTTTGAACGAGCCAATTTGGACTTATAACGAAGAAGTTATGAGCTCAGGAAATTATGAAAGTTGAAAAAAAAAACATCCAAACTATCTCGGTGCCGCAGTGGTGCGCCAAGGCAAAATTTCAGGCCATTTTGTCACGCCACAAAGACGAGACTAAAACCGAGAGCATCTTGAAAACTCGCATGCCAAAGTCTGCGAACCATAGAGTAAATGATAAGCGCATGCAACGCCATGTACAGACAAGACTCTATCAGAGAGAGGCCTGGCAGCCAGCCTTGAATCGAAAGTAAGGAATCATGTGCCATGCCAAGTCCGAAGCATCCCCATCGTAACTCATACCACAAATAGCGAGATGTAAGCTTATAACTGGCACCGCAGCGCCAGTCCTTGATCAAAGATAGTAAAGAATAAAAATGAGTACAAAGAAAGGAATGAGTTTATTTTGAATCAAAACTTACCTTAAAGAAACTGGAAGTAACATTGTTAAAACTTTGTTAAATCTTAAGGATAGTATATAAAGGTTGTTGATAACCTATTCAAATATGAATGCAAATAGAAGTATAAGCCGTAACTGATAGTAAATAAATCTAATACATAATTAGATTGAGATGAAGGGTAAGATATAGTCATATACATACTTGATTATATATGACCTAATATGATGCATTATGTGATCATGTGTTGTAGAGACTTGAAAGACTCAAACATAAAGTAATTATACCATAGCAAACGCTAAAGGCAAGTATTCTAACTCTTGTCTCAGTTCAATCTGAACAAGTTTTGAAGTTCATGTATCCTTTCGCATAAATTGATGTATGATGAAGTTAAAGCCAATTCTTTCGGCTAGACTTGATATATTGGTTGGATTATTGATAATTTATCCATCTATTATTAAATGTTGTTATCTTTTGTCAACTACTTGATATGGTTTTCAAAAGAAGACTGAGTATGTTAAACAAATGTTTTTGTCGTCATCATCGAGCAGCACGTGAGGTTACCACAAATTAAATGTACATACGTTTAATGAATGTAGTGTTGATCAACATAGAGTACAATAAGCTGATCACCTAGAAGTGCTCGTAAGTAATACCGGGCTTACGGACTTAGTTCCGGGTTGTCCTTTTCAAAGAAGAATGAAATGCTCAAGGTCATGGACCGAAGTTAATGTTTTACGGGATATTGTTATTATTGTAAAACATTTTGAAAGAAAGATGAAGTGATATTTTGAATCATCAATAGTACTTCATAACTATTGTTCAGTTATTGAAGATATAAGATTCTTATGTGTCAAGCACATTGTTTATTGAAATTGTCATACTTGCTGAGCTAGTTATGCTCACTCTTGCTTGAACCATATGAATGCAATGCAAAAAATTGAACGCCTCAAGGATCGAATAAGGATAAAGGAAAAGCTAAAATGCGATCGTTAAGTCGCATCTATGTAATAGTATAGGTTTAATGTTGTAATATAGTTGATATTATGACAAGAACTTTTGTAATGGGTTTAGAACTTGGGGAAATGTAAATATTATTTTGATTATATAGAAGAGATATTCGTTCTTTTGAGGCTTTTCAATTGGATGAATGTATGAATGTTAGTACAGTATAGCACCATCTGTCGGGTTGGAAGATACCAGGATTTGGGGGCGCTACAGCAAAGATGAATATTTGATTCAAGATGTATATTGATTGATGTTACAGGGATAAAATATTGATGATGGACTTAAATTCATAGATGATAGTAGATTTCATTCTCTACTTAACTCTTCTAATGAATTATTGTTTCCACTGCAGTTGTTGATCTAAAACTTGTTGTCTATTATATTCTATCAGATTTTTTCCTGTTGAGGACTAAGTATAATTTATTGTACATTATCTTAGTCATAATATCCTTTACTGGGCTAGTTGAGCTCACCATTTTCCTTTTTGTTCCATTTTTCTTCTTAGGAGGTAGGAATTTAGCAGGAACTAGCCAGAGTATGGAGTGATGATTCAAGATAGTTGTTTTAGTAGTCCTCACTATTTTGTAAAATAGTGTATCAATAATTGTAATGAGGACTTATTTGAGTGTGGATATTGTCTAGAAGACAATATTTGTATTTAAACTCACAGTTTATGTGTTATCGTATTTTGCACGACAATTATATTAATGAAGTTGTAGTTGTTTCTGTACCATGTATTTGGCAAATCAAAATGGGTGATGTATACCTATTTTGGGGGCGTCACAGTTGGTATCATAGCTTAGGGATATGGTCTCTGGCGGAGATCGGGGAATAGAACTAGGAGAGGAGAGACGAGTAAATCCTTCGCTAGTGTGTCCTACCTAAGCTTATTTGTTGGTCGGTCATAATATAGGGGTATCATGTGGTATGTCATTTTCTTTATTTAACCCTTGTTTTGTGGTAGTATTTGAGAATGGCAGCTGAGAACGTTAACAATAGAGTGTATGAGACCGTGGAGACACCTTTAATCACCAACTAGGAGAACGTGCAACAGGAAGGTAATATTCCTCCTGTAAACAACACTACTAAACAAACGATGAATGATGGAATGTTTAGAAGCTTTTTGCAGTTCATGCAAAATCAGACGAGGGAGACTCGTGTACAAAATATGGGTGGAAATGATAGCAACGCGCGGTTTGTCACAACCAAACAGTTTAAAGAGTTGGGACTACCAGAGTTCTTAGGAAAGCCGGATCCGATTAAGGTAGAAACGTGGGTCAAGCAAATTACCAAGATATTTGATGTCTTGAGACGTGGTGAAGCAGATTACTGGTAGGAATCTGTGAAGCGTACCCAGCCAGCCGCACTTAATATGTCTTGGTAAACATTTCAGAAACTGTTCAATGACAAGTACTGTCCTGAAAGTATTCGTCATATAAAGGAGGTAGAGTTTATTAGACTGGAACATAACAACATGACGGTGTCCCAGTACGAGGTAAAGTTCACGGAGTTATCTAGGTTTGCACCTCATTTGGTAAAGAATGAGGAACGTATGACATGGATGTTTCTTAGAGGTCTAAAACCCAAAATTCTTCAATACCTTATCTCTCACAAATTTTTCTATATTCAGATGTTGTCAACATGGCTCAATTATTAGAGCGAAATAATGAATATGTTCAACCAAGGGACTACAACTAGGGTCATACCTGTGACAGCAGTCATCGGAGCAATGATAACCAGCGGGAAGAGAAAAATACGGACAAAAGCGGTAACCACTCGTGTGGTAATCGTGGCCATAATAATAGGAGAGGTGGGTCAAGTGGAAATTTTAAAAAGAGGAGATTCAACAATGACGGGAAGGCATCAGCAGCAGCACCAGCAACAAATTCTAGGGGAGGAGAACGACCACCAGTTAGATGTGGAGAGGAGGGACACATAAGTCCAAACTGTTCATAGCCTTCCAAGATGTGTTTCAGTTGTGGAAAAGACGGTCATATAGCCCGATTTTGTCCGGTAGCGAAGTTAAGTCCAACTGGGACAGTGGCACCAAAGGCGACTACGGACAAAATAAAGTTTGTGGTTCAAGGGAGAGCATTTTTCGTGACTGGCCAAAACACGAGAAACCCGAACGAGGTGATCACGGGTAAGCTAATCTTAAACTCTTACAAAGTTTATACCTTACTAGATATCGGTTCTACCCATTCTTTTATCTCTCCTGCTTGTGCTCAACGTTTGAACTTGACCCCTGAGAAATTAGACTTTGACTTATCTGTTGAGACTCCGGTAGGAGAAACTTTCATTACATCCACTATTTATAAATCTTGCTTAATCCAAGTTGGCACCAACACATTACCAGTTGATCTTATTTCTTTAAAGATATTTGCATTTGATGTGATTTTAGGGATTGATTGGTTAACTACTCATCATGCCAAAATTAATTATTTTCGTAAGATTGTTAGTTTTCATATTCCTAACCAACCTGTTATGCGAATTCAAGCAACCAAACCACTAAAGTCAATCACTATCATATCAAGCCATAAAGCCATTCATTTATTAAAAAATGGATGTCAAGCTTTCTTAGCCCATGTTAAGGACTTGAACAAAAACACGTCAGATTTGAATAATATTTCTGTTGTTAGTGAATTTCCTGACGTAATTCCTGAAGAACTTCCCGGTCTACCCCCAGAACGTGAAGTTAAATTCTTTATTGACCTTGAACCTGGTACAAAACCCATTTTTAAAACCCCATATCAAATGGCTCCTATTGAACTTCAGGAGTTAAAGGTCCAACTACAGGAGTTGTTGGACATCGGTTTCATTCATCCTAGTACATCTCCTTGGGGTGCTCCTATTTTATTCGTAAAGAAGAAAGACGGGAGTATGCGACTTTGTATTGACTACCAAGAATTGAACCATGTTACCATCAAAAATAGGTATCCCCTACCTTGCATTGATGACCTGTTTGACCAGTTGCAAGGAGCACAATTCTTTTTAAAGATCGATCTTCGTTCTGGATATCATCAACTAAAGATTAAAACTGAGAATATTCCGAAGACTGCCTTTAGAACTCGGTACGAGGCATTATGAATTCTTAGTCATGTCTTTTGGATTGACTAATGCTCCTGCAGTTTTCATGGATATGATGAACTGTGTGTTCAAGGAATATTTGGATCAGTTCGTTGTTGTCTTTATTGATGACATCCTCATCTATTCCAAAAGCCGTGAAGATCATGAGCACCATTTGAAGCTGGTACTTCATAGGCTTCGTGACAACAAGCTATATGTCAAGCTGAAGAAATGTAAGTTCTGGCTTGAGGAAGTAACATTCCTTGGGCACGTGGTGTCAAAACATGGAGTATTTGTTGACCCGGCGAAGATTCACTACTAAAAAAATGGTCATTTGTGATGGCCAAAATCCATCACAAAAATTAAGAAAACCATCATGAAAGGTTTACGTGACGGCTTTAAGCATCACAATGGTCGTCTTGTATACGCCCATCATGAAAGGTTTTACATGATGGTTTTGGCAATCACGCAAACGCTTAATGCTTTTGTGATGATTAATACAATCACATTAACACGTAATCTATTGTGATTGTCAAAGTCATCACAAAAAAAAGACTTTATGGATCAAATATAAGAACGTGAATCTCTATTTACATATAATTTATTTCACTGTATTAATTATATCTGTATTAATTGTATCAAATGATACTTGTAGGATTCAAACCCTCTCCTATTTGCAAACTAAATAACTAGTATTACCACTACACCAAAGTCTAGATCATGATTATAATTTTAAAACAAAACATAAAAAGAAACATATGTGGGTTGACTTACTAAACAAAATTACTTCCACATAAGATTTGGTGATTGCAATGGCAGTCACAAATACTCTATAATGATGGTAAAATTAGTCATCACTAAGAGTCATCATATATTTTATTATTTTGTGATGGCTTGAAAATTCCATCACAAAATACCTTCTTTTTGTAATTGCAAATAAAAGTCGTCACAAAAATCTATCTTTTTTAATGATTGTCACGACCGTCATAAAATATTGTTTTGATTATTTCTTACATTAAAATATTAGTGATAGCTTAAATGCAATCACGAAAAAGGGTATATATATAAGTGATGACTTAGTGCGTCACAAAAAGAAAATTTATTTTGCATGAAAAAATTGGTGTGATTGACATGACCATCGCAATTATAATATATTGATGGCAAGATTAGTCATCACTAAGAGCCATCATATATAATATTATTTTGTGATTGCTTAAAAAGTCCATCACAAATTACTATCTTTTGTGATTGTTTTTAAAAACTATCACAAAATTCCGTCATGTATTCTTGTTTTTCTAGTAGTGATTGAAGCAATACAAAGTTGGGAGCAACCGAAGTCGGTGACGGAAGTATGTAGCTTTCTGGGCTTAACTAGTTATTATCGGAGATTCGTGGAAGGATTTTCTTGAATCGCTACTCCGTTAACTCAACTGACTCGAAAAGATACAAAATTCTTATGGAGCGAGAAATGCGAGAAGAGTTTCCAAAAGCTCAAGAGGAGACTCATTTCGGCACCTGTTCTGACAATACCATCTAGTTCGGATGGATTTGTTATCTACAACGATGCTTTAGGCAAAGGGTTAGGATATGTTCAAATGTAACATGGGAAAGTCATAGCCTATGCCTCGCGACAACTCAAAGAATATGAGAGGAATTATCCTACTCATGATCTAGAGTTGGTAATAGTCGTTTTCGCGTTAAAAATATGGAGACACTACCTATATGGGGAGAAAGTGGAGAACTATGCGTATCATAAAAGCCTCAAATATTTCTTCACCCAAAAGGAACTCAACATACGACAATGACGTTGGCTCGAGCTGTTGAAAGATTACGACAATAACATTCAATATCATCCTGGAAAAGCAAACGTTGTAGCTGACGCATTGAGTAGAAGATCGTATGCGAGTACGAGTGCGATGTTGTTAACGCAAGGACCCATTTTGTACGACTTACAAAGGATGGAGATAGAGATAAAGGCTCCAAGTACCCACGTGATGATATCAAACATATGAGTAGAACCACTTTAATCAATAAAGTTAAAGTTGCTCAAGCCACAGACCCAGAGATGATACGTATGAAGAAGAAAGTATAAGAAGGTGTTATTTCAAAAGCAAGAATCGATGAAGAAGGAATACTTCGAGTCAACTCTAGACTTTGCATTCCTAATGATTCTTACTTGAAGCATATAATCATGATGGAGGCACACAACACACCGTTTTCAATCCATCCTGGGAGTACCAAAATGTATCATGATCTTCGACATACATTTTGGTGGAGTAATATGAAGAGAGAGATCACGGAGTTTATCTCGAGGTGTTTAACTTGTCAACGTGTAAAGGCGGAGCATCAAGTGCCAAAAGGTCTATTACAACCACTTGAGATTCCGAAATGGAAGTGGAAACACATTACTATGGATTTCGTTACGGGTCTTCCCAAGGTTTCTCAAAGCATATATGCGATTTGGGTTTTTGTTGATAGATTAATCAAGTCTGCTCATTTCTTGCCGATACGAGAGACTTATCCCCTTGAACATCTTGCTCGTATGTACGTAAATGAGATTGTGAGATTGCATGACATGCCAATATCCATAGTTTGGATCGTGACCCAAGATTCACTTCACGATTTTGGGTTAATTTGCAGAAAGCTATGGGCACGGATTTATGATCTAGTTTGGCATACCATCCTCAAACGGATGGGCAATCAGAAAGGACTATTCAAACTCTTGAAGATCTATTAAGACTCTGTGTCCTAGATTTCAAAGGAAGTTGGGATAAGTACTTGCCATTGGTGGAATTCTCCTACAATAACAGTTATCAAGCAAGTATAGGCATGGCTCCATTCGAGGCGTTGTATGGAAAGAAAGTGTCATTCTCCAGTATGCTGGGATGAGGTGGGTGAAGCAATGTTGTTGGGACCAGAATTAGTACGCATGACTATAGAAAAGATTCAAATGATTCGACAACGTATACAAATGGCATAGGATCGACAAAAGAGTTATGCAGATCTTCATCTAAAGAACATGGAATTTAATATTGGGGATCATGTATTGTTATGTATTTCTCCATGGAAGGGAGTTATAAGATTCAAGAATAAAGGAAAGCTCAATCCATGATTTGTTGGTCCATTTGAGATTCTTGACCGAATAGGAAATGTGGCCTATAGACTCGCATTACCTCCAAGCATGTCTCGTGTTCATAATGTCTTTCACATATCTATGCTTCGTAAATATGTGAAATACCCGAACCACATTATTGATTTAACGTACGAGGAGGTACCTATCAAGATCTTGGATAGGAAAGAGCATGTCCTACGCACAAAGGTTATACCACAAGTTATGGTTTTGTGGAGGATTCATGTTATTGAGGAAATGACCTGTGAGTTGGATCGGAAATGAAAGCAAGGTACCCTCACCTTTTTGAAACACTAGGTACATACGTTAATTTTGAGGACGAAATTTCATAAGGAGGGGAGGTTGTAAGACCCCAAGTACTTTTTATAAATAAAATTGAATTTTCTCTAATTATTATTTTGAATAATAAGGTGTTACTTTGATATAATGTTTTGGTTATGGGTGAAATATTCAAATTTTGCAAAATAAGCAAGTGGTTATAAAATATTCATTATTGTCGGGGAATATTCATTTGGACGTAGAATATTCTTGTTGTCGGGGAATATTCGTACGATGGCGCAATCATTTGTGGGCACCATAACGGAAAATGGTTGGATGAAGAAAATGACAAGTTTGAGTTTTTATAAATAATCTACGTAATTGTTACAAATTAACAATCGTTGGAATACGATGGTTAAAATACGATGTCTGGCGTGGTTGCACAAAGAGTACACGGTATTTACATGATATTTTTTGAATTATTGATTCTTACGTGAAAGGCACTACTCAATAATTATTACGATAATTCTTGCTCCATATTTTATTTTATTGATTCAATAATTGCTTTGCGTTGATATTTTATATTATTATTGTTTCAATAATTGTCACTGCACAGTATTTCCATTATCAGATAAATAATTCATATTATTATTAGATAGCATTATTGGCAATGTCTAAGGAAGTTCTATCTAAGAAAAGGGGTTTGGTCATCTAATTGCGCGCCAGTAAGGAGAAATCCTTATTGAAAAGCCCCCTCTTTCCTGGGAACGACCTGGTTGTCAGTATTGTGATTCTATAATATTATTTGTAAATAACTAATTATTGATTTATATGATAAGAAAATATTTATGTTTATGTGGATATAAATGAAGGAGTTAATGCTGAAGTGTTTTATTAGTATTTTGTTGGAATTGAGGTATTAAAAATCATTCGTATGTTGATTTTGGGCATTTTCTTTTTGCAATTTGGAAAACCTTTCTTCTACAAAGTTTTAGAGAATTTAATTTCCTATGGAGTGGACATAAAATTCGTATCTTTCTGATAAAAGGACTATTTATTATGAATTACTGAAGTTTCAGAAATAAATATTTTTTATTAAAAATATGGGTAGGCCCCACTTTTATTTTTTGTGAAAATATGTGCTGAGAATTTTTCAAAGATGGCATGCTCAGCTTTTTCGCGTAGAAGAGAAAAAAATTATTATTTTATTAATTTAGTCTGCTTTGGCGTTCTAGCATTTTTCTATAAATAGGTGCTTAGGTTAGAATTGAAAATCACACCAGAAACATAAGTTTTCTCTCTCTATATTATCAAGCGTATTTTTGTGAGTATTTAGATACTTTGAGAGTTGCTTTATTCAAAGGAAGTTTCCTTGACAGATTACATCCGATATTCTAGTCAGAAGTACTGTTCTTTTGAGGTAAGGGATGTTATTTTCTTCGTAAATGATGTTATTTCTTTCAATATCATTATGCTGAAATATTGGTATGAATTTTGTTGTGGAATTTCTACCTTTTTCGTGTCGGAGTTACTATTCACGTATACGGCACTATTCACCGAAAAATGAAATTTTCTCTTTTTTTTTCATATGTCTATTATGGTTACTATCTTTGATTGTATCCATGTTTTGATCTTCATTCTTGAATTTTGCTCCACAATTGATTATTATGGAGTATTTTTGAACTTGGATAAACTAAAGTAAGAATCCCTAATATTTGATCTTTTATCTCACTGGATTCGATTTCTTTAAAATATTTTTCATCATCCTCAGCCTTTAATGGTGATACTTGATGAATATCTTTGGCCTGTAGTGCAAAGATGAATGATTACCTGATGAATAACTTTGGCCTGTAGTGCAAAGATGAACAGGTGTTGAGATGAACATAACCAACGGGTGATACAAATGAATATCTTTGGCCCGTAGTGCAGAGATGAATATTTGATTCAAGATGTATATTGATTGATATTACAGGGATAAAATATTGATGGACTTTTAAATTAATAGATGATAGTAGATTTCATTCTCTACTTAACTCTTCTAATGAATTGTTATTTCCGCTGCAGTTGTTGATCTAAAACTTGTTGTCTATTATATTCTATCAGATTTTTCCCTATTGAGGACTAAGGATAATTTGTTATACATTATCTTAGTCATTATATTCTTTACTGGGCTAGTTGAGCTCACCATTTTCCTTTTTGTTCCATTTTTCTTCTTAGGAGGTGAGAATTTAGCAGGAACTAGCCGGGGTATGGAGTGATGATTCAAGATAGTTTTTTTTAGTAGTCCTTACTATTGTATCAATAATTGTAATGAGAACTTATTTGAGTGTGGATATTATCTAGAAGACAATATTTGTATTTAAACTCATAGTTTATGTGTTGTCGTATTTTGCACGACAATTGTATTAATGAAGTTGTAGTTGTTTCTATAGCATGTATTTGGCGACTCAAAATGAGTGATGTATACCTATTTTGGGGCGTCACAGTGCAAGCCATTGTGGTTTTTTCAGTAAAACTGTCCAAATTGTAAAGAAATAGGAAAATTTGAAAATAAAGTTTTTGTCCAATTTCTTGTAAGGGGTTGTTTCATCCACTTATTTTGCTTTAAAAATTTTGAAATTTTTTTTTATGATACTATGATAAGTTATGAAAGTTATATCCAAAGATGGCTATTTTTAGATTTGTAGAATAAAAGTTATGGATTTACAAGAAAGTACTATTTTTAAAGTAAACTTGAATAACTCTTTGTGGTTAACTCTAAAAATTATTAAATTTTTAAGGGAAGTACATGTAAGTGATATGCCACCCTGAAAGTTTCAAAAATTTTGGACAAAGTTTCAGATTTTTTGGACAAAGTTTCAATTTATGAAAAATATTGCGATATTCGGCTATTTTAGGCTAATTAAAAAAAGTAAATGACTTTTAAAAATTCCAAGAAAAAATATATGTTTATAAGGGAGTTTTAATCTGTCTAATCCCAGAAAAGAAACAATTTTGGATATGTTTTGGTATTTTCCATGTAAATGGTTGATTGATCTGTATATATGTTTAAAATACAATGTAGTGTTAAAAAGGGTAAAAGGTAATTTTTCGGACCAAATACCATTGATATGAAGAAATTAGATTTTATAAGGGGTAATTTGGTCATTTTTATGAAATCTTATATTTATGACATTTTAGGGTTATTAAATAAAAGTATTATTAAAGGGTAAACAATTAATATAAATTAATTATTTGTTTAGTAAATGATTAAAATATTATTATGAGATTAATAATATTATATTAAAATATTATTAAGTAATTAATAATATTTAGATTAAAATTTGAATTAAAACATTATTAAAGGATTAATAATGTTAGATTAAAGAAATGATTAAAATATTATTAAATAACTAATAATATTAAATTAAAATATTAGTAATATAATTAATAATATTAGATTAAAATATTATTAAAATTTTAATAATATTAGAATAAGATATTATTAGATAATTAAATTATTATTAAATGATTAATATTATTCAAAATTAAATAAAATATTATTAAATGATTACTAATATTAGTTGAATATTAAAATATTATTAAATGGTTAATAATATTAGTAAAGGGATCAAATATTATTAAATAATTAATAATATTAGATAGTGATTAAAATATTGTTAAATAATTAATAATATTAGCAATGATTTAAAATATTATTAAAAGGTTAATAATATTATAGGATAATTAAAATATTATTAAGTGATTAATAATATTAGTAAATTATTAAAGTATTATTAATTGAGTAATAATACTACGAAGTTAATAAAATATTATTAAGATTGATATGAGTGTTTACGGTAATGTTTATATGATAATAATATTATCAAAAGATAATATCATTAAGGATTTTATGTAATGTCTAATATTTAATTAAATGTTAGATAACATAATGTTATGTGTAAATATATGATTTGCTAATTGAAAGATCAATGATAGGTCTTTTGAAGGAGGTTTTATTAAATTTCTTAGCAGTAGACTACAAATGAGGCAAGTTCCCCAACTCAACTTGAGTTATTATTTTTCAAAGTATGTTAGTGAATAATTATTGATGATTATTCACATCCTTAATGATTATTTTTAATCGCACTCTGTTCAATTGAATTCTTGTTCTATTATTATTGAACTGTGAATCTATTTAAAGTTCTTTTATTCATGAACTATTTATGAGATAGATCTATGCTAGTTGTATTAACTAGATCAAACATGATTAAATTTGATTGAATCAAATACGTTTTAAAAATTGTTTCTAACCAATTGATTTGGTAAGGACTCTAGACTGAGAAAAAGAACAATTTTACTAAAGCATTATATTGGAAAACAATTGTTGCTCGACTATTGAGTGTTTATGCATAATTCAACGGGTATGAGAGGTTGATCCCCTCGATTACGAAAACTTATTAAAAGGACTAGTTTAAATACTGATGTTGTTGATGTTTTATAAACTCGTAAGTGCACGAATCGAATACTTAGTATAGCTTACAAGTGCGAGGTCGAACCCTAAGGACTCGACAGCTGAAACGTGTTTTTCTCACTCACTAATTATAATTAATTCCTAATGTAGCTTAGAATTTTTTTAGAGATTTTTTTTATCAACTAAATATACGCGAAAAGAACAATTGATAATAAAATATTAGGGTGGCGGAGTCATATAATTGATGTCATTTTTCTAATATTCATGCACAATACTCTACTCTTTATCTTGCACTAGTTTGGTCTCTCGACACTACTAAATGCGGAAATTAAAATCAATCAAGTCCAATTAATTTGTAAAATCAAATTGTTAATTCTTTCATAGCCAAACATATGTATAAAATCAAAACACAGTTTCTATCCGCTTTTAACAAATTATAAACTGAATCCAATAAATAATAACGAGAATTCAACCATATTTTTTTATCAATAAAAATAGGCATCCACTACAAAGAATTATTATTTTTATGTGAAAGCACTAAATTGGTAGAATCAATTGGCATGAATATGTGCAATGGAATCAGTCAATTATATTCATCTTCGACCCTAGAAAATAACATAGCTTAGCATGCTTAAAATGAGAACACAAAACAAAATAAAATAATACATGTTTAAATAAATAGAAAACTTATTTCAATTAATTAGTTGAATAAAAAAAATTCTAAATTTTAGTATTCAAAAGTATTTTGATTTAAATAATAATTGGCCTTCGATCGCGTCCAACAGAAAAATAGACATAAATGGTACAATATATGCAAAGTAACTCCTATAATGTGAATTCAATTGCCACAAAAGGCTCAAGATACCACAACTATACGAAGAAATTAAAATGGAAACATAATATCATACTTAAAATTAGAATCAATAAAAGCATACTACATCTATATGAAAAAAATGACTTCAATAATACCTCAATACATTGAATAAGAGAGAGAACGAAGCTTGGGTCATATGAAAACAGATTTCCCCCAATTTTTCAATTGTTCTTTCTTAACCAAAACTGTTATTTATGCTTCATGAGTAGTTATCTTCCTGATCCGTTTTGTTTTTCCCGATAAGAAAACAAAAGGATTATCCTTTTTTAAAACCCTTGCTCGGCTGCTCCTTTCCTTTCTCCTCTTGATTTCTAATTTTTGAATATCAACTCCTGATTCCTCTCCTTGATTCTCGCATGCTCCTTATCTCCTAAACCAATTTTTTTTTTCAAACTTGTGATGCTCACTTCTGATATATCAAAGAATTTTTTTTCTCTCTGTTGCTTCTTTTTAATGCGGCTGCTTTATAATCCAAGTCCCCTCATGCTCTTATGGTGGGTCCGATTTTGAGAGACTGCATTGTCTTTGTCCATTGTTGTGCACCTGATTGCAAAATAAATAAATAAATACAACTAAAATAGAATTAATATAAAATTGGACTAATAAATTTATTTTAAGAGGAACTAAACATATAAATAATATAATTATCAAATACCCCAAACCTAGATTTTGCTAGTCTCCAAGTAAAATAAAAACTAAGAAAATGAAACAAATAAAATCCTACATAAAACTAAGCCACTTTCGTAGGGAACACAATAGTATTTAGTGTATACTACAAGCCTTTAAACCTCTAGGTGTCGCTAGTAGGAGGAGTTTTGTCTCCTGATGGTTTATAGTGAATATACCAACAAAATTCGAATGCGATGGCTCTTTTCTAAAATGTGTTTCCCCTTTATTCACCAATACAAATAACTCAACAAAGACATCAAAACACCCACATGCCAAGGCAATATGACACACATGCAACATCAAAGTTCTCAAACTAGCAATATTAAATAAGAATATTTCATTCTCGTCAATCTCATTGTGCGTGTGTGAATCGACAACATAACATCATTGATATCAAATTAAGCAAAACTTTCAATCTCCATCCAAACTATGCGTTGACTCAACTCCTTGCATGACATACACTCAACAAATGAAACACTCGAGAATAGGGAGTAAATGCTCTCATTACATGCAGGTTATAAAGAGTAAATGCATTCAAATTCAAATGCCTCTCACATGTATATATGGAAAAAAACGCTATGAATGAAAGAACAAAGTCTCATGAACGGATAAATCCCACTAGAAAGGTGAAATGCATAAATGGATCCCCACTACTACTCTCATTTCTAAATCATATTCCAAAGGATCATTAGGACTTTTTAGGGTTATAATGCAAGGCTTATGGCAAGGGTTATGAAACTAAAGGGCGTATAAGGAATTCAACGATCTAAGAAACATGTTGAGATATAAAATTATCACTTGGGCTTAATTCAACTTTATTTGAGTTTTTCTTCAATTTTTTCCATTTTTCACATCTTCTTTTCGTGCAATTTTTTTTCTTTTATTTGATCTTTAAAGAAGATTTCATCACTTTTCCTTTCTTATCTTCTTTTTTTCTTTTTTTTTTAAAGCTCACTTTTCACTATTGCCCATACGTAGAAACAATCTCAACACATTCTTAGATAAAAGGGTAGGTCATAAATATGATTTACACTCCAAATTAGAGTAGGGTAAAGATATCGGGCTACAAAAGAAAGGCTATATAAAAGGCTCAAAAAGGTGACTAGCGGTACAAAGTTAAAGGTAGGATTAGGCTCATATGTCAGCTATCAAAGATGACCTAAGTCACTTCCTAAGATCTAGAGTTCTTCAGTTTAAGAAATATTAGGAATCCTCCAAAAGATATTACATTTCATGGACGTACCTTTCTAGTGTTCAATCAAATCAAAGAATAATGAGACTACTCAACAAAATACCCTTTTCAAAAAATAAATAAATTAGAGTTGATGTAAAAACCCTCAAATAGAACTATTGGCTCAAATCTCACAGGTTATTTAGTTTTCGCATTTATGTTTTTCAAGAAATTTTAAGTTATACTCACTTATCCATTTAGTCAAGCATTAGTTGTCTTACGTGATCAAATAAAATAAGGAATAGAAATCATAAAAAATTTCTCTTAATAATGATAGTAGGAGAACTAAGCATGCACATGTAAAGCATTAAGACAAATATGTTATCGTTATTGCATCAGCTAGACAAAGGGAAACTCAATACTAGCTCAAGAACCATTGCAAAAATTAATTTGCTCATATCCTAACAAAGTATGTGAAGTGCAAGGAATAATAAGGTAAATAAATCCCACCCCTCAACTTAAAACTTACATATTGTCTGCAATGTATAAAGACAAGTAAATAAGTAAAGGAAGGATATCACTTGAATATGAATATATGCCCAGTATGGACAACTCAATAAATTCTAGATTTAAAGCTCAAATCAAAGAGATGATCCTGCACTTTTGTTAGAAATAGAACAAAGAAAAGCAAAAATCTTAAATCCAAATATACAATAATATACATGAATCATGGCCTCAAAAAAAAAAAATCAATCCCGATAAACGGGATCCTCCAAAAGCATAACTTCAACTTCTGGATTTTTCAACTCCAAAAATGGTTTTAAATGATGGCCATTCACTTTAAACATAATAGCATATTTGGGATTCTAAATTTTAATTGCCCCATGAGGATACACCTACTGGACTATGAAAGGGCCGGACCATTTAGACTTTAACTTCCTTGGGAATAGATGCAGACGACTATTATATAGAAGAACTTTCTGGCTAGGGTGAAAGGATTTCCTTAGAATCTTTTGATCATGCACCCTTTTCATTCTCTCCTTGTATGATTTTGCACAGTCATAAGCATAATTCCTTATCTCTTCTAGCTCATCAATTTGAAGTTTATGATTTCCTGCCTGGTCAACATCAAAATTCAACTGTCTAATAGTTGAAAAAGCTCTATGTTCTAGCTCAAAAGGCAGATGACATGCCTGGTACACTAAGCGGTAAGGGGATATTCCAATGGGATTCTTGTATACAGTACGGTATGCCTACAAAACATATGTCAGTCAGACTGACCAATCCTTCATGTTGGGATTTACCATCTTCTCTAAAATATGCTTAATCTCCCTATTTAAAATTTCAACTAGCCCACTAGTTTGTGGGTGGTACGCGGTTGACACTTTATAAATTACTCCATTCTTTTTCATTAGATCTTTAAATGGTCTATTAAAAAAGTGCAACCCCCCATCACTAATGATAGCGCGGGGTGTACCGAATCGTGCAAGAATGTTCTCTTTTAAAAATTTAACCACCACTTTATGGTCATTTGTTCTCCACGCTATAGCCTCTACCCACTTTGATATATAATCGACGACTACTAAAATATAGAGATTGCCAAATGCGTTAGCAAAGGATCCCATAAAATCTATCCCCCACATATCAAAGATTTCTACTATCAAAATGGGAGTAAGGGGCATCATACTTCATCACGTGAGACTAACTAACTTTTGACATCTCTCACAAGCTACACAATAGGCATTTGCATTATGAAATAAGGAAGGCTAATAAAATCCACACTACAAAACTTTAGCAGTTATCTTCTTTCCTCTAAAATGGCCTCCATGTGGCTGATCATGGCAAAAGGAGAGAATTTGCATTTGATCCTCTTCAGGGATATATCGCCTAATTACCTGATCAGGACAATACTTGAAAAGATAAGGATCATCCCAATAAAAGTGTTTCACCTCGGACAAGAATTTAGACTTATCTTGTTTAGACCAATGATCTGACATTTGATGTGTAAGAAGATAATTAACAATGTCCGCATACCAAGGTGATTGGGAAACATGCATCAGCTGCTCATCGGGGAATGTGTCGGCTATGGGCAAGGGATCACTTAAGAATTAAACTATAAGCCTCGATAGGTGATCTGCTACAACATTCTCAGCTCCATTCTTATCTTTTATCTCCAAATCAAACTCTTGTAGCAACAAGACCCACTGAATCAGTCGCGACTTTGCATCTTTCTTAGAAAGAAAATATTTCAAAGAGGCGTGATCTGAATAGACAATGACTTTAGATCCTAATAGATAGGACCTAAATTTTTCTAAAGTGAATACGACTGCTAACAACTCCTAAGAAAAGATCTCTAACTCGTGCAA
Organism: Panax quinquefolius; assembly: GCA_020205615.1. Taxonomy (NCBI): domain Eukaryota; kingdom Viridiplantae; phylum Streptophyta; class Magnoliopsida; order Apiales; family Araliaceae; genus Panax; species Panax quinquefolius. The sequence goes on along the minus strand of CM035159.1, from coordinate 73,759,229 downwards.
GCATACATGTGTCAACAAGCAATACAGAGTAAGTCGAGTATCGATCCACGGAGAAAGATGTCTAAATTAAACTATTCTGCATCAACTAAATCACTATTTTTATATGCTTAAACTAATGCTTATGATTGGAAATTACTCTAAACTCAAATAATAACTAAAAGATGAATATAAAAGTAATGAATCAAATCTGGAAATAATAGGATCCTAACTTCATTTAATAGTTCATCTAATTACCACCATCATGCAAGATTGTTCACGTATCACAAAAAAGTAGCCAAGAGCACTAATGTAGACATAACCATTTTTCAATGTATTATGACTTACTCAGATAACATCCACATACAATAGACATCATGTAATCATCAGTAAAACCAACCTCACTATATTTCTATGTGAAATTGCAGCAATATTGAATTTAAGCACAAGCCCTTATATAACTCATACGGTGAAACAATATATATCTATATGGTTCACGAAATACAAAGCTAAACAAAGCAGCCCCATATACGCATGCTATCATGATTACAATCCATGCTCGCATGTTATTTTTCAACTCCATACAAGCACATAAAATGAATGGTGATCAATCATTCATGCATTCAAAACAACCATGATAGAAATTCTTGACGATACATAAACAGTCCAGCAATCAGGCCATAAGTTAGACTACGTATTAAATTCCGTTAGAATCCCATAATGGAGTTTAGTTCATGACTGAACCAAAAGCCATTATGGGATCAAAGCAACGCATGGAAACTAAACAAACAATTGAAAGAGAGTAGATAAAATCGATCAAACCCAATTATTGATTAAAATCCCAACGTAACGTTTAAATCCTCAATAATATCCAACAACAAAATAATAGTTCATCCACAATGATTGAAATCCCAAAGAAGAAGTAGAAACTAATAAGCTTAGGCTTAGCTTCACGTTGGAAAAATCTCTCAAAGTGTAAACCCTAGTTCTCTTATCAAAAACACATAAAAAACTAATGATAGTCGCGTCTGGTGCCAACCATAATCGTTTATACAAATTCAAACACTTGAATTTGAAAAATTAAAATAAAGTCAGCAGCCTTGGTCAACTACGCGCGTGTTCCCTGTGTAATCATCGCGCGGGCGCGTGAATGCAAAGTTTGTTCTGTCCGAGTGATGGTGTGGGTGCACGTGTTGAATCTTTGTTGGCCGCGCGGCCGCGTGGCTTCTGAACTGTGCAACCTCAAGTTCTGCTACTGCTTCTTCCTTGCCAAGCTGCTACTGATGCTTTGATATGCAACTTTTGGCTCTATTGTTCACCACTGCTTAGCTTCTTTTGTCCACTCGATCCTCATGTTGTGCCTTCATTGATCACATGCCATCTACCAATGCCGAGCTCAAGCCATTTTCTGCACTTTTACACCAAAGGAGTTCTCAGTACATGCAATGCAAAATATCATGAAATGCCACTAAAAATACACTAAAATGTACTTGAGACGACATAGTTCTCGTGAATTGATATCCAATAAGTAGGTATAAAACCCACTTATCAATAAAACGCCTATAAAAATTAGCATGACCTAAGAATGAGCGAACTTACTCAAGTTGCAAGGTCCCCAAAATAAGACTAGCCACGTTATTGCTATTTTTTTATTATTATTTTTTTTATTATTTTTTTATATATATATAGCATACCCAAGTTTTCCCAAAGTTTGATTATCAATGTTTTGCACACTCTAAGTCTATTTTCCACATAATTCTCTTTTTACAACTACATTTTCTATCAAGCAATGCAACACATAATTCTTATACCTACAAGCAATTGTGAACATGGTAGTGCAAACCGAAAGCATCAAAACAACATCATGAATTACATTATATAAAACATTATATCTAAGCTCATGTTATCCAAAATATTCAACAATCCTTCAAAATTCACTTTCATCATAGGCTAGACAAAATGTCCATAAAGCTAGAACAGTGAGACATGCACTACACATAAAATGCAACTAAACAGATACTAACACAAGTAATAATGACTAACAACCAAAAAATTCTCTGCAATTTTTATCTAACCATAAACATGCAACATTTAAACTAAACATGCAAATACTATATGAAAATTTAAACTAAACATGCAAATACTATATAAAAATTTAAACTAAACATGCACATACTATATGAAACTACACTACTACCCCAATACCCCCAAACTTATAATATTCATTGCCCCAATGAATGAAGGTATAGGGTTAGAGAAAACTCCCCTAGTGCTCAGCTGTACCACCCTCTTCGGGTGGTGAATATGGTGGTGGATATGGCACGGCCGTCTCGAACTGTGGCCACTCAAGCATGGTCCCTTGTTGTGCAAATGCCTCCGCCAATGACCTCATCAGACCCGTAGCAAATGCTGCAAAGTTATCGTACATCGCATCGACCTTTCGCTCCAACCTTCGGAGCTGTCAATCCCTAGTGGCAGCAGCTGCTTGAGTTGACGGGCCCGCCTCATCTGTTTGAGAGAGCTGCGGTGGTGGCTCTAAGAATATGGGCTGGATCATAAAGCCTTTTCCTCGTGGGTGTGGTACACCTCCTGCCCAATCCTTGAATTTTGCAATGGTTGCGTGAGTGATATCTTGGCTCAGGTTTTGCATTTGTTCATTGTCCCAATGGCAGCCTTGATGGGCACACAACATAGCTACCACTGACGCGTGGGGAATACTCCCCGTAGTGCTTCCCCTCAGATACCTCAACATATTCTGATGAATCAGATGGCCCACATCAATGTATTTTCCTGTAATTATTCCCCAAAGAATGATTTCCCTTTCCGCTGTGATTTCATGCTGATGAGATGACGGAACTAGCTTGGCACATATAAACAAATTCCACGCCTTTGTATATCGATTCAAGGCTGAGGCTGGGAATATTCGAGGCTGATTCGTGTTGGCCTTATAAGTCCACTTTGTTCTTGGCACGCACAACTCAGTAATGACCATTTCTAAATCTGTTTCCAAATGTGCACCTTCTACCCAATTAGCAGACCCAGTCGGTGGTGTGTCGCGTAGCCTGAAAACTTCTCTAATTGCAGGTGGTCGGTAATCTATTTGAAATCTTCAAACCACAGATAGACCACTCATTATGTCCTTAGAATTAGCATAGAATTCTTGGACTATACTCATCGGAACAGGCATTGGAGTGGCAGTCAATCCAAACTATCCCCTTTCTTGAATCATATTCCATAACTGACCATCTTGCCTCTCAAGTTTGAAACCACACTCCTTTACAAACGTCTTTGCCATAATTCAATAATACTCTGTTTGGGCTGCAAGACTCAAAAATTTGGTATGATCCACAACATCTTCTCCTTGACTGCTAGAGGAAGACGATGATGAAGAAGAACTCGAACGTGCTCTTTTAAGACCCATTTGAAATTGATAGAGCAGATGAAGATTACTTTCCTGATACTGAGTGATAACAGGTCTGCATAACCCCCAAAATGATTTCTACTCAACCCAATCGAAAACCCTAATTTTATAATGCAGTGTAGAGATTGAGTAGGGGTTGGACGTGGGTAGAATCGTGGGTGGTCGAGCAACTGATAGTGTCTTGGAGATGAGGGGTCGTGCGTTATGGAGAGAACAAAGGAAAACACCTCTGTTTGCTTTCAAATGATAGAAGAAATTATTCACAACACCTGTTTTAAACTTAAAAAATTTTCACTATCCGGTGTCGTGCGCGGCTGTGCGATTTTTCAATAGACTTGTGGCGCGGGCGCGCGATTATGATTTTTAGTCCGAAGGCATATGCGTGCGGGCTGCTGATCTTGAAATATTATCATGGCGCGGTCGCACGCGACACCTGCTTTCTACCGTGACCGCCAACTTTTAATTCTAGTACTTCAAATCAGTGATGAATTCAGTCCAAGATACCTACATAGACATCAATAAACACTGTTAAGACATGAATTACTGAGTAAGCATGAATGTCTAAATTAATACCATAATTCTGATGCTATGCACATACATACTCATATCCAAATGCCGCCACGAAGCTATTCATGCAAAGCTAATCTACTATCACAATAAAAAAATGCAAATGAACTAACAAAAGCAACCTAAACTGAATAAGTAAAAAGTAGAGATAGAAATAATGGGTTGCCTCCCATCAAGCGCTAAGTTATAGTCAATTAGCTTAACTGTCTCTGAATCTCATGTCGAAGAAGGAATTGAGGTGACTTTCTGTTAGGTTTGTAATATTCTTGAACGCAATAAAATTGCAAAAATTAAGCGGAAGCGTGTAAAAATCAGAGTTCAAAAATTTACAAACCATAAACCCGGATCACCCTTTATGCACAATTATTAATTAAACGAAAAGATAAAGAATAAATCATACCCTTGAAGATCGAGCTTCCTCAGGTACAAGTTCACCTCCAAATCCTTTCCGCGTCAATCTTGAATCCCACGGGTTTGGTTCCTTCCTTTGATCAACGTTAGCCACCCAAATATTTGGCCTCTGAGGTGATCCACCAAGGAAGAATAAAATTCAAGAAGATGGGTGTTATGGCTAACCCTAGTTTTCTATCTCTATAGAAAAGGCATACTCCCAACAACTTGAAATTATTACGTACTTTGTTAAAGTCAACAACCCATAAACACCCATAATAAGACTCCTCTTATTTATAGATGTGGGCAACCCATCTTAACAATTAAGGAATTGGGTTTTATTTAATTAATTAAATTCTTTTAATTAATTAAGCTCCCTAATCTTATTAGGGATAATTAATTAAACTCTTTTAATTAATTTAACCTCCTAATCTTATTAGGAATAAATGAGAGTACTTATATTAAATTAATTCCTAAACCCTTTTAGAAATTAAAATAATAATAATTGTAATAATATTAATAAGACTCTCTCTTATTAATTTATATTTAATATTTCTAAAATATTAAATAATAAATATTAAGCTATTTAATTTATTCTATCACCATAGATTAAATTAAATATACATAACATATTATTACGATTATGCCATTAACTTCTTAAATAATTATTCTTCCTTTTATGGTGTGACCCTTTAGGTTCTCCATATTAAACCTAGGTTGTGAATAAATCAATTAGAACAATTCTAATCTTATTTAAATAAATAAATTAAACAATTAATTTATTTAAATAATATTTATTCTACAATAGGATAAGCCTCCCTAGCGATCAACGACTTTCCGGATAATATAGATTTCAACATTAATCATTAAAGAACCTTTGAGTAAATAGTTACCGCATAATTCAATCCTTCCACCATACAATGTCCCAATTAAATATAAGACATGGAATTACCGTCAAGTCTTATTTTATTTAATTATATGTATTTCGATCCTTAAATGCACAACTCAAATAATGCAAATTAGAAACTCCTTTCTAATTTCATTCTCATTTGCCAACCAAGGACTCTTTGGGTTGTCATTTATCGAATCACATAGGACATTTCTCTTCTTTTATTAGAAGTGGTAGATTCTTTATTGATCATACATTATCTCCATGTACAACTTATTATACCCAAGCATACCTTTGATATACCCTAAGGGTCTTAAGGAATAAGTCAAAGTATAACTCATCATACACAAGATACTATGATGATCTCAAGTCCAAGGATTACTTGTACTACTATCACTACAGAATTCCTATTGACAGCAAATAAAACTCCATTAGGTATTCCTTAGCGAGCCACGTTCAAAGTGAACTTATTCTCTAATAAGCACCTACATACTTGCTTTAGTGTCTCCACACAAATGATCATGAGATCAATCATCCTCATCCAATGAAAGAGCAACGATGTACCAATCTATCCGGATTCACTAATCCCCAATTTAGTAATCCAATGATTGGGAACTATTTTAGTTTTAAGCTTTCTAAGAATTTAGATCTCATTAGAATGATCATCATCATTATTCTAAAAGCATTGCTTAAAACTATGGGTTTATCACATATTATAAAAAGCAAAGATCATGTAGATAATTAAAAGCCTTTAATAAATTAATACTTTTTATTAATAAATGAATAAGATTGTTACAAAGTATATGCTTTATCATCAAACATGATTGGCTTGTGTGCATACTACTTTCAATCTCCCACTTGCATTAAAGCCAATCGTCATTGTATCTTATACTCTTCTTCTCTAAGTGACGATTATCCTGCTGTTGGATAAGCTTTAGTTAATGGATATGTAATGTTGTTTATGAGAGTCCACTATCTCTATAGTGATTTCCCATCTTTCAATGATTCTAATAATCAAATGAAAGTGCTACAACACATGTTTAGATCCAAGATGAGACTTGGGAACTATTCCTAGTTCTGTAATGAACTTTTCATCCAAACAATCAACTTGTAGCTTCATTTATAGCTATATACTTTTTCTTTATCACTAAACCAGCAACTTTTTGCTGTTTGGAACCTTTCCAATTCACTGCACCACCGTTCAAGGTAACACTTTACCTTAAAGTGGATTTTCTGTCGTCTTGGTCTCATACGAAAAAAACTTGAGTCTGTTAAGCCCTCTAGTTTTAATTTAGACCCACCATTTTTGCTCACATCCTTAGTGCCGGTTAAGAACTTTAAGATGTTTTTCACTGTCTTACAGTGAAATTCTCCAGAATATGACTGATCAACATCAGGTCTCATACATTTCATTGCATACATGATTGTCACTCATGCAATCTCTCTTCTTTGGAGTCTATGGGGACTATTAAGAGAGATACACTCCATAGCTCATCGACATGAGACATCTCTTGAGTTTGCCATGCTAAACGACTTTAGCATCAAATGAATATACGTTCCTTGGGTTAAGTCGAGCATCCTTTTAAATCTATCTATATAGATTTATATCCCCAATTAAGATACTCTTCCAAATCATTCATGGAGGAATGTTTAGACAACTTTATCTTTACTGATTGTAGCATTGGTATGTCATTCCTTATCCGTAGTATATCAACATATAGTACTAGGAATGTCACGATGCTCCCACTGACCCTTTTGTACACACTAGGTTCATTCTTATTTTTGATAAAATCAAACTCTTTTGATTGCCTCATCAAAACGAATGTTCCAAATTTGAGAAACTTGCTTCAATCCATTTCTCTGAGTGTCTACAACACTTACCTCATCGTATGTAACTGGATCATCATCTTCTATGATGTGTACCTCATCATCATCATCCATGATGAATCCATACCTCCTAGGTATCTTTGGTACTATTCCAGATTTACGATTCAGTTGTGGTATAATAGGTCCATCTACAGGTTCCTCTTATTTGACTTATAGTATTTTGTGGTTCTTGAACTCTTCAAGATCTATTATCCTCCCACTAGCCCCTTTTAATGATAAACACCTTTATCTTAGAAGAAAGCGTGTTTCGTAACAAACACCTTTTGCTAAGTAGGATTATAGAACATATACCCTAAACTTACTTTAGGATGTCCCACAAATCTGTACTTGTCAAATCTTGTCCCAAGCTTATCTTTTGAAACCTTTTCATATAAGTTGGACAACCCCTTATCTTAACATACTTAAGATTAGGAATCCTCCCTGTCCATAACTTTTATGGAGTCTTGGGGCTGGGATTTTTGAGGTTACCTTTTCGTAGATATGCAACCATTTCTAGGACATTATCCCAGAAGGATACTGGAATGTCGGTAAAATCATTATGGACCGTACCATGTCCAACAAGGTATGATTTTTCCTTTCAGATACATCAATCAATTATTGCGTATCTGGAGGCGTCCATTGTGAGAAAACCATTTGAGATGATCTAAAAACTTATTGCACAAATATTTATTCCTTGATCTAATCAATGAATCTTAATACTTTGCCAATTTGTTTCACTTCTGAATTCTTTGAACCTTTCAAATAATTCACACTTGTATTTCAACAAATACACACATTCAACTCTTTGAATGATCATCTCCTTTTCTTATACTAGTTTGTTCAATAAGCAAAATAATTTTTACATAAGTCAAGTATCCAAAATCCATTAAGTGATATTCCAGTCCTATACAAAACATTATTATTATAAATAGAACAACAATTGTTCTTAATTATAATACCAAAGTTTTCATTGTCCAACAATAAAATGGAAATAATAATTTTAACAAGAACTGGAATACAATAACAACTTATTGACTTAATAGATTTGCCGTGAGCGATGCTTCAAACTATAAGTTTCTATAGCTAATGCAAAGAACCTTTGCTTCATTTTCCACACATAGGATTACTTATCTTTGTTTAACTTTCTACTTACGCTTGGTCCTTCATAAATCTATATTTATGATAACCAAAGTCGGTATCCAATACCCAAGTAGAACCTTGACTTAAAGAAAATTTATTTCAATCATGAACAAAAATCGTATTATAATCGAAACTTCACTAAGCTTCTTTGGTTAGCCTCTCGCAAGATGCTTCTTGCAGCTTTCTTTCAAAGGTCCGGGCTTATTGTAGTGGGAAGCAAACTCCTTTGCTATCCGTATCGCTTTTGTTCTTATTATCCTTTGTTTATGCCTTTCTATTTACCTTCTTTGAATCGTTCTTCTTTCGTAAGATCCTTTGGCCCCTACCAATGAAGACTTGATCTTTCTTGGTTGAAAGTGACTCTCAATATTTTTCAACATGTTAAGCAAATCAAATGAGGTCGATATCTAGCTTGTTCATATGAAAAATTCACAACAATTGTGAAAGGAGTGCAGGAGTAAGTGTGCAATCAAATCTTGGCTCAACTATCCATCCATGACAAAACTTGTTGTCTAATTGATCAATCAAATTGATAATGTTAAGAACTTTTGTATGCATCTTATAGTGCCATCGGCCATTCTAGATCGGAAGAGCTCCTTAGATATCTCGATATCTATCAGTCCCCACTTTCCTCACCATCAACTACTTGATGTGCGAGGAATATAGTAGGAGCATCCATAGTTTCATCTCGACGCCGAAGCTCGTTACTCATGGATGCGAGCATGATGCATTGAGCTAATCCAATTGTGCATCATCTTGCCACTTTTTAAAAGTAGCAATGTCTTCCTCGGAGGCATTATGCGCAACCATTGCGAGGATAGGCGTATTATGGACATAAGATAGCTTTTCAAATATGAGAACTATTCTCAAATTCCTTAACCAATTCGCTTAATTCTTGGCGGTTAATTTAGCATCTAATATGCTTCGCAGTGATAGTAATTTTAGACATTGTAAAATTACAGTAAATAAATTTGTATTTAACAACATTTTAACATACATTCTTTTATTAATTACCAAAATAAATTAGGTCTTATTTTAAATTGGTATCTCCCACTATTTTCTTCAAACTATATTACCTCACTTATATAGTTCGGCAAAATCTAATTAAAGATTTGCTAGTGAGAATAAGGATCCCATTTCAAATGTATATAGCCTTGTGGTGATACAACAAACTATATATAAATAAATAGGTAGACAACTTTTTGTCAATTACATCAACTATGCAATTCCTTTTCTTTTGCCTCTTAGATTATTTTGATCAAGTGGTGGCACATCCGAATCAAAATTATCCAAGTTAAGTCCGACCTAGCACTCCATATATTCAAAAAAGAAAAATATCATCCTTGTGGTGACACAACAAAATAATATTGTTCAATTTTCTTTATAAGCATCAAATGTGATAAATTAACATCTTAAATACTTAATACTTGCCTTGTGGTGACACAAACAAACTCATATTAAATATTTAATACTCTATTAATTTTATCATGCTAGAAAAGTATGCTCGATATTCCAAATATCTTTGAACGCTTAGGACTTAATATAAAAATTGAGGGATTTGTTATTAATTTGTCTCATCTTGTTTAAGCATATGCACATATATATATATAAAAATACGCCAATATATTAATGAACATGCTGAGCATGTTTGCATAATATATAATATATATAGTATAAGCATGCACATATAGAATACTATATTCTACCCTGATTGATTATGGACTTTTATTCTAGTTTGGTTCACTAGAGCCACCAAGTGAACCAAAAGGTCAAACCCTAGGGGTGCAAGAAATAATATTTAAATATAACTATTACATTTAAACCTGGGCTCCATTACAAATGGGTCTTCAAGCGCTCCTTGTCCCTTGATCTCCAATTCTTCAAAATAATTCTAATTTTTCCTATTACAAAAACCATTTAAAATAAATAGAAACCTTGATCGCAGTCAAGGGGAAGTACATAGGAGGGAGATAGAATTTACATTCGGAAAAAAATTAGAGAAGGCGAGTACACGGACCCCATTTAATAAAACCCATACATTCACGCATCCAACTAAAATAAAATCCAATCATATTGGATCAATAGTCCATAATCAATCTCATTTATTATCATACACATCATCATATGTATCAATAAATAACATTCATCTCATGAATAATAAACATTTAATATATATATTGATATCATTTAATGGGCAACTTTAGTTAGTATAAAATCTAATTTTTGAATAAAATAAACTCCTTTATTTAAATCCAAATTTAAATCAAAATAAAACTATTTTATTTTAATTTATCCAATTTTGAATAAAATAAACTATTTTATTTTAATTAAAATTTTAATCAAAATAAACTCCTTTATTTTAATTAATTATGGAATCCAATTCTATTTATATAAAAAAATCTTTAATTAAAATAAACTCTTTTATTTTAATTAATTATGAATCCAATTCCATGTAAAAAAAAATATTAAAGGAAACACGGATTATATTTCCTATTCACAAATAAACTCCTTTATTTTGAATAATATGAAATCTTATTTCATATTTAAATAAACTCCTTTATTTAAGGAAACACTTGATTTTCTTTCCTATTCACAAATAAACTCTTTTATTTTGAATAATATGAAATCTATTTCATATCTAAATAAACTTCTTTATTTAAGGAAAGATCAATTTTCAACTCCAATTAGTTATCATGGAATCCAATTCCAACTCTAATTAGTTAGCATGAAATTCTAATTTTTAAAATAAAAATAAACCCTTTTATTTTAAGATTAAAATAAACCTTTATATTTTAAAATTAAAATAAATATTTTATTTTAATTATAAAATTATTATTATTATTATTATATATATATATATATTACGTAAATATATTATATATATATATAATAAACCATGATACCAAAAATCTTGTTTCTCAAAATAAAAAATAAAACTGTAGCCTACTTTCTCTCTAAAACTCAAATGCGTGGCGGGTTTTGTTTTAACAGAACATACGCCATTGTGTTTTTAATAAATGACACTGCGTCCCCAAAGACGCTTGTTTTTTTTTTTTTTTATTTTTTTTTAATTTTATGAGCATGCTTTTTGCTTCACGAAATTTGGTCACGGTTTTAAAAAAAAAAAAATGCGACGGTTTTTTTTTTTTTTTTTTTATATATTTTTTTATTTAAATTTTATACAATTAAATTATGCCCAATTAAATTGTTCTAAACACATATCAATATACATATTAAAACAATTAATAATTCGCATAAAGGTTTGGCTCTGATGCCACCATTGTTAGGTTTGTAATATTCATGTGTATGCAATCAAATTGCAAAAATTAAGCGGGCGTGTAAAATCGAGTTTAAAATTTACAAACCATAAACCCGGATCACCCTTTTTATGCACAATTATTAATTAAACGAAAAGATAAAGAATAAATCATACCCTTGAAGATCGAGCTTCCTCGGTACAAGTTCACCTCCAAATCCTTTCGCGTTCAATCTTGAATCCACCGGGTTTGGTTCCTTCCTTTTGATCAACGTTAGCCACCCAAATATTTGGCCTCTGAGGTGATCCACCAAGGAAGAATAAAATTCAAGAAGATGGGTGTTATGGCTAACCCTAGTTTTCTATCTCTATAGAAAGGCATACTCCCAACAACTTGAAATTATTACGTATTTTTTGTTAAAGTCAACAACCCATAAACACCCATAATAAGACTCCTCTTATTTATAGATGTGGGCAACCCATCTTAACAATTAAGGAATTGGGTTTTATTTAATTAATTAAATTCTTTTAATTAATTAAGCTCCCTAATCTTATTAGGGATAATTAATTAAACTCTTTTAATTAATTTAACCTCCTAATCTTATTAGGAATAAATGAGAGTACTTATATTAAATTAATTCCTAAACCCTTTTAGAAATTAAAATAATAATAATTGTAATAATATTAATAAGACTCTCTTATTAATTTATATTTAATATTTCTAAAATATTAAATAATAAATATTAAGCTATTTAATTTATTCTATCACCATAGATTAAATTAAATATACATAACAACATATTATTACGATTATGCCATTAACTTCTTAAATAATTATTCTTCCTTTTATGGTGTGACCCTTTAGGTTCTCCATATTAAACCTAGGTTGTGAATAAATCAATTAGAACAATTCTAATCTTATTTAAATAAATAAATTAAACAATTAATTTATTTAAATAATATTTATTCTGACAATAGGGATAAGCCTCCTAGCGATCAAACGACTTTCCGGATAATATAGATTTCAACATTAATCATTAAAGAACCTTTGAGTAAATAGTTACCTGTACAATTCAATCCTTCCACCATACAATGTCCCAATTAAATATAAGACATGGAATTATCACAAGTCTTATTTTATTTAATTATATGTATTTTCGATCCTTAAATGCACAACTCCAAATAATGCAAATTAGAAACTCCTTTCTAATTTCATTCGCCGCCAAGGACTACTGGGTTGTCATTTATCGAATCACATAGGACATTTCTCTTCTTTTATTAAGTGGTAGATTCTTTATTGATCATACATTATCTCCATGTACAACTTATTATACCCAAGCATACCCTTTGATATACCCTAAGGGTCTTAAGGAATAAGTCAAAGTATAACTCATCATACACAAGATACTATGATGATCTCAAGTCCAAGGATTACTTGTACTACTATCACTACTGAGAATTCCTATTGACAGCAAATAAAACTCCATTAGGTATTCCTTAGCGAGCCATGTTCAAAGAACTTATTCTCAATAAGCACCTACATACTTGCTTTAGTGTCTCCACACAAATGATCATGAGATCAATCATCCTCATCCAATGAGCAAGCAACGTATGTACCAATCTATCCGGATTCACTAATCCCCAATTTAGTAATCCAATGATTGGGAACTATTTTAGTTTTAAGCTTTCTAAGAATTTAGATCTCATTAGAATGATCATCATCATTATTCTAAAAGCATTGCTTAAAACTATGGGTTAATCACATATTATAAAACAGCATCATGTAGATAATTAAAAGCCTTTAATAAATTAATACTTTTTATTAATAAATGAATAAGATTGTTACAAAGTATATGCTTTATCATCAAACATGATTGGCTTGTGTGCATACTACTTTCACTTTCTGCCTGTCCACCTCACCACCAAAGTAATGCTTCAATCGTTGTCCCTTCACCTTAAAAGGCTTATCCAGAAACTTATCATATACTTCTATTGCACCATGTGGGAAGACAGTCTTCACTGTAAATGGCCCTGACCATCTTGATTTCAGCTTCCCGGGAAAAAGTTTAAGTCTGGAGTTAAAAAGCAAAACTCTTTGTCCCGGTTCAAATGTTCTTTCTATGATCTTTCGATCAAGCCATTTCTTCACCTTCTCCTTGTACAGCCTAGACTTTTTATACGCCTGTAATCGGACTTCATCCAACTCATTGAGTTGGGGTAGGCATTTCTCCCCTCCATCTTTCTTCACTAGCTCAACTAGTGTTTTGAATTTTTTGAATTGTGGCGCAGTATCCAGCAAGTGCACAAGTTCTTTAAGTTCCTCTTTCTCCAACTCTGAATTTTCAACAATGACACTTCTCAACGGTTCATGACTTATCAAACTCTCTACTTCATTATTTAATACTTGATCCACCAAATCAACCCGGAAGCATTCTTCTTCATCTGTTCGGAACTTCATTGCCTTGAAGACGTTAAAGGTAACCTCTTGATCATGAATACGTATAGTGAGTTCCCCTTTCTGTACATCTATCAAGGTCCTTCCTGTGGCTAAGAATGGTCTCCCTAGTATAATTGGTATGCTTTTATCTTCTTCATAGTCCAAGATGATAAAGTCAGCCGGAAATATGAACTTATCCACTTTTACCAATACATCTTCAACTATTCCCCGTGGATACGTGATGGATCTGTCAGCTAGCTACAAAGAAATATTTGTCAGCCTTGGAGTCAGCAATCCCAACTGGTTGAATATTGACAAGGGCATCAGATTGATACTTTCCCCAAGATCACACAGACATTTTATCGAAGTTCATCTTTCCGATCGTGCATGGAATTGTGAAACTGCCCGGATCTTTCAACTTTGGAGGTAGTTTATGCTTAAGCACTGCATTGCACTCCTCTTTGAAGGCCACTGTCTCAAACTCTTCTAATCTCCTCTTCCTTGACAATATACCCTTCATGAACTTTGCATAACATGGCATTTGTTCCAATGCCTCAACGAAAGGTATGTTGATCTGCAGCTTTTTAAAAACCTCCAAAAATTTGCTGAACTACTTATCTTCCCTCTGCTTATTCAATCTCCGCGGATACGAAACCGGAGGGTGAACTAGTGGTACTGTACTCTTAGGCTTCTCATCTGAACCTGTTTTACCCTTCTCTACTTGCTGCAACTCAGAATCCTCCTTATTCAATTTCTCAGCAGACATAGTTTCCTCCTCGCGCGGCCGCGCGACTTCCTCAGTATAACATGGCGCGGCCGTGCCATGCACAGTTTTTGCAATCTTTTTCCCAGACCTTAATGTAATCGCTTGACACTGTTCTTTCCCTCCTCTTCATGGATTTGCTTCCGTAGTGCTTGGCAATGAACCCTGGGGCCTATTGTTAAGCATGCTCGCCATTTGCCCCATTTGAGTTTCTAAATTTTTAATAACCACTGCTTGGCTTTTGATCATTACCTCTGTGTTTGCCATGTATTTAATCATCATCTCCTCCATTTCTGATTTCTTTTCTTGCTGAGGTGCAGCTGGAGTGTGATGTTGTTGTTGTTGTTGTTGAGAAAATCCCGGCGAAAAAGGTGGTCTTGGAGTAAACTGTTCTTCGCTACTTGTTGTGGATCAAAATCCGATGATTCTAATGAAATTGATTCTGCTGATTTCCTTGATTATTTAACCAACTAAAATTAGGATGATTGCGGTTGTTGGAGTTGTACGTGTTCTGAAACTGTCCTTGGTCTTTCCTGTAATTGCTCACATACTGTACCAACTCCGAGCTGATAGCACATTGATCTGTCGAGTGTGACCCCGCACAAATCTCATATACGAAGGCAACTATTTTCTCTTTGCTCTCTGCCAATGAATCTATTTTCTTCGCCATAGCTGCCATCTGTGCCGACAACTGAGTAATAACATCCACTTCCAACAAACCTGCAACCTTGGGTTGTGGCATCATAGCTGTAGGGTTCTGAAAATCATTCGCTGCCATTGTTTCAATAAGGTTATTGGCCTCATCATAGCCCTTTGCCCATAATGCTCCACCTGCAGCTGCATCTATAATAGGTCTCGACTGCCATCCCAATCCATTGTAAAATGTGTTGATCACCATCCAATCTGGCATAGCATGGTGCGGACACTTCCTTAGCATCTCTTTATATCTCTCCCATGCTTCGTATAAGGATTCACCCTGTTGTTGCTCAAACTGAGAGATAGCTGTCCTCATCTTCGCAGTCTTAGCCATTAGGAAAAACTTGGCTAAGAACTTCTGTGCTAGGTCCTCCCATGTAGTAATTGATCCTGAAAGTAAAGAATGAAGCCAACTTCTTGCTTTATCCCTCAATGAAAACAGAAACAGCCTAAGTCTGATAGCATCCTCCGTCACCCCGTTGTATCTGAAAGTATCACATAGCTCAATAAAGCTCAACGGGTGTTCATTTGGATCATCCGTAGCAGCACCCCCAAACTGTACCGAATTTTGCACAATTTGAATAATGCCCGGTTTTATTTCAAAAGTATTAGCTGCTATTTTCGGCCTGACTATGCTCGACTGTAGTCCATTAATGTTCGACATGGAATAGTCTCTCAGAACCCTGTGCTCCTCTCTTTGCTCTTCTCTTTGTCCTTCTGCCATATTAGATGTAGTACCCTCTAACTGTGCTTGTAAATTTCTGCGCACTCTTGCCTTCCAACCTCTCCCGTTTATATTATACTGTGCTGGTATCAATTCTGAGTTGGACGATTGCGTGTGCATAAAAATTATACAAATACCGAACACAAACAAAAATAAAAAATAGAAATGAAAAACGATTAGACTTGTCTAAGTCATACAATATAGCTTAAAACTGATGATAATAATAAAAATTTATACGCCTATCCCCAGCAACGATGCCAAAAACTTGTTGCCTCTTTTTTAGTTCTAACAAAAGAGCTCTAACTCATGCAAGCATACATGTGTCAACAAGCAATACAGAGTAAGTCAAGTATCGATCCACGGAGAAAGATGTCTAAATTAAACTATTATGCATCAACTAAATCACTATTTTTATATGCTTAAACTAATGCTTATGATTGGAAATTACTCTAAACTCAAATAATAACTAAAAGATGAATATAAAAGTAATGAATCAAATCTGGAAATAATGGGATCCTAACTTCATTTAATAGTTCATCTAATTACCACCATCATGCAAGATTGTTCACGTATCACAGAAAAGTAGCCAAGAGCACTAATGTAGACATAACCATTTTTTAATGTATTATGACTTACCCACATAACATCCACATACAATAGACATCATGTAATCATCAATAAAACCAACCTCACTATATTTCTATGTGAAATTACAGCAATATTGAATTTAAGCACAAGCCCTTATATAACTCATACGGTGAAACAATATATGTCTATCTGGTTCACGAAATACAAAGCTAAACAAAGCAGCCCCATATACGCATGCTATCATGATTACAATCCATGCTCGCATGTTATTTTTCAACTCCATACAAGCACATAAAATGAATGGTGATCAATCATTCATGCATTCAAAACAACCATGATAGAAATTCTTGACGATACATAAATAGTCCAGCAATCAGGCCATAAGTTAGACTACGTATTAAAATCCGTTAGAATCCCATAATGGAGTTTAGTTCATGACTGAACCAAAAGCCATTATGGAATCAAAGCAACGCATGGAAAATAAACAAACAATTGAAAGAGAGTAGATAGAATCAATCAAACCCAATTGCTGATTACAATCCCAACGTAACGTTCAAATCCTCAATAATATGCAGCAACAAAATAATAGTTCATCCACAATGATTGAAATCCCAAAGAAGAAGTAGAAACTAATAAGTTTAGGCTTAGCTTCACATTGGAAAAATCTCTCAAATTGTAAACCCTAGTTCTCTTATCAAAAACATGTAAAAAACTAATGATAGTCGCGTCTGGTGCCAACCATAATCGTTTATACAAACTCAAACACTTATATTTTAAAAATTAAAATAAAGTCGTGACCTTGATCAACTCTCGCTTGCTTGCTGCATGGCCGTAGCGAATGTAAAGTTAGTTCTGTTCGAATGATGGCGCGGGCGCGCGTGTTGAAGCTTTGTTGGTCGCGCGGCTTTTGAACTGTGCAACCTCAGGTTCTGCTACTGCTTCTTCCTTGCCAAGCTGCTACTGATGCTTTGACATGCAACTTTTGGCTCTATTGTTCACCACTGCTTAGCTTCTTTTGTCCACTCGATCCTCATGTTGTGCCTTCATTGATCACATGTCATCTACCAATTCCGAGCTCAAGCCATTTTCTGTACTTTTACACCAAAGGAGTTCTCAGTACATGCAATGCAAAATATCATGAAATGCCACTAAAAACACACTAAAATGTACTTTAGACGTCATAGTTCTCATGAATTGATATCCAATAAGTAGGTATAAAACCCACTTATCAATAAAACGCCTATAAAAACCTGAATGACCTAAGAATGGGCGAATCTCCTTAACCGTTCACGAGGGCTGCAGGTTAGAGATTAGTTCTACTTTAGCCTTGTCTACTTCAATTCCCTCTTTGGAGATGATATGCCCAAGAACAATTCCCCTTTATACCATAAAATGGCAATTCTCCCAATTAAGCACTAGATTCTTTTCTCTACACCTTTCTAAGACTAGAGCTAGGTGTTTCAAACATTCCTAAAAAAAAGACCCAAACACAGAAAAATCATCCATGAAAACCTAATCGCTCTACCATGTCAGAAAATATAGAAATCATAAACCCTGAAAGTGGCAGGTGCATTGTATAGTCCGAAAGACATGCATCAGTAGGCGAATGTACCGAAAGGGCACGTGAATGTTATCTTCTCTTGATCAGATGGATCGACTAGAATTTGGTTATAACCAAAATAACCATCCAAAAAGAAATAATAAGCATGACCGGTTAACCTTTCCAGCATTTGGTCAATGTAAGGAAGGGGAAAGTGATCCTTCCTAGTCATTGAATTCAACTTCTAGTAGTCAATACAAACACGCCATCTCATATGACACGAGATGGAACTAACTCATTATGCTCATTGACCACCACTGTAATCCCTGACTTCTTAGGAACTACTTGCACAGGGCTCACCCACTTACTATCGAATATCGGGTATATAATACCAGCATCAAGAAGCTTGAGTACCTCAGACCTAACTACTTATTGCATCAATGGGTTTAGCCTTCTTTGTGGTTCACGAGAGGGTTTTGCATTCTCTTCTAAGTGAATTTTATGCATGACAACAGACAGGTGGATTCCTTTCAAATCTGCAATAGACCACCCAAAAGCTTATTTGTACTCATGAAGGACTTCAAGTAATTTTTCCTCTTGAGCATTATCGAGATTAGAAGCAATGATAACAGAAAATGACTCTACTGGACCTAAAAATATATATATTTTAGATTATCAGGCAATGGTTTCAGGTCCAACTTCGGTGGTTCTTCAATAGAAGGAGGTCGGGGAGTCGATGAGAGATTGAGAGGCACTAGTTTTGGTTGGACAGAATGTGTACCGATGACAGGCAATGAATCCAAAAGAGAATTGACTTGTTCTATATATTCATCAATATCGAAATCACAACCAAAATGGGACAAACAAGCATCTAATGGGCCCTCTTTACAGGTTTGCAAGAAAGATTCCTCTACTAGACTATCAATAAAATGGACTTGTCTAAAATCATTATCATCAGTGTCTATCGAGGTCTTGCTAATGTCAAAAACATTTAGCTCAGCTGTAAGGTTCCCAAAAGAAATTTTCATCACTCAATTTCTATAATTGATGAGGGAGTTGAATGTAGCAAGAAATGGTCGCCCTAAAATCACAGGAATTTGGCCTCTTGTGTTCTTAACAAGCTCAGTATCAAGGACAACAAAGTCTAAAGGAAAATAAAAAGTATCTACCTTGATCAGAACATCTTCAATGACACCCCTAGGAATCTTCACTGACCTATCAGCAAGTTAGATTGTCATTGGTGTGGGCTTCAACTCTCCTAAATACAACTGCATACACACAGAATATGGCAGTAAGTTCACACTAGCCCCCAAATCTACCAAAGCTCGCTCAATATGATTGTAAGACCCAAACTTTTATGAATAAAGATTAAATTTTCTCGAAATATATTTTTGAATATTATGGTGTGGATATGATATAATGTTATAGTTGTGGGTAATATTTACAAATTTTGTAAAGTAAGAAAGTTGTTATAAAATATTCGATTGGTTGGGGAATATTCGTTTTAAAAGGAAATATTCTTACGACGGCACAATCATTGGTGGACCCCACAATGGAAGTATTGTCGTAGTTAGATAAACGACAGAATTATCTTTTTATAAAAATAACGGCAAAGTTTTACCGTTAAACTGTTGAACTACCCGGTAGTAAAAGTACAGTAATATGCGTGGTTACATAGTAGCCCACAGTATTAATTATTGATGCCTACGTGAGAAGTCACTTAGTTATACTCAATTATTGCTACAATAATTGTTTCATCATATCTCTCATGTTATTGATTCAATTATTGTCACAGTATCATCTGCATAATATTTTATATTATTAAATCAATAATTGAGACGACAAAGTTATTCATATTATTATTTGCAATATTGACAATATCTAGAAGTTCTGTCAATGAGAGGTTTGGTCACCTAATTGCGCGCCAATAAGGAGAAATCCTTATCGAAAAGCCCCCTCTTTCCTGGGAACGACCTGGTTATTAAATATTGTGAGTTATAATATTAATG
Organism: Panax quinquefolius; assembly: GCA_020205615.1. Lineage (NCBI taxonomy): Eukaryota > Viridiplantae > Streptophyta > Magnoliopsida > Apiales > Araliaceae > Panax > Panax quinquefolius. Next base: position 73,738,967 of record CM035159.1, on the reverse strand, counting down.
ATGAATAAGTTCGTGTTGATTAAAGATGAAATTGATAGTTCCATTGTGTTGGGATTATTAGTGTTAGTGGAAATCAACATTTATTTCGATAATAATGGATGTCTGGAGGTTATATTGACCAATCGGGTAATTAATCGAATAAATGAGCAATTAATTGCTATTAATTCACATGCTTATAACTATTTATTCAAATATGTGTACTATTGATTCACATTCATGTACTATTAGGGGAGGTGGTGCAAGATTGAAAATACTTGCATGACTAAGTTAAAAGTGGAGGTATAGATGGAGGTTCTATACTGTAATTCGTATTTTTACATGTATAGAACTATTAATTCACATGATTAAACTATTGATTCACATGATGTACTATTAGGGGAGGTGGTGCAAGTTTGATATTACTTGCAGGTCTAAATTAAAAATGAATGAAAAGATGAAGGTATTATACTGTAATATTTTGAGCCCCAAAACGTGCAATTATCGAAACTATATTTTTCTATAAATAGAAGCTCATTCTTCTTTCATTCTCACCAATTCACTAAGTCTCACAAGAGCAATTATAGAGAGAGAAGCTATAGAGAGAGAATCTATAGAAGAAAAGAAGAAGAGAAGTCTACCTCTCACTATTCCAAAGATATCCAGTCTTCTTCTGAGGTAAGGGATATTATTTTGTTCAGTATTCATTGGAATAATATTTTCTTCCATACTCTGTAGTATGTGAGTAATATTATTTTGTCTCATATTCCTGATTATACCCTCATCTTGTTAAAGTATTGCTTCTATACTCCGTAAAATTAGTAGAATATCCTTGAATTTTACGCTTCATCTAGTATCGTTTCACAAGGATATTTTCGGCACATTCTTGTTAAATTTTAAGCTTTTTATGCTGGAGTACTGTCCATGAGTACTATTCATTTATACGGTACTATTTACAAAAGTACTATTCACGGGTACTATTCATGAGGTACTATTCAAGAGTACTATTTATAAAGTACTATTCATGGGGTACTATTCTCGAAGTACTATTCATGGGGTACTATTCACCCGGGTACTATTCACCCAAAGTACTATTCATGATAAAAATGATTTCTTTTCGGTCCAAAACATTTTTGATATAATATCATTCTTGAATTTTACTCCACAAAGCAGTATCATGTTGGCAATTTGAACATTATTGAATTCTAGATAAATTAAATTATTAAAGTCTTTAAAATTTATCCTTGAACTTGTTTTATTGAATTCTTATATCATTGTCATCATCCTCATGCTTATATTGTGATGAAAGTCATCTTTAGCTTACGTGCATAGATGAACTGTTGATTGGTATGATTATGACCGAGGATTATTCTTGTATAATCATGACTTGTAATGTTACAAATGATGTGGTAAAAGTCCTCATTGGCCTATAGTTCATTGATGGATGATTGTTGGTATGATTATGACCGTGGATTATTCGGTATAGTCATGATTACATGACCATTGATGATTATTCGGATGATGTTTATTATATTTTATCGGTTTAACAACTTTTAAATCATAGAAGAAGGCTAATGATAATTTATTACGCATTATCTTGAGTCATAATATTTCTTCTTGGGCTAGTTGAGCTCACCCTTTGCTTTCATTGTTCTCTTCAGAAAATGAGAATATAGTTGGGACTAGTCGGGGAAAGGAGTGACGGTCCAGATGATAGCATTAGTAGTCCTCACTATTATATTAAATAGTGTGATAATAAATGTAATGAGGACTCCATTTGAGTTTGAATAATGTCTAGAAGACAATATTCATGTAAAACTCTCTCACCCATGTTGTATAATTAAGTTTATATTTGTATTGATTACCATGTATTTGGCGACCCAAGATGGGTGATGTATACCTATTTTGGGGGCGTCGCGATAATTGGTATCAAAGCTTAGGATATGATCCTGGTGAGATGTGAGACAAGAACTAGGAGGGAGAGACGGGAATTCCTTTCACTAGTATGACCTACCTAAGTTTATTTGGTATTTAATTGGTGGATCGTAGTATATAGGATAATATGTGACATGTCAATTAACCCTTGTTTTGTGGCGATGTTTGAAAATGGCATCCGAAAATGTTGAGATAAGCAATGAAGCACATGAGACCGTTGAGTCACCAACGATCAATACCCAGGATAATGTGCAACAGGAAGACAATAATCCTCATGTAAACAATAACACCGATGAAATGGTGAACGATGGGATGTTTAGAGGCTTTATGCAATTCATGCAACATCAGGCGAGAGTGGCTCCTGTTCAAAATGCAGGGGGAATCACTGGCAACTCTCGGACGGTCACCGCTAAACAGTTCAAGGAGCTGGGACCACCGGAGTTTTTTGGAGAGCCAAAACCACTTAAGGCGAAGATGTGGATAAAGCAGATCACCAAGATATTTGATGTCTTGGGATGCTACGAGGAGCAAAAGATTCCCTTTGCCACCTTCATGTTGCGAGCAGAGGCAGATTACTGGTGGGAATCTGTAAAGCGTACTCAACCTACCGCACTGAAGATGTCTTGGGAGAAGTTCCAAGAACTGTTCAATGACAAGTACTTTCCCGAAAGTATTCATCACATGAAGGAGGTAGAGTTTATCAAGTTGGAGCAAAACAATATGACCGTGTCACAGTACGAAGCTAAGTTTACCGAGTTGTCCCGCTTTGCGTCCCATTTAGTTGATAATGAGGAGAGAATGACGCGGATGTTTCTAAGAGGTTTGAAACCCGAGATACATCAATACCTAATTTCTCACAAACTGTGTTTGTATTCAGATGTTGTAAATAGGGCTCTGTTATTGGAGCGTGATAATGAGTCAATTCAACCAAGAGATAGCAGCCGGCAAAGTGATACTACCAATGGTAGCAGTCATCGAAGCGGTGACAACAAACATGGAGGGAATCAACATGCCAGAAATGGTAACCACTTCGGTGGTAATCATGGCCAAGATAATAGAAGTGGAAATTTCAAGAAGAGGAGATTTAATAATGATGGAAATACGTTAGCACCAGCACCTGTTGTTAAGGAAGGAGAACGACCGCCGGTCGTATGTTACAAATGTGGAGGGGAAGGACACATCAGTCCAAATTACGCGATGCAGTCCAAAGCGTGTTACAATTGTGGAAAAGAAGGTCACCTAGCCCGATTTTGTCATGAACCAAAGTCAAGTCCAGCTGGGATGGAGGCATCAAAGGGTGTCCCAGACAAGACAAAACCGATAGTTCAAGGGAGAGCATTTGTCGTAACCTCCCAAAAAGCGAGGAATCTGAACGAGGTGATCACGGGAAAGCTAATCATAAACTCTAGCAAAGTTTATACTTTATTTGATACCGGTTCTACCCATTCTTTTATTTTTCCTACTTGCGCTCAACTTTTAAATTTAACTCTGGAGAAATTAGACTTTGATTTATCTGTTGAAACTCCGTTAGGAGAAACCTTCATCACATCCACTGTTTATAAGTCTTGTTTGATTCAAATTGGTAACCGCGCGTTACCTGTCGATCTTATCTCTTTGAAAATACTTGCATTTGATGTGATTGTAGGGATTGATTGGTTAACTACTCATCATGCTAAAATCAATTATTTTCGTAAGGTTGTTAGCTTTCATATTCCTAACCAACCTATTATATGAATTCAAGCAACCAAACCACTAAAGTCAATCACTGTCATATCAAGCCATAAAGCTATTCGTTTATTGAAAAACGTATGTCAAGCTTTCTTAGCTCATGTCACGGATTTAAATAAAAATACGTCAGATTTGAATGATATTTCTATTGTTAATAAATTTCCTAACGTATTCCCTGAAGAACTTCCTGGCCTACCCCCAGAGCATGAAATTGAATTTTGTATTGACCTTGAATCCGATACAAAACCCATTTCCAAAGCCCCATATCGAATGGCTCCTATTAAACTTCAGCAGTTAAAAACCTAACTACAGGAATTGTTAGACATCAGTTTAATTCATCCTAGTACGTCTCCTTGGGGTGCTCCTGCTATATTCGTGAAGAAGAAAGATGGAAGTATACGACTTTGTATTGATTATCGGGAGTTGAATCATGTCACCATCAAAAATAGGTACCTGTTACCTCATATTGATGATTTGTTTGACCAGTTACAATGCGCCAAATTCTTTTCAAAGATCGATCTTCATTCTGGATATCATCAGTTGAAGATTAAAATTGATTACATTCCAAAGACTGCTTTCAGAACTCGGTACGGGCATTATGAATTCTTAGTCATGTCTTTTGTATTGACTAATGCTCCTGTTGCCTTCATGGATATGATGAACCAAGTATTCAAGGAATATTTAGATCACTTTGTGGTCGTCTTTATTGATGACATCCTCATATACTCCAAAACCCGTGAAGACCATGAGAAACACTTGAGGCTGATACTCCAAAAGCTTCGTGAAAACAAGCTATATGCCAAGTTTAAGAAATGCGAGTTCTGGCTTAAGAAAGTTACATTCCTTGGGCACGTGATATCAAATCATGGAATATCTGTTGACCTGGTAAAGATTGAAGCAATTCAAAGCTGGGAGCAACCTAAGTCAGTGACCGAAGTACGTAGCTTTCTCAGCTTAGCTAGTTATTATCGGAGATTCGTAGAAGGGTTTGCTCGAATCGCTACTCCATTAACTCATCTGACTCGAAAAGATACAAAATTCGTTTGGAGCGATGAATGTGAGAAGAGTTTTTAAGAACTCAAGAGGAGACTCATTTTAGCACCTGTTCTGACAATACCATCTGGTTCGGAGGGATTTGTCATATACAACGATGCTTTAGGCAAAGGTTTAGGATGTGTTCTCATGCAACATGAGAAAGTCATAGCCTATGCCTCACGACAACTCAAAGAATATGAGAGGAATTATCCTACTCATGATCTAGAGTTAAATTTGTCGTTTTAACGCTTAAGATTTGGAGGCATTACACATATGGAGAGAAAGTGGAGATCTATACGGATCATAAAAGCCTCAAATATTTCTTCACTCAAAAGGAACTCAACATGCGACAACGACGATGACTTGAGTTGTTGAAAGATTACGATTATACCATTCAATACCATCCTGGAAAAGCGAACGTAGTAGCTGACGCATTGAGTAGAAGATCATATGCGGGTATGAGTGCGATATTGTCAACGCAAAGGCCCATTTTGTATGACTTACAAAGGATGGAGATAAAGTTAAAGACTCTAGGGACCCATGTGATGATGGCGAATATACAAGTAGAACCGACTTTAATCGATAAAGTTAAAGCTGCTCAAGCTACAGATCTGGAGCTGATGTGTATGAGGAAAAAAGTGCAAGAAGGTGCTATTCCGAAAGCAAGAATCGATGAAAAAGGAATACTTCAAGTCAACTCCAGACTTTGTGTTCCTAACGATTTCGACTTGAAGTATAAAATCATGATGGAGGCGCACAACACACCATTTGCAATCCATCCCGGGAGTACCAAAATGTATCGTGATCTTCGACATACATTTTGGTGGAGAAATATGAAGAGAGAGATAACGGGGTTTATCTCAAGGTGTCTAACTTGTCAACGAGTCAAGGCGGAGCATCAAGTGCCAAAAGGTCTATTGCAATCACTTGAAATTCTAGAATGGAAGTAGGAGCACATTACCATGGATTTCTTTACTGGTCTTCCTAAGGTTTCTCAAGGCATAGATGCGATTTGGGTCATTGTTGATAGATTGACCAAGTCTGCTCATTTCTTACCGATACGAGAAACTTATACACTTGAACGTCTTGCTAGTATGTACATAAATGAGATTGTAAGATTGCATGGTATGCTAGTATCCATAGTTTCTGATCGAAACCCAAGATTTACTTCAAGATTTTGGGTTAGTTTGCAAAAAGCTATGGGCATGGATTTACGATTTAGTTCGGTATATCATCCTCAAACGGACGGGCAGTCGGAGAGGACTATTCAAACTCTTGAAGATTTATTAAGACTCTATGTCTTTGACTTCAAAGGAAGTTGGGACAAGTTCTTACCATTGGTGGAGTTTTCCTACAACAACAGTTATCAAGCAAGTATTGGCATGGCTCCATTTGAAGCATTGTATGGAAGAAAGTGTCGTTCTCCAGTATGTTGGTATGAGGTGGGTGAAGCAACATTGTTGGGACCGGAGTTGGTACGTATGACTACAGAAAAGATTCAAATGATCCGACAACGTATAAAAACCTCACAAAATCGATAAAAGAGTTATGCTGATCTTCATCGAAAGGACGTGGAATTCAATATTGGAGATCATGTGTTGTTACGTGTTGCTCCATGGAAACGAGTTATGAGATTTGGAAAGAGAGGAAAGCTCAATCCTTGATTCATTGGCCCATTTACAATCCTCGAACGAGTAGGAACTATGGCCTATAGACTCGCCTTACTGCCAAGTATGTCTCGTGTTTATAACATTTTCCACATATCTATGTTATGTAAATATGTGAAAGACCCAAACCACATTATTGAATTAGAACTAGACAAGATAGAGGAAGATTTAACGTATGAAGAGTTACCTGTTAAAATCTGGGATAAAAAGGATCATATTCTACGCTCTAAGGTTATACCTCAAGTCAAAGTTTTGTGGAGAAATCACGATGTGGAGGAAATGACCTGGGAGTTAGAATATAAGATGAAGTCAAGGTATCCTCACCTCTTCGACATACCAGGTATGTACCCTAATTTCAAGGATGAAATTTCATAAGAAGGGGAGGTTGTAATACCCCACCTTTTATGAATAAAGATTAAATTTTCTCGAAATATATTTTTGAATATTATGGTGTGGATATGATATAATGTTATAGTTGTGGGTAATATTTACAAATTTTGCAAAGTAATCAAGTTGTTATAAAATATTCGATTGGTCGGGGAATATTCGTTTTAATAGGGAATATTAAATGCGGCAGACAATCATTAGTGGACCCCACAAAAGTATTATATTAGTCATAAATTATCTTTTAAAAAATAACGTATACGCGTGGTTGCATAGCATTAACTACACGGTATTAATTATTGATGCTATTGATTATTGAAGTCACTTCGTTATACTCAATTATACTCAATTATTATTACGATGAATTGGTGCATCATATCTCTCATATTATTGATTCAATTATTATCACAAGATCATCATGCATAATATTTTATATTATTAAATCAATAATTGAGACGACAAAGTTATTCATATTATTATTTGCAATATTGACAATGTCTAGAAGTTCTGTCAAGGAGAGGTTTGGTCACCTAATTGCGCGCCAATAAAGAGAAATCCTTATCGAAAAGCCCCCTCTTTTCGGTGAATGACCTGGTTGTTAAATATTGTGAGTTATAATATTAATGATGAATAAGTTTGTGTTGATTAAAGATGAAATTGATAGTTCCATTGTGTTGGGATTATTAGTGTTAGTGGAAATCGACATCTATTTCGATAATAATGGATGTCTGGAGGTTATATTGACCAATCGGGTAATTAATCGGATAAATGAGTAATTAATTGCTATTAATTCACATGCTTATAACTATTTGTTCACATGTGTGTACTATTGATTCACATTCATGTACTATTAGGGGAGGTGGTGCAAGATTGATAATACTTGCATGACTATGTGAAAAATGGAGGTATAGATGGAGGTACTATACTGTAATTCTTATTTTCACATGTATAGAACTATTGATTCACAGATGTACTATTAGGGGAGGAGGTGCAAGTTTGATAATACTTGCAGGTCTAAATTAAAAATGAAGGGAAAAATGAAGGTATTATACTGTAATATTTTGAGCCCCAAAACGTGCAATTATCGAAACTATATTTTCCTATAAATAGAAGCTCATTCTTCTTTCATTCTCGCCAATTCACTAAGTCTCATAAGAGCAATGATAGAGAGAGAAGCTATAGAGAGAGAATCTATAGAGCGAAAGAAGAAGAGAAGTCTGCTACCTCACTATTCTAGTATTCAATCTTCTTCTGAGGTAAGGGATATTATTTTATTCAGTATTCATAGGAATAATATTTTCTTCCATACTCTGTAGTATGTGAGTAATATTATTTCGTCTCGTATTCCTGATTATATCCTCATCTTGTTAAAGTATTGCTTCTATACTCCGTAAAATTAGTAGAATATCCTTGAATTTTGCACTTCATCTAGTATCGTTTCACAAGAATATTTTTTGCACATTCTTGTTAAAATTTAAGCTTTTCATGCCAGAGTACTGTCCATGAGTACTATTTATTTATACGGTACTATTCACAAAAGTACTATTCACGGGTACTATTAACAAAGTACTATGCATAAAATACTATTTATGAGGTACTATTCACAAGTACTATTTATAAAGTACTATTCACGGGGTACTATTCCCGAAGTACTATTCACCCAGGTACTATTCACCCAAAGTATTAAAAATTGATTTCTTTTCGATCCAAATCATTTTTGACACAATATCATTCTTGAACTTTACTCCACAAAGCAGTATCGTGTTGGCAATTTGAATATTATTGAATTCTGGATAAATTAAATTATTAAAGTCTTTAAAATTTATCCTTGAACTTGTTTTATTGAATTCTTATATCATTGTCTTCATCCTCATGCTTATATTATGATGAAAGTCATTTTAGCTTACGTGCATAGATGAACTGTTGATTGGTATGATTATGACCAGGGATCATTCGGTATAATCATGACTTGTAATGTTACAAATGATGTGGTAAAAGTCCTCATTGGCTTCGTAGTTCATTGATGGATGATTTGTTGGTATGATTATGACCGAGGATTATTCGGTATAGTCATGACCATTGATGATTACATGAATATCCTTGGCGTAGTAGTGCGCGGATGATTCGATGATGTGGTTTATTTATTAAGCAGAGTCTCAGCGATAAAGTTGATGAAAATCTTTTTAAATCATAGAAGATAGTTGATATCATGCTCTACTTGACTCTTCTAATGGATTGCTTGTTCCGCTGCAGTTAAACTTGATATTTATTATATTTTATCAGTTTAACACTGTTGAAGGCTAATGATAATTTATTCTACATTATCTTTGTCATAATATTTCTTACTGGGCTAGTTGAGCTTACCCTTTGCTTTCATTGTTCTCTTCAGGAAATGAGAATATAGCTGGGACTAGTCGGGAAACGGAGTGACGGTTCAGATGATAGCATTAGTAGTCCTCACTATTCTGTTAAATAGTGTGATAATAAATGTAATGAGGACTCCATTTGAGTTTGAATACTGTCTAGAAGACAATATTCGTGTAAAAACTCTCAGCTCATGTTGTATAATTAAGTTTGTATTTGTATTCAGTACCATGTATTTGGCGACCCAAGATGGGTGATGTATACCTATTTTGGGGGCCTCACAATGATGATCTCCTATCTTGCATGAGATTATTGGACATCCAAGGTCCTTGAATTTGACAGGGATCTTGCATTGAATAATGGAGCTTGTATGTTCAACTAAGAATTCCTTTTTTGAAACATTTGTTCTCCTCTTTTGAGTGACCAAGTCTTTGAGAAACTTGGCATAGGAAGGTACTTGTTTGATAGCATCAAGTAATGGAATGTTTATCTGAACTTGCTTAAACACTTCCAAAATTTCTTCAAATTGAGTACCCTTCCTATTGTCTTTTAGCCTATGAGGAAATGGGGCTTTAGGAACAAAGGCCCTATTCGAGAGATCTTCATTTGTTTGCTTAGAAAGAGGAGTTTGGTTCATAAATTGAGGTGTAGGCTCAACCTCAGCTGAATAATGCTCTTCATCTTTCTCTTCCTCCTCGATATCAATTGTCTTTCCCGACCTAAGTGTAGTTATGGCTTGAACTTGCCCATTTGGTGGTGCATTTGGTAGGTTATGAGCTATCCCACTCGAGGAAACACCTTTAAGGTTCAGAATTAGCTGACTCAGAAATTTACCCTTTTCTCTCTCACCCAATTGACTAGCCAATTGACTCATTTGACTCTCTAACTTGATGATGGCTTGAGTGTTCATGAGGTCAGTGTTCCTGACTTCTTGTAAAATTTGAATTGAAGTCTGGTTATTTTGGGTGGTCACTTGAATGAAGTGTTCATGAGGTCAGTGTTCCTGACTTCTTGTAAAATTTGACTTGAAGTCTGGTTATTTTGGGTGGTCACTTGAATGAATTTTTTTAACGTGTCCTCCAAAGATGAGAATTGTTGTGGAGTGACATGGGATAATTGAGCAGGATGAGCAGATTGAAATGGTGGATAAGAATTGATTGGTGGACGGAAACTAGGAGGTGGTTGCTTTCGTGGAACGTTAGCTGATGAGGCAGCCATATTGGTCATGGGTTGAGTTTGTGTCCATGAAAAATTTGGGTGATTTCTCCAACCCGAATTGTAAGTCTCTGTGAATAGGCTATTGAATTGCTTTTTGTAATCAATCATCATATTTACTTGTTGTGGCATGAATTTGGAAAATCCTACCATAGAGGGGCAAGTTTACGATGTATGCATAGGGCTAGCACACACAGAGCACCCTTAAGTTTGAACTTGATTGACTGAATTGTTATCCAGCTGCAAAGCCAACACTTCAAGTTTCTTTGAGAGACTATCTAACTACCTTCTATTCTCTACGTCTTTAGTTAGCTCATATATTCCTTCTTTCTTAAATTCCTTCTTGACTTGAGAAGATGAGTTCCTACGAGAGGAGAAATCCCATTACTGAGAGCTCTCAGATAAATTCTCAAGGAAATTGTAAGCTTCCTCTTCTGTCAGACTAAGGAAAGTGCCACTTTTCATGGATTTAATCATGTTTCGGTTAGTTTGAGTTAGCCCATTGTAAAAATATTGGACAAGTCTCCATGTCTCAAAACCATGGCGGGGACATCTTAAAAGTAGGTCCTTAAACCTTTCCCAAGATTCATAGAATTTTTCATGATCCTCTTGACAAAATTCAGATATCTTTCTTCGAAGTTCATTTGTCTTTGACATGGGAAAAAATTTAGTTAGAAATTTGGAAACCAAAGTCTCCCAACCAAAGATGGACCTAGAAGGTAATGAGTTAAGCCATGCCTTTGCTTTCCCTTTCAAGGAGAAAGGAAATAAACGTAGGCGAACTGATTCATCAGAAAAATTTTGGAATTTGAAAGTGGCACAAATTTTTAGAAAATCCTTATATGGAAGTAAGGATCTTCTTGATTGATTCCATGAAAAGTAGGAAGGAGTTGCATCACTTGCGGTTTAAGCTCGAAATGATTTGCGATTGTGGGAGGCAACACGATGCATGACGGCGGGTTGGTTGTGATAGAAGAGAAAAGTTCTTTTAAAGTTTTTGCTTCTTCTTTTTCTTCAGCCATTATTTCTCTCTCAAATAGAGGATTTAACTCCAAGTTATCTATTTTAGTCAATCTCTTATCACCACGCTTCCAAACAACATTCATACACTACTCAACTTCTATTTTTTTTATTGTTTTTATTGTTATTTTTTTTAAAAAAAAATATTTTTTATTTTAATTTTATTTTAAACTTTTTTTAAAAGAAACTAGTTAAAGCAAATAATTTAAATTAGTGAGTTGGTGGGAAAAAAAATTCAAGTCCCCGACAACGACGCCAAAAATTTGTTGTTGATGTTTTATAAACTCGCAAGTGAACGAATCGAATACTTAGAAGCTTACAAGTGCGAGGTCGAACCCTAAGGAGTTGACGACTGGAACGTGTTTTTCTTACTCACTAATTATAATTAATTCTTAATCTAGCTTAGAATTTTTTTTGAGGGAATTTTTTTTATCAACTAAATATACGCGAAAAGAACAATTGATGATAAAATATTAGGGTGGCGGAGTCATATAATTGATGTCATTTTCCTAATATTCATGCCCAATACTCTACTCTTTATCTTGCACTAGTTTGGTCTCTCGACACTACTAAATGCGGAAAATAAAATCAATCAAGTCCAATTTATTTGTAAAATCAAATTGTTAATTCTTTCATAGCCAAACATATGTATAAAATCAAAACACTCATTATTTTCATCAAAACACAATTTGTATCCGCTTTTAACAAATTATAAACTGAATCCAATAAATAATAATGAGAATCCAACCTTATTTTTTTATCAATAAAAATAGGCATCCACTAGAAAGAATTATTATTTTTTTATGTGAAAGCACTAAATTGGTAGAATCAAGTGGCATGAATATGTGCAATGGAATCAGTCAATTATATTCATCCTCGACACTAGAAAATAACCTAGCTTAGCATGCTTAAAATGAGAACACAAAACAAAATAAAATAATACATGTTTAAATAAACAGAAAACTTATTTCAATTAATTAGTTGAACAAAAATTTTTTTGAATTTCAATATTCAAAAGTATTCTAATTTAAATAATAATTGGACTTCGATCGCGTCCAATAGAAAAATAGACTTAAATGGTACAGTATATGCAAAGTAACTCTTATAATGTGAATTCAATTTCCACAAAAGGCTCAAGATACCACAACTATATGTAGAAATTAAAATGGAAACATAATATCACACTTAAAATTAGAATCAATCAAATCATACTACATCTATATGAAAAAAAAAATGACTTCAATAATACCTCAATACATTGAATAAGAGAGAGAATGAAGCTTGGGTCATACGAAAACAACGTTCCCCCAGTTTTGCTTGTTTTTTCTTAACCAAAAATGTTATCTATGATTCATGAGTAGTTATCTTCCTGGACCGTGTTTTTTTCCAATAAGAAAACAAAAGGATTATCCTTTTTTAAAACCCATGCTCGGCTGTTCCTTTCCTTTCTCCTCTTGATTTCCAATTTTTGAATATCTGCTCCTGATTCCTCTCCTTGATTCTTGCATGCTCCTTATCTCTTAAACCATTTTTTTTTCAAACTTGCGATGCTCACTTCTGATATATCAAATAATTTTTTTTCTCTTTGCTGCTTCTTTTTGATGATGTAGCTTTATAATCCAAGTCCCCTTATGCTCTTATGGTGGGTTCAATTTTGGGATATTGCATTTGCTTTGTCCATTATTTTGCACCTGATTGCAAAATAAATAAATAATACAACTAAAATAGAATTAATATAAAATTGGACTAATAAATTTATTTTAAGAGGAAATAAACATATAAATAATATGATTATCAACTGACAACCTTAGTATATATTCATGGTCATTCTAGACCACTCAGTATCTAATATTCAATTATTCATTCTTAATTCTTTTTCTTCATATTTGAATTATGTTGTTGAACATTGAAAGCTAAATTTCTTTCTAATCATGATATATCTCCCTTGTTTATAAACTTGCTAAGCAAATTAGTTGTTTACTCTTGCTATATCATGATATTTATTTCAGCTAAGCCGGAGACGTTCAAGAAAGACAAGGGCAAGGAAAAAGTCCAAGAATAGTCTAATGAGAATGTTTATTTATTATATAACTTGATGTAATTATTTATGTAAACCTTTTGTAATATTAAAGCTATGTTTAAGTTAAGGTTAATTAGACCTTGGGAATTATGTTTATTAATTTATTTTAATGAAAAATGTATGTTTATTATTCCGTAATATTTTATAGAATGCTTATGATGATGATGGATCGTGAGCACCAAACCTGAGGTTAGAGAACCCAGATTTGGGGGCGCCACAGCTCGAGAATTAGGCATCTGAACAAAGATAATATGAATTATATATGAATTATATATGTAGCCTTGGTTGTCTAATTGGAACATTATATTCCCATTTGAAAGCACACAAGTCCCAAATCCAACAGGAAGTTGCCCTTTCTTTCTTCTTATTAGCAGTTTCACTCTTTGTATCCTACTCTCACTCTCTTTGGCCTTCCTTTTCCCTTCCCCTTATCACCTTTATTAGCCTTTGCCTTTCCTTTATCCTTGTTTACCTGACATATAAATACAACAATCAAACACTGGTATTGAAAATGCATTATAAGTTATGAGTTAAACTTCATTGCTTACCCTTTGTGATCCACTCCTTCAGATTCCTTGCTTTGTTGAAGCTCATTTGAAGCTTCAGTTAGTAGTGCATTGGAGTTGGGACAATTACTTTTATTATAGCTTGCTTTTCTGCATCTGGTATAATTCATTGTTCTTCTCCTTCTTGTAATTCTTCCTGGGTTCTTTTCACTTTCTCATTGTTCTTTCCTCCTTAGTATTTAAGGCCTTCCTCTAAGCTTCCTTGTGATTGGTGGTGGCAACATCTTTTTTAATATGGTTTCTCATCCCAAAAATTGTTATTTGGCTCTAACAGATGACTATAACACTTCAAATATGTTTCCCTCTTAAACCAATGACTCATATAATTTTTAACTGGCTCCCTCATAAAATTGATAGCACTTATAGCATGATAAAAAGGCATCATAGTTAGTTGAATCACCCTACTTGTGCAAGTTTGATCTTTAAGATCAACCACAAACTTATCCCCATGACACTTGACCTACAATGTGCACATATGTATCATGAGCCATAAATTATTCATTGTGGCAAGCTGAAATTATATATATAAAACATTTGAGAGGTTATGATTGCAAAATTACCTGAAACTTTCTATCCTTAGCCCATAATGGTTCACAGGCAGCTGCATTCTTAATTTGAATATCAAGCTTTTTCCTAATCCTAGGACATACAAATGCTTCACTCTTAAGCATTTCATCCCTTTTTATGTTCATTCTAACCATCACTTTACTCGTTATTTCTTCTAGCATTTCTAATGAAGCCATCCATCTAGATTTTATAATCTATGCATTGAAGGTCTCACTCATGTTGTTCTCTACATTGTCTACCTTGGAATGTGCTTTAATCCACAGAGAGGGGTCTTGCTCAAGCAACTTTTCATGGGCTTCCTTTGACAACCTTTTGATCTCATTCATAGCTTTTTTGAATGGCATAATATGGGTGGCCATAGATGTTTCCCATAATGCAAACTGCAAGGCTTGAGTAGGGAATCTCTTCCTCAGTTTGCATAAATATGTCTGCCACGATTCATGTGCTTAGCATAAGGAAGTATCTCCCTAACTGCTGGAACCAAACCCTATAACCACAAACAAGAAAATAAAGCAGTCATTTACACATGTTTGATAATTATAATTAAATAAAATTCATGTACAACAAAATAAGAATAAGACAATTAATTACCTTTTGTTGGTCACTTATAGTGGTCCAACCAACTCCATCATTACCTTCCAAGTCTCCCAGTAACAGATGCAGAAACCATCCCCAATTATCCTTGTTTTCACTCTCTACTATGGCCCATGCTATTGGGTACATTTGATTATTACCATCTCTCCCAATAACAGATAACAATTGCCCTCAACCATAGTCTTGAAAAAACAACCATCTAAGCCTATGATAAGCATACACCCTTCAATCCACCTTCTCTTCAGTTCTTCAAAGCATATTTAAAACCTCTGAAACTGAGGCTTATTTTCTGGATTGTCTCTTCTAACCTTAATATCAACTGTGTTTCTTTTATTACTCTTTATTAAATGAGCCCCATAATCCCACACTTTCTCATAATGTTTCATTAATAATTCCCCAACATTTCTCAAAGTCATTTCCCTTACCTTGTGACACTTTGCCAAAGATACATTTACCTTTAATTTTCTGGATATTTCATCTTGAATATCAATTAACTTCTAATCTGGTTTCTTTCTAATCCTGTTTCCATAAAATTTTGCAAGCCATTGAGTTTTAACACACTTGTTTTGTAATGCCCTTATGCAAGTATGATCATTATTAATATTTTTAACTTGCAAAGTGGGAGCTGTAGTTGACACTCCTAAATTAACCTCACTTTCACTTCACAATTTATAATAATTAGCATAGTAGCAAGTAAGGATCGATCCCACAGAGAGTAGAGTTATTTTAGAATTATTCAACTATTTTAACAGAAAATAAAGATGGGATTTTTCGAAAATTATTTTTAAACTAAGAGAACAAGAATTAATGATTACATTAACCAAATATGTAAAAAAAAATTAGTTCTGCAGTTCAGTTTCACCAAATACAACAATCAATTAATCAAGTTATTATTATTTTCCCTTCAATGAAACTATTAGTCCTAGATAACAATAAGCTCTGCTATCCGAAATTCTCCTTAGATTATCATTATATGAAACAAGCTCTCCACCAGATTTTAACTAGCATACAACCTAGAATAAGCTCTATAGATTTAATATGATAGAAGTATTAAGAAATGGAGAATTAGGCTAATCCAAGCAATAAACAAATAAGCTCGATTTGTTTAACTTATTTTCTGATAATCTTAGCAATAAACAAAAGCTTGTCCACAATTATTATTACCAAAATGTTATTTGTGATGAAGACAGATATCAATTACACGTAATACCAATCTTAATCTAGCAGATGATAATGATCAAATTAACTCAATTGGCCATATCAAATTAATTAGATCAATTAGCATGCAATCAACGAAAACAGATTATCAGAAGAAATTTCACACAAGAAGGAATAAATAATAATACTCAATTAATCAATTACTTGTAACAAGGTTCTACCTCCCTTTAGAACCAAATCAAAAGAACTAGCCTGACATGCTCTTGAGTCTACACTCCAATAGATGATAGTTGGTTGTTGAATGAATAAAATCTTGACTATCATCCTCTATTTATAGTGCTAGACAAAGTCCTAAATCCAATGGAAATTAGAAATCCAAATCCTAAAAGGAATTACAAATTACACTAATTTCCATAAAGAAATAGAATTCAATTTGGAAATAAATCTTAGTCTAAAAGAAATCCTAATTACAATAGAATTGTAAAAACTAATCTTCTAGAATCCAAAATTCAGATTTGAAATTGGAATTAAATCCCACAATTGCCATGTGCTTAAACTCTTTGCCGCGTGAATCCAAATCCATTTATGATACTAATTGTTGAATCCTTGATTTGCTAGGAATCCCATAAACCTCCTCCAATTTATTTCAAAAATCATGGAACCCCTTCAATTGTACCTAAAATAAAAATATAAGAATAATGAATTTATTTAGGCATAAAATAAATACAAAAGATTAAGTATTAAGGAATAAAAATATAACATGTTTCATACTCATCAAATTCCCCCGCACTTATCTTTTTACACGTCCTCGTGTAAACCAAAAGTTTGATTTCCAAAAAAATTCTATTCAACCATAGTGTCAAAAGATTTCAAGGTACAAATCACGACTATCAACACTAAATTTGCAAAAATCTAATCAATGTCTTATCAGTTAACTCAAAATAAACAACCTTACTATTTCACCAATGAATTTCATTAAACCAAATTGTAACCACATAAGAAACTGTCCCAAAATCCACATACTTACTCAACTTAGTTACCATGGAGCAAAAATCATGCACACTAACTCATAACCAAGAACAATTTTTTCTTGCTTTTTAAGTTTTTTCATAGAACCTTCTTTTTAGCACAGATGAATGTATTTTCATGCTTTTCTCGTATTATTTTTTTTTTGACATGTGCAATGTCTCCTTTTCTTAGGCTTTTTAGAGTTACCCAGTAGCGAACTTTCCACCAATGACTCCCAAACCAGATGATCTTAGGGCGCTAGGTGTAGAGACACCCCTAAGGCTTACTTATTCAAGTAACAAAGGCCAAAAATGTCAACTAGTCAAGCTGCTTTTATCCATCACACTTTTCAGCGTGAATACCGATGCTTCCCGAGGCTTGGATACCCAGTTATTTCGCACAATGGACATTGAAGAAGATTTTCAATTTTTATTTTTTCCTTCTCTTTTTTTTATTTTTTTTTTCATTCATCATTTTTTTCACATGGTTCTGCAACAACATAAGCAAGTTAAACAGTTCTAAGTCATGAAATCAGTGCACATAGACAACTCCACAAATAACTTAGCGAAATAAACATGCTTCTCATATTCAAGTACTTATGTATCATAAATTCAATTCAAATCAATTACTATGGATTATGGCTTAGTTGTCATCAATCATTAACAAATTAAGCATCAAACAGATTCGGAATTTTAGCATCAATTTTCAATCTTTGATTTTAACCTTCGAACACATAGGCAAATAGAACAATGGAACCCAATTTTTCAAAAAGATTTAGAATTTTTTCAATTTTTTTATTCCTACATAAAATAAAACCTAAATCTCCCCCCACACTCAAACCTTACATTGTCCCCAATGTAAGAAAATCATGTGAAGAAGAAAATACTAGTAGATAATATGCAATAAAAAAACTAAAAAGTAAAGGGATAGAAAAACCAAATCTAAGATCTTGGGTTACCTCCCAAGTAGCTACCCTTGTTTATTGTCATTGGCTTGACATCATCCCTCTCATCCTATGTAATTGGACTTGTGTACTTCAAGTGGACTGGTAACAGTTTCAATTTATTAAAAGCATCCTTTAGATCCTGATTTTGCTCCATTTCAACCATCAAATCCTTTTTGTATATTTGCTCAAGAGATTTATGCACTTTGGTTAGATTACTATCAATAATTATAAACAAAGTGTCATTAGTCCCTAAATATGCATATTTCAAATGAGCAGGTAATTGTTTCAATTCTAGAGTTGGGGCTTGTACAACAGAAGGTAATAACTTTTGATAAGGAGCAGGAAATTGCATAGAATGTACTGCTGACTTATCTGAGAATTTCGACAATGAGTGTAGTCCAACCACAATTTCCTTCAATTCCCGAGTTTGCTTAATTTCATCTTCCTTGTCCGTATCCATATAGTTGGTGATTGCAATATCCAAACTGTCCCTATGTAGTTGTTTAAAAGCTCTATGCACCAAGGAGTCTCTCACATCGATAGCAAAAACATGTCCTATATCACTAGGGTACCTCATGGCATCATAGATATTAAACTGAATCTTCCCGCCATCAAACTCCATTGTCAAGGTCCCATTATGCACATCAATCATGGTTCTTGCTATTTTCAAGAATGGTCTTCCTAACAAGATGTGGGAAGGGTTTGGTGATGTATAATCTTCCATATCCACAATGTAAAAATCTGCAGGAAAGATTAGTTCATTCACCTGCACTAAGACATCTTCAATTACCCCTCGGGGGTAAGTGTTAGTATGATCTGCCAATTGGATAATCACACCAGTATTTTTCTAAGGGCCCAGATTTAATGAAGAATAAACAGATAAAGGCATAACATAAATTGAAGCTCCTAAATCTAGCATGGCTTTTTCAAATATGGTATTTCCTATTTTGCATGGAATTGTGAACATTCTTGGATCTTTACATTTTGGAGGCATTTTTCTTTGAATAACAGCAGATATATTTTCTCCAACTGTGACTCTTTCATCATTTTGTAATTTTTTTTTATTAGTGCATAATTCTTTTAAAAATTTAGCATACCATGGCACTTGTTTAATTGCATCAAGGACATGGATGTTCACTTCTGCTTTTCTAAAAGTTCCTAAAATTTCTTTTTCTTTTTCTTTTTCATCTCTCTTTGAGGTTTTAGAATTTCTGGGATGAAAGGGAAGAGGAATGTTTTTAAGCTATTTAGGAGGGTTAGGTTGCACCTTAGATTTTTCTGTTTCCTCCTTAGCTGCTTCTTCCTCAAACTCTACGGGGGTCGGTGGTGTATCTAACTGTGTTCCATTTTGCAAAGTTATGGCACTTGCATTATCCCTTGGGTTGACTACAGTTTGAGATGGTAATTTTCCTAAGCCTCTGAATTCCAATATCCCCACAGTTGTAGCCAGTTATCCTACTTGGTTCCTCAAATATTGAACCGAAGTTTTTGTCTCTTGCTGGAACTGTTGTGTTTGATTCTTGAACTGTTGTGTTTGTCCCATGAATTCTTGTTTCTGTCCCATGAATGCTTTGAACATATCCTTCAATGATGTTCCAGTAGGTGCAGGGACTGCTTTCTTCGATTAATATTAAGGTTGGGCTGGTTGGAAGCTATGCTGCCTAGGTGGAAATGCAGGTGGTGCCGCTTGCTTGCTCCCATAACTCAGATTTGGATGATCCCTCCATCCTGGGTTATACGTGTTTGAGTACGGATCATACTTTCTCTGAGGTTGTGACAGATAATTTCCCATTGCATTAGCTTGTTGCACAACCTCATCATCTTGTAATGTTAGGCATTCATCTGTATTATGATTTGGTTGTAGACATATTCCATAAACCTTTGCAACTGGCAGTTGACCTGTAATTAATTGTCTAACCATAGCAGTTAATTCAGAAATTTGTTGACCATAATCACAAGTGCTTACCTCGCTTACCCTTACTGGTGCATGATTTGTTCTAGTGCCATATTGTTACGAGTTTGCTGCCATGTTTGCAATTAAATTCCTTGCAGCCTCTGGGGTCTTGTCAACTAGTTCTCCTCCGCTAGCGTCATCGATCATGCTTTTATCCATCGGTACTAACCCTTCATATAAATACTGGATCATGTGTTATTCATCTATTTGATGCGGTGGACAGCTGGAACAAAGCTTTTTGAATCTTTCCCAATACTAGTATAGTGTCTCCCCACTGAATTATCTAATCCCACAGATCTCCTTCCTTATGTTGGCTACTCTTGAGGCTGGAAAGTATCTCTCCAAGAACAATTGCTTCATGTCATTCCAAGACTGTATTGAACCTGAGGGTAGGTAGTACAACAAATCCTTTTCCAAATCTGCTAGGGAGAATAGGAATGCTCTCAGCTTGATTTGCTCTTCGGTGATTTCGTGTGGTTTCATAGTGGAGCACACAACATGAAATTCCTTCAGATGTTTGTTGGGGTCCTCACCTGTAAGACCATGAAAAGTAGGCAGTAAATGGATTAGTCTCGATTTAATTTCAAATGCAGCATCTAAATTAGGATATTCAATGCACAGAGGTTGTTGATTTAAATTAGGAGTTGCCAACTCCCTGAGAGTTCTATTGTTGTTTTGAATCGCCATCTCTTCTTCTTTATCGGATTCGGTGGATGATTCGTTGGATAATAACTCCAAAGCTAAGTTGAGGCCTGGTGATGATGCAGAAGCCTCGTCTATATCTCCAGAAGACTGTTGAACTTTAAGGTTTTCCTTCCTTAGCCTCCTTGCAGTTTTTTCAATCTCTGGATCAAAATCTAATATAGTAGTCTGAGAAGATCGAGTCATAAAACAAGAACAAAACAAATAATAGAATAAAAACAAAACGCCAAATTACTCCCGTAAGAATCTGCAAAAATTTGGGAGCTGTCGTTGACAATCCTAAATTAACCTCACTTTCACTTCACAATTTATAATAATTAGCACAGTAGCAAGTAAGGATCGATCCCACAAAGAGTAAAGTTGTTTTAGAATTATTCTACTATTTTAACAATAAATAAAGATGGGGGTTTTTGAAAATTATTTTTAAACTAAGAGAACAAGAATTAATGATGAAATTAACCAAATATGTAAAAAACTTCAGCTCTGCAGTTCAGTTTCACCAAGTACAACAATTAATTAATCAAGTTATTATTATTTTCCCTTCAATGAAACTATTAGTCCTACATAATAATAAGCTCTGTTATCCAAAATTCTCCTTAGATTATTACTATATGAAATAAGCTCTCCACCAGATTCTAACTAGCATACAACTTAGAATAAGCTCTCTAGATTTAATATGATAAAAGCATTAAGAAATAGAGAATTAGGCTAATCCAAGTAACAACCACATAAGCTCGATTTGTTTAACTTGTTTTTTGATAATCTTAGCAATAAACAAAAGCTTGTCCACAATTATTATTACCAAGTTGCTACTTGTGATGAAGACAGATATCAATTACACGTAATACCAATCTTAATCTAGCAGATGATAATGATCAAATTAACTCAATTGGCCATATCAAATTAATTAGATCAATTAGCATGCAATCAATGAAAACAAATTATTAGAAGAAATTTCACACAAGAAGGAATAAATAATAATACTCAATTAATCAATTACTTGTAACAAGGTTCTACCTCCCTTTAGAATTGAATCAAAAGAACTAGCCTGACATGCTCTTGAGTCTGCACTCCAATAGATGATAGTTGATAGTTAAATGAATAAAATCCTGACTATCATCCTCTATTTATAGTGCTAGACAAAGTCCTAAATCCAATGGAAATTAGAAATCCAAATCCTAAAAGGAATTACAAATTACACTAATTTCCATAAAGAAATAGAATTCAATTTGGAAATAAATCTTAGTCTAAAAGAAATCCTAATTACAATAGAATTTTAAAAACTAATCTTCTTGGAATAAATAAATACAAAAGATTAAGTATTAAGGAATAAAAATATAACATATTTCATACTCATCACAAAGCTTCAGAGCCTCCAATGGTGCTAATCCACATGTTCCATGGACATCCAGGCTGACACACAACCTGAAACCACTTCCCAACATTTCTTTTAAATCTAATTGACCTACTATTATCAATCCCATAATTCCTAACAGCTTCTTTCATTAGCTCTTTAGAACTGAACTGCAGGCCAACACTAAACTAATATTTTTTGTTTTTTGTTTTAGGGTCATAAGGTATAATTGCAAACTTAGGTTTTACATTCATCTTTCTCCTTTTATCTCTAACTATCACTTCCATCTCCTCCTGCTCCTCCTCACATGTGACGCCCCCAAAATAGGTCCATTCCATCCAACCCATTCTGAGTCGCCAAATATATGGTACGAAAAATAACTACAACTTTATTACAACAATTGTCGTGCAAAATACACCAACACATATGTTGTGAGTTTGGATACAAATATATACCAACTGTGAAGCTACGTCACAATGACACCTTACATAAAGGTATAGTCAAAAACTGCTTTTAGAAATTATAATCTTTGGGAAGTGCTCAAAGAAACCTTCGTATATGGGAGGCCATGCTTTTAGGTTATGGTAGATATCATATGGCCACAGAAATTATCCTTGGTTGACCCAATAGACCCCAAAAGAAAAAGAAGATTACTATCATATTCTTCCCAATGGTGAGTCTTCTCTTGACATATCATTATCTCCACTTTGTCTCTAATTGGGTATTATACTCCAAACAAACACCAAGATTATATAGGTAGTGCTTGTAAATATACTCAAAGAAGTGGATGAGCACAACCATGTCTTATGATGACACGAGGTTGTATGTCATTAGACATCTTGTATGATAGTGGCAAAACACCCTTCCAAGTTAAATTCACCTCACCCTCAACATCTATAGACCACCATTCTATTCCTCACTATCCCCTCGCTTTCGACCCAAATTTACACTTTTATTACACGAAAGGAATTGTGAAATAAAAGGGTGAGCACAACTAGCTTCAAGAAAGAATATTATGACTAAAGATAAATAAATTATCAATAGTCTTCATCAAGAATAAATCGTAGATTTAGAACATATGGTAGATGATAAAACTTTTCAACCATAGTTGCGTGGAGAACGAGCGATCCATTAAAAGAGTCAAATAGACTATAAAGTCTATTGTCTTCTCCACGCGTTAAAGTCCACCAACAATGTTTTATCCTCGTAACATCAATCAATAGTTCCTTTCCACAATCATAGGAATAACTCATAATCATAATTGTGATTCTAAATTCCTCTTCGCATCCAAGACGAAGATAATTTTCATCACCAGTCTTTACTTAAAACATCAAAGATCATGGTTATACCAAATCACGCCTCTGCTCATAATCATACTAATAAATTCATCTTTGCACTACGGGCCAAAGATATTCATCAACAGCTTCATCTTTACACTACGGTGCTAAAGATATTCAACAACAGTCATCTTTGCATTACGAGCCAAAGATATTCATCAATAATGCATCTTTGCACTACAAAGCAAAGATATTCAACAACAACAGTCATCTTTGCACTACTGGCCAAAGATATTCATATCTCAAATAAATACATAATCATTTCGAATTTATATAAATCATAATTATAATCATGTTGATCAATTAAGCCTTTGTACTTAAGCTAAAAATATTCAATTGTAAATTCAATGGTCATGATCATACCAAAGTTAATGATTCAACTTTGCACCATCGGCCAAAGAGAACTCATAGTCACAATCATACAAATAATCTACCCATTTTACACTCAAGTCAAAGAGAAATTTTTTCACCAGATTATAAAATGTTATATATGATAATAAAATAAAATTATCAAAACATGGATTCAATCAATAATAACCATAATAAACATCTTGGATAAAAAGAAAATTTTCATTTTTCCATTAATAGTGCAGATTAAGTGAATAGTGCCGTATACGTGAATAGTAACTCCGACAAAAAAAAAAAAAAACTTTCACAATAAAATCCATATCAATATTTATAACACCTTAATCCAAATATTATAAAATCACTTAATAATATCAAAATCTTAATATTCTTAATATTACAACAATATTTAATAATTTCTAAAACTTATAAACAATTTAATTAAATTGTTTACACTTTACTAATTAATGTATTTAATCATCATAAAATGCCAAACTCATAAGATTTCATCACCAATAACCAAAACCCTCATAAAAAATCTGCAAATACCTCATATATGATTCTCAAGCCATAAAATCATATTTTCAATTTTCTTACTTCACATAACATATTTAATTCATTTACTCATAACTATAACATTTTCATGAAAATACCAAATCAGTTCCAAAATATTTCTTTTCTGGATTTAGCATAACATAGTCCCATATTGAACATATATTTTTCTCGAAATTTTAAAAATTCATTTACTATTTTTCACATGGCCAAAACCACCGAATATTTAAACATTTATCATAAATTGTACTTTTGTCCAAAAATTCCGAAATTAATACAGTATACTGATATTATATAGATGTACTCCCAATAAAAATTTCATCAATTTTGGAGTTAACCACAAGGAGTTATAAGCGGTTACTTTTAAAATAGTATTTTCTCATAAAATCCATAACTCCTAATCTATACATCCAAAAATCGCCATTTTTTGACACAATCTACAAAACTCATCAAAATATCATTTCAATTTTTTTCCAGAATTTTTGAAGGTTCGAAAAAATACAAAACTGAAAAACATAATCACCCTTAAAATCCCTTTACTATCCCTTACCTCAAAAAGAGCGATCTTTGGAATGTTTGATATAACGTGAATCGAACTTGCAATCGTGATATAGCAACACTCAAGATATCTAAATACTCACAAAAATACGCTCGATAATATAGAGAGAAAACTTCAATTTACGTGTGATTTTCAATTCTAACCTAAGCACCTATTTATAGGAAAATGCTAGAACACCAAAATAGAAAATTTAATATAATATTAATATATATTTAATAAATTCTCTACGTCCATCTAGACAATCTGATCTCAGCCATCAACACATGTTAAAGATGCCCACAAACATTTAAAAAACGTTTTTCTTATTTAAATTATTTTAAACTTCCAAAAATCAATAATTTCGGAGCTTTGAAACTTCAATAATTCATAATAAATAGTCCTTTTATCAGAAAATTCAAATCTCGCGACTTTTTATAAGAAATTAAATTTCTACAACTTTGCAGAAGAAAGTTTTTCCAAATTCCAAATAGAAATTGACCGAAATCCACAAACGGGAGATTTTACAGGCTATAATCAAATTTCAGTCAAGAAATGAGGTCCACCGACACATAAAACATGTTTTAAATATTTTTGGTAACAAAAATACTCCTCCTCCACATATGCTCATATATCCCACATTCATCGTAAAAAATATCATCATTATTATATTATTAAAATATAATAATATATTTAAATGAATTATTTTATCAGAAAAAGATAAAATTTTAATTTTCAACAATTGTCACTTTAAAAAATTTCTCCATCTATATCCACATAAAATGAATATTTTCCTTATCATATTAATAAATAATTAATTATTCACAAATAATATTACAAAGATCACCAATAATGACAACCAGTGCGGTTCCAGAAAGAGGGGCTTTCAATAAAGATTTCTCCTTCTTCTTGGCATGAATTAGGTGACCAAACCTCTCCTTAGATGTAACTTTTTAGATATTGCCAATAATGTTATCTAATAATATTATTCAGATAATATGAATTATTGTCTCAGATAATGGAAAATCTTGTGTAATGATAATTATTAAAACAACAACAATATAAAATATCAACGCAAACAATTATTGAATCAATAAAATAAAATAATCGAATAAGAATTATCGTAATAATTATTGAGTAGTGCTTTCTTACGTAGAATCAATAATTGGTGTAATACCGCAGTAATCAGGCAACAACGCCAGACATTCGTGTTTTAACCACCGGGTATTCCAACAAGATAATTGGTAATAACTACGTCGTTATTTATAACCAACTTATTCTTGTCATTTTCTTCATCCAATCGCTTTACGCTATGGGGCCCATAAAAGATCGTGTTCGTCGTCATTTAATATTCCCCGCGTAAAGAATATTCCACGACCAAACGAATATTCCCTAATAATAATGAATATTTTATAACCACTTGCTTATTTTGAAAAAATTATATATATCACCCTTAACTTTAACTTTTATCAATTTAACCATTTACTGAATAGTAATTATAAGAAAAATTGAATACTTTTATTTCATAAAATTCGGGGCCTTACATCACAACTATCCTCATTTGCTGAATAGTACTTGTCATTATCCTCATCTTCACTTTCCCACTGCCCATCAAAGCCTTCATTGTCATCATCCCCATTATAATCATCATCTTTGCTGTTTTGAACAATTTCATCTTTTCATTCATTTTGGAGGTCCTTGTTCATTTTCACCTACTTGTTCTAGTTCTTCTCGTTCGTTTGGAGGTTGGTGAGCATTTTCATTATAATGTTCACTCCCGTTCCCCCTTTCATTTATATCATCTGCATCTTCTAATGCATTATTCTCCCCATTCGTTTTCACTTCTCTTCTATATTCCCTTGACTTCCTAGCCTCAATATACTCCTCATCAGTACTTAACCCATCACTGTCATGGTAGTCATTGTCATCAGATGACAAAGCTAAATCTCCTTCATCATCAGCCCCTTCATTATTAGCCCCATCAATATTACCCTCTGCATTATACTCTGGAATATTATCCCCACGATCAACATATAAATCAACAGAATCATAACCTATGCAGGTTGCCTGCACTGCCCTAATACTTTCATCATCATATAATTTTCTAAGGCCATGTTCCATTGGAAACCCATTTTCTTTATAGTAAACTACAGAATCCTTATGATAATTAAAATGTTCAGACATAGAAGCTGTAAGAACCTAAATTTTTAGAAAATATTAAAATAAGAATTTAGTAAATAAAATTCTTAAGGCATGTGAAGGGTTAAAATAAGAATATATATATATATATATATATATATATGTGTGTGTGTGTGTGTGTGTGTGTGTGTGTGTGTGAGGTATGTGGTATGGTATTGTATAGGTAATATAAACTATGCAATAAGTGAATTATGTGTTTAATAAGTATATTATTAATATATATTTGTTGTTTATTGAAGAAGTGAGTTATTTGAAGTAAACAAGATGGATAGAAATTTATCTATCGATATTAAATAATTTATGTGAAATTATTTTATCATAGTAAGTTGGTGACATTAAATATCTTTAATAATCACCAATTCCTTGAGTATATGTACGAGTAAGTATCAAGTCTAAGGCAGTACAATCGTACCCTTTAATGGTTGATGTATAGGAGCTGGGCTAAACGATTCCTTAGAGAGCGGAGGTATATACGAATTAGTAACCGATCTAACTAATTGTGAAAACAGTGTAGACGACACGAAAACTAATTTGTTGGTTGTTTGTAGGAAACCACTCAGTGTACTATATTGAATACCATTAAAGACTCGATGTGTGCTAGGTTTGGACTTGTATATATGTACGTTATTGACGAGAGAAGAAAATTGATATATCTTTAGATAAATATTGGTTAGAGATTTATTGACTAATATTGGGATTTGGTTAAATGTACAGATTAAAGAAAGAAGAGTTGAACTTGAAGTTTAATCACTAAATTATTGAAGAATGTAGTCATTGGGATTTATTTTTGGGTAGTATAATGAGATAGCATGTATGGCGCATATTAAAGGATTTACGAGTTAAGTTCTATTTCTGTTGAATCATAACATGTCTGCGTCCTAACTTAAGGTGGCGCGACCGCGCCACTATCAAGCTTCCAAGACCAAAGACTAAGCGGCGTTTATTCTCAGAGACAGCTTCATGATGAGTTTGTGTAATCTGAACTGCATGAATTGTATATTAGTGGCTAATATGTTATCATATGGGTCATATTTGATATTTATAGTGTCCATGAATGGATTGAGATAGAAAAGCATGAATTGAATGAGAGTTAGAGTTAGTATTAAAGCCTTGTGTGGCAATGGTGTGATAGTAAATTGAATGAAAGGAGTAATTCACTTAAGTAAAATGGTGAATTAATATATGTGTTTTACATGATGAAAATGAAATGATTATGTTAATTAATTTTGGTATTTTCATATATTATGTAATATGATAATATATAAAAGGATTTAATATTTGAAAGATGATAATGGAAAATTAGTGAAGGATAATAGAAGAAAACCAATATAATTATACATAGATATTGGTTGGAGGTTTGTGCGTTAAGTTAATAATTAAATTATGGTGAACTGAAATGTGTTGGGACAATTTATGGAAGAAAAGGAATTGAAGAATTATAGTATAATAATTGGTATTGTTCATATTAATTATTTTAAGGAAAATGGTTATCTTAAATAAAGGGGCATGAGTATTAAAGTTAAATCAGACTAAAGGTTTAACTGGAATTATTAAAAGAAAATTAATGAAAAGATAATAGATGATTGATAATAATCATTGTGATATTTATGTGTGATATGAGGTAATGGGATGAGAATACCCAACTAAATTTTATTTAGCCCAATCAAAATATTATTTGGACTAGCCCAATGTACATGAGATATAAGATTATATATGGGTGTATATTTAAAATATAAGTATACTTCCTATATGTGGGTAGGTACATATATATATGTGTATATATGTGCCCATGGCTTAATTTAGTGTAGTAATGTTAAATCATTATAAATTGATTTAATGAGCCCAAAGAAAATTAACCTTAGTAGGATGAGGTCTATTATACTGATAAGTAAAGGAGCGATGTAGTTGTCCCAAAATCAATGTCACGCTCTATTCAACTACCGTGTGATAGGCCATTGGCCTATTCTATTCCTTCCTCACAAAGCAATATAGCAGATGATGGCTACAAAGCTGGTAATCATGGCTACTAAGAAAGAGTTGGTAACCAACTCCTTATTACCCTTTGATTTCTTCTTCTTACTGGTAGATCAAAACATTGTGCAAAGCTATGGACTGTGTAGAGAATTCTCTATAAATAGAGCTCCTCCTTTTCTTTTCCCGTTTGTTTGAGTTTTCTGAGAAGTTGCTATAAAGAGTCAGTAGAATTGGAGAGTTGAGGAGCAATTGAAGAATTGAAGAACTATAGTTAATAATTGCAAGCATTCAAGAGGTGATAATTCTAACATATATGTTTTTGATTCCTAAGTTTTACAATTCCTTAGAAATGACTATAAATAGTTGCTTTTGAGTCACAAAATTAATGGCTAAGGATTGTTATAATCTATGAATTATTGCTAGATACTGTTAATACAGTTAAATGAAAAAACAACGGAAGTTAAACGGACCAATTTGATTGAGAAACGAATTCGTAGTGAATGAATTCGCTAAACTTTTCAAAACATAAAAATTTAGTATGAACATGAGTTTTGGATTAATATGTGGGTTAGTTAATGTTTATGTTAATTGTTGATTATTTGGTATGTTGTAGTTTTATGAGTAATGAATCCATAGAATCGAAAACCAACTTATTCTGACTTAAAATGAAGAAGTTATGAAGATTTGAAGTAAAAACATTTAAAAAACTATAATCAGGCAAGGCTGGCCTGCGCACCTGCCGAGAGTCTTGGTAGCGGCAATACCGGGACTATGAAGAAAATGGGCGCGGCCGCGCCCAAAGTGTGTTAATTGTGACTACTTTGACCTATTTTGGTAAAATAGTCATAACGTTTTCATACGGACTCCGATTGAGGCGATTCAAGATGATCCGTAACGTGGAAGAATAGACCTACAACGTTTTCTCTTTAAGTTATTCAATTTGAGGTCGTTAGAAGGGGTGAAAATAGTCATCTTTAGGACTGATGTGTAATAGAAGGCAATCGGAGGGTGTTGGGCATGCACATATACAATTGTAGTGCTCCCGATGATAAAATATATTGTTCTATGTGATAAAACATAAATATGCATGATAATAGACATGTCATATAGCTAAGATTACTTGACTCATAATGGAATTCTTTAACAATGATTTCTAAAAGAAAACTTAAAGTTTTTAAGAAATGGAAGTTGATGAATTTAGTGTCCTTTGAGTTCTGACCTTGGACCCTATGTATGCATATAAACGTGCATGAAATGTAGTTTTAAAGTTATCTTGCATATACTAGATGGATATAGTTTGATTTAAAATGTTTTGAAAGAAAACTCTGAAGTTTTGAGAACTAATAGCTTCAAATATTTTGTAAATGGTATTATGACTTTTTAAAGCATGTATACTAGGATGCTTTATGCCTATATAATGTGTCAAGTGTGTTCACCATCTAGCTAGACATGAATTAGACCTTTCAAGCATGGTTTAAAATAAATTTTCAAGTAAATAAAATATGATATGTCTATGTAAATGAGGTAGATACATGTGAGCATGCGTATTAAAAGCTTGTCAGTACCAATATAAAGTTTAAAAGCTTATAAACATTGAACCTTTGTTAAAAGAAGTTGTTAAGCCTTGTTGATGTAAATAATTCAACATAGAGCTATGTAATTTAAAAATAAATGATTTGAAATGTGAACTTGAAGAAGTATCAGAACCTACTTGATGTATGTTTATAGTATGTATCAGAATGCATAGTAGGTTAGGACTAAACTGAGCAATGAAAAACTCAAGTCTGGTTTTGGCAGGGAGTAGGGCTACCACGCCCACTCCTTAAGCTTAAATGCAATACGGCCTACGCTGTCTGCAGATTCTGAATCGACGAAGAGCAGTTTGTTAACTGCATGGTCTTAAGTTATGGTTATATGTTTTCCTTAAGGACTACAAGATATGAAACAAGATTGTTTAAATAAATATGATAGTAGAATGAGCTAGTCTCATGGTTATCCTAAGTTCAAGTAAAAATGAAACAAAGTTAGGAAATAATATTTGTTCTTATATTAAGAGCTTATGAAATGTATGACTGATGGGTATGAATCCATGATTATATAACTATGTAGGAATACATGCAGTACAGATAAGCTTTAAGCAGTTAAGTCGTAATTGATAAACTACGAATCAGGCAAGTCTTTCAGTTCCTATTTGATATATGAATTCAATAACTGTTAGTTGAACTATATTATGCTATGAGAATGTTGATGTATATATATGAATTGCATATGAGATATGTATGAAATTTGAAAGTTGATCTTTGATGATATGCTTGTGAAGTAAACTTATATGCCTGTTATATGAGAAGTAACATGCATAGTAAATATTAATGGATTGTGAATGCATGAAGCTGTGTGACGCCCCAAAATTAGGTATACGCCACCCATCTTGGGTCGCCACTTACATGGTACATAAATTCAAATACAACTTACTAACCTAACTGTCAGGTACAATATCGACATAAATCATGAGTTTGAATACAAATATTGTCTACTAGATATTATACAAACTCAAAAGGAGTCCTCATTACAACTATTATCACACTATTTCACGTAATAGTGAGGACTACTAATGCTATCCTCTCGGACCATTACTTCGTTCCCGACTGTCGTCCAAACTATGTTCTCATTTCACAAGAGAATAAGGAAAAGAAAGGGTGAGCTCAACTAGCCCAAAGAAGAAATATTATGACTAAGATAATGCGTAATAAATTATCATTAGCCTTCAACAAAGGTTAAACCGATAAAATACAATAGACAAACAGCTTTTAATCATAGCCGAATAAGCAATCCATTAAAAGAGTCAAGTAGAGAATAAAGTCTACTATCTTTTAGGTTTTAAAAGGTTTTCATCAATTTTTATCACCGAGACTCGACAATAATAAACCACCACATCTAATCATCCCCGTACTACTTGGCCAAGGATTTTCATCAAATTATCAATGGTCATGACTATACCGAAATCACCCCCGGTCATAATCATACCAAAAACTATCCATCATCGCATTACAGTGCCACCGAGGACTTTTTGTCACATCATTTATATCAAGTCATGATTATACCGAATGATCCTCGGTCATAATCATACTAAGTTCATCTATGCACGTAAGCCAAAGATAACATAATATAACACGAGGATGATGACAATGACATAGTAATTCAATAAAACAAGTTCAAGAATTATTTAATCCATGAATTATTAACGCCCAAATTGTCAACATGATATCTTTTTTCGTAGAGTAAAATTCAATAATGATCGTAAGAATATTTTCATGAAAGATATCGATGAAACGCAAATATCAAGGATATTCTACTAATTTCATGGAGTATGAAGTCAAAGTTTTAACCAACCGGGTATAATAAAGAATGGAATAACAAAAGAAATCACCACGCATGCGGTATTGCGATGACATGTTTATTCCAATGTAATAATAATAATCTTAACCAGTCGTCGTGAAATTCACACCGATGTGATGTTCCAATGTAATAATAAAGATGGAACCAGATCCTGTGTAAAACACACGATAGGATATTCCAACAGAATGATAAAATCGGAACCAGTCCCGTAAAAAAACACGCATGTGATGTTCCAATGAATAATAAAAAGGAACCAGTCCCTGTAAAACACACATGCATGTGATGTTCCAACCTGAATAATAGAAGAATGTCACCAAGTATAGGGTAAACTGCATTACAAAAGTTATTCTAACAGTAATAATAAGTAATGGAATAACATAAGGATTTCACCAAGTATAGGGTATGCCATGTATACAAAGTTATGTATAGGTATGCCACTTTTACAAAAGTTATTCCAATGTAATAATAGTGAATGGAATAATGTAAGTTCTCTTCAAGAAGAAAGAATAACACCCCTTACCGTAAAAAGAACCTAATATAGAAGTAGTGAAGTAGCAGTATACTCTTCTTCTTTCTATAATTTTCTCTATAGCTTCTCTCTATAATTTCTCTCTCTAGAGTTTCAAAGAATTCGTAAGAAAATAATGAAGGAATGAGCTTCTATTTATAGGAAAATGGAATGCATAAGAATTAATCCATGAACTATCCCGATTGATTTACTTAAATCGACTATCCATATTTAAAGAAAAATCTTTTAAATAAAATATAATATATTCTATTTATATAAAAATATTTTACTATGCAAACACTATGCAACACTATACAAAAACACTATGCAACACTATGCATGATAAAATATAATATATTTTATTTATGTAATAACTTTAATAAAGTATTCTATTTTATATAAAGATGTTTCGCTTTTTATTACGTTAATAATACGAATAAAACAAAACGTCATTATCGCTATAATAATTCATATTATTAATCGGCAATAATGGAATCAAACCGGTGACTTCTCACATAAACATCAATAATCAATACCGCAAGTGCTACTATGCAACCACATTATTCAAAGATTTTTACTACTGAAAGTAGTTCAACAATAACCACTACGTAAAACTTCCGCCGTTATTTCAATAAAATATTTTTGTCGCTTTCAATCCGACAATAATTACATTGTGGGGTCCACCAAATGATTGAGTAGTTATGCGAATATTCTCTCGCTAAACCGAATATTCCAAACCAATCGAATATAATATAACCACTTGCATACTTTGCAAAATTTATAAATACTACCCACAACTATAATATTATCTTAAATTCACACCAAAATATTAAAAATTATTTCAACAAAATTTAAATCTTTATTGATAAAATCTGGGTCTCACAATCTCCTCCTTATTGAATTTCGCCCTCGAAATTAGGGTGCGACTGATATGATAAAGAGATGAGGATACCTTGAATACCTTTATCGTTAAAAATATTAAATTCATCTTCGCAATCCTACCAAAGATATTCATTAACAATTCATCTTTGCACTACAAAAGCAAAGATATTTATTAATAATTCATCTTTTACTACTGAGCCAAAGATATATAACTCAGAAACCAATAATACCGAGACTCGACTTAATAGTATCACAACCATGAATTATCCATGACTTTCTTCGACTAAGGATATTCGTGTTTTCAATTACTGATATGATTATACCGAATAATCCGTGGTCATAATCATACCAAGTCTATCAATGCACTACTACCAAAGATGACTTTTACCACATCCATGAATTAATATTTCATTCTTTGAGACTCAAATTTCAATAATTAATCCATATCATCGAATCATCCTCGCACTACGTGCCAAGGATATTCATTAAGATCACGACTACACAATTATTCATGCACTACTACCAAAGATAATCGTGTTTTCAATTACTGCTATGATTATACCCAAACAATCCCAGGTCATAATCATACCAAGTCCATCTATGCTCTACAGTGCCACGATTGACTTTAAAAAAATATAAACACGAGGATAATGATATAAAGAATCAATCAAATAAGATAAAGGATAAATATTAAACATTTATAATATAATTTATCCAGATTCAAGAATATCCCCATGTTATCAATCACTTAATAATCTCATAATCTAATATCATTAATATTATACCAATATTTTAATCACTTCTTAAATTTATAAACAATTTATCTCAATTGTTTACGCTTTTACCATATAATGCATTTCATCATTCAAAAATGCCATACTCATAAAATATCATCACCAATTATCAAATCCTCATCAAAAAAAATATGCATATATCTATATAGGATTTTCTAGCCATAAAATCCTATTTTCAACTTTGTTACTTCACATAACATATTTAACTCATATGTTCATAACTAAACTATTTTCATGAAAAATACCAAATCAGTCCCAAAAATATTTCTTTTCTGGGATTTAGCATAATATAGTCCTATAATGAAAATATATTTTCTCGAATTTTTAAAATTCATTTACTATTTTTAAAAATCAATTTCTAATTAATTCCTTAAGAAATTAGCTACCTCAAGTTTAACTCCAAAATTCCTAAATCTTGGCAGGATCTTACACATGTTAACATGAACTTCTAGTTTAAATTTCATGGTCATCTGAGTTATAGAACTCCTATTTATAGCGTTTTCATTGGAAAATCTAAATATTGAAATAGTCATAACTTGCTCATTTTAAGTCGAATGAGCTCATTTTTAGACAGGAGGTACTTTATACCATATACTTTCATGTCCCAAAAACCCAGAATTTTTTCATAATTTAAGTGGCGAAACAGTCCCTTAAAGTTTCTAGGCAAGAGTATTTTTGAAATTTACAGCTTTGGCCTCCTTTGCTAAAATCAGTCCACACAAAAAATCCACAACACCTTTTCCAGTAATTCCACTTGGATTAGTTAGGTAACTCGTAGATCTAACTCTAGGACTTGACCGCATTCAAAAATTCAAAATATAATAAGAGATATGGTCAATTGAATTTCATGTTACGTTTTTCACCAAAATCTGATTTTCAACTCTTTGTGATTTCTAAGAAACTTTCATGTTTTTACATACTAACCAACATAACTCATCATAAAACTTACTAATACCACGAATACCCATGATTTTCATTATTCCAATGCTTTTATTATGACTTTCATCATAAACCACGTAAACTGTTCATTTTAGTTGAAGAAATATTTGAGGGTTTAAGAAATGGGTTTTGTACTGGGGTCAATACAAAATTCGATTTCACTCTCTAGGGTAGGCTAGAAAATCTTCAAGAATACATCAAGAAATTTATTAATGATATCATTCAAAACTGTGACTCTCATCCAAGACTTGGATAGTACATCACATTGATACCAACTGTGACTTCTATCCTTTAACCCGGATGGCACCTCACAATGATACCTATCAACTTGCCATCTTCAACAATGACGTCGCCTACGTAAAGTCCGCTTCTGCGCATTCCACACAAGGAAGTTAACAACGAAAGGTTCGGCTCTTTACTTATGGCTTGATATAATGAAAGGATTAACTTTAGGGTTTGGTTACTTTGAATTCATATAACAAAGTCGTTTGGTTATGAATATAAAAGCTAATAACCTTCTGAAAAGCATGATGATTAGCTAACCAATTGATTCCTAAAATCACATCAAAGGCAAGTATTTTCAAAAAGATAAGATCGACAGGTAACGTGAAAATGTTTATTTGAAACAACAAGATTAATAAACAGTGGAGGTAACGAAGGTTTCTCCCAACGAAGTTTCAATAGATAAATCAAAGTAAAATTTATTTTTTTTTTCGGAGTCAAATTTAAACATTGAACACAACTAGGTAGAATAAAAGAGTGGGTAGAACTTGTATTGAATAAAGTATAGACTTCGCAATAATTAATTTACCCGTAATAACTTCGTTCGGTTTTCGACAAAACGCCTCGCTTAAATTACAGAGTTTGACTTTTACTATAGGTACATTCCACCCTTAAGTGCTTCTTCACATTCTCGATCCATGATTTGAATCATTATTCTCGATCCATATCGAATTCGGTTTGACCGCTATGCATGTGGTAATTCAATTGATGTTGGGTTCTCCCAATTGTCATTCAAAAAGCAAAGTCCATTTCATCTATTTTGCTTTATTGGATCTGGACGCCTTTTTCTACACTATCAACGCCGTTGTGCGACTTTTTTACCCATGCATCGCCTATTCTCCTTCGCTTCGGTTGTTTCTTCTTTTAGGCCGATCTTTGATTTTTAAATTCTCGATTCCAACTTTAATATCTTACACCTCGCCAAAGCGTGATTTTGTTCGAGCATCACATATCGGGGAATCCCAATTTTGAATTGTTGTATCCCTTTGTTCCACGAATCGTTTGTCGCTTCTTCAACTCGTTCTTCTAGCTCACGAACACGATTTTGTAATTCTAAGTTTTGATCATAAATTTCTTCTAACCAATTCTCCTCGTGTTCCTCTTCTTCCTCTTCCTCTTCTTCTTCCTCACTTTCACCGCTACCTCACGCAACTAGCTCGGGTGCAACAATTAGTTCTTCATTCACTACGTGGATATCTCTAATTTGTTCCTCGTCTGACACTGCATTAACCTGATTAGTGATTAAAGGTGTCACAACGGTCACATTCACTCCATTGTGAATATTTTCAACTGCCATTTCCAAACACTGCCACAACACGAGGGTTAATTAATATATCAAATATTATCCCTATACTCTGACCGACCAATTAAATACCAAATAAACTTAGGTAGGTCATACTAGCGAAGGAATTTCCGCCTCACCCTCCTAGTTCTTATCTCACATCTTAGCCAGAATCATATCCCTAAGCTCGATACCAAACCGTAACGCCCCAAAATTAGGTATACGCCACCCATCTTGGGTCGCCACTTACATGGTACATAAATTCAAATACAACTTACTAACCTAATCCGTCAGGTACAATACGACATAAACTGTGAGTTTGAATACAAATATTGTCTACTAGATATTATACAAACTCAAAAGGAGTCCTCATTACAACTATTATCACACTATTTCACGTAATAGTGAGGACTACTAATGCTATCCTCTCGACCATTACTTACGCTCCCCGACTCGTCCCCAAATTATGTTCTCATTTCAAGAAAGAAAGGTGAAAGAAAGGGTGAGCTCAACTAGCCCAAGAAGAAATATTATGACTAAGATAATGCAGAATAAATTATCATTAGCCTTCAACAAAGTTAAACCGATAAAATACAATAGACAAAACAGCTTTAACTCAGCAATTAATAAGCAATCCATTAAAAGAGTCAAGTAGAGAATAAAGTCTACTATCTTTTAGGTTTTAAAAGGTTTTCATCAATTTTTATCACGAGACTCGACAATAATAAACCACCACATCTAATCATCCTCGTACCATGGTCAAGGATTTTCATCAAATTATCAATGGTCATGACTATACCGAATCACCCCCGGTCATAATCATACCAAAACTATCCATCATCGCATTACAAAGCCAATCGAGGACTTTTGTCACATCATTTATATCAAGTCATGATTATACCGAATGATCCCGGTCATAATCATACTAAGTTCATCTATGCACGTAAAGCCAAAGATAACATAATATAACATGAGGATGATGACAATGACATAGTAATTCAATAAAACAAGTTCAAGAATTATTTAATCCATGAATTATTAACGTCCAAATTGTCAACATGATATTGTTTCAGAGTAAAATTCAATAATGATCGTAAGAATATTTTCATGAAAAGATATTTGGATGAAACGCAAATATCAAGGATATTCTACTAATTTCATGGAGTATGAAGTCAAAGTTTTAAC
The DNA here is from genome assembly GCA_020205615.1 of Panax quinquefolius. Classification (NCBI taxonomy): domain Eukaryota; kingdom Viridiplantae; phylum Streptophyta; class Magnoliopsida; order Apiales; family Araliaceae; genus Panax; species Panax quinquefolius. The sequence goes on along the minus strand of CM035159.1, from coordinate 73,700,504 downwards.
CAACCGGGTATAATAAAGAATGGAATAACAAAAGAAATCACCACGCATGCGGTTTCTTGATGTAAACAAGTTATTCAACGAGAATAATAATAACGGAACGGTGTCCAGTCGTGAAATTCACACCGAGCGGATGTTCCAAATGAATAATAAAGATGGAACTGCATCCTGTAAAACACACGATAGATATTCCAACAGAATGATAAAGATTTTAACCAGTCCCTGTAAAACACATGCATGTGATGTTCCAAATGTAATAATAAAAAGCGGAACCAGTCCGTAGTAAAAACACATGCATGTGATGTTCCAACCGAATAATGAAGAATGTCACCAAGTATAGGTAAATCACAGATACAAAGTTATTCCAATGTAATAATAAGTAATGGAATAACATAAAGGATTTCACCAAGTATAGGGTATCTGGCGTATCACAAAGTTATGTATAGGGTATGCCACTTTTACGAAAAGTTATTCCAATGTAATAATAGTGAATGGAATAATGTAAGTTCTCTTCAAGAAGAAAGAATAACACCCACTACCGTAAAAGAACCTAATATAGAAGTAGTGAAGTAAGAGAATATCACTCTTCTTCTTTCTATAATTTTCTCTATATAAATTCTCTCTATAATTTCTCTCTAGAGTTTCAAGTGAATTCGTAAGAAAATAATGAAGGAATGAGCTTTCTATTTATAGAAAATGGAATGCATAAGAACTAATCCATGAACTATCTGATTGATTTACTTAAATCGACGGTCCATATTTAAAGAAAAATCTTTTAAATAAAATATAATATATTCTATTTATATAAAAATATTTTACTATGCAAAACACTATGCAACACTATACAAAACACTACGCAACACTATGCATAATAAAATATAATATATTCTATTTATAGAATAAACTTTAATAAAGTATTCTATTTTATATAAAAAGATGTTTCGCTTTATTACGTTAATAATACTAATAAAACAAAACGTCATTATCGCTATAATAATTCATATTATTAATCGACAATAATGGAATCAAACCGAGTGACTTCTCACATAAACATCAATAATCAATACCGTGTGCTACTATGCAACCACACGACATAAAGATTTTTTTACTATCGAGTAGTTCAACAATAACCACGGTAAAACTTCCGCCGTTATTTCAATAAAATATTTTTGTCGCTTTTCTCAATCCGATAATAATTTCGCTAGGGGTCCACCAATGATTGAGTCATTAGTAGTTATTTAATATTCTCTCGCTAAACCGAATATTCCCCACCAATCGAATATAATATAACCACTTGCATACTTTGCAAAATTTATAAATACTACCCACAACTATAATATTATCTTAAATTCACACCAAAATATTAAAAATTATTTCAACAAAATTTAAATCTTTATTGATAAAATCTCGGGGTCTCATGTTTGAAAGTATGTTATTATTTGCTATGTGTTGTATGAAAACTTGAACCATCAAGTTTCACCTCGCAAATAACCACTTTTGTAGGTTAAGGACTCATGGTAAAGTTACATACTACTTGATTGATAAAGTTCAATAGCATCGAAGGAGATTCATTTATTTATTTAAATATATGCTCTTGAACCATGTTTAGGTTCTAGGAGATGTACATGATAGTAGTTTACTACATGTAATACAGGTTAAGTTGTAAAGTTGTACTATGTGATACATAGAGGAATTTGAATCGAGATGTAAAAATTTATACAATAATTCGAATAGAATGAAACATAATATAATTTGATTCAAGGATATGTAATCGATTCAAGTTAAGAAATCAATAAAAGATTTTTCAAAGGAGATTGAAAAAGTTTAATTTATTCCACATATTTTTATAATATCGAATATGATGTAAGACATGGATGGTAAATGACCAAGATTTGAAACTTATAAAAGTTTGGGGTCATTATACAGATCCTAGAAATGGAAAGAATTTATATTCTAAATTGTAATAAGTAAAGTTATATTCATTAAGTATGAATAAAAGATATAAATAGTTTGACGATTATAGTATCGTGGCGGACCGGACCCGAGGTTCGAAGGGACCCGAATTTGGGAGCGTCACAGAAGCTATTATTTGTGGACAAAGATAATCAAGATCCATTTTTGTTGTTTTTGTAAAACCATCATCATACTCATATACTAGCAGCGACTTAAACTTCCCACCATAGTGTATATTCAACAGCAGAATAGACATCATGTGATGGTGAAATTAATAAAGTTACAAAAAAATGAAGAATTATAACTAGAAAGAGACTACACTGCCAACATATGACAAATAAATACTTTAAACTTTATACAAAATACAACATAACCTAAACTAATATGCATATCAGACAAAGCAATAACCTAATATGCACAAAATGGGAACAAGACATAGAATACTTTATACAAAATAGATAGAATGTGAGACAAGATAAGGACAACATAATTATTTATATATAACGTAATATGTATGTCAGACAGGTAAGGGCCACCATCAACAGACAAACCAAGGGCCACCATCAAATAATTTAATCATCTAAATTATGTAAAAGTAAACAACAACAGATGACCACCAGGACCACAAACTGAGTTAAAACATGGATTTGGGGGTATTTAACCAAATTACATCCAATGAAATTTCAAAATTTAAAAACCCCTTTTTTACTTAAACCCTAAAACTGATATGGGAAGAAATTGAGAGTAGAATTCACTTACCTGTAGAGTAACTGAGTTTTTCTTCAACCGAACTCGCTAATCTCTTAGAAATTGCACAACTCTCTTAGATGAAATCTCATAGAACTTGGCATCGTTTGAGTAATGAAATTAGGAGATAAACTGATGAATTGGTGTTAGTAGATGGATATTTCCCTCCAGATCCACGTGGGAATGGAGCCTACGTGCCACCTCATTACCACATGGCACCTGTTAGTCTACTCAGCATTTTCGTCCCTTTTTTGGACGGAAATCATAAGTAATGACCATTTCGTAATTTTTAAGAGTATATTTACGCGATTGTAACAAAAAAAAAGTTTCGATAACCACAATAAAAATCGGGCCCTAGTACAATGACTAAAATATCAATTATCCCAGAGGAATTGAGACAAGAAGTGAAGCAAGAACTTAACCAAAATACATCAAACAAGAGGAAATTAATGTACTTTTTCTATGTTCGGGTTAATATATATGGGAATATTGATGTAATTGTTATGTTTGGTTGTGAAATTGGTTGGTTAATGGGATTATATGAACTCTGGAGTAATAAGGATGGAAAATGTTTAGCTTAGCGATGTCTAAACACCTATGAAATCTAGAATTTTAAGTATCACTTATAGGGTGCTTGATAAAATACCTCAAAGAGGTTAAAAAGTATAAAACTGAGAATTAACTTATGAATGGAATCAAGTAGTGTGTATATGTGAATTATAAGAAGGATTGGGTCATGTGGGTTGTTTAAATTCAGTTTAAAAGTGAATTCAAAAGTTTTACCAAATTAAGTTTCAAATGAAAAATGTGACTAACAGAGAACATTGAAGCCTCTGTAAATGTATCTTAGGAAGGTCTTGTTGGCTATGTTATATTTTTATAAAATATTATGTAGTACTGTGTAGAACATATTAAAATTTAGAATCAATCGGATATATGGATCTCAAGTTATAAAAGTGCAAAGTAGGCAATAAAATAAGTAAACCGCTGAATCTAGGTAGCAGCAGCAGCGCGACAACGCTGACTGCCGGTCTGTGGCACGTCGTTTTGTTTTTGATCTAATTTTGACACGATGCAAATGAACTATTAAAAATTAATACTTTATATATATTTAAATTATAATATTATTGATAAATCCAATGTAATGAATAAAATTAAGATGGAGATATTAAGCTTGAGAAATACTCATTTAAGTCGAAGTTCGTGGAATTTGAATATATTAAGCTATGTAATAACATTATGTATGTTATATGGGTGCTACACAAGATAATAATGTTTCAAGTAAGCGAAAACGTATAGATCCGGTAGCATTGAATCACAAAGGTAAGTTTTTCAATCTTGTTTATTACGTGTAAATTTGATATTGGTTATGTGCAACTGTTATTGTATTTTGTTGAAATCTTTTTAAGTATATTGAAATACGGGTTTTGTATAGCTATGTTATATGAATTTTTAAAGTCAAATTATGATTGAAGTTAATTGAGTTATGGAGACTCAATTTAGTTGTGATATGTGAGAAATGATAAACTTGATAACACATAAAGTATGAATTAAATGCAATATAATGAATTAGGAAGCATGTATAAAAATGCTAATTATGAGAATTATAAAGCATGTATGAAATATGAATTACGTGAAGCATGAAATGTGTTAACTGTTAGACTTCTTGGGTCGTTGTGCTCATTCTTGAAAAATATATAATTTGTAAATAAAAGTTTATTTATCGTATGATTATAGCAGTGAAGATTCAAAACGCTACATGATTAGAAAAGATATATTGTTTCATTAAGTTAAGTTTGTACCAACTTAGAATGACTAGATGTAATGAAATTTGATGTTGTTGTACCAACTTTAAAACATTCAATAAATAGAGGTTGAATAAAAGTATTCGTTTTGAATTTGAATTGTTAAAATTTACATCTATTATTGTAAGGTATGATCGTACAATAGTAATATTATATGAAAATGATGGATGGCATAAATATAACTTGTTAATTAAAGAATTCATTTGGTTAATGAATAAAACACATTTAGTTGTTGAAGTAAAAGTATGAACGTACAAAAGAATGATTTAAGTATTGAAGTTTAAGTTTTATATACTCTCACTTAACGTTTTGAGATGAATCATTGTATATATATGATTTCGAGATATAAATATGAATCGTAAAGATAAATAATAATAGATATGATTTGAAGAGTAAGACGAGCTATAAATATTGCAATTTAGGAAATAAAAGAAAATTAAAAAATTTTAAATTTATATGCGTTTTTATCAATTATATTATTGATCGATGTTGTAGAGTGGAATGAGAATATATTATAACGTACAAGATCGAGATTGAAAATAGACTTGATTTTGGGATCGTTACAATATGCGGGTACAAGTGTAATAATGACAACATAAGGGTGCATTTTGTCTGACTTACAAAAGATAAAGACGGAAATAAAGTACCAGGGAAACATATGAAGATTTCACATATACGAGTAGAACCAACTTTAATTCACAAAATTAAAGCTGCTCAAACTACTGATCGTGTACTGGTGAGTATGATGAAGAAGGTGCAAGAAGGTGTATTCTGGATGCAAGAATCGACGAAGAAGGAATACTTCAAGTTAAATCTCAACTATGTGTTCCTAACGATCCTAAATTAAAATATAAAATCATGATAGAGGCATACAATACGCTGTTTGCAATCCACCCTAGGAGTACCAAAATCTATCGTGACCTTTGACTTACATTTTGGTGGAGCAATATGAAGAGGGAGATCGCAGAGTTTATCTCAATGTATCTATCATGTGAACGTGTCAAGGCAGAACATCAAATACCTAAGGGTCCATTGCAACCACTTGAGGTTCCAGAATGGAAGTGAGAGCATATCAAAATGGATTTCATAACAAGTCTTCCCAAACTTTCTCAAGGTTTAGACGCAATTTGGGTCATTTTAGATAGATTGAACAAGTCCACTCATTTATTACCTATAAGAGAAAACTAATCACTTGAGTGTCTTGCCAGTATGTACATTAATGAAATTGTTAGACTGCATGGCATGCCAATATTTTTCACATATCCATGCTACACAAATATGTGAAGGACCTGAACCACATCATTGAATTGAAACCAGACATGATAGTAGAGGATCTAACGTATGGGAAGATACCTGTCAAGATCTTGGATAAGAATGAACAAATTTTACGTTCAAAAATATACCTTAAGTCAAAGTCCTATGGAGAAACCATGATACATAGAAAATGACCTGGGGATTAGAATTAGAAATGAGAATTAGGTATCCTAGCCTCTTCAAATTTCCAAGTATGTAAATTTTAGGGATGAAATTTTTTAAGGAGGGGAGGTTGTAAGGCCCCGACTTTTCATAAATAGAATTTAATTTTATTATACTTCTTATTCTAAATAGTAAGGTATTAAATTGATAAAATGATTAAGTTAAGGGTGAAATGTACAACTAATAAAATAAAAAGTATGTCAGAGAATATTCATTCTATCGGGAATATTAGGTAAAAAAAAGTATAACGGCGCCGAAAAAATAATCATTGATGGACCCGACAACGACAAAATTGTTTGATACGAAAATGACAAAAAATACCTTTTTAATAAAAATTATCAACAGTACAATCATTTGTAATTATTAAAATACCCGACGATAAAAGTACAGTAACATAATAGCACACGGTATTCTACAGTGGCACACGACATTCCATAGTATCACACGGTATTACACAGTACTTCATATTATTGATCCAATAATTTTTACAATAGCAACTGCATTGTATTTCATATTATTGAATTCAATAATTATCACAATATTTTATATTATTAAATAAATAATTGACATGACACAATAACTCATATTATTTGATATGATATTATTAGACCAGTTAATATTATTGGTAATGTCTAGAAGTTTTGTCAAGGAAATGAGTTATTTAATTGCGCACCATTTCTATGGAATGCCCCTCTTTCCTGAAACGGTCTGATTGTCAGTACTGTGAATCGTCTATAATATTAATTGGAAATAATTATTGAAAGATTGAAAAGGTGTGACGCCCCCAAAAATAGGTATACATCACATATTCGAATTAATGCCAAATACATGATGCGTAATACAAATACAATCTTAAATATCTGACATGATGTAGCATGAGTTTTTAATACAAATATTGTCTTCTGACGAAGATTAAAACTCAAAATAAGTCCTCAATACATATATTAACAAACTATTTCATAGAATAGTGAGGACTACTAATGCTATCGTCTGGTCTGGACAGGGTCGGCCCTGAGTTTTGAAGGGCCTAAAGCGGACAATAAAAAAATGGGTCTTTTGCAAATTGCTATTAACACAGGGATAAAAAAAGAAAGAATTTTTCTTGAACAAAAGAGCATCAATACGAAAGAATATTAAATATAATAACCGACTATTTCAATATTTTCAAAGCATCATTTAGATATCACATTATCACTAAGTCAAAAAAGTAATTACCAAATAGGGCCTCCTTTATTAAGAGTCTAACACTACTCCCAAATAATTAAAAAAACCCAAAAAACTGAATCTGATGATGAACCCCCAGGTACATAATAATTAAATTGTTTTGTACAAATTATATGCTTTAAATATGTAGAATATTACAATAATCAGTATATGTAGAATATTACAGATTGATTATTTGCTTAAATATTTAAGTATTCTATTTAAATAATAAAAGGAAGAGAATATTTAAGGGGGGCCTAAAAAATTTTGGGCCTAAAGCCAAGGAACCTTGGGCTTTAGCCCAGGGCCGGTACTGCGTCTGGCGTCATTCCGTTCCCCGACTAGTCCTTGTTACGTTCTCATTTCTTGAAGAGAACAATGAAAATAAAAGGGTGAGCTCAACTAGCCCAGTAAGAAATATTATGACTAAGATAATGCATAATAAATTATCATTAGCCTTCAACAATGTTAAACTGATAAAATATAATAGACATCAAGTTTAACTACAGCGGATATTCCAACAGAATAATAAATAATGGAACCAGGTCATGCGTAAACGCACAGACGGGATATTCCAACAGAATAATAAATAATGGAACCAGTGTCATGCATGAACGCATGCATGTGATGTTCCAACGAATAATAAAGAATGGAATAACGTAAAATTTCACCATGTATGTGGTACTTCAGATGTACAAAAGTTATTCCAACATAATAATAAAGAATGGAATAATAAAGAATGGAATAACAGAAGAATTTCACCAAGTATGCGGTACTTCGCATAGACAGATTATTCTAACATAATAACAAAGAATGGAATAACAGAAGTTCTCTTCATGAAGAAGAAAGAAAGAAATAATACCCATTACCGTAAAAAAGAAGAGTATTCCATTGGTAGGCGAGGATATTCTTGAAGAAAACTTACACTACGCCAAAGCTTCTTAAAACTCTAAAGAAATACGCCAAGATTATAGAAGAATTCTCCGAACTTCTAAAGGTGGTTTTCAATTCTAACTAAGCATCCTATTTATAGGAAAATATAAAGGATACTATCTTTTGCTATGCGAAGAAAATATAATATATTCTATTTATAATCAAATAAAATAAAACTTTATAAAAAGTTTTATGTTTTATATAAAAAAATTTACTATGCAAACACTATGCAGATACTATGCAAACACTATGCATAATAAAATATAATATATTCTAATTATTGTCTAATAAAACAAATAACTTTATAAAAGTATTCTATTTTATATAAAAAGATTTTACTATGCAAAACACTATGCATAATAGAATATAATATATTCTAATTATTGTCTAATAAAACAAATAACTTTATAAAAGTATTCTGCTTTATATAAAAAGCTTTTCATTTTTATTACATTAATAATACTAATAAAACAAAATTTATATAATATATATATATATATATATATATATATATATATATATATCCCTATAACATCTTAGATAGGGATCATATCCCTAGCTTTGATACGCCTCAAAAATAGGTATACATAACCTATTCTCGAGTCGCCAAATACATGATACGTAATACAAATACAATCTTAAATATACTGACATGAGTTGAGTTTTAATACAAATATTGTCTTCTGCAGACAGTATTAAAACTCAAAATAAGTCCTCAATACATTTATTAACACACTATTTCATAGAATAGTGAGGACTACTAATGCTATCGTCTGGACCATCACTCCATTCCCCGACTAGTCCATGTTACGTTCTCATTTCCTGAAGAGAACAATGAAAGTAAAAGGGTGAGCTCAACTAGCCTAGTAAGAAATATTATGACTAAGATAATGCAGAATAAATTATCATTACCTTCAACAATGTTAAACTGATAAAATACAACAGACATCAAGTTTAACTGCAGCGGAACAAGTAATCCATTAAAAGAGTCAAGTAGAGAATAAAATCTACTATCTTTTATGATTTAAAAAGGTCTTTCATCACTTTTATCGTTGAGACTCAGCTTAATAAATAAACCACATCATCCCTGCACTACGCCCAAGGATATTCATTAGTATCACAACCACAAATTATCTATGCACTACGGGCCAAGGATATTCGTGTATTCATCAATGGTCATGATCATGCCAACAACTGTCCATCAATGCATTACGGGACAATGAGGACTTTTACCACATCATTTGTAACATTACGGTCATGATTATATCGAATAATCACTGGTCATAATCATACCAAGTCCATCTATGCACTACAGGCCACAGATGACTTTCAACATACTATAAAAATGAGAATGATGACAATGATATAAGAATTCAATAAAACAAGTTCAAGAATTAATTTATCCAGAACCAATAACGTCCAAATTCGTCAACAATCTACCGCTTTGTGGGGTAAAACTCAAGAATGCTCAGAAGAATATTTCCATGAAAAGATACTGGATGAAGCGCAAATATCAAGGATATTCCACTAATTTTATGGAGTATAAAAGCCAAAATTTTAACCAAGTGAGTATAATAAAGAATGGAATAACAAAAGAAATCACCAAGCATGCGATAGACCGCACAGATAGGATATTCCAACAGAATAATATATAATGGAACCAGGTCATGCGTAACGCACAGACAGGATGTTCTAATAGAATAATAAAGAATGGAATAACAGAAGAATTTCACCATGTATGCGGTACTTCGCAGAGACAGGTTATTCCAACATAATAATAAAGAATAGAATAATAGAAGAATTTCACCAAGTATGCGGTACTTCGCATAGACAGGTTATTCCAACATAATAACAAAGAATGGAATAACAAATGTAAGACCCCAGCTTTTATAAATAAAGATGAATTTTTCTATAAATATTATTTTCGAATATTATGGAATAAATTTGATATAATGTTATAGTTGTGGGTAATATTTATAAATTTTGCAAAGTATGCAAGTTGTTATAAAATATTCGTTTGGTCGAGGAATATTCTTTTGTTAGGGAATATTAAATAACTACTCAATCATTGGTGGACCCTAGCAATGTAATTATTATCGGATTGAGAAAACGACAAAAATATTTTATAAAAATAACTACGGAGGTGTTACTGCTTAAAAGCTGTTGAACTACCCGGTGGTAAAGTAAATGCGATGTCTGGCGTGGTTGCATAAGTAGCTACGGTATTGATTATTGATGCTTACGTGAGAAGTCACTTTCCTATGCTCAATTATTACTTGATAATTCTTTGCATCATTATCTCTTATATTATTGATTCAATTATTGTCACGGTATCATCTCATATAATATGTTATAGTATTAAATCAATAATTGAGACGACAAGTTATAAATGATTAATAATTGTTGAAAGATTAAATATGTGTTGATTAAAAATAAAATGATTTGTGGTAATATTTATTCAATCCTTAATGTATATAAAGAGTCTCATTATGAGACGTTTGTGGTAAGTTTGATTATTTTATGGGGGCCCATATGTCATCATCTAAGAGTCTCTTCGTCGATAGTAATTACCTTTGTGAATAGTAATTACCTTTGTGAATAGTATTTTACCTTCGTCGATAGTATTTACCTTCGTCGATAAGTAATTACCTTCGTCGATAGTAATTACCCTTGTGAATAGTAATTACCTTCAATTGTAATTACCTTTACCGACGTCCGAACCACTTGTCGTTTCACATTACAAAAGGCCAAACCACTTTTCTTTTCACATCATTAGTCGTCGAGCCACTTGCCTTTTCACACCGGTCTTTAGCTAAGCTAGAAATCTTCTATAAATAGAGGCTTAGGGATTCATTATTTTTCACGAATTCATTCAAGCTATAGAGAGAAAAGTATAGAGAATAAGAGAGAAAGAAGAAGAGTATTTTGTTACAACACCGCCAAGCGAGATTCAATCTCCTTCCAAATGTAAGGGGTGTTATTCTTTCTTATTCATGAAGAGAACATTGTTATTCCATTGCTTATTATTACATTGGAATAACTTTGTATACGTGGTTTACCCTATACTTGGTGACATTCTTCTATTATTACATTGGAACATCACATGCATGTGTGTTTTACAACTTGACCGGTTCCGCCTTTATTATTATTCATTTGGAACATCACATGCATGTGTTTTACAGGACTGGTTAAATCTTTATTATTATTCATTGGAACATCCTCATCATGTGTTTTACACCTAACTGGTTTCCGCTCTTTATTATTATTACATTGGAACATCACATGCATGTCAGTGTGTTTCTGGCGACTGGTTCCATTCTTTATTATTCTGTTGGAACATCCTGTCTGTGCATTTTACGCCGGACCTGGTTCCGTTATTTATTATTCTGTTGGAATAACCTGCCTGTGCGGTCTATCGCATGCATGGTGATTTCTTTTGTTATTCTATTCTTTATTATACCCAGTTAGTTAAAACTTTGACTTCTATACTCCATGAAATTAGTGGAATATCCTTGATATTTGCGTTTCATCCAATATCTTTTCATGGAAATATTCTTCTGATCATTCTTGAATTTTACTCTACAAAACAGTATCATGTTGATAATTTGGACGTTAATAATTCCTGGATAAAATAATTCTTGAACTTGTTTTATTGAATTCTTATATCATTGTCATCATCCTCATGTTTATATTATGTTGAAAGTCATCTCATGGCACATAGTGCATAGATGGACTTGGTATGATTATGACCGAGAGACTATTCGGTGTAATCATGGCCAAGTAATGTTACAAATAATGTGATAAAAATCCTCGATGGTAGTAGTGCATTGGTGGGCGATTGTTGGCATGATCATGACCATTAATGAATACACAAATATTCTTGACCCGTAGTGCATGAATAATTGTGGTCGTGATACTAAAGAATATCCTTGGCCGTAGTCAGTGCAGGGTGATTCGATGATGTGGAATATTTATTAAAGCTAAGTCTCAAATTATAACAAAGATGAAAAACCTTTTAAAACCTAAAAGATAGTAGACTTTATTTTCTACTTGACTCTTTTAATGGATTGTTTATTCATTGCAGATTAAACCGGTTTATCTATTGTATTTTATCGGTTTAACATTGTTGAAGACTATTGATAATTTATTCGCATTATCTTAGTCATAATATTTCTTCTTGGGCTAGTTGAGCTCACCCTTTCTTTCACCGTTCTCTTCGGAAATGAGAATATAAAGGCGGGACGAGTCGGAAACGAGTGATGGTCCCGAAGATAGCATTAGTAGTCCTCACTATTCTCGTGAAATAGTGTGATAATAGTTGTAATGAGGACTTTTTTTGAGTTTGTATAATATCTAGTAGACAATATTTGTATTTAAACTCACGATTTATGTCGTATTGTACCTACGCTGCAGTTATATGTTAATAAGTTGTATTTAAATTATGTACCATGTAAGTGGCGACCCAAGATGGGTGATGTATACCTAATTTTGGGGCGTCACGGTTGGTATATCGAGCTTAGGATATGATCCACGCTAAGATGTGAGAATAGAACTAGGAGGGAGAGACGGAATACCTTCGCTAGTATGACCTACCTAAGTTTATGTGCTATTTTATTGGTTGGTCGGAAGATAGGGATAATTTGTTACATGTCAATTAACCTTTTGTTTTGTGGCGATGTCTGAAAATGACATCCGAGAATGTTGAGAATAGCAATGGAGCGCAGACGATCGTTGATTCACCACATATCCATAATCGGGATAATGTGCATCGAGAAGGCGACAATCCTCATTCAAACAACAACACCGACCAAATGATGAATGATCAAATGTTCGAGAGGCTTTATACAATTTATGCAACAATGAAAGTAGAGCGACTCACCCAAAAGCGTAGGGTGGAAACACGGAAAACTCTCGGCGGTCACCGCTAAACAATTCAAGGAGCTGGGACCACCGGAGTTTAAGGAGAGCCAAAACCACTTCCGCGGAAGCATGGATAAAGCAGATTACCAAGATATTTGATGTCTTGGGATGCTCCGAGGAGCAAAGGTTCCCTTCTAACTTTTATGCCTTTGTTGCGCGAGAGGCGGATTCTTGGTGGGAATCGGTAAAATGTATTCAACTTTCTTTGTCTTGAAGATATCTTGGGAGAAGTTCCAGAGTCGTTCAACGACAAATACTTTCACGAAAGTATTACGCTTACATGAAGGAGGTGGAGTTTATCAAGTTGGAACAAAACAATATGGCCAGGTGTCGCAATACGAGGCAAAATTTGCGGAGTTATCACGGTTTACATCCCACCTTGTGGATAATGAAGAGAGAATGGGCGCGAATGTTTTTAAGAGGTTTGAAGCGGAGATACGTCAACATCTTATTTCTCATAAAGCGTGTTTGTATTCGGATGTTGTAAATAGGGCTCGATTAGTGGAGCGCGATAATGAGTCAACGCAACTAAAAGAAGCGGTAAATGCAAAAAATTATAATACCGGTGAGAGTAGTCATCGAGCGGTGACAACAAGCGTGGAGGAATCAATGGCGCGATATGGTAACCACTTCCGGTGGTAATCGGGCCAAAACAATAAGAATGAACATTTCAAGAAACGAAGATTCAACAATGATGGAAAGATGTCGACACCAACACCCATTGTTAAGGAAGGAGAAAGACCACCTATCATATGCTTCAAATGCGGAGGAGAGGACACATCGATCAAAATCAAGCGCCAAATGCCGTCCAAAGCATGTTATAATTGTGGAAGAGAAGGTCACTTAGCTCGATTTTGTCATTTCATCAAGACAAATTCACTAGGATGGAGGCACCAAAGGCCATCCCGAAAAATCAAAACCGGTGGTCTGAGGAGGCGTTTATTGTGACCTCCCAAAGAGCAAGGAATCCGAATGAGGTCATCACGGGTAAGCTTATCATAAACTCTAATGAAGTCTATACTTTATTTGATACCGGTTCTACCCATTCTTTTATTTCTCCTACTTGCGCTCATCGATTAAATTTGACTCCGGAGAAATTAGACTTTGACTTATCTGTGGAAACTCCGTTGGGAGAAACCTTCATTACATCCACTGTTTATAAGTCTTGTTTGGTTCAAATCGGTACCCTCACATTACCTGTCGATCTTATTTCATTAAAAATACTTGCATTTGACGTGATTCTAGGGATTGATTGGTTAACTACTTATCATGCAAAAATTGATTGTTTTAATAAGGTTGTTAGCTTTCATATTCCTAATCAACCTATTATGCGAATTCAAACGACCAAACCATTAAAATCAATCACGGTCATCTCAAGCCATAAAGCTATTCGTTTATTGAAAAACGGATGTCAAGCTTTCTTAGCTCATGTCACAGATTTAAACAAAAATACGTCAGTTTTGAACGATATTTCTATTGTTAATAAATTTCTGACGTATTCTCAAGAAGAACTTCTGGCTACCCCCAGGCGTGAAATTGAATTTTGTATCGACCTTGAACCCTAGACAAAACCTATTTCCAAAGCCCCATATCGAATAGCTCTATTGAACTTCGAGGAGTTAAAGACCCAACTGCAGGAATTATTAGACATTGGCTTTATTCGTCCTAGTACTTCTCCTTGGGGTGCTCTGTTCTATTCGTGAAGAAGAAATATGGGAGTATCGCGACTTTGTATTGATTATCGGGAGTTGAATCATGTCACCATCAAAATAGGTATCCATTGCCACGTATTGATGACTGTTCGACCCGATTTGCAAGGAGCCAAATTCTTTTCAAAGATTGATCTTACGTTCCGGATATCACCAATTGAAGATTAGAACCGGCTGACATTCCAAAGACGGCTTTGCGGAACTCGATGCGGGCATTATGAATTTCTAGTCATGTCCTTTGGATTGACTAATGCTCCTATTTGCCTTCATGGATATGATGAACCGAGTATTCAAGGAATATTTAGATCACTTTGTGGTCGCCTTTATTGATGACATCCTTATTTATTCCAAAAGCCGTGAAGATCATGAGCAACACTTGAGGTTTGAAACTCCAAAAGCTTCGTGAATATAAGCTTTATGCCAAGTTGAAGAAATGTGAGTTACGGCTTGAAGAAGTAGCATTCCTTGGGCACGTGGTATCAAGTCATGGAATATCTGTTGACCCAAAGAAAGATTGAAGCTATTCAAAGTGGGAACAACCTAAATCGATGGCAAAATCGTAGCTTTCTCGATTTAATTGGTTATTATCGAGATTCGTGGAAGGATTTTCTCGAATCGCTACTCCATTGACTCAAATTTTGACTCGGAAAGATACAAAGTTCGGTTGGAGCGAAGAATGTGAGAAGAGTTTTCAAGAACTCAAGAGGAGACTTATTTTAGCACTGTTACGACAATACCATCCGGCTCGGAGGATTTGTCATCTACAAATGATGCTTGAGCAAAGGGTTGGGATGTGTTCTTATGCAACATGGAAAAGTTATAGCCTATGCCTCATGAAAACTCAAAGAATATGAGAGGAATTATCCTACTCATGATCTAGAGTTAGCATTTGTTGTCTTCTACTTAAAATTTGGAGGCATTACTTGTATGGGGAGAAAGTGGAGATCTTTACGGATCATAAAAGCCTCAAATATTTCTTCACTCAAAAGGAACTCAACATGCGACAACGACGTTGGCTTGAACTGCTGAAAAAGATTATGATCATACCATCCAATACCATCCTGGAAAAGCGAACGTGGTAGGTGGCGCGTTGAGTAGAAAATCATATGCAAATCGAGTGCGATATTGTCAACGCAAAGGCCCATTTGTGTGACTTGCAAAGGATGGAGATAGAGTTAAAGACTTGAGGACGCGTGTGATGATGGCGAGTATCTGAGTAGAACCAGACTTTAATCGATAAAGTTAAAGCCGCTTTCAGCTACGGACACGGAGCTAATGCGTATGAGGAAGAAAGTGCAAGAAGGTGCTATCTTAGGAAGCAAGAATCGATGAAGAAGGAATACTTGAGTCAACTCCGGACTTTGTGTTCCTAACGACCACGATTTAAAGTATAATATCATGATGGAGCGCACAACACACCATTTGCAATCCATCACAGGGAGTACCAAAATGTATCATGATATTCGGCCATACATTTTGGTGGAGCAATATGAAGAGAGAGATAGCATTTGTTTATCTCAAGGTGTCTAACTTGTCAACGAGTTAAAGCGGAGCATCAAGTACCAAAAGGTCAATTGCAACCACTTGAAATTCCAAAATGGAAGTGGGAGCACATTACCATGGATTTCGTTTCCGGTCTTCCTAAGGTTTCTCAAGGCATTAATGCGATTTGGGTCATTATTGATAGATTGACCAAGTCTGCTCATTTCTTACCGAATCGAGAAACTTATACACTTGAACGTCTTGCTCAGTATGTACATAAACGAGATTGTAAGATCGCATGGTATCTTGCCGTATCCATAGTTTACGATCGAGACCCAAGATTCACTTCACGATTTTGGGTTAGTTTGCAAAAAGCTATGGGCACAGACTTACGATTTAGCTCGCATATCATCCTCGAGACGGACGGGACGGTCGGAGAGGACTATTCAAACTCTTGAAGATCTATTAAGACTCGTGTCCTTGATTTCAAGGGAGTTGGGACAAGTTCTTACCATTGGTGGAGTTTTCCTACAACAACAGTTATCAAGCAAGTATTGGCATGGCTCCATTCAAGCATTGTATGGAAGAAAGTGTCGTTTCTCTAGTATCTTTGGGATGAGGTAGGTGAAGCAACGTTGTTGGGGATTTGGAATTGGTATGTATGACTACTGAAAAGATTCAAACGATCCGATAACGTATAAAAACCTCTCAAAATCGACAAAAGAGTTATCTTGATCTTCATCGAAAGGGCGTGGAATTCTATATAGGAGATCATGTGTTATTAAGAGTTGCTCCATGGAAAGGAGTTACAAGATTTGGAAAGAGAGGAAAACTTAATCCTCGATTCATCGGTCCATTTTAATCCTCGATCGAGTAGGAATCGTGGCCTATAGACTCTGCTTTACTGCCAAATATGTCTCGTGTTCATAACGTTTTTCACATATCTATATTACGTAAATATGTGAAAGACCCGAACCATATTATTGAGTTAGAACCGGACGAAATAGCGGAAGATTTGACGTATGAAGAGGTTCTGTTCAAATTTTGGATAAGAAGGAACATATTCTACGCTCCAAGGTTATACCTCAAGTCAAAGTTTTGTGGAGGAACCACGATGTTGAGGAAATGACTTGGGAGTTAGAATCAAAATGAAATCAAGGTATCCTTACCTCTTGACATACCAGTCGTACCCTAATTTCGAGGGCGAAATTTCATAAGAAGGGAGGTTGTAAGACCCCACTTTTTATAAATAAAGATGAATTTTTCTATAAATATTATTTTGAATATTATGGAATAAATTTGATATAATGTTATAGTTGTGGGTAATATTTATAAATTTTGCAAAAGTATGCAAGTTGTTATAAAATATTCGTTTGGTGGGGAATATTCTTTTTGTTAGGGAATATTCGTACAACTACTCAATCATTGGTGGACCCCACAATGAAATTATTGTTTGATTGAGAAAACGACAAAAATATTTTATAAAAATAACGACGGAGGTGTTACTGAATTAAAAGCGTTGAACTACCCGGTGGTAAAAAATACGATGTCTGGCGTGGTTGCATAGTAGCACATGGTATTGATTATTGATGCTTACGTGAGAAGTCACTCAAATGCTCAATTATCATGACGATAATTCTTTTCATTCGTATCTCTTATATTATTGATTCAATTATTGTCACAGTATCATCTGTATAATATGTTATAGTATTAAATCAATAATTGAGACGACAAGTTATAAATGATTAATAATTGTTGAAAGATTAAATATGTGTTGATTAAAAATAAAATGATTTGTGGTAATATTTATTCAATCCTTAATGTATATAAAGAGTCTGTTATATGAGACGTTTGTGGTAAGTTTGATTATTTTATGGGGGGGCCCATATGTCATCATCTAAGAGTCTCTTCGTCAATAGTAATTACCTTTGTGAATAGTAATTACCTTTGTGAATAGTATTTACCTTCGTCAATAGTATTTACCTTCGTCAATAGTAATTACCTTCGTCAATAGTAATTACCCTTGTGAATAGTAATTACCTTCGTTAATAGTAATTACCTTTACCAGACGTCGAACCACTTGTCGTTTCACATTACAGGCGTCAAACCACTTTTCTTTTCACATCATTAGTCGTCAAGCCACTTGCCTTTTCACACGACAGCTGCTAAGCTAGAAATCTTCTATAAATAGAGGCTTAGGATTCATTATTTTCACGAATTCATTCAAGCTATAGAGAGAAAAGTATAGAGAGAATAAGAGAGAAAGAAGAAGAGTATTTTGTTACAACACCGCTGCGATATTCAATCTCCTTCCAAATGTAAGGGTGTTATTCTTTCTTATTCATGAAGAAGAACTGTTGTTATTCCATTGCTTATTATTACATTGGAATAACTTTTGTATCGTGGTTTACCCTATACTTGGTGACATTCTTCTATTATTACATTGGAACATCACATGCATGTGTTTTACACCTGACTGGTTCCGCTCTTTATTATTATTCATTGGAACATCCTGCATGCATGTGTTTTACAGGACTTGTTCCGCTCTTTATTATTATTACATTGGAACATCCATGCGTGTGTTTTACAGGACACGGTTCCGCTTTTTTATTATTATTCTTGGAACATCCCGTCATGCATGTGTTTTTTACGTGGACTGGTTCCATTCTTTATTATTCATTGAACATCCTATGCATGCGTTTTTACGCCTTAATTCGGGTTCCGTTATTTATTATTCATTGGAATAACTGCGTATGCGGTCTATCGCATGCATGGTGATTTCTTTTGTTATTCTATTCTTTATTATACCCAATTGGTTAAAACTTTGACTTATACTCCATGAAATTAGTGGAATATCCTTGATATTTGCGTTTCATCCAATATCTTTTCATGGAAATATTCTTCCGATCATTCTTGAATTTTACTCTACAAAACAATGATCATGTTGATAATTTGGGCGTTAATAATTCTGGATAAAATAATTCTTGAACTTGTTTTATTGAATTCTTATATCATTGTCATCATCCTCATGTTTATATTATGTTGAAAGTTATACGTGGCAGATGGTGCATAGATGAACTTGGTATGATTATGACCGAGAGACTATTCTTTGTAATCATGGCCGTAATGTTACAAATGATGTGATAAAAATCCTCGATTAAATAGTAGTGCATTGGTGGACAGTTGTTGGCATGATCATGACCATTAATGAATACACAAATATTCTTGGCCCGTAGTGCATGAATAATTGTGGTCGTGATACTAAAGAATATCCTTGGCCGTAGTGCAGGGGTGATTCGATGATGTGGAATATTTATTAAAGCTGAGTCTCAGCTATAACAGTGATGAAAAACCTTTTAAAACCTAAAAGATAGTAGACTTTATTTTCTACTTGACTCTTTTAATGGATTACTTATTCCGCTGCAGTTAAACTGGTTGTCTATTGTATTTTATCAGTTTAACATTGTTGAAGACTATTGATAATTTATTCTGCATTATCTTAGTCATAATATTTCTTACTGGGCTAGTTGAGCTCACCCTTTCTTTCACCGTTTCTCTTGAAGAAATGAGAATATAAATTTGGACGAGTCGGAAACGAGTGATGGTCCTCAAGATAGCATTAGTAGTCCTCACTATTACGTGAAATAGTGTGATAATAATTGTAATGAGGATTTTTTTGAGTTTGTATAATATCTAGTAGAGCGATATTTGTATTTAAACTCACGGTTTATGTCGTATTGTACCACACGCATTTATGTTAATAAGTTGTATTTAAATTCTGTACCATGTAAGTGGCGACCCAAGATGGGTGATGTATACCTAATTTTGGGGGCGTCACAACAGAAGTTCTCTTCATGAAGACGAAAAAAAGAAATAATACCCCTTACCGTAAAAGATGAGTATTCCGATTGGTAGGGCGAGGATATTCTTGAAGAAAACTAGCACTACACTCAAAGCTTCTTAAAACTCTAAAGAAATACGCTCAAGATTATAGAAGAATTCTCTGAACTTCTGGTGTGGTTTTCAATTCTAACTAAGCATCTTATTTATAGGAAAATAGAAAGGATACTATATCTTGCCACTATCTGATAAAATATAATATATTCTATTTATAATCAAATAAAATAAAACTTTATAAAAAGTATTATGTTTTATATAAAAAAAAATACTATCAAAACACTATCACGAATACTTGTATGCAAAACACTATGCATAATAAAATATAATATATTCTAATTATTGTCTAATAAAACAAATAACTTTATAAAAGTATTATGTTTTATATAAAAAGTTTTTCTGTTTTATTACATTAATAATACTAATAAAACAAAATTTATATATATAATATATATATATAAACTTAGTGACTTCATAAAAAGACACCTCAATATATCTAACAACATTTATCATTATTATTATAATTCATAATATTAATCGACCGAGTTGTTCCTGGAAAGAAGAACTTTCCAATAAAGATTTCTCCTTATTATCGCATGATTAGGTGACCAAACATCTCCTTGGCGAACTTTTTAGACATCGTTAATATTACAAATAATAATATTAATAACTCATCATCTCAATTATTGATTTAATAATATATAAAATATCGACAATAATTGAATTAAATAACGTGAGATCTTATACAACAATTAATGAAGCAATAATTGAACAAAAGCGGAGTGACTTCTCACGTAAACATCAATAATCAATACCGTGTGTTACTATACAACCACGCGTATTCTTTTTTTTACTACTGAAGTAGTTCAACAGTTTTAATCAGTAAAACTTTCGTCGTTATTTTCATAAAAATATTTTTATGCGTTTTCTCAATCCGATGAATAATTTACATTATGGGGTCCACTAATAATTGTCTAGATCATTAATATTCCTCATTAAAACGAATATTCCCCAATTAATCGAATATTATATAACAACTTGTACTTTTGCAAAATTTATAAATATTACCCACAACTATAATATTATATCAAATTCATTCCATTATATTTAAAATTGATATTTATAGAAAAATCATCTTTATTAAAAAATCGGGGTCTTACAAAAGGTGTAAATAATTGATGAATTAAAAGGTGTTGATTAAATATAATTATAATATGTGATGTGTGGTAAATATTTATTCAATTTTTAATAGAGAGATTGAGCATGAAGCGTTTGTTGTAAATTTGGCTTATTTTCTATAAAACTCACAATAATTACAATCTCCTGAATACATAAGTTGGTATCAACTTGTAAATAATTAAGTGGTCCACATATGTAAGAGTAGCTAGCAAGGTAGTTTTGCTTTCAGCAAATTTTTGCTCACTTTTTAAAATTCCAAAATGATAAAATGCTAGAGGGCACACAATAATTAAAATTTTCTATAACATTTCCCTTTTCAAAGTCTGGTTGTCTCACGCAACCTTTTATTTTTCCAACTTGGCATACCAAGTTTTCCAACTGGTGTGCCAAATTTAAATTATTAGAATATTATATATATATAAAGTTATTTATTTTATTATAATATTATAATATTATAATAAAAAATTTAGGCTAACGTTTCAACTAAGCCTGCGAGTTTGTCAAACGTAGTGCGCTACTATCCCCTTATAAATAGGTTGCGAAAGACACATCAAAAATATAAAATTCTTCTACTAAAATATTGTGAGTATTTGTAGAGTATAAAAATACTCTGATTATTACAAATAGTGCAAGAATTTCTCAAGTTAATCTCCGATCTAACGATCTAGTCTCATACTAAGGTAAGAGATATCATTTTCTTTCATACTCCATATTAAGATAAGGAAGTATTATTCATTTCTACAACCTTATCATTAAATGGTTAAATTCTTGAAAATGATTAGAATATTTTTAATAGTTTGTGCCTTATCTAATATTTCACTTGAATCTTTCTATTAAATTTTAAACGTGATATTTGAGATGTGAACCTTATATTTTCTTGAATCTTATATTCTATCAATAACTCCAACCGATATCATCTTGACAATTTGGAGTATGGATAAATTAAAAAATTTTAATATTTATTCTTTATATTATTATTCTAATTATTTTTCTTCATTCATTACATCATTGTTATCTTTACTAATTATTAAGATTAAGTTGTTGTAAATGTCCTTGGTCTGGGTGCAAAGACAAGATAATTGTTGAGTATGTTCTGCCTATGTGGCAATTACACGTGGTGAAAATTCTCTTTGGCCTGGGTGCAAAGAGTAATTGTTGATTGGCATGATCATGACCATGGGTGTTACAGTTGAATATATTTGACCTGGGTGCAAAGATAAATTTTGGATTGGTATGATCATGACCATTAGTGTTATAATTGAATATACTTGGTCTAGGTGCAAAGATAAATTGATCGGCATGATTATGACCAAGAAATATTGAATGCAATGATTATGAATAGGAACTTGAGTTAGTATAAGCATGATCTTTGATGTTACATATAAATACAGGCGATGGAAGTTCTCATTGGTCGGGGTGCAAAGAGGAACTGTTGATTGATGTAACATGGATAAAATATTGACCTGAAAATTTTCAATTGGAGAAGATAGAAGATATTATTATCTGAACCATTTTGAATTGATCATTCCGCTACAATTATTTACATCAGCTACCATATGTTTTAAATATCTTATTTATGATATTCTTTACTAGGCTATTTGTGATCACCCTTTTGTTTCATATCTCCTTCCAATAAATAAGAGTGTAGCCGGGTCTAGCGGGGAGAGCGAGAGAATGGAGTGATGGTCCAAGACTGTAAAAGTTTCTCAATACATTATAAAATATTGTGACAATAATTGTATTCAGAACTTAATTTGGGTGTTAATATTGTCCGCACAATAATTGTTGTGACGACCCCAAAATAGGTCCATTCCACCCAACCCATTCTGAGTCGCCAAATACATGGTACAGAAACAACTACAACTTTATTATCACTACAATAAAACTGTGAGTTTAAATACAAATATTATCTTCTGACAATATTTATACTCAAATAAATCCTCATCACATTTATTGATACATTTTTTTCAAAATGGTGAGGACTACTAAACAACTCTCTCTAGAACCTTCATTCCATACCCCGACTAATACTTTCGCTACATTCTCGCCTCCCCGAGAAGAAAAAATGGAACAACATGGAAAAGGGTGAGCTCAACTAGCCCGAGAAAAGAATGTTATGACTAAGATAATATACAACAAATTATCGTTAGTCTTCAACGAGGAAAAATCGATAGAATATAATGAGACAACAAGTTTCGGATCAATATTATTCGCAAGGGAAATAATAATTCATAGAAGAGTTACGTAGAGAATGAAATCTACTATAATCTATGAATTTAACGGTCCATCATCAATATTTTATCCTGTAACATCAATCAATATTCATCTCAAATCAAATATTCATCTTTGCACTACTGGGCGAAAGATATTCATCAATCGGTCATGTTCATCTCAACACTGTTCATCTTTGCACTAAGGCCAAAGATATTCATCGATCGGTCGTGTTCATTTAAACACCGCTTTCATCTTTTACACTACTGAGGCCAAAGATATTCTTCAGAAATCATTCATCTTTTGCACTACTGAGCCAAAGATATTCAATAATATCATCATTTAAGGTAGAGGATGATGAAAAAATATTTTAAAGAACGAATCCAAAGAAACAAAATGTCAAGGATTAAGGATTCATACTTGGTTTTATCCACGTCCAAAAATACCTCAAAAATAATCATAGTGGTGTAAAATTCAAGAATGATCAAAACATGGATACAATCAAAGCTAGTATCCGAATAGATATTTTAGACGCGAAAGAAAAATTTTCATTTTTTGGTGAATAGTCTTAGTATTCATGAATAGTGTCAGAGTATCGTGAATAAAGGTCGTATACGTGAATAGTAACTCACACACCAAGATAGAAATTCCACAAAAAACATTTTCACACTTCATGAATAGTACTCGTGAATAGTAACTCGTGAATAGTAACTCATGAATAGTAACTCGTGAATAGTAACTCATGAATAGTAACCCCGACATGAAAAAGTTCCAAATTTGATAAAAACTTCCAACCAATATTTCAAAGATAATGATATTGAAGAAATAATATCATCCGAGAAGAAAAAATAACATCCCTTACCTCGAAGAAAGATACTTAGTTGAAACACCTGATATAGTCTTTGAAGGAACTTGCACCGCCTAACAAAACTCAAAGTATACTCAAAATACTCACAAGAATACGCTCGATAATATAGAGAGAGAAAAGAGAGAAAACTTTGTTTTTGGTGTGATTTTCAATTCTAACTTAGCCCTCTCTATTATAGGAAAATGTTAGCCTATAGAAGCGGACTTGACTTCTTACTGATGGCTTTACCTCGCTACTATTGCCACCACCACATTTGAAATAAAATTCAGCACATTTCTTCACCAACCACAAGTGGGGTCCACTCAATTCTAGAATTTTCCACCAAAATCAATTATAACCCTACTTTCCGAATCCGACACCTCTTAAAATTCATAACAAATCATTCGTGAATTTTTAACGGTTCAAAATTTGTGGACATATACTAAACTTATGTATGTATAACATACCCAAAATTACCACAATCCAACTATTCGGATTAAAAATTATAACCCATGAATATATCTCAAAACCCCCGATTTGATTTTTAATACCTCCAATCCTATAAAATACCGATAAAACACCTCAACATTAATTCCTTCATTAATAACCACATAAATAAATCCATCATTTATATTCATATAAAATAAATATTTCCTTATCATATGAATCAATAATTAATTATTCACAAATAATATTACGAATCACATTTATAATGACCAGTTGTTCCCGGAAAGAGGGGCTTTCAATAAGGATCTCTCTCTTCTGGCGCCGCAATTAGGTGACCAAACCTCTCCTTAGATGCAGAACTTTCTAGACATTGCCAATAATGTTATCTAATAATATTATTCAAATAATATGAATTATTGATCCGATAATGGGAAATATCGTGCGGTGACAATTATTGAAACAATAATAATATAAAATACCAACGCAAAGAATTATTGAATCAATAAAATAAACTATTGAGCGAGAACTCACCGTAATAATTATTGAGTAGTGCCATCTTACGTGCGAATCAATAATTCAACAATCTTGTCAATACCGTCTGGTGCATCTCTTTGTCCACCACAGCGTATTCATCGTATTTTAACCACCAAGTATTCCAACGGTCTTAATTGATATAACTACGGTCTTAACTTGTAATAACTACGCCTGCTATTTATAACCACCCAAACTTTGTCGTTTTCCTCATCCAATCTCTTTCCGTTATGGGCCCACACATGGTCACATTTGCGTAGTATTTAATATTCCCAACAGCATTAATATTCCACGACCAAACGAATATTCCCAGAGCAAAATGAATATTTTATAACCACTTGCTTATTTTGAAATATTTGCGTATTTAACCCTTAACTATCCACATTAATCAAATCAACCCTTACTATTTCAAGATAATAAATAAAGGAAATTCCTTTTATTTAAAAAAATTTCGGGGTCTTACAACCTCCCTCCTTATGAAATTTAGTCCTCGAAATTGACGTAAAATACACAGTGTTTGAAAAGGTAAAGATACCTCGCTTTCATTTTCGTTTCCAACTCCCGGTCATTTCCTCAATAGCATGGTTTCTCCACAAAACTTTAACTTGTGGTATGACCTTTCATGGCGTAGGACATGCTCCTTCCTATCCAAAATCTTGACAGTACCTCTTCATACATTAAGTCTTCTATTATCTCGTCCTGGGTTCTAACTCTATAACGTGGTTCGGTCGTCCACATATTTACGTAACATCGATCGTGAAAAACGTTATGAACACGCGTCGTACTTGGTGGTAAAACGAGTCTATAGGCCACGGTTCCTATTCGATCGAGAATTTCAAATGGATTAATAAATCGAAGGTTTGAGCTTTCCTCACCTCACCGATTCTCGCTTTTAAAATAACAACTTCGCACCTCCTTCTTCAAATTCATCATCTCCGATTGTGTAGCTTGAATGACTTTAACTTTATCGATTAAAGTCGATTATACTCGTATATCATCACGTGCTCAGTATATCATCACGTGGGTACCTAGAGTTTTCATCTCCATCTCTATTATTTGTATATTATACTGAAAATGATTCTTTGACAATATTGTACTCGTACTTGTATACGATCTTCTACTCAACACGTCGGCTACCACGTTCGCTTTTCCGGGATGGCATGGTCGAACATATCTTTGAAATGAGTCTCCTCTTGAGTTCTTGAAGCTCTTCCCACATTCCTTGCTCCATTCGAATTTTGTATCTCTACGAGTTAAGTCATGCGTTAATGGAATAGCGATTCGAGAATATCCTTCAACGAATCTCCGATAATAACCAACTAAGCCTAAAAAGCTACGTATTTCGATTCTGACTTAGGTTGTTCTCAATCGCGACTCATATCTCAACCTTGGATAGCACGTCACAATGACACCTATCGATTTACTATCGCATCGAATATGGCGTCCCTACAGAGAGTTCGGCTTAGGTGAATTCCACAAAGGAAGTCACAAGATAAAGGCTCGTGTACCAAATTCTATAGTTGAATTTTTAACTCACGAAGTTCAATAGGAGCCATTCGATATGAGATTTTAGAAATGAGTTTTGTCTGGGTTCAAAGTCGATACAAAATTTAATATCGATCTTTGGGAGTAAGCCAATAAATTCTTCAGAAATACGTCAGAAAAATCAACAACAACAAGAATATTATTCAAATCGGCGTGTCTTTATTCAAATCCATAACATGGACTAAGAAAACTTGACATCCGTAATAAACGAATGACTTCATGGCTTGATATGAAAATGTTTGACTACAATGGTTTGATTGCTTGAGTTCGAATAACAAAGTTGCTTAGGAATATGAAAACTAACAACCTTACAAACGCAATCAATTTTGGCGTGATGAGTAGTTAACCTTAAAATCACATAAAAGCAAATATCTCTATAGAAATAAGGTTAACGGTGTAATGTGATAGTGCCAACTTGAATCAAGCAAGATTTTTAAACAACGGATGTAATGAAAGTTTCTCCTAATGGAGTCTCCACAGATAGGTCAAAGTTTAATTTCTCCGTAGTCAAGTTCAAACGTTGAGCGCAAGCAAGAGAGATAAAGAATGGGTAGAACCCAGGTATCTAGTAAGGTATAAACTTCGCAAGAATTTATAATTAACTAACCCGTGCTAACTTCGTTCGGGTTCCTCGCATTTTGACCGGTCACGACAAACGCTCTTCCAAGAACCGTTGACTTTGACTTTTCTGGGACATCCTTTTGAGTCACCATTCCATTGATGGGTTTCGACATCGTCTGATCTCGGCGATATGTCCTTCTTTTCCACAATTATAGCATACCTTGAATTGTTGTGGGCGGTTTGAGTGATATGTCCCTCTTTCCGCATTTGTAACATACTGACCGGGTGGTCTTTCTCCTCCTTGGAACCGGGCCATACTCTTGGCGGCGCCTTCACATGGTCGTTGTTGAATCTCCTCTTTTAAAATCTCCTCCCACTCGCTTCTTCTATTTTCATGGCCACGATTACCACCAGAGTGGTTCTGCCTTTGTCCGTATTCTTCTTTCTCCACTTGGTTATCGTTATTCGATGACTACTATCTTTGGTATGATCCTGGTTATGGTCCCTCGGTTGAACGTACTTTCGTTATCTCGCTCTAACAATCGAGCCCCTGCTTACAACATCTGAATAGAGAGAAAATTTATGAGAAATGAGATCTTGGCGTATCTTGGGTTTCAAACCTCTCGAAACATCCGCGTCATACGCTCCTCATTCTCCACCAAATGAGGTGCAAACACGGATAACTCATGAAACTTCGCCTCGTCTTTGGGATACCGTCGTATTATTCTGCTCGAGTCTAATAAACTCCACTTCCTTCATATAGCGAATACTTTCGGGGAAGTACTTGTCATTGAACTGTTTCAAACGCGTCTCCCATGACATCTTTGAGTGCGGTGGGATGGAGTACGCTTCACGATTTCCCACCGATGTCTGCCTCACCACGGAACATAAAAGTAGCGAATGGAACTTTCTGTTCCTCCGTACATCCCAAGACATCGAATATCTTGGTAATTTGCTTGACCCGTGTTTCCGCCGTGATCGGATCTCGCTTTCCCAGTCGTGGTCCCAACTCTTTGAATCTGCTTGGTTTGTGACCACCCGTGAATCTGCTATCATCTCCTCCTCAGTATTTTGAACACGAGTCTCCTCGTCGATTTTGCATGAACTGCAAAAAGTTTCTAAACATCCCCTCGTTCATCATCTGCTCGTTGGTGTTATTCACGGGAGGTACATTGCCACTGTTGCACGCTTCTCCTCGTTGTTAAGTACAGGCATCTCCACGGTCTCATTACACCCACTATTAATTTTCTCGATTGACATTCTCAATTCTTGTCATAAAACAAGGGTTAATTAAGGAAATCAATCACATAATATCCCTATATACTTGACCAACTAACAAATAAGCTTAGGTAGGACACACTTGTGAAAGGATTTACCGTCTCTCCCTCCTAGTTCTATTCCCCGATCTCCGCCAGAGATCATATCCCTAAGCTCGATACCAACCGTGGCGACCCCAAAATAGGTCCATTCCACCCAACCCATTCTGAGTCGCCAAATACATGATGCGAAACAACTACAACTTTATTATCACAACAATAAAGCTGTGAGTTTAAATACAAATATTATCTTCTGACAATATTTATACTCAAATAAATCCTCATCACATTTATTGATACATTTTTTTTCAAAAATGGTGAGGACTACTAAACAACTCTCTCTAGAACCTTCATTCCATACCCCCGACTAGTACTCGCTACATTCTCGCCTCCCGAGAAGAAAAATGGAACAACATGGAAAAGGGTGAGCTCAACTAGCCCAAGAAGAATGTTTATGACTAAGATAATATACAACAAATTATCGTTAGTCTTCAACAGGAAAAAATCGATAGAATATAATGAGATGACAAGTTTCGGATCAATATTCGCAGCGAAATAATAATTCATAGAAGAGTTACGTAGAGAATGAAATCTACTATAATCTATGAATTTAACGATCCATCATCAATATTTTATCCTCGTAACATCAATCAATATTCATCTCAAATCAAATATTCATCTTTGCACTACAGGAGCCAAAGATATTCATCAATCGGTCGTGTTCATCTCAACACTGTTCATCTTTGCACTAAGGCGAAAGATATTCATCGATCGGTCGTGTTCATTTAAACACCTGCTTTCATCTTTTGCACTACAGGCCAAAGATATTCTTGAAAATCATTCATCTTTGCACTACTGAGGCCAAAGATATTCAATAATATCATCATTTAAGACCGAGGATGATGAAAAAATATTTTTAAAGAAACGAATCCAAAGAAACAAAATGTCAAGGATTAAGGATTCATACTTGGTTTTATCCACGTCCAAAAATACCTCAAAAATAATCATAGTGGTGTAAAATTCAAGAATGATCAAAACATGGATACAATCAAAGCTAGTATCCGGAATAGATATTTTAGGCGAAAAGAAAAATTTTCATTTTTAATTGAATAGTCTTAAATATTAAATGAATAGTCTTAGTATATATCGTGAATAGTCTTGAGTATCGTGAATAGTAACTCACACCAAAAAGATAGAAATTCCACAAAAAAATATTTTCACGCTTCATGAATAGTACTTTAATGAATAGTAACTCGTGAATAGTAACTCATGAATAGTAACTCGTGAATAGTAACTCATGAATAGTAACCCCGAGCATGAAAAAGTTCCAAATTTGATAAAAACTTCCAACCAATATTTCAAAGATAATGATATTGAAGAAATAATATCATCCGAGAAGAAAATAACATCCCTTACCTCGAAAAGGCAGTGATTTAGTTGAAACACCTGATATAGTCTTTGAAGGAACTTGCACTGTCTAACAAAACTCAAAGTATACTCAAAATACTCACAAGAATACGCTCGATAATATAGAGAGAGAAGAGAAAACTTTGTTTACGGTGTGATTTTCAATTCTAACTTAGCCTTCTATTTATAGGAAAATGTTAGCCGTAAAGCGAGACTTGACTGCTACACGATGGCTTTACTCGCTACTATTGCCACCCACCACATTTGAAATAAAATTCAGCACATTTCTTCACCAACCACAAGTGGGGTCCACTCAATTCTAGAATTTTCCACCAAAATCAATTATAACCCTACTTTCCCGAATCCGACACCTCTTAAAATTCATAACAAATCATTCGTGAATTTTTAACGGTTCAAAATTTGTGGACATATACTAAACTTATGTATGTATAACATACCCAAAAATTACCACAATCCAACGGTCGGATTAAAAATTATAACCCCATGATATATATCTCAAACCCCGATTTGATTTTTAATACCTCCAATCCTATAAAATCTTGATAAAACACCTCAACATTAATTCCTTCATTAATAACCACATAAATAAATCCATCATTTATATTCATATAAAATAAATATTTCCTTATCATATGAATCAATAATTAATTATTCACAAATAATATTACGAAATCACATTTATAATGACAACCAGTTGTTCCCAGGGAAGAGGGGCTTTCGATAAGGATCTCTCCTTCTTGGCCAGCATTGATTAGGTGACCAAACCTCTCCTTGAGCGAGAACTTTCTAGACATTGCCAATAATGTTATCTAATAATATTATTCAAATAATATGAATTATTGATCCGATAATGGGAAATCTTGCGATGACAATTATTGAAACAATAATAATATAAAATACCAACGCAAACAATTATTGAATCAATAAAATAAACTATTGAGCGATAACTCACGTAATAATTATTGAGTAGTGCCATCTTACGTGCGAATCAATAATTCAACAATCTTGTCTTGAATCTGGTATTAACACTTTGTCCACGACCACAGCGTATTACTATTTTTAACCACCGGTATTCCAATGATCTTAATTCAGAATAACTACGGTCTTAATTGTAATAACTACGCCAGCCGTTATTTATAACCACCCAAACTTTGTCGTTTTCCTCATCCAATCTCTTTCAGTTATGGGCCCACACATGGTCATTTGGCAGGTATTTAATATTCCCCGACAAAAGCGATCTAATATTCCACGACCAAACGAATATTCCCCAAACAAAATGAATATTTTATAACCACTTGCTTATTTTGAAATATTTATGTATTTAACCCTTAACTATCCACATTAATCAAATCAACCCTTACTATTTCAAGATAATAAATAAAGGAAATTCCTTTTTATTTAAAAAAATTTCGGGGTCTTACAATTGTACTGAGAACTTAAAATATGTGTATTGTTGTATGTTCATGGCATTTTAATAATTGATTTTGGTGAAGAGAATTTGTGTTTGTAATATGTATTTTGACGATTCAAATTGGGTGATATAGACCCGAATTTGAAAACGTCACATATCTTTTTAAGTTTGAACTTAAAATGTTATTCGGAATATAAATTGTGTGGATAATATAAAATCAAATATAACTTTTCAAAACAATATTTTAAAATTTTAATATTGATTTCCATTCATTTAAATTTAAATATCAATAACTTTTAACAATTACTAGCACATTTTAGATAATTTTTTATTTTCAAAGTATATTTTTATGTTAGATGAATAAATACCCTTGCGAATAAAGCTTGAATCACAAAAAGTAAAATTTGGCTTTTATTTTTATTTTTAAGCAATCTCTAAAGATGCTCAAGTTAAATTAGCAAAAAATAATAATAATTTAAATTTTTAAAAAAAAAAAGAGAAAAACGAACAAGCAAACAGATGAGAAAGAAAGTTTATTGGAAATACTATGAAATTGCCTAAAATTTTAAAATGATTGTCAGGCATCAAGCTAGTGGATTAGTAAGAATAAACTTAGTTTTCTTAGCAACAATGTGCCAAGGTGAAATCTGAGAAAAATTATCCAGCAATTCTAACAATATTTTAGTTAAATTCAGGTTCTTAATTGATTTCAATCCAAAAATATCACTACCCGGTAATTCTAACCCTCATAACAAGCATAAATAACTCTGATTATAAATAAAAATGTTTATTTTATAGCATGTTGTCCCAAAAAACAAAGAACTTTTAACATTCGAACAGGTAGCCGATGAAATGTAATAAAGGCCCAAGATGATACATTACTCACATTAATGATTAGAATCTCATATCTACTGCACCCAACTCTCACGATATTTCATTTATAAAGAAAGCGCAATATATTTAGTTCGGGAGAGCAACAAGTTTAAGAAAAAAAGTTAGTTAAGCCTGCAAAAAGCTTGCGTACTTGGCACCAAGGAAAAGCGTTTGTATGCAGAGGAAGGCATTCTTGGTAACCTCTGTTCATCAATTTTGTAAGAGCCCAACTTGTTATGAATAAAAATTTAATTTTTTTTAAATGTTAGTTTGAATAATAAGATGTGACTTGATATAATGTTATAGTTATGGGTGATATGTGCAAATTTTACAAAGTAAGCAAGTTGTCATAAAATATTCATTTGGTCGGAGAATATTTTTTTGTCGGGAAATATCCGTCTGTGTGACACGTCATTAGTGGACCTACCTCTGGCGGAATGCTTGACGGATATAAAAGCGGCGAAATAACTTTTTTATAAAAATAAAGGTAAAACTTTTACCGTTAACTGTTAAAATACCCAATGATAAAAGTTTAGTAATACGTGTTGTTCAAGAAGATGCTATGATTGCGGTATTACCGATATCTCTGATTATTGATGCTTACGTAAGAAGTCACCCAGTCACATTCAATAATTGCCACAGTAGTTGCTGCATAATATCTCATATTATTGATTTTATTATTGTCACAGTATCATCTGCATAATATTTTATATTATTAAATCAATAATTGAGATGACACAATTATTCATATTATTATTTGCATTAGTGACGATGTCTAGAAAGTTCTGTCGAGGAAAGGGATTAGGTTATTTAATTGCACGCCAAAAAGAAAAAATCCTTATCGAAAAGCCCCTCTTTTTTGGGAATCGTGTGTGGTTGTCAATTTTGTGAATTATAATATTAAATGATGAATAATTGTTGAAAGATTAAAAATATATTGATTGAAGATAAATGATTTGTGGTAAATATTTATTCAATTTTTGATATAAATAGAGGGGTTTGTTATAATGCGTTTGTTATAAGTTTGGCTTATTATTCCATGAGGAGATGTACTGATTTTTCAGACCGTTGGTTGAAGTTATAATAGTAAATCAATATGGACCACTAGTTGAGAGTTATAATAGTAAATCAATATGGACCGCTGGTTGAAAGTTATAATAGTAAATTAGTATGGGTCGTTGTTTTAAGTTTTTAATATTAAATCAATATGGACCGTCCGTTTAATAGTAAATCAATCTAGACCGTTCAGGAATTAATTACTATTTAGTTCATTCTCCTATAAATAGAAGCTCATTCCTTCATTATTTCTTATGAATTCATTGAAACTCTAAAGAGAGAAACTATAGAGAGAAAGAAGAAGAGTATTCCGCTGCTTCACTATTGAAGTATCCAATCTTCTACTAGAGTAAGGGGTATTATTTCTTTCGTATTCGTAAATGAAGTTATTTTCTTCATATTTATAAGGATTGTCATTTTATTCTTTATTAATCTACGGGAGTAACCTGTCTACGCGGATTACTGCATGCATGGTGAATGACTCTTCGTATCCATTCTTTATTAATCTGCGGGAGTAACCTGTCTACGCGGATTACCGCAAGCATGGTGAATGACCCTTCGTATTCATTCTTTATTAATCTGCGGGAGTAACCTGTCTATGTGGATTACCACATGCATGGTGAATAATCCTTCGTATTTATTCTTTATTAAATTATGGAAATGATCTGTCTACGCGAATTACAGCATGATGGGTGAAAATCCAGTTGCAATTTTGTATATTCTTTTATACTCGTATGAGATGTCATTTATTTTGTACTCATCAAGAGATATTTTCTTCTTTCGTATTTCTCCATTTATGGTACAAATTTATTGTTTGTTTCCATAACCTTATTATTAAATGGTGAAAATCCTTGAAATTAGTGAAATATTCTTAATAGTTTGTGCTTCATCTAGTATCATTCCACTATTGGTCTGAACTTTCTTATTAAATGACGGGATACTATTTATGTCGGGATACTATTCATTTGGAATACTATTCATTCAGGATACTATTCACTCGGGGTATTATTTATTCGGGGTACTTTGCATGACGAGGTACTATTCATTTGATACTATTCATTCAGATACTATTCAAGACAAAAATGCTTTCTTTCTGTCCAAATTATTTTTGATACACGAATATCATTCTTGAATTTTACTCCACAATTAATTATCATGTTGATAATTTGGACATTCTTGAACTCTGGATAAATTGAATTATAAATTTCTAATATTTATCCTTGATCTTACTTGATTGATTCCTTATATCATTGTCATCATCCTCATGCTTATGTTGTGATAAAAGTCATCTTTGGTCGTAGTGCATAGATGGACTGTTGATTGGTATAATTATGATCAGGAATTGTGTATTGGTATAATCATGACCTGTAATGTTATAGACAAATGATGTGGTGAAAGTCCTCTTTCACCCATAGTGCATAGATGGACAGTTGTTTGGCTTGATCATGACCACTAGTGATACTAACGAATATCCTTGGCCTGTAGTGCATGGATAATTCGGTGATGTGGATTATTTATTTAGTTGTGTTACATGGATAAAATATTGATGATGAATTTTTAAATCATAGAAGATAGTAAACATCATTCTCTACTTGACTCTTCTAATGGATTGTTGTTTTCGCTGCAGTTGTTGATCTAAAACGTGTTATCTATTGTATTCTACCAAATTTTTCCTTGTTGAGGGCTAAAGATAATTTGTTCTACATTATCTTAGTCATAATATTTTTTACTGGGCTAGTTGAGCTCACCCTTTTCCTTTTGGTTCCATTGTTCTTCTCAGGAGGCGAGAATGTAGTTGGGACTAGTCGGGGAGTGGAAAGTGGTCCAAGATGGTTATTTTAGTAATCCTCACTATTTTGTAAAATAGTGTGATAATAATTGTAATGAGAATTTTATTTGAGTTTGGATATTGTTTACGAGATAATATTTATATTAAAACTCTCAACATTGTGTTGTCGTATTTTGCACGAGAGTTGTATAATTGAAGTTTGTATTTGATTTCTGTACCGTATATCTGGCGACTCAGAATGGGTTGTATGGACCTATTCTGGGGGTGTTAAAAAATTTATCACCCGTTCCTTTTCTTTCAAGTCAGTCACTATACTCCGACCAGCAAGATGGTACTGAATGAATTGTGATAGATCAAAGCAAGCAACAACAAGCGACCTTGGATCTCCGGATTTGTCCAAAATTATAATAAGTACCCTTAAGATCAATTGCAGCACATTGAATATTATCTTTGCACCCTTAAGATCTATTCACCGGATTTCTCTGAAGCTCTTTATCCTTGGTGCTTAGCAGCTTTGAACGATCTCATAATTTTAGACTTGTGTTCTTCATTTTAACTGGTTGATTTTGAACGTTCATGATGAATCGTATAGTATTACTCTGAGATTTTTCTTCTGATTTTCCACTATTATGTCATCTTCATCAACTACATGGCTTCTTTGTATTTGATTCTTCAGTTCTGCCATGTCCTCTATTTTCTTGGTTCTGCGACTCTGTATCATCTTCTCCAGAGCTTCTCTAGCTCTTCTGATCTCTGGCTCTATGGCTCTGACCTTGATGTATTCTCATCAGCGTCTTGTGATCTGATGATGTGTTGCCAAGATTATCTTGTTGATCTCCTTTTCTTTATGGCTTAGCAACGATGAACATTTCTCTGTTCGTAGAGTTTTCCTTACTCTACGTTCTCTCTCGTTCAACTTGATGTTCATCGTTTGATGATGATTCTTCTTATATGTGGAAGTGTAGTATGTAACATCATCATCATCTTTCTTTGAATGAAACTGCCTTTTATACTTCTCTAAAATCTTCCCATTGAGAAGCATCCATTGGAGCATTTAATGCATAGTTACTTTGATATCTCCGATGTTGACTTTCTGAGGTTCTATGTCCGTGTACTTTCTGACTTAAGACTTGTCACATTAGTTAGTATCTTTTTTGATATTTCAGACAACTTGCTTTTAGCTAACTAACCGTTGGATATATCTTTATTTTATTCTAGGAATATCTTCTGATGCCTTGAGATCATCATCTTCCAACGTTCCATTTGTCAGTCCAATTATCAGACCTGATATGAGCTCTATGACCTGTTGTTGTTGCAAAAGTTATAGGATTGAGCCTTACGATCGTTCACTATCAAGATTGTAAAGTCCTATTAATTCACTTTATTTCGTTCAGTGTCTGCTTGGAGTATCCTATGATCACTCTTTGCTGAGCAATCTTTACTCTGTTATCCATTGATTCATTTAGCAGATTAACAGTTCTTGCTAGATGATGTTTAACAGCTTTTTCAACTTCTTGTGAAGCTCTATATTAGTCTAATGGCTTTGAGATCATTTACTTCTTTTGCGAGCTAATTTTCTGTCTACAAAATGGAGTGAATTTTGCAATCGTCTTATGCTCTGTAGACACGATTTTTCTCTGTGGAGATGAGCCTTGCATCTTTGAGATTATGTGTTCACTTTACGAACTGAATATTTGTTTGTGAACTTCTTCTATCTTCTGATGTTGTACGAACATGGTTTACCCTGTTGAGTATCGTCATATTGTGAACTTGTAGAGTGACTTTACGATCATGAATTCCTATCATCTATACATCAGATTAGCTTTAATAAGATCTATTAAACCCCCCCCCCCCCTTCTAGATCCATTTTGCGCCTTTGGAAAATAAAACATTCTTTTTTCGTAGCTCAACGAGAACAACAAGTCGTCATTTTCATAGTCTTAAGAGTAATAATATCATTGGAAGAATTTTTTTTAATACTGATTATGTTTAATGACTTTTTAGTATGGTATAACAATAACTTTTTAGAAGTAGTTTTTGTTTAGCATTTATTTGGATATTTGTATTTGATTATGAAATTTTTTTCTTTGATTAAATTTATCTTGCATATTTTTATTCATGGTTTAATAGTTATAATTAATAGAAGGGTAAATTTGTAATAGTGATATTTTTTTCTTTTTATTGGAACTCAAAAATGCAAGAAAAGGAAAAAAATTATTTTTTATTCTTTTCTATTAAAAACTCAGAAACAACACAAAGGAAAACTTCAAGTTTTCTATTCTTTTCTTTTCTGTTCTAATTTAAGTTTTATATTCGTTTCTTTTCGGTCCAAAACTCATAAACAGAGTCTAGGGATCGATTTTCATTGTGGTTACCGAATCATTTTTGTTATAAATGCATTATTATACTCGAAAAAGATTACGAATTGGTTATTACTTAACATTCCATCCAAAAAATGAACAAAAATGTTGATTAAACTAATGGTTAACATGTGTTAATTATATGGCAAATGAGATCCTAATCAGTAATCACCTTTAGGAAAAATAAAATAAAAAAAATAACCCAATTAAAAAGAAAACAAAACAAAAAAAATAAAAACAACTTGCAAACTCAAGATACCATGTTTACCATTGTTGTCCACCATTGTCGTCCACATCTTCTAATGTTACCACCTGGAAGTCTTCTTCCTCACTAACGTAACACACCATTGCATCACCACTCACCTCACATAAAAAATTAATTGATCACCACCCCTCATAACTAGTTAACCGTTCAAACTTCAAACCATGTTGAGTGACCATCGATTCACCTCCTAACACCACCAATCCTAAATAACAACCTTCAAACACAAATCAATTACTGTATAGAAGGGCATCAAGTACTGTAGTCAAGCCATACTCAGATTCGAAATGGCACTCAATGCAATTACGTAATATATGTCTCTGCAGGTTTATAATTACAGAAGGAAACATTAATACGATTGAAGGAGAAATATGATCCATGTAGAGATATACTTACACGAAAACGAAAATTAAATCGTACCTCTTAAAGCGTGATATATAACTTTTGGTGCAGACATATTTATGCAATTGGTTGTTCGAGAATGGAGCTCAAATCCACGATTCGTAACAGTTAGTTTTTCTTTGTATTGAGAGAGGATACTGATATTAGGTTTTTTGGGCCAACTGATTAATCGTGATGTACTGAGGGAGAGGAGACGTGAGTCTTATAGGCAGAAGTAGATGAACCACTTCCCTACAATGTCTCTAACTCTCCAACTCTCAGTTACGTAAATATTTAGTCAATCACATAGACTGACTAATAAACCAAATGGGTCGGACCCTCCATGTGCGCCCCCATTTGGATATCAAAAATCCAACAATGATTAATAGTGATATCTGACAGAACAATTTAAACTTTACCTATATGAGATTTTGACAGAATTCCGATAAAAAAGCTAGGGAAGAACATTAATGTATGGCTGAGATGCGATGAGAGAAAGAGAGAGTGGATGAATAGTTTATATTTTTCATTAAATATTTAACTTTTATTTTCACAAACCAGATCCATTGCACAAACTTACCAACCTCTTATCAAAACGGTGGAGACATATTTGGTATTCCTTCCTAGATCTATCTCGACTTCACCACCGTCAAACCAATCAAAAAATCTGTAATAACTAGTATTTATTCTCCATCATGCCATAATAAAGGAATGTGTTGGGAGATTGAATATTTAAAATTTGATGTTGAAAGTAAATATTCATGATTATATGTAAAGTTCTTCAAGGAACACATGTACAAGGACTTAGTGGTAGATCAAACTTGTTAGGTTGATCTGAGCTTTAATGTTTATCATTTATGTAAATGAATGTATAGAAGAAAAGATCAAAGATGTTAGGTTGATCTATATCTTGAGATGTAATAGATAGGCTTCAACTGAATCGTAGTCCATCGAGATGATCAAGAGATTGCAGAAGACAAGGCTGAAACGTAGAGCATCAAGGATCGTAGTGTATCTGCTTTGAAGGGCCTCTCCGAAATCGTAGAGTGGTCCAAACACTTGCCAAGCCAAATCAGAGGTTGTAGTGTGCTCTCGAAAGCTTAGAGTCTGCAAGTCAAGTAAGTGAAGATCGTAGTGTACCAGTCCTTAAAAGAAATCGTAGTGTTCTCGTTTAGCAGTATCAGATCAAGCACCAAGGTGGCAAGACACCACGATCAGAATCGTAGAGCTTCATCTATCTGTGTCAGAAGCTTCGAGCCTCGTCTATTTATTTAAAGATAAATCACAAAAAATATGGAATGAGCTATAGACGTTGAAGTCCTCGAGAGTCCCAATGACACAACAGTCATCCTTAGTATATAACAAAGAAACGTATTGAAGAAGCTAAGGAAAGTACTACGGGCCAGCAGAAAACACCTTTTCAGGGGTTAGGTGAAACAGAAGTCTGTTGTGTCAGTGGGCCAGTCTGGTAATCAGAAGTTGTGCAAAAATTCTCCATCAAAGGTCAAAAATGTCAAATGCATTTAATGCTTCAACGGGTGTCTTCAACGAATACATTTCAAAGACATTATATATACAAAGCTTCAGCAGATGAAAGATTCAAACAAGTACTGAACAAAAACGCTAAAGAACACTTAACGCTCAACTCTACGATCTGAAAAAGAAAGTTTGCTCAGCTACTCAGTTCTTTCGAACTCAAGCTTAACGACAACTGAGTAGCACCATTCAAGAACTCAACTACCATCAAGTGAAGTAAGAAGTTCCAAGTCAGAAGGACTTGAAGAGTTCTAAGTGAACTGAGAAGTACCAAGTCTGCTGGACTTGAAGAGTTCAATAGTGAACTAAGAAGTTCCAAGATTGCTGATTTTGAAGGAATCTGTGAGATTCAAAAGTTGTAAAGATATCCTTAGTGGATTTCCTACTCGAGGAGTAGAAGAGTGGACTAGGAGCTTTGAATGCTCTGAACCACTTAAAATATCTGTGTCTCCTATATTCTTGTCATAACTGCTATAACTGCCATAACTGCTTTACTCCTATTAATTCATTATATCTTGAAGGGAAAACAAACAAATCTTAATTCCGATGTGTTTAAATCATTATCAAAACTAATAAGTATTTTGATTAAAAGAAATTTTAAAATATCTATTCAACCCCCCTTCTAGATAACTATTGTGCCTCTGGGAACTAACAATTGGTATCAAAGAAGGTTCTATCAAATAGCCTACAAAGCTTAAGTAGATCCAATGGCACATCTGATAAGCGAATCAAAGACTGGAGGAGGCAGCAAGCCACCTATGTGTAACAAAGATAAATTTGTCAACTGGAAAGTTCGTATGCAAGCCTACATGGATTCAATAGATGAAGATCTATTTGAAACTGTTCAAAATGGACCCTACATTCCTACCAAGCTTGCTCTACTACATTTACCCAAACAAAATTTCAGATCAAGGTCGAAGAAGAATGGATCGACAACGAAAGAAAAGATAGGCATCGACTCGACAAAAAGGCCAAGAACATTTTGTTCCAATCTTTAAAAGATGACCTGTTTGAGAATGTGGTCAATAGCAAAATAGCAAAAGAAGTATGGGAAGCATTGCTCATCATGCATGAAGGAACAGAAGAAGTCAGAGAAAACAAGCATCTCTCCCGACTCGGCAATATGAAATGTTTACAAGTTCGAGGAAAAATGTCACTTCCATTCAATTTAACTGAAATAAAAGTTCATGAGTATTCAATTTTTCTATTTTGGTAAATAGTTATAGTAAAAAATGCGATAAAAAATCTGGCGTGGTTGCATAGTAGCGCGGTATTGATTATTGATGCTTACGTGAGAAGTCACTCGGTTATACTCGAATTATTACTACGATAATTGTTTGCATCATATCTCTCGTATTATTGATTCAATTATTGTCATAGTATCATCGCATAATATTTTATATATTATTAAATCAATAATTGAGACGACAAAGTTATTCATATTATTATTTGCAATATTGACAATGTCTAGAAGTTACATCGAGGAGAGGTTTGGTCACTAATTGCGCGGCTTGATAAGGAGAAATCCTTATCGAAAAGCCCCTCTTTCACAGGAGCGACACAGTTGTTAAATATTGTGAGTTATAATATTAATGATGAATGTTATTAAAAATAGAATTTGAGTTCGGAGTTGAATTTGGAGACCTTGGACGTGATATTTGAGTCGAGAAATGATGAAATTAGTAGAAATAGACTATAAACACAAAATTTGTTGGGGTTGACTTTTGGTCAAAAAATCAATAGTTGACTTTTTCGAAAAAGTCAAACTTTAAAATTTCAAAAATGAAATTTTTGAAAAAATATTTCCATTGTGTTGGGATTGTTAGTGTTAGTGGAAATCGACATTTATTTCGATAATAATTGATGTATGGAGGTTATATTGATCGATCGGGTAATTAATCGGATAAATGAGCAATTAATTGCTATTAATTCACATGATTATAACTATTTGTTCACATGTGTGTACTATTGATTCACATTCATTTACTATTAGGGAGTTGGTGCAAGATTGATAATACTTGCATGACTAAGTTAAAAATGGAGGTATAGATGGAAGTCTTATCTTTGTAATTAGTATTTTCACATGATTATAACTATTAATCACATGAATGAACTATTAATTCACATGATTTACTATTAGGGGAGGTGGTGCAAGTTTGATAATACTTGCGGGACTAAATTAAAAATGAAAAGAAAAGTTGAAGGTATTATCTTTGTAATATTTTGAGCCCCAAAGCGTGCGATTATCGAAACTATATTTTCTATAAATAGAAGCTCATTCTTCCTTCATTTCTCACCAATTCACTAAAGCTATAGAGCAATTATTATAGAGAGAAATTATAGAGAAAAGAAGAAGAAAGTCTGCTACCTCACTATTCCAATATCCGATTTTCTTTTTTTAAGGGTATTATTCTTTATATTATTTCTTTAGAGTTATTTTTTTTAGATTCATGAAGAGCTATTGTTATTCCATTCCTTATTATTATGTTGGAATAACTTTGTCATATGCAAAATCTTTGCATACATGGTGAAATTCTTCATTATTCCATTCTTTATTATTACATTGGAATATCACATGCATTATGCATTGGATTATCGCATGCGTGATTGAATTCTTATTATTCCATTCTTTATTATTACATTGGAATATCATACATTGCGTTCGGATTCTGCGTGACACAGTTCCATTCTTTATTATTACATTTGAATAACATTTATCGCATGCTTGGTGAATTCATTTGTTATTCCATTCTTTATTATTACATTGGAATATCACATGCATGCGATTCTGGACTGGTTCCATTCTTTATTATTACATTGGGAATAACTTTTATGCATGCGATCTATCGCATGCATGGTGAATTCTTACATTATTCCATTCTTTATTATTACATTGGAATAACACATCTATGTGGATTACCGCATGCATGGTGAATGATCCTTTGTATTCATTCCTTATTAAATTGTAGAAATGATGCATCTCGTGGATTACTGCATGTGCGGGTGAAAATCCATTTGCGGTTTAAATAATTTTTCGACCCTCAAAAATTCTAGGAAAAATTTGAAATGATAATTTGATGAGTTTTCTATATTGTGTCCAAAGATGGCGATTTTTGGATGTATAGATTAAAAGTTATGGATTTTATGGGAAAAGACTATTTTAAAAGTAAACCCTTATAACTCCTTGTGGTTAACTCCAAAATTGGTGAAATTTTTATTGGGAGTACATGTATATAACAGGAGTATACCCTGTAAATTTCGAAATTTTTGGACAAAAATACAATTTATGATAAATGTCTAAATATTCAGCGATTTTGGCCATATGAAAAATAGTAAATGAATTTTAAAATTTTGAGAAAAATATATATTTCAATATGGGACTATATTACGCTAAATCCCGAGAAAAAAATATTTTTGGGATTGATTTGGTATTTTTCATGAAAATGAACTAGTTATGAGTAAATGAATTAAATATGTTATGTGAAGTAACAAAATTGGAAAATATAGATTTTATGGCTTGGGAATCCTATATAGGGTATATCTGATTTTTGATGAGGATTTGATCATTGGTGATGAAATCTTATGAGTATGACATTTTGAATGATTAAAATGCATTATTTGGTAAAGTGTAAACAATTGAAATAAATTGTTTATAAGTTTAAGAAGTGATTAAAATATTGTTATAATATTAATAATATTAGATTATGAGTTTATTAAGTGATTGATAATATTTGGATAAATTTAAAGTCTTTAATATTTATCCTTGTTTTCGTTTTATGCTTATGCTTATATCATCATCATCATCATCCTATATATGATGATGTAAATCTTTATATTGTGATGAAAGTGATCTTTGGTTTTACGTTGTATATCTTTGGCTTACGTGCAAAGATGGATTTTATTGATTATTAGTTTTTATAGTTGTATATCTTTGGCTTACGTGCAAAGATGGACCGTTGATTATTGGTTTTACGATTGTATATCTTTGGCTTACGTGCAAAGATGAATTATTGATTGATGAGTGCGAAGATGGATGAACTTTGGCTTATATTTTGGCTTATGTGCATAGATGAACTGTTTATTGGTATGATTATGACCGAGGATCATTCGGTATAATCATGACCCGTAATGTTATAGATGATGTGGTAAAAGTCCTCATTGGCCCGTAGTGCATTGATGGGCGAGTTATTGGTATGATTATAACCGAGGGATTATTCGGTATAATCATGACCATTGATGATTACATGAATATCCTTGGTAGTAGTGCGAGGATGATTCGATGATGTGGATTATTTATTAAGTTGAGTCTCGGTGATAAAATATTGATTATACACTTTTAATTAAGTAAAAGATAGTAGATATCATGCTCTACTTGACTCTTTTAAAATACGAGTTG
Source organism: Panax quinquefolius (assembly GCA_020205615.1). NCBI lineage: Eukaryota > Viridiplantae > Streptophyta > Magnoliopsida > Apiales > Araliaceae > Panax > Panax quinquefolius. The sequence goes on along the minus strand of CM035159.1, from coordinate 73,656,253 downwards.
TATGTCTTTTTGCACATAGTGCAAAGATGAATTGTTAATGAATATCTTTGGTAGTAGTGCAAAGATGAATTTATTAGTATGATTATGAAAGCGAGAATTTGTGATTTGGTATAACCATGATTTTTGATGTTTCGTGAAGATAGGTGATGAAAATTATCTTACGTCACAGGTGCGAAGAAGAATTTAGAACCACAATTATGATTATGAGTTATTCATATGATTGTGGATAGGAATTGTTGATTGATGTTACGAGGATAAAACATTGTTGGTGGACTTTTAACATGGAGAAGATAATAGACCTTATAGGTCTATTTGACTCTTTTAATGGATTGCTTCGTTCATTGCTGCAACTATGGTTGAAAAGTTTTATCATCTACCATATGTTCTAAATCTCTATTTATTATTGATGAAAGCTATTGATAATTTAATTATCTTTAGTCATGATATTCTTTCTTTTGGGCTAGTAGTTGTGCTCACCCTTTTGCTTCACAATTCCTTTCGGGTAATAAAGGTGTAGTTTGAATTGAAAGAGGGTATTAAGAGAATTAGAAGCGGTGGTCTATATAGTTGTTGAGGTTCTCCTAAAATAGTATGGAAATAATTTTATTGAGAACTTTAGATAAGTGTGTGCATTGTATTGTATATGTCATTTGATATTTAATTTTGGTGAACCGAATAGGGTGAGGTGAACCCAACTTTGGAAGGGTGTTTTGCCACTATCATACAAGATGTCTAATGACATACAACCTCGTGTTATCATAAAGACGAGGTTGTGCACATCCACTTCTTTGAGTATATCTACGAGCACTACCTATATAATCTTGGAGTTTATTTGAAATATAATTCTCACTTGGAGACAATGAGAGATAATTATATGTCGAGAGAAGACTCACCATTGGAAAGAAGATGATATAGCAATCTTCTTATTTTTCTTTGGGGACTATTAGGTTGACGAAGGATAATTACGTGGACATATGATATCTATCATAACCTAGGCATGCCTCCTCCCCCACGAAAGGTTTCTTGAGCACTTCCCAAAGATTTTAATTTCTAAAATAGTTATTGATTTGTACTTTTATGTAAAATACCATTGTAAGGTTGTGGTCGAGGCACCATGAGAGTTACATATATTTGTATTAAAACTCACGGTTTAAGCGTGGTTAGTATTACTTACTTGACAGTTCAACAGATTGTATAAATGAAGTTTGTATTTGATTTTTATAGTATGATATCTGGCGACTCGAAATGGGTCGTGTGGATCTATTTTGGGCGTCACAAATGGTATCGAGCTTAGGGATATGGTCGTTGGCGGAGATATGAGTCTAGAACTAGGAGGGAGAGCGAGTAATATACTTATTTAGTGTGTGACTTACCTAAAGTGAAATTGTTTACTTGATAAGTTGACAAATTGTGATATGTCGATTAACCTTTGTTTTGAAGATATATTCTAGAATGATATATCGAAATACGAGGAGATGAGCAATGGAAAAATCATGATCTGAGAGGAAATAACCGGGAAGGTATAATCCAAAAAAGAAAGCAAGTATTCTCATCTCTTGAACTACCGAATGCGTAAATTTCGAGGGCGAAAATTTCATAAGGAGGGATTGTGAGACCCCAATTTTATGAAATAAAAGTATTCAATTTTTCTATTTTGGTAAATAGTTAAATTGATAAAAGTTTAAAGTTAAAGTGTCGTATTTTGAAAATTTTTTCAAAGTAAGCAAGTTGTCGTAAAATAAAATAACAGTAGTAAAAAGTATGCGATGTCTGGCGTGGTTGCATAGTAGCACACGGTATTGATTATTGATGCTTATGTGAGAAGTCACTCGGTTATACTCGATTATTACTATTGCTACGATAATTGTTTGCATCATATCTCTCATATTATTGATTCAGTTATTGCCACAGTATCATCTGCATAATATTTTATATATTATTAAATCAATAATTGAGACGATAAAGTTATTCATATTATTATTTGCAATATTGACAATGTCTAGAAGTTACATCGAGGAGAGGTTTGGTCACTAATTGCTTGGCGCCCGATAAGGAGAAATCCTTATCGGAAAGCCCCTCTTTTCACAGGAGCGACACGGTTGTTAAATATTGTGAGTTATAATATTAATGATGAATGTTATTAAAAATCAAATTTGAGTTGAAGTTGAATTTGGAGCCTTGACGTGATATTTGAGTCCGAGCGATGAAATTAGTAAAAATAGACTATAAACACAAAATTTGTCAGGTTTGACTTTTTGGACAAAAAAATCAACAGTTGACTTTTTCAGAAAAAGTCAAACTTTGAAATTTCAAAAATGAAATTTTTGAGAAAAATATTTCCATTGTGTTGGGATTGTTAGTCTTAGTGGAAATCGACATTTATTTTGATAATAATTGATGTCTGGAGGTTATATTGATCAATCGGGTAATTAACCGGATAAATGAGCAATTAATTGCTACTAATTCACATGATTATAACTATTTGTTCACATGTGTGTACTATTGATTCATATTTATTTACTATTAGGGGAGTTGGTGCAAGATTGATAATACTTGCATGACTAAGTTAAAAATAGAAGTATAGATGGAGGTACTTATCTTTGTAATTAATATTTTCACATGATTATAACTATTAAGTCACATGAATGAACTATTAATTCACATTATTTACTATTAGGGAGGTGGTGCAAGTTTGATAATACTTGCGGGACTAAATTAAAAATGAAAAAAAAGTTGAAGGTATTATCTTTGTAATATTTGAGCCCCAAAACGTGCGATTATCGAAACTATATTTTCCTATAAATAAGCTCATTCTTCCTTCATTTCTCACCAATTCACTAAAGCTATAGAGCAATTATTATAGAGAGAAATTATAGAGAGAAAAGAAGAAGAAGTATGCTGCTACCTCACTATTCCAATATCCGATTTTTTTTTGAGGTAAGGGTATTATTTCTTTCATATTCATGAAGAGAGCTATTGTTATTCCATTCCTTATTATTATGTTGGAATAACTTTTATGTATGCTATCTTTACTGCATACATGGTGAAATTCTTCTATTATTCCATTCTTTATTATTATGTTGGAATATCACATAACATCATGCATGCGGGATTCACATGCTGACTGATTCAATTCTTTATTATTCTTTTGGAATATCTTATTATTTCTGCGGATATCATGCATACACGATTCTATGACACAGTTCCATTCTTTATTATTACATTGGAATAACTCATCATGCATGCGGTTTATCGCATGCACAGTGAATTCATTGTTATTCCATTCTTTATTATTACATTGGAATATCACATGCATGTACATGGATTCTGGCGTGACTTTGGTTCCATTCTTTATTATTACATTGGGAATAACACATGCATGCGGTCTATCGCATGCATGGTGAATTCTTCTGTTATTCCATTCTTTATTATTCTGTTGGAATAACCTGTCTATGTGGATTACCGCATGCATGGTGAATGATCCTTTGTATTCATTCCTTATTAAATTGTAGAAATGATCTGTCTACGTGGATTACCGCATGGCGGGTGAAAATCCATTTGCAGTTTCGTAATTTTTTTGACCCTCAAAAATTCTGGAAAAATTTGAAATGATAATTTGATGAGTTTTCTATATTGTGTCCAAAGATGGCGATTTTTGGATGTATAGATTAAGAGTTATGGATTTTATGGGAAAAAGACTATTTTAAAAGTAAACCCTTATAACTCCTTGTGGTTAACTCCAAAATTGGTGAAATTTTTAATTGGGAGTACATGTATATAACAGAGTATACCCTATAAATTTTGGAATTTTTGGACAAAAGTACAATTTATGATAAATGTCTAAATATTAAAACGATTTTGGCCATATGAAAAATAGTAAATGAATTTTAAAAATTTAGAGAAAAATATATATTCAATATGGGACTATATTACGCTAAATCCCGAAAAAAATATTTTTTGGGATTGATTTGGTATTTTTCATGAAAATGAACTAGTTATGAGTAAATGAATTAAATATGTTATGTGAAGTAACAAAATTGGAAAATAGGATTTTATGGCTTGGGAATCCTATATAGGGTATATCTGAGATTTTTGATGAGGATTTGATTGATCATTGGTGATGAAATCTTATGAGTATAGCATTTTGAATGATTAAATGCATTATTTGGTAAAGTGTAAACAATTTGAAATAAATTGTTTATAAGTTTAAGAAGTGATTAAAATATTGTTATAATATTAATAATATTAGATTATGAGTTTATTAAGTGATTGATAATATTTGGATAAATTTAAAGTCTTTAATATTTATCCTTGTTTTTATTTGATTAATGCTTATATCATTGTCATCATCCTCATGCTTATATTATGATGAAAGTCATCTTTGGCTTACGTGCAAAGATGGATGATTAATTATTGGTTTTATAGTTGTATATCTTTGGCTTACGTGCAAAGATGGATGTTGATTATTGATTATTGGTTTTATAGTTGTATATCTTTGGCTTACGTGCAAAGATGGGATGATTATTGATTTTAGTTGTATATCTTTGGCTTACGTGCGAAGATGGAAGTTGATTATTGATGTATATCTTTGGCTTATGTGCATAGATGAAGCTGTTTATTGGTATGATTATGACCGAGGATCATTCGGTATAATCATGACCCGTAATGTTATAGATGATGTGGTAAAAGTCCTCATTGGCCGTAGTGCATTGATGGGCGATTATTGGTATGATTATAACCGAGGATTATTCGGTATAATCATGACCATTGATGATTACATGAATATCCTTGGCCGTAGTGCGGGGATGATTCGATGATGTGGATTATTTATTAAGTTTGAGTCTCGGCGATAAAATATTGATTATACACTTTTAATTAAGTAAAGATAGTAGATATCATGCTCTACTTGACTCTTTTAAAATACTGATTGTATGTCTTTGGCACATAGTGCAAAGATGAATTGTTAATGAATATCTTTGGTAGTAGTGCAAAGATGAATTTATTAGTATGATTATGAGCGAGGAATTGTGATTTGGTATAACCATGATTTTTGATGTTTCGGTGAAGATAGGTGATGAAAATTATCTTCGTCCTGGGTGTGAAGAGGAATTTAGAACCACAATTATGATTAAGAATTATTCATATGATTGTGGAGAGGAACTGTTGATTTATGTTATAGGGATAAAACATTGTTGGTGGACTTTTAACATGGAGAAGATAATAGACCTTATAGTCTATTTGACTCTTTTAATGGATTGCTCGTTCCGCTGCAACTATGGTTGAAAAGTTTTATCATCTACCATATGTTCTAAATCTCTGATTTATTATTGATGAAAGCTATTGATAATTTAATTATCTTTAGTCATGATATTCTTTCTTGGGCTAGTTGTGCTCACCCTTTTTTCTTCACAATTCCTTTCGGTAATAAAGGTGTAGGCGGGTCGGCGAGGGTAAGAAGAGGATTAGAAACGGTGGTCTATAGTTTGAGGAGGTTCTCCTAAATAGTATGGAAATAATTTTATTGAGAACTTTAGATAAGTGTGTAATTGTATTGTATATGTCATTTGATATTTAATTTTGGTGAACCGAATAGGGTGAGGTGAACCCAACTTTGGAAGGGTGTTTTGCCACTATCATACAAGATGTCTAATGACATACAACCTCGTGTTATCATAAGAGCAGGGTTGTGCACATCCACTTGCTTGAGTATATCTCACGAGCACTACCTATATAATCTTGGAGTTTATTTGAAATATAATTCTCACTTGGAGACAACGAGAGATAATTATATGTCGAGAAGACTCACCCATTGGAAAGAAGATGATAGCAATCTTCTTGTTTTTCTTTAGGGACTATTGGATCAACCATAGGATAATTCTATGGACATATGATATCTATCATAACCTAGGCCATGGCCTCCCATATTACGAAGGTTTCCTTGAGCACTTCCCAAAGATTTTAATTTCTAAAATATGATTTATTTGTAATGGGTCTTTTTATGTAAGGTACCATTGTAAGGTTGTGGTCAAGGTCAGGCACCATGAGAGTTACATACATTTTGTATTAAAACTCTCTTGGACGGTTTAAGCGTGGTTATCGTGGAGTGACTCGAGATTCAACTCCGATTGTATAAATAAAGTTTTATTTGATTTTTAGTATATATAGATGATATGGCGACTCGAGAATGAATGAACTTAATGCACAAAAGAGTCAAGTCCGAATTCTCTAAAATTGAGGAACTAGAAAAGAAAATCTCTACATGGAATAAATCCTCTTCTTCCATGGACTCCACGATCTCCAATCGAGAGAAGTGCATCGACCTCTAAAATGAAAAGGTTTAGGGAATAAATCCTTTGGGGAATCCACCTCAGAACCATATGTGAAAAAGATAAAGGAAACTAGCTCTAGTAATGTTTCAAGTTTTAGTAGAAGCATTACATTTGTGAAATCCTCACAGAAGGAAGAACCAGTCTAACCCTCCTCTTCAGATCTAATCTATGTTCCAAGGAATAAAGTGTTAGGTTTGTAATATTCATGAACGTAATAAAATTGCATAAAATAAGCGGAAACGTGGAAAATCAGAGTTTTAAAATTTTACAAATCATATACCCGGATCATCCTTTATGCACAATTATTAATTAAACGAAAAGATAAAGAACAAGAATCATACACTTGAAGATTCGAGCTTCCTCAGGTATAAGTTCACATCCAAATCCTTTCGCGTTCAACTTGAATCCACCGAGTTTGGTTCCTTCCTTTGATCAACGTTAGCCACCCAAGTGTTTGCCCTCTAGAGGTGATCCACCAAGGAAGAAGAAAGATTCGAGAAGATGGGTGGTTGGCTAAACCCTAGTTTTTCTATCTCTATAGAAAAGGAGCGTACTCTCCAACAATTGGAATTACGTATATTTGATATCTGATATAAGACTCCTCTTATAAAGATATCAGGTAACCCTATTTAATTAAAATAATGTATTATTTATTTAATTAAATTCATTTAATTAATTGGGCTCCCTAATCTTATTAGGGATAATTAATTAAACTCCTTTAATTAATTTTGCCTACTAATCCTATTAGGAATAAATGAAAGTACTTATATTAAATTAATTCATAAACTCTTTTAGAAATTAAAATAATAATAATTGTAATAATATTAATAAGACTCCTCTTATTAATTTATATTTAATATTTCAAAATATTAAATAATAAATATTAATCTATTTAATTTATTCTATCACCATAGATTAAATTAAATATACTTAACATATTATTACGATTATGCCATTAACTTCTTAAATAATTATTCTTCTTTTTATGGTGTGACCCTTTAGGTTCTCCATATTAAACCATTGTGAATAAATTAATTAGAAAATTCTAATCTATTTAAATAAATAAATTAAATTATTATTTTATTTAAATAAATAATATTTATTCTACAATAGGGATAAGCCTCCTAGCGATTAACGACTTTCCGGATAATATAGATTTCAACATTAATCATAAAAGAACCTTTGAGTAAATAGTTACTGTGACATTCAATCCTTCCACCATACAATCTCCCAATTAAATATAAGACATGGAATTTCTTTGTTAAGTCTTATTTTATTATATGTATTTCGACTCTTAAATGCACAACTCCAAATAATGCAAATTAAAAACTCCTTTCTAATTTCATTCTGCCTTGCCAAGGACTCTGGGGGTTGTCATTTATCGAATCACATAGACATTTCTCTTCTTTTACTAGAAGTGGTAGATTCTTTATTGATCATACATTATCTCCATGTACAACTTATTATACCCAAGCATACCCTTTGATATACCCCGAGGGTCTTAAGGAATAGGTCAAAAGTATAACTCATCATACACAAGATACTATGATGATCTCAAGTCCAAGGATCACTTGTCTTACTATCACTACTGACAATTTCTATTGATGAATAAGTAAAACTCCATTAGGTATTCCTTAGCAAGCAATGTTCAAAGGAACTTATTCTCTAATAAGCACCTACATACATACTTGCTTTAGTGTCTCCACACAAATGATCATGGGATCAATCATCCTCATCCAATGAGCAAGCAACGTATGTACTAATCTATCCAGATTCACTAATCCCCAATTTAGTAATCCAACGATTGGAAACTATTTTAGTTTTAAGCTTTCTAAGAATTTAGATCTTATTAGAATGATCATCGTTATTATTCTAAAAGCATTGCTTAAAACTATGGGTTTATCATATATTATAAAACAACATCATGTAGATAACTAAAAGCCTTTAATAAATTAATACTTTTTATTAATAAATGAATAAGATTGTTACAAAGTATATGTTTTATCATCAAACATGATTGGCTTGTGTGCATACTACTTTCAATCTCTCACTTGCACTAAAGTCAATCGCCATGGTATCTCATACCCTTCTTCTCTAAGTGACGATTATCCTGCTGTTGGATAAGCTTTAGTTAATGGATATGTAATGTTGTTCTTGAGAGTCCACTATCTCTATAGTGATTTTCCATCATTCAATGATTCTTATAATCAAATGAAAGTGCCACAACACATGTTTAGATCAGAGATGAGACTTAGGAACTATTCCTAGTCTATAATGAACTTTTCATCCAAACAATCAACTTGCAGCTTCATTTATAGCTATATACTTTGTCTTTATCACTAAAACAGTAACTCTTTGCTGTTTGGAACCTTTCCAATTCACTGCACCACTGTTCAAGGTAACGCTTTACCTTAAAGTGGATTTTTTGTCGTCTTGGTCTATCTGAAAAAATGGAGTCTGTTAAGCCCTCTAGTTTTAATTTAGACCCACCATAAATTTTAATCACATCCTTAGTACCGGTTAAGTACTTTAAGATATTTTTCACTGACTCATAGTGAACTTCTCCAGAATATGACTGATCAACATCAGGTCTCGTACATTTCATTGCATACATGATAGTTACTCATGTGTTCTCTCTTTTATGAGTCTATGGGGACTATTAAGAGAGATACACTCCATGGCTCATCAACATGAGACAACTCTTGGAGTTTGCCATGCTAAACGACTTTAGCATCAAATGAATATACGTTCATTGGATTAAGTCGAGCATCATCTTGAATCTATCTATATAGATTTTATCCCCAATTATGATACTCTTCCCAAATCATTCATGGAGGAATGTTTAGACAACTTTATCTTTACTGATTGTAGCATTGGTATGTTATTCCTTATCCATAGTATATCAACATATAATACTAGGAATATCACGACGCTCCCACTGACCCTTTTGTACACACTAGGTTCATTCTTGTTTTTGATAAAATCAAACTCTTTTGATTGTCTCATCAAAACTAATGTTCCATATTTGAGAAGCTTGCTTCAATCCATTTCTCTGAGTGTCTACAACTCTTACCTCATCGTATGTAACTAGATCATCATCTTCTATGATGTGTACCTCATCATCATCATCTATGATGAATCCATACCTCCTAGGTATCTTCGATACTGTTCCAGATTTATGATTCAGTTGTGGTACAATAAGTCTATCTACAAGTTCCTCTTATTTAACTTATAGTGATTTGTGGTTCTTGAACTCTTTAAGATCTATTATCCTCCCACTAGCTCCTTCAATGATAAACACCTTTATCTTAGAAGGTAGCGTGTTTCGCAACAAACACCTTTTGCTAAGTAGGATTATAGAACATATGCCCTAAACTTAATTTAGGATGTCCCACAAATCTGTACTTGTCAAATCTTGTCCCAAGCTTATCCTTTGAAACCTTTTCACATAAGCTGGAAAACCCCTTATCTTAACTTACTTAAGATTAGGAATCCTCCCTGTCCATAACTTTAATAGAGTCTTGGGGCCGGATTTTGAGGTTACCTTTTTTGTAGATATACTGCCATTTCTAGGACATTATCCCAGAAGGATACTGGAATGTCGATAAAATCATTATGGATCGCACCATGTCCAACAAGGTACGATTTTTCCTTCCAGATACATCAATCAATTATTACGTATCAGAGGCATCCATTATGAGAAAACCATTTGAGATGATCTAAAACTCATTGCACAATTATTCCTTCCTTAATACGATCAAAGAATCCTAATACTCTGCCAATTTGTTTTATTTCTGAATTCTTTGAACCTTTCAAATAATTCACAATTGTATTTCAGCAAATACACACATTCAACCTTTTGAACGATCATCTCCTTTTCTTATACTAGTTTGTTCAATTTGCAAAATAATTTTTACGTAAGTCAAGTACATAAAATCCATTAAGTAATATTTCAGTTCTATACAAAACATTATTATTATAAATAGAGCAATAATTGTTCTTAAATATAATACCAAAGATTTCATTGTCCAACAACAAAATAGAAATAATGTTTCTAACGAGAACTGGAATACAATAATAACTTATTGACTTAATAGATTTGCCCATAGGTAATGCTAAACTATAAGTTTATATGGCTAATGCAACAACCTTTGCTTCATTTCCCACACATAGGATTACTTATCTTTGTTTAGCTTTCTACTTCTGCTTGGTCCCTTCTTAAATCTATATTTATGATAACCAAAGTCGGTATCCAATACCTAAGTAGAACCTTGACTTAAAGAAAAATTTATTTCAATCATGAACAAAAACTATATTTGTAACCGAAACTTCACTAAGCTTCTTCTTGTTATCCTCTGCAAGATGCTTCTTACAGTTTCTTTCCTGTGTCCAGGCTTATTGCAGTGGAAGCAAACTCCTTTGCTATCCGTATCAGTTTTGTTCTTATTATCCTTTATTTTTGCCTTTCTATTCACCTTCTTTGAATCGTTCTTCTTTTCAGAAGATCCTTTGGCCCCTACCAGTAAGACATGGTCTTTCTTGGTTGAAAAGTGACTCTCAACATTTTTCAACATGTTAAGCAAATCAGCGAGGCTGATATCTAGCCGTTCATATGAAAAATTCACAACAATTGTGAGAAGGAGTCCAGAGTGACTACAAGATCAAATCTTGGCTCAACTCGCCATCCATGACAAAACCTATTATCCTAATTGTTCAATCAAATTGATCATGTTAAGGACTTGTGTCTGTACAATAGTGTCATCGGTTATTCTAGATCGGAAGAGCTCCTTAGATATCTGATATCTATCAATCCTACTTTCCTCACCATCAACTACTTGATGTGCAGGAATTTAGTAAGAGCATCCATAGTTTCATGCTGACGCTGAAGCTCGTTACTCATGGATGCGAGCATGATGCATTGAGCCAACTGTGCATCATCTTGCCACTTTCTAAAAGTAGCAATCTCTTCCTCAGAGGCATTGTCTTCAACCATTGCAGGGATATACGTATTAAGGACATAAGATAGCTTTTTAGCCATGAGAACTATTCTCATATTCCTTAACAATCCATTTAATTGATCCTAAGTAAATAAGATCTAATATGCTTCACAAAGGATAGTAATTTAGACATTATAAAATTCTGTAAATGAATTTGTAATTAACAACATTTTAGCATACAATCTTTTATTAATTACCAAAATAAATTAGGTTTTGTTTTAAATTGGTATCTCTCACTATTTTCATCAAACTATATTACCCTCACTTATATAGTTCGGCAAAATCTAATTAAAGATTTGCTAGTGAGAATAAGGATCTCATTTCAAATGTATATAGCCTTGTGGTGACACAACAAACTATATATAAATAAATAGGTAGACAACTCTTGTCAATTACATCAACTATGCAACTCCTTGTATTTTGCCTCTTAGATTATTTTGATCAAGTGGTGGCACATCTGAATCAAAATTATCCAAGTTAAGTCCAACCTAGCACTCCATATATTCAAAAAAAAAAAAATCCTTGTGGTGACACAACAAAATAACATTGTTCAATTTTCTTTATAAGCATCAAATGTGATAAAATTAACATCTCAAATAATTAAGATAAGCCTTATGGTGACACAACAAACTTATAATAATTAATTGATACTCTATTATTTTTTATCATGCTATAAGGCGACGTTCGATATTCCAAATATCTTTGAACGCTTAGGACTTAATATAAAATATTTGAGGGGTTTGTTATTAATTTGTCTCATCTTGTTTAGCGCGCATGCACATATATATATATAAAATATGCGTCATATTAATTAACATGTGAAGCATGTTTGCATAATATATATATATATATATATATATATATATATAGAATGGATCTGTCCGATCTCCTGACAGTCCAAAATCCTTGAGGCGGAGGGGATCCCGGGGTCAACGGCCCCCCTATTGCGAGAAATTTTTTATGTACTAGGGAGGGTCCAGCTTGAAATTCGGGAAGTCCGGGGGGTCCGAGGTGCGCTGAGAAGAAGAAGGAAGGGAAGAAAAAAAAAAGTAATTTTTTTTTATAACTTAGGATTGGGTTGTTTGACTTGTTTCAGAACTAGCCCACACAAAGAAAAATATTTCTCATGTAGTCATGTTCGTATGTATTTTTTCTAAAAGTCATGATGGCCCATTAAGCCACTAAAGTCAACATATTACATATGTGATATTACCAAATAACAAAACTGCCACCACAAGTCCACACTGAAACAGAAACAGAAACAGAGCCACGGAGCACGGAGGAATTGTTCACGCTCATGGTCTTTCTTTTCTTGAGTGTGGAGATCCAGCGCCATTCTTGCTCAGCTCTCGCTTTGTCCGTCCCTGCCATGCAGTGCCTCCAGACGCCAATCGACTCCATCACTCCAACTTCTAAGGTTAGGTTCCAACATTTTTTTGTTTGATTTTTGTTCCTTAATTTCTGACTAAAAAATAGGGCTTTTCTTTGATTTATAAACCAAAATTGATATATTTTCGTTAATTCTAAGTGGGTTTTGTTACCAAATTTGGTTGAATTCATTCTAACTTCTAAGTGGGTTTCACTTATTTGAATTTAGGGTTTCAATTGCTAATTTTGTGTTTCAATTTTTAATTAAGTTTTTTTGTTTCAATTGAATTTGAGGAACTAATTGAAATGTTGAATTGCTTATGATTTATAATTATGAATTTGTTGAATGTTGAATTACTTGTGAGGTGGGATATCACACTACTTTTCATTTAGTATATTTTCTTATCAAGTTGGCTTTAGTTTGTGTAAGACCCCAGCTTTTATAAATAAAGATGAATTTTCTATAAATATTATTTTTGAATATTATGGAATAATTTGATATAATGTTATAGTTGTGGGTAATATTTATAAATTTTGCAAAATATGCAAGTGGTTATATTATATTCGATTGGTCGGGGAATATTCTTGTTTAGCGAGAATATTCGTACAACTACTCAATTATTGGTGGACCCTCATAATGTAATTATCATTTGATTGAGAAAACGACAAAAATATTTTATTAAAATAACGGCGGAAGTTTTACTGGTTGATCTTTGTTGAACTACTCATTAGTAAAAGTACAAGAATACGTCGTGGGTTGCATAGTAGTACACTTATTGATTATTGATGCTTATGTGAGAAGTCACTCAGGTTTGATTCCATTATTGTCGATTAATAATATGAATTATTATAGCGATAATGACGTTTTTTTTTTCGTATTATTAACGTAATAAAATGCGAAACATCTTTTTATATAAAATGTAATACTTTATTAAAGTTATTCTATAAATAAAATATATTATATTTTATTATGCATAGTGTTTTGCATAGTGTTTTGCATAGTGTTGCATAGTGTTTGCATAGTAAAATGTTTTTATATAAATAGAATATATTATATTTTATTTAAAAGATTTTGCTTTAAATATGGACCGTCGATTAAATTAAATCAATCTGGACCGCTCATGGATTAATTACTATGCATTCTATTTTCCTATAAATAGAAGCTCATTCCTTCATTATTTTCTTACGAATTCACTGAAACTCTAGAGAGAGAAACTATAGAGAGAAAGAAGAAAAGTATTCTGTTACTTCACTTTGCCAATATTCAGTTCTTCTAAGGTAGGGAATATTATTTGTTGTACCCGTAAGGGGTGTTATTCTTTTTTATTCATGAAGAGAACTTCTTTTGTTATTCCATTCTTATTTATTCTGTTGGAATAACCTGTATACGCGGAATCCCCTATACTTGGTGATCTTCTTCTTTTATTCCATTCTTCTATTATTACATTTGGAACATCATCATGCATGTGTTTTTACACCCGACCGGTTCCGCTCTTTATTATTATTCTCATTTGAACATCCAATTACATGTGTTTTTACAACTGGTTCGGTTCCGCTCTTTATTATTCTGTTGGAACATCCGATCGCATGTGTTTTACACCGGACTGGTTCCGCCTTTATCGATCTCATTGGAATATCCTATCGTGTTTTACACCGGATCCGGTTCCATCTTTATTATTCTGTTGGAACATCCTCGCATCGGTGTGAATTTCACGACTGGTTCCGTTATTATTATTACATTGGAATAACTTTATACATCTGAAATCTGCATGCATGGTGATTTCTTTTGTTATTCCATTATTTATTATACCCAGTTGATTAAAACTTTGACTTCTATACTCCATGAAATTAGTAGAATATCCTTGATATTTGCGTTTCATCCAATATCTTTTCATGGAAATATTCTTCGATCATTCTTGAATTTTACTCTACAAAGCGATGATCGTGTTGTCGATTTGGATGTTATTAGTTCTGAATAACTTAATTCTTGAACTTGTTTTATTGAATTCTTATATCATTGTCATCATCCTCATGTTTTTTTTTTAAAAATCATATATGGCTTTTAGCATGGATGGACTTGGTATGATTATGACCGAGGATTATTCGGTAATCATGGCCCGTAATGTTACAAATGATGTGGTAAAAGTCCTCGATGGTAGTAGTGCATTGATGGACCGATTGTTGGCATGATCATGACCATTAATGAATACACAACTATTCTCGCCCGTAGTGCAGGAATAATTGTGGTCGTGATACTAAAGAATATCCTTGGTCGTAGTGCAGGGGTGATTCGATGATGTGGATTATTTATTAAAGCTGAGTCTCAGCTATAACAGTGATGAAAAACCTTTTAAATCATAAAAGATAGTAGATTTTATTTTCTACTTGACTCTTTTAATGGATTGCTTGTTCCGCTGCAGTTAAACTTGATGTTTATTATATTTTATCAGTTTAACAATGTTGAAGGCTATTGATAATTTATTCTGCATTATCTTAGTCATAATATTTCTTACTGGGCTAGTTGAGCTCACCCTTTCTTTCACTGTTCTCTTCAGGAAATGAGAACATAGTTGGGACGAGTCGGGGAACGGAGTAATGGTCCAGAGGATAGCATTAGTAGTCCTCACTATTCTGTGAAATAGTGTGATAATAATTGTAATGAGGACTCCTTTTGAGTTTGTATAATATCTAGTAGACATTATTTGTATTCAAACTCACAGTTTATGTCGTATTATACCTACAGTTATATTAGTAAGTTGTATTTAAATTACATACCATGTATCCGACTACCCAAGATGGGTGATGTATACCTAATTTTGGGCGTCACGGTTTGCTATTATGATTTGCTAGTGTGGTATTTTCTACGATGAATATTGTTAAGACAAATTTACTTGTGACAAGATGGGAGATGACTTTCTCACCAATTGTTTGGTGTCTTATGTCGAGAGAGATATTTTTAAGCGCATTGATAATGAAGTGATTATCCAACATTTTCGAGAATATGAGAACTCGCATGAGTTGGATTTACAGCTTTTTACTATCCAGAACTCCGAAGAGACTCTCATCGTTCTAATGCCAGATTCTGGGTTCAACAGTCAACAATGTGTTTCAATTTGTAATTGATTTTTTTGTTTCAATTGAATTTGAGTAACTAATTGAAATGTTGAATTACTTGTGATTTAGGATTATGATTTTGTTGAATGTTGAATTATTTGTGATTTAGGAATATGGAACAAAAAAATCAACGAACTAAGAGGCCGTCGAAAAAAAAATTACATGCATAATCCGGACCCCCCCTGTTGAAATCCTCTGCTCCATGGCTAAAAAAATCCGGACCCCAAAATTTTTATTTTTATTTTTTTGTAAACAACTTGGGGGGAAAATATGGAATGAAATTTTCCATAATATAATGTTTTAGGCGTGATTTGGATACCTATACCAAAAATATATATACGATGCGCACAGACTGCATGCAGACGTTTTTGATATATGTATCCAAATCACGCCCAAAACACTGTATTATGTAAAAATTCCAGTTCCATAAATTATTTTTTTTAGTTGTATAAAAAAAAGCAAAAAAAAATAAATAAATAAGGTCCGGACGCTAATAAAATGCGGGCGTCCGGACCGGACTCTCTCTCTCTCTCTCTCTCTATATATATATATATATATATATATATATATATATATATATATAGTATAAGCATGCACATATAGAATACTATATTCTACCCTTGATTGATTATGGACTTTATTCTAGTTTGGTTCACTAGAAAGAACCAAGTGAACCAAAAAGGTCAAATCTGGGGTGCAAGAAATTAATATTTAAATATAACTATTACATTTAAACCCTGGCTCCATTACAAAGGGGTCTTCAAGCGCTCCTTTCTCCTTGATCTCCAATTTTTCAAAATTAATTCTAACTATTCTTATTACAAAACTATTTAAAATAAATAGAAACCTTGATCGTGATCGAGGGAAATACATAGGAGGAGATAGAATTTACATTAAAAAAATTAAAGAAGACGAGGTATGCAGACCCCATTTAATAAAACCCATACATTCATGCATCCAACTAAAATAAAATCCAATCACATTGTCATTGATAGTCCATAATCAATCCCATTTATTATCATACACATCACCATATGCATCAATAAATAACATTCATCTCATGAATAATAAACATTCAATATATATATATATTGATATCATTTAATGGTCAAATTTAGTTAGTATAAAATCTAATTTTGAATCAAAATAAACTCCTTTATTTTAATCCAAATTTAAATCAAAATAAATCTCTTTTATTTTAATTTATCCAATTTTAATAAAATAAACTATTTTATTTTAATCAAAATAAATTTCTTTATTTTAATTAATTATGGAATCCAATTCCAAGAAAAAAATAAAACTCCTTGTATTTAAAGGAAACACAGATTCTTTTCCTATTCACAAATAAACTCTTTTATTTTGAATAATATGAAATCTTATTCCATATCTAAATGAACTCCTTTATTTAAGGAAATACAGATTCTCTTTCCTATTCAAAAATAAACTCCTTTATTTTGAATAATATGAAATCTTATTTCATATCTAAATAAACTCCTTTATTTAAGGAAATACGAATTCTTTTTCCTATTCACAAATAAACTCTTTATTTTGAATAATATGAAATCTTATTTCATATCTAAATAAACTCCTTTATTTAAGGAAACATGGAATCCAATTTCAACTCTAATTAGTTATCATGGAATCCAATTCCAACTCTAATTGGTTAGCATGAAATTTAATTTTAAAATTAAAATAAACTTTTATTTTAATTATAAAATAATTAAGAATATATATATTATATATATAAATAATATATAATATAAGAAATCATATATATAATAAGAAATCACGTGAATCACATATACCCAAAGTATACTACAGATGATCTCTCTCTCTCTCTATATATATACATATATATATATAGGGGTTCCATCCATGACAAAGAACCTTCTTTGTGGAGCAACCCCTTTTTTTTGCTTGTGAAAAAAATTTACTGAAAAAAAAACCACGATGTACGCCCCCAAAATAGGTATACATCACCCATTACGAGTTGTCAATACATGATACGAGAAATAACTACAATTTTATTATTACAACAAGAAAAGCGTGAGTTTGAATACAAATATTATCTTCTGACAATATCTATACTCAAATAAATCCTCATCACATTTATTGATACATTATTTTACAAAAATGGTGAGGACTACTAAACAATTCTCTCTAGAACCTTCATTCTATACCCCGACTCGAACTCGCTATATTCTCGCCTCCTAAGAAGAAAAATGGAACAAAAAGGAAAAGGGTGAGCTCAAATAGCCCGATAAAGAATATTATGACTAAGATAATATATAAAAATTATCGTTAGTCTTCAACGAGGAAAAATCTAATAGAATACAATAGACAACAAGTTTTAAATCAATATTAGCATATGAAATAATAATTCATTAGAAGAGTTAAGTAGAGAATGCAAACTACTATCTTCATGTATGAATTTAAAAGTTCATCATCTATCTTTTATCCTCAGTAACATTAATCAATATATATCCGAATCAAATATTCATCTTTGCACTACAAGCCAAAGATATTCATCGATTAATCATGTTCATCTAAACACTGCTCATCTTTTGCTACGGGCCAAAGATATTTATCAGAAATCATTCATCTTTGCACTACAGGCCAAAGATATTCAATAATATCATCATTTAAGACTGAGGATGATGAAAAATATTTTTAAAGAAACGAATATAGTGAAACAAAATGATAGGGATTAAGGATCCGTAATTTATTTTATCCATGTCCAAAAATACCTCAAAAATAATTATAGTGGTGTAAAATTCAAGAATGATCAAAACATGGATACAATCAAAGCTAGTATCCATAATAGATATTTTGGACGAAAACAAAAAAAAATTAATTTTTCCGTGAATAGTGTCGTATTCGTGAATAGTGTCGTATACGTGAATAGTAACCACGACAAAAAAAGTTCTAAATTTGATTAAAAGTTCAGATCAATACTTTGGCATAATGATATTGGAAGAAATAATATCATTTTAAAAAATAATATCCCTTACCTCGAAAGATCACAGTACTTCTAGCTGAAACACCGGATATAGGCTATGACTTGAACTTGCACCGTATAGCAATACTCAAAATACTCACAAGAATACGCTTCGATAATATAGAGAGAAAACTTCATTTACATTGTAATTTTCAATTCTAACCTAAGCACCCTATTTATAGGAAAATGCTTAGAACACCAAAGCAGAAAATTTAATAAAATATAAATATATATTCCTACGCCACTCTTGAAATCTGATTTCAGCTCAATAAGCACATGCCACCTTCTAGAAAAAGTAAGAAAAAACGTTTTTCTAATTTAAAATAATTTAAACTTTCAAAAATCAATTATTTCGGAGCTTCGAAACTTCAATAATTCATAATAAATAGCCCTTTTGTCAGAAAATTCGAAACTCGCGATATTTTATAGGAAATTCAATTCTCTACAACTTTACAGAAGAAAGTTTTTCCAAATTCCAAACAGAAATTGACCGGAATCCACAAACGGACGATTTTACAAGCTATAATCAATTTTCAGTCAAGAAATGGGGTCTACCGACACATAAAACATGCTTTAAATATTTTTGGTAATAAAAATACTCCTCCTCCACATATACTCATATATCCCACATTCATCGTAAAAACATCATCATTATTATATTATTAAAATATAATAATATATTTAAATGAATTATTTTATCAGAAAAAGATAAAATTTCAATTTTCAACAATTGTCACATTAAAAATTTTCTCCATCTATATCCACATAAAATCAATATTTTCCTCATCATATGAATCAATAATTAATTATTCACAAATAATATTACGAAATCACAATATTAACAACGAGTGGTTCCAAGGAAGAGGGGCTTTCGAATAAGAATTTCTCTCTTCTTGGTAATTAGGTAACCAAACCTCTCCTTGATGAACTTTCTAGACATTGCCAATAATGTTATCTAATAATATTATTCGAGATAATATGAATTATTTCTTCGAGAATGAAAAATACTTGTGTAATGACAATTATCAAAACAACATCAATATAAAATATCAACGCAAAGAATTATTAAATCAATAAAATAAAATACCGAGCGAAGAATTATCGTAACCATTATTAAGTAGTGTCTTCTTACGTAAGAATCAATAATTGGTGCAATACTGGTGTAACTCTTTATGTGTTAACCAAGTATTTTAACAATATTAATGATAATAACTACTGCCAGTTATTTTTAAACAACTTATATTTGTCGTTTTCTTCATCGATAAAATTTCTTTCAGTTATGGGGCCCATACGTGGTTTTGTTGTCGTCATTTAATATTCCCCCAAAGCGGTCTGCGAATATTCCACGACCATACTAATATTCCCCGACAACAATGAATATTTTATAACCACTTGCTTATTTTGAAATATTTACGTATTTTACCCATAACTATCCACATTAATCAAAACAACACTTACTATTTCAAAATAATAAATAGAAAATTAAATTTCATTAATAACAAGTTGGGGTCTTACACCTCCCTCCTTATGAAATTTCGTCCTCGAAATTGACTTACGTGCACAGTGTTTGAAAAGGTGAGGATACCTTGCTTTCATTTCCGTTTCCAATTCCCGGTCATTTCCTCTATAGCATGATTCCTCCACAAAACTTTAACTTGTGGTATGACCTTTCTTGGCGTAGGACATGCTCCTTCCTATCCAAGATCTTGACAGTACCTCCTCATACGTTAAGTCTTGACTATCTCGTCGGTTCTAACTTCTATAACGTGGTTCGAGTCTTTCACATATTTATGAAGTACGGATATATGAAACACATTATGAACACGAGACATACTCGGAGAGGTAACGCGAGTCTATAGGCTACATTTCCTACTCGGTCAAGAATTTGAAATGGACCAATAAATTATGGATTGAGCTTTCCTCTCTTCCCAAATCTTGTAACTCCTTCCATGGAGCAACTCTTCATGACAATACATGATCCCTATACTAAATTTACGTCCTTTCGATGAAGATCCGCATAACTCTTTTGTCGATCTTGTGCTTGCTTTGTAGACGTTGTCGAATCATTTGGATCTTTTCCGTAGTCATACGTACTTGTTCGAGTCCCAACAATGTTTTCACCCACCTCGTCCTAACATACCTTTGGAAGCGACATTTTCGTCCATATAATGCTTGAATGGAGCCACACCTATACTTGCACGATAATTTGTTGTTGTAGGAGAATTCCACCAATGGTAAATACTTATCCCAACTCGCCCTTGAAGTCTAGGACACGAGTCTTAATAGAACTTCAAGAGTTTGAATAGTCCTCTCGATTGTCCGTCTGCTTTGAGGATGGTATCTTTAATCAATCGTAAAATCCGTGCCCATAGCTTTTTGCAAGCTAACCCAAAATCTTGAAGTGAATCTTGGGTTACGATCCTAAACTATGGATCTTGGCATGCCATGCAACCTCACAATCTCATTTACATATATACTAGCAAGACGTTCAAGGAATAAGTCTCCGTGTCGGCAAGAAATGAGCGGAACTTGGTTAATCTATCAACAATAACCCAAATAGCATTGATGCCTTGAGAAACCGTAGGAAGACCCGTAACAAAATCCATGGTAATGTGTTCCCACTTCCATTTCGTAATCTCAAGTGGTTGCAACGGACCCTTAGGTACTAGATGCTCTCCTTTACACGTTGACAAGTTAAACACATTGAGATAAACTTTGCAATCTCTCTCTTCATATTATTCCACCAAAATGTATGTCAAGATCACGATACATTTTGGTACTTCCGAGATGGATTGCAAATGGTGTATTGTATGCCTCCATCATAATCTTGTACTTCAAATCGAGTCGTTAGGGACACAAAGTCCGGATGGACTCAAGTATTCCTTCTTCATCAATTCTAAACTCGAATAGCACCTTCTTGTACTTTCTTCTTCATACGCATCATTTCCGGGTTGGGTGGCTTGAGCGACCTTAACTTTTCTATTAAAGTTGGCTCTGTCGTATACTTGACATCATCGCACGCATTCTTGCATATGATCTCTTCTACTCAACGCCGTCGGCTACCACGTTCTCTTTTCGGGATGGTATTGAATAGTGTGGTCGTAGTCTTTCAATAGCTCGAGCCAACGTCATTACCGCATGTTGAGTTCTTTTTGAGTGAAGAAATATTTAAGGCTTTTATGGTCCGAATATATCTCCACTTTCTCCCATATAGATAGTGCCTCCATATCTTTAGCGCTGGCAACGATTTTGCTTGAACTCTAGATCATGGTAGGATAATTCCTCTCATATTCTTTAAGTTGTCATGAGGCATAGGCTATGACTTTCCCACGTTGCATGAGAATACATCCTAACCCTTTTCCCGAAGCATCGTTGTAGATAACAAATCCATCCGAACCGGATGGTATTGTTAGAACAAGTCTTAAAATAAGTCTCCTCTTAAGCTCTTGAAAACTCTTCTTGCATTCTTCGCTCCAAACGCAATTTTGTATCCTTCCGAAGTTAGTTGGGTTAATGGAGTAGCGATTCGAGAAAACCCTTCCACGAATCTCCGATAATAACCAAATAAGCCCAAAAACTACGTGACTTGATCCACCGACTTCGGTTGCTCCCAACTTTGTATTGCTTCAATCTTGGCGGATAAACAGATACTCCATGTTTTGACACCACGTGCCCAAGGAATGCTACTTCCTCGCCGAACTCGCATTTCTTCAACTTCGCATAAAGCTTGTTTTCACGAAGCCTTTGGAGTACCGGCTTAAATGGTGCTCATGATCTTCACGACTTTTGGAATATATGAGGATGTCATCAATAAAAACAACAACGAATCCGATCCAAATATTCCTTGAATACTTTGGTTCATCATATCCATGAAAGCCGCAGGAGCATTAGTCAATCCAAAAGACATGACTAAGAATTCATAATGCCCATTCCGGAGTTCTAAAGGCGGTCTTTGGAATATCCTCGATTCTAATCTTGGTGATGATATCCGAACGAAGATCGATCTTTGAAAAAAATTGTGCCCTCAGAATCGGTCAAACAAGTCATCAATACGAGGTAGAGGATACCTATTCTTGATGGTGACATGGTTCAATTCCCGATAGTCAATACAAAGTCGCATACTCCCGTCTTTCTTCTTTACTGAATAAAATAGGAGCACCCCAAGGAAATGTACTTGGTAAGATGAAACCGATGTCCAACAATTCCTCGTAGTTGGACCTTTAACTCCCCGAAGTTCAATAGGAGCCATTCGATATGGGGTTTTAGAAATGGGCTTTGCACCAGTTTCAATCAATAAAGAATTCAACTTCACGTTACGGGGTAATTAGAAGTTATTCAGAAATACGTCACGAAAAAGTCAATAACAACAGAATATTATTCAAATTTGACGTGTCTTTATTCAAATCCATAACATGGGCTAAAAAAGCTTGACATCCGCTTTTCAATAAACGAATAGCTTTATGATTAGATATGATAGTGATTGATTTTAATGGTTTAGTTGCTTGAATTAAATAACAACGGGTTGGTTAGGAATATGAAAACTAACAACCTTACGAAAATAATTAATTTTGGCATGATGAGTAGTTAACCAATCAATCCCTAAAATCATATCAAAAGCAAGTATTTTAAAGAGATAAGGTCAACGGTAAGGTGATGGTGCAAACTTGAATCAAACAAGATTTATAAACGATTGGATGTGATGAAAGTTTCTCTAATCTGAGTTTCCACAGATAGGTCAAAGTCTAATTTCTCCTGAGTCAAGTTTAAACGTTGAGCACAAGCACGAGAGAGATAAATGAATGGGTATGCACCTAAGATCAAGTAAGGTATAAACTTCGCAAGAATTTATAAATAGCTTACCCGTGATCACCTTTGGGTTTCTCGCATTTTGACCACCACAACAAACGCTCTTCTAGAACCGATTGACTTTGACTTTTTGGGATGATCTTTTGAGTCACCGTCCCATTGAACTAGGTTTCGCTTCTGCATCAATCTCGAGCGATATGTCCTTCCTTTCCACAATTATAGCATACCTTGAATCTGTTGTGGGCGGTTTGACCGATATATCCCATTTTCCGCATTTATAGCATATAATGGCCGGGTGGTCGTTCTCCTCCCTTAGAACCGATTCTTCTTAAGACCGCTGCGTCTTCACATGGTCGTTGTTAAATCTCCTCTTTTTAAAATCTCCTCCTGACTCGCTTCTTCTATTTTCATGGCCATGATTACCACCAGAGTGGTTACCATTTTTGTCTGTCTTTTTCTTTCTCCGCTGGTTATCGTTGTTTTGTTGACTGCTATCTCCGGTATGATCCTGATTGTGGTCCCTCGGTTGACCGTACTCGTTATCTCGCTCTAATAATTGAGCCCTGTTTACAACATCTAAATAGAGAAAAAATTTATGAGAAATGAGATATTGTCGTATGCCGGGTTTCAAACCTCTCAGAAACATCCGCGTCATACGTTCCTCATTCTCCACCAAATGAGGTGCAAACCTGGATAACTCTGCAAACTTTGCCTCGTCTTTGAGACAACGTCGTATTGTTGTTTTGTTATAATCGATGAACTCCACTTCCTTCATATAGCCCGAACACTTTCGGAAAGTATTTGTCATTAAATAGTTTCTAAAACGTCTCCCAAGACATGCTTGAAAAAACCGGATGTATACGCTTCATGACTCCCACCAAAGAGTCCGCCTCGCCACTTAACATAAAGGTGGCGAATGGAACCTTCGTTCTCCGTGCATCCCAAGACATCGAATATCTTGGTAATTTGCTTGACCCATGTTTCCGCCGTGATCGGATCGCTTTCCCTTAAATTCGGTGGTCCCAACTCTTTGAATCGCTTGCATTTGTGACAACCCGTGAATTGCTATCATTTCCTCCTCAGATTTTGAACACGAGTCTCCTCGTCGATTTTGCATGAACCGCAAAAAGCTTCTAAATATCCCTCTTTCATCATCTGCTCGATTAGGTGTTGTTCACGAAGGAACATTGCCACTGTTGCACGCTCTACTCGTTGGTGAGTACAAAGCGTCTCCACGCCTCATTTCCATTGTTAATATTCTCGATCGACATTCTCAAATATCGCCATAAAAACAAGGGTTAATTAAGGAAATCAATATATCACATAATATCCCTATATATCTTGACCAACTAACAAATAAGCTTAGGTAGGACACACTAGCGAAGGATTTACTCGTCTCCCTCCTAGTTCTATTCCCCGATCTCCGCCAGAGATCATATCCCTAAGCTCGATACCAAACCGTGGCGCCCCAAAAATAGGTATACATCACCCATTCGAGTTGTCAATACATGGTGCGAAACAACTACAACTTTATTATTACAACAAGAAAAAGCGTGAGTTTGAATACAAATATTATCTTCTGACAATATCTATACTCAAATAAATCCTCATCACATTTATTGATACATTATTTTACAAAAATGGTGAGGACTACTAAACAACTCTCTCTAGAACCTTCATTCCATATCCAGGCAATTACTCACGCTATATTCTCACCTCTAAGAAGAAAAATGGAACAAAAGGAAAAGGTGAGCTCAACTAGCCCAAGAAAGAATATTATGACTAAGATAATATACAACAAATTATCGTTAGTCTTCAACAGGAAAAAATCTAATAGAATACAATAGACAACAAGTTTTAAATCAATATTCGCAATGAAATAATAATTCATTAGAAGAGTTAAGTAGAGAATGCAAACTACTATCTTCTATGTATGAATTTAAAAGTTCATCGCTCATCTTTTATCCTGTAACATCAATCAATATATATCTCGAATCAAATATTCATCTTTGCACTACTGTGCCAAAGATATTCATCACCGGTCATGTTCATCTAAACACTGCTCATCTCTTTTGCCTTTCTGGCCAAAGATATTTATCGAAATCATTCATCTTTGCACTACTGCCAAAGATATTCAATAATATCATCATTTAAGACCGAGGATGATGAAAAAAATATTTTAAAGAAACGAATATAGTGAAACAAAATGATAGGGATTAAGGATTCGTAATTTATTTTATCCATGTCCAAAATACCTCAAAAATAATTATAGTGGTGTAAAATTCAAGAATGATCAAAATATGGATACAATCAAAGCTAGTATCCATAATAGATATTTTGACGAAAACAAAAAAAATTAATTTTTCCGTGAATAGTGTCAGATTAGTGAATAATAATCGTAGATATCGTGAATAATAACCCCAGACACAAAAAGTTCTAAATTTGATTAAAAGTTCAGATCAATACTTTAGCATAATGATATTGGAAGAAATAATATCATTTTAAAAAATAATATCCCTTACCTCGAAAGATCGAGACTTCTAATTGAAACACTGGGATATAAGCATGACTTGAACTTGCACCGAGTATAGCAATACTCAAAATACTCACAAGAATACGCCGATAATATAGAGAGAAAAACTTCAGATTTATTGTAATTTTCAATTCTAACCTAAGCACCATATTTATAGGAAAATGCTTGAAACAAAAAGTAGAAAATTTAATAAAATATAAATATATATTCCTACGCCACTCTTGAAATCTGATTTCAAATCAATAAGCACATACCACCTTCTAGAAAAAGTAAGAAAAATGTTTTTCTAATTTAAAATAATTTAAACTTTCAAAAATCAATTATTTCGGAGCTTCGAAACTTCAATAATTCATAATAAATAGCCCTTTTGTCAGAAAATTCGAAACTCGCGATATTTTATAGGAAATTCAATTCTCTACAACTTTACAGAAGAAAGTTTTTCCAAATTCCAAAGAAATTGACCTAATCCACAAACAGGCGATTTTACAAGTTATAATCAAATTTCAATCGAGAAATGGGGTCCACCGACACATAAAACATGCTTTAAATATTTTTGGTAATAAAAATACTCCTCCACATATACTCATATATCCCACATTCATCGTAAAAACATCATCATTATTATATTATTAAAATATAATAATATATTTAAATAAATTATTTTATCGGAAAAAGATAAAATTTCAATTTTCAACAATTGTCACATTAAAATTTTCTCCATCTATATCCACATAAAATCAATATTTTCCTCATCATATGAATCAATAATTAATTATTCACAAATAATATTACGAATCACAATATTAACAACCGACGGTTCCAAGGAAAGAGGGGCTTTCCAATAAGAATTTCTCCTTCTTGGCGCAATTAGGTAACCAAACCTCTCTTGAATGCGAACTTTCTAGACATTGCCAATAATGTTATCTAATAATATTATTCGGATAATATGAATTATTTCTTCGAGAATGAAAAATACTTTGTAATGACAATTATTGAAACAACATCAATATAAAATATCAACGCAAAGAATTATTAAATCAATAAAATAAAATCTTTGAATAAAGAATTACCGTAACCATTATTAAGTAGTGTCTTCTTACGTAAGAATCAATAATTGGTGCAATACTGGTAAAGCTTCTTGTGTGTTAACCACCGAGTATTTTAACAAGATAATTGCAGAATAACTACTACTGATTATTTTTAAACAACTTATATTTGTCGTTTTCTTCATCCAATCTCTTTCCGTTATGGGGCCCATACATGGTTCTTGTGAGTCATTTAAATATTCCCAAACGGTCTGAATATTCCACGACCATACCTGAATATTCCCAACAACAATGAATATTTTATAACCACTTTTATTTTGAAATATTTGCGTTTTTACCCATAACTATCCACATTAATCAAACCAACCTTTACTATTTCAAAATAATAAATAGAAAAATTAAATTTCATTAATAACAAGTTGGGGTCTTACATTATGCATTAAAAAATGGGTTGCTCCACAAAGAACCATTGTGGATGGAACCCCATTGTTATATATGGATATATATATATATATATATATATATATAACGTAATCCCAGATTACAAGATCAATTTTTGGAAAATTAAATGAACCACGCGAATATCAGCGAACACAAATCCAAAAAGCAGTTCGCATTTTTCAACAGTTTTTCAGAAATTTATAAGGTTTTTTTTATTAATTTTATACAACAAAATTATGCCCAATTAAATTATTCTAAACACATATCAATATACATATCAAATTAAAATAATTAATAATTCGCATAAAGGTTTGCCTCTAATACCACTGTTAGGTTTGTAATATTCATGAACGTAATCAAATTGCATAAAATAAGCGGAAACGTAGAAAATCAGAGTTTTAAAATTTTACAAACCATATACCCAGATCATCCTTTATGCGCAATTATTAATTAAACGAAAAGATAAAGAACAAGAATCATACCCTTGAAGATTCGATCTTCCTCAAGTATAAGTTCACCTCCAAATCCTTTCGCGTTCAACTTGAATCCACCAGGTTTAGTTCCTTCTTTTGATCAGCATCAGTCACCCAAGTATTTGGCCTCTAGAGGTGATCCACCAAGGAAGAAGAAAGATTCAAGAAGATGGGTGGTTGGCTAAACCCTAGTTTTTCTATCTCTATAGAAAAGGAGCATACTCTCCACCAATTGGAATTACGTATATTTGATAACTGATATAAGACTCCTCTTATAAAGATATCAGGTAACCCTATTTAATTAAAATAAGGTATTATTTATTTAATTAAATTCATTTAATTAATTGGGCTACCTAATCTTATTAGGGATAATTAATTAAACTCATTTAACTAATTTTGCCTCCTAATCCTATTAGGAATAAATGAGAGTACTTATATTAAATTAATTCATAAACTCTTTTAGAAATTAAAATAATAATAATTGTAATAATATTAATAAGACTCCTCTTATTAATTTATATTTAATATTTTAAAATATTAAATAATAAATATTAAGCTATTTAATTTATTCTATCACCATAGATTAAATTAAATATACTTAACATATTATTACGATTATGCCATTAACTTCTTAAATAATTATTCTTCTTTTTATGGTGTGACCCTTTAGGTTCTCCATATTAAACCGGTTGTGAATAAATAATTTAGAACAATTCTAATCTTATTTAAACAAATAAATTAAATTATTAATTTATTTAAATAAATAATATTTATTCCACAATAAGGATAAGCCTCCCTAGCGATTAACGACTTTTCAGATAATATAGATTTCAACATTAATCATAAAATAACATTTGAGAACATAGTTACACACTACTACAAAGTACTAAATAGACAACACTTAAGCCACAACGTTTTTTATAAAAATATTGTGGTATTTTTTTCCATAACGTTTTAAAAAAAACGTTGTAGATATATATGCAAAAACGTTATATATTTAAAAGGACATTTTTTTTATTTTAACTAAATAACGTTTTTTTTAAACCGTTGTCTATCTAGTAAAACACGGAGCTCACTTGAAATCCTAACCCTAACATCTCCGCCTATTACCAGACTAGTGCCGCTCACCACGGCGTCATCATCAGCGACTGGCTTGCCCAGGCCCAAGGTGGCCGTCAGCAACAAAAATAATGAAGGCAGAGAGAGCGGGAGTAAGAGCTATCGGACCAAAAGGCAGATAGAGCTAGAGAGCGACAGAGAGAGAGAGAGAGATAGTGAGCGACGAGCGATTGATTGCATCAGGCAGCCATTCTAGGGTTTTCTTCAACAAATCTCTGGCTTAAATCTTCGTTGGTACAAAGGTATGTATGATTATTAAGGGTATTTGTGCGATTGATTGTGATGGGTACGTTTGTTTGTTTAATTCTAGGTTTTGAAATTCCACAAATCTCTCGTTCTCCCTCCCTCTGTCTCTAGTATTTTGGATTTGGGGATTTTCACAAGCAGTGAGTATGTTTCTCTGATTTTTGCATCTTTGTCCTTTCATTCACTGATGTTTCCTTTAACTGGATTTCTAGGGTAATTTGTATGATATTTTAAGAAAGAAAGGAAGACTTGATCAATCGACGACTGTTGCCTATGCTTTAGATATTGCAAGGTACATCATTATGGATATATTCTATTGATGTTTGTCTAGCAGTTTAACTTTGTGTTCAGGAATTTTTAAGACATATTTCCTTCTAGTTTTTTAGGTTGTATGATGTTACTCAATTTGTTCCACATTGATTTTCCACTATGTTAAACTCTTTTCCAGTTTAGAATGTGTTCCACATTAATTTTCTACTATGTTAAAACTCTTTTGGACCTAATAAAAGAAAAAGAAAAAAAAAATCCTATATTTCAACAATCTGCGGCCAATGCTTCAAATTTATACTTTGATTGCTCTAATACTCCCAATTGTTGTTACGTTTACAGAAGCATGAATTATCTTCATCAACATAAACCACATGCCAAAATCCATCGGGATCTGACCCCAAGGTACTTACAGTTTGAGTTTTGACTAGTATCCATGTCATCAAGTGATGATGGTGTTTACTGAGTTTCACAACACGAATTTCCCACCTTGAATAATATGCATCCCTCCCAATATTACATTATCAACTGTGCTGTGTTACTCTCCCAGAAATGTATTGCAAGATGAAGCAGGACACCTCAAAGTCACAGACTTTGGCTTGAGCAAAATTGCACAAGAAAAAGATGCTTACGGTTATAAAATGATTGGAGGAACAGGATCATGTATGTATGATTTGACCCCATACTACAGATTATGAACGTTGTGATAATTTTCAGACACATGCTCAGATAAATTAAATTTTCAGATCGTTACATGGCGCTTGAGGTTTTTCGTCGAGAAACATACGGGAAGAGCGTTGATGTATTTTCCTTTGCTCTAATAGTACATGAGGTAAGTTGAAAGATTTAACTGTGAGTTTAACAACAGGTGTTTTCAGTTATCAAGCCTTCTTACTTATCTAGGAAAGAAGAAATGAATCAAGTTTTCTCTTATTTGATATGTGGTTATTATATAAAATTTGATCAAACTTTTTTGAAGGAATCTTTGAGAGTTCTAAATCACACTTATTGGTTGTACTACAGATGTTCCAGGGGGGGACCATCAAATAAGGAAGAAGCTCCTGAGCATGTTGCAGATAAGCGAGCTTATGAAGATTCACGACCATATCTTTCTTCATATGTATACCCTGATCAAATCAAGCTGTAAGTAACTTAAAGCTCTTGGGGTTATTATCTCACATATTGGCTAATAAGTCTTGACAAACTCATCTCGTTGTACTAACATTGAAAGTTGCACACCTTGATACATATATTGCTCATTAAGCGGACATACATAGAATTGGTCATTTGGGATTTTCTATTTTCCACAAATTCGTTGTTTATCCATTTTTTATTGTGACTGTCACAGTTATGGCACACAGGTGCACACTTGCTTAATATAGATTTTATCGTGATGCTGTTGTACAACAGGTGCACACTTGCTTAATATAACTTTTTTGATTCATTACTTTCTTTATCAGTGGTTCAATCCTAGAGAATTCTTCGAATGATAAATTTTTTTAAACTATTATTCAAGTAAAAATTTGGATGTACTTGGCAATTCTAGACAGTTGTTTAATGTATAGTGCTAATTTAATTAATCAAACATAATTTGAAACATACATCAGTTAAATTGCTTGTAGCAAAGAGCTAGATCCCAGTAGCTGATTTTATATAACTTTTGATTGAATAGGTTTTTAATTTGTAGGTAATTGTGGGCCCCTTTAACTCTTGACCTATTTCATCCATTGTCAGCTTCTCAATAAATCATTTATGTAGTCCATATCATTCAGCTTATCCCAAGTAGTCAACCTTGTGATTTTTTACCATGTGTTTTTATAATTTGTCATAGGACTGCAAAAATGTGGTATAGTGCTCTTCTGTTTATCCATTTTCAAAGTATTTTTAGATCTTCTAACGCAAGTGGTTGATTGTTGTGACATGCTTATCAACGAATTAAGTAATTTTTATCAAGAAAAATGAAACATGAAATCACAAAACACTGTTGGAAAGGTTTATAAAGATTATGACAGGAAAAGCAAACTGAATTTTTTATTGCTCGGACGAGTTATGATGTGTATTGAAACAAGGGAATGAAGTTTTTTATTTGGTCCATGGGGGAAGAGAATCCAGGTCATGGTTGTGCTTTCTTGGGCATTGGCTCAAGTGGTTGAGGTATCAAATGGAGTTCTGATAGGTAACAGGAGCCTGTCCTACATGGTTGAAATAACCTATAATATGGTCATAGTGTTCCTTGAGACTTTTGTTAGTTTTTGAAGATTGTCCTTGCATACTTCCTTTCCTTTAATGTAATTGTCATTCAGGGATGCCAATAACTCACTAATGTAAGATATTTATTTTTTACTGCAGTCTTACATGGACTCAGAGATTATGGCTATTATGTCACAATACATGCCTCTTGACGGCCAGCATCATAATCAAGTTATTCAACATGAAGGCTAACTTATTGTAAACGTATTGTATGGTATTAATATTTTTTGTAATTGGTATATTTTGAATTTGAGATGTATGGATAGTAATATTATTTGTAATTGGTAATATAGGTGAACCACGACTTTTTTTTTTTTTTTTTTATCTACAATATTTTAAAAACGTTGTGTAAATATGCCTAAACGTTGTCTGATATATTAAATTACAACATTTTTATCCAGAAAACGTTATGGAATCATACCTTCTACAACGTTTTTAAGCATCTGTTAATTTATGAAAAATAAATCTACAACGTTTTTTTCTTAAAAAACGTGTAATGTGCTTAACTACAACGTTTTAAAAACGTTGTGTAAGGGTGTCAAATAGATGACACCCTTAACCACGACGTTTTTCTGACTGAAATTATAACGCTTTTTTCACGTTGTCTATTTACTATTTTGAGTGATCGTACAATTCAATCCTTCCACCATACAATGTCCCAATTAAATATAAGACATTGAATTACTGTCAAGTCTTATTTTATTTAATTATATGTATTTCGACTCTTAAATGTATGACTCAAATAATGCAAATTAGAAACTCCTTTCTAATTTCATTCCCGCTTGCCAAGACTACTTGGGTTGTTATTTATCGAATCACATAGGACATTTTTTTTACTAGAAGTGGTAGATTCTTTATTGATCATACATTATCTCCATGTATAACTTATTATACCCAAGCATACCATTTGATATACCCTAAGGATCTTAAGGAATAAGTCAAAGTATAACTCATCATACACAAGATATTATGATGATCTCAAGTCCAAGGATCACATCAGACTACTATCACTACAGAATTCCTATTGACAAAAAGTAAGTAAAACTCCATTAGGGATTCCTTTCATGCGGTACGTTCAATTGAACTTATTCTCTAATAAGCACCTACATACTTGCTTTAGTGTCTCCACACAAATGATCATGAGATCAATCATCCTCGTCCAATGAGCAAACAACATATGTACCAATCTATCCGGATTCACTAATCCCCAATTTAGTAATCCAACAATTGGGAACTATTTTAGTTTTAAGCTTTCTAAGAATTTAGATCTCATTAGAATGATCATCATCATTATTCTAAAAGCATTGCTTAAAACTATGGGTTTATCACATATTATAAAACAACATCATGTAGATAACTAAAAGCCTTTAATAAATTAATACTTTTTATTAATAAATGAATAAGATTGTTACAAAGTATATGCTTTATCATCAAACATGATTGGCTTGTGTGCATACTACTTTCATAAAGGATCTCATGCTGGCCTAGGTTTCAGAAGAGAAAAGAGTAACTCAGTCTCTACTCTCTAATCTCAAGGGTCGTAGAGTCGAGTAAAATCAACTCCACGAACCAACTGGGAAGGAACAATAGAGTTAAGCCTCACTCTTCATAAATCATGAAACACGAGGACACGTGGAAAAAGGAGAATAAGTATAAAAGAAGGATTGCTAAAAACCCATATAAGTCCAAATAGAGGAAGAATCCACACACACACACACACAAACATGTATTATATTAGATGTTTTATATGTAATAAGACTGGTCATAAGGTTGCAATATACTACCATAATCCTATTCATGTGTGACCCAGAATTAAGCAAATTTGGGTTGCCAAGGATACTAAAAAAGTAGGACCCATGCAAGTATGGGTACCAAAATGAGAGTTTTATCTTACCACAGGAACCAAGCTCCACGATCACAACCTGGTATCTGGACAGTGGATGCTCAAGGCACATGACAGGGAACAAAGCCCTTCTATCTAATTACATAGAAAAGGAAGGTTCGTCAATCATCTTCAGAGACAATAGCTCTGGCAAGACAAGAGGATATTGCTCAGCTGGGAATGGTGCACTATCTTTCAGTAAAGTAGCCTATGTGGAAGGTTTACAACACAATCTTTTGAGCATAAGCCAACTCTGCAACAAGGGTCATCAAGCCACTTTTCTCAACAATCAATGTCAAGTCAGAGATCTGAAGACATCCTCTATAAAGCTGAATGGAACAGAGAAGGAAATGTCTATACTGTCAATCTTGATCAACTAAGCTCGACTGAGACAATATTATTTTTGGCTAAAGCATCTGAAGAAATGAGCTGGTTATGGCATAAAAGACTATCTCATCTCAACTTCAAAAGCATATCTAAACTGGCCTCCAAGGATCTAGTAGCAGGCTTACCCAAGTTCAGTTTCGTCAAGGAAAGACCATGCAATGCCTATCAGCTTAAAAAACAGACTAGAAGCTCATTTAAGAGCAAAACTGTCAACTCAATTGACAAGCCTCTACAGCTGCTTCACATGGATCTATTTGGGCCAATTCCAACAACAAGCCTCGGAGGGAAGAGATACTCACTGGTCGTAGTGGATGACTACACCAGATTCACATGGGTGTTCTTTCTAAACCCAAAAGATGAAACGAGCTCCCAACTAATCAAGATGTTCAGACAAGTGATGAACGAGAAATGGGAGAAAATTAAGGCTATAAGGAATGATCATGGCATAGAGTTCGACTTTTCTGAGATAGACCAGTTCTGCACAGACAATGGCATCAGTCACAACTTCTCAGCTCCACGAACTCCTCAACAAAATGGAGTAGCTGAGAGAAAGAACATAACTTTAATAGAAGCTGGAAGAACTCTACTAGTAGCAACCCATCTACTTGAATACTTCTGGGCAGAAGCTATCAACACTGCATGCTACACTCAGAATAGATCGCTTATACACTCTACGATAAAGAAGACTCCCTACGAACTATGGAAATGGAGAAAGCCAAATGTCAGCTACTTTCACATATTTGGTTGTGCATGCTACATTCTCAACAATGGGGAGCAGTATCTGACAAAGTTCCAACCCAAGTCAGACGAAGGAATCTTTCTCGGATATGCCACAGATAGTAAGGCTTATAGAGTGTTCAACAAGAAGACACTGAGTGTTGAAGTCTCGATCCACGTCATCTTCGATGAAACAGACTTAACAGTGTCTCAAGACACTACGAACGATAATTCAGACGAGGTCGTCGAGCTCAACACCACGATCGTAGTCCTAAAAAATGAAATCTTCGAGCAAGAAGAGGAGATCGCAGAGAGAACTACGCAAGACAACGAACCTCCACATCAAGAAGCAGAAATTGATCTTGAAGATCTCAGACAAGAAGGCATCAGGTCAAATGTTCCAACAGAAAATAGATGGGCAAAAGATCACACTCAAGACTTAATCATTGGAGATCCAAATGCAAGGGTCAAAACAAGAGCGGCCACTCAAAATGAGTGTTTCTATCTAAGCTTTCTGTCACAAATGAAACCAAAGAAGATAGAAGACGTAATGGAAGACTCTAGTTGGATAGAAGCCATGCAAGAAGAACTGAATCAATTTGAAAGAAGCAATGTGTGGAGATTAGTTCCAAGACCAAGAAACCATCCAGTCATTGGCACCAAGTGGGTCTTCAGAAACAAGATGGATGAAGATGGAGTAATAAGTAGGAATAAGGCAAGACTAGTGGCTAAAGGTTACTCTCAAGAAGAAGGCATTGACTACGATGAGACCTTTGCACTTGTTTCCAGATTAGAAGCCATCAGAATATTTCTTGCCTTTGCTGCTCACATAAAATTCAAAGTCTTTCAAATGGATATCAAAAGTGCATTTCTGAATGGTGAACTTCAAGAAGAAGTATATGTGGAATAACCTCCAGGTTTCATCAATCCAACTCTCGCTAATTATGTCTATAGATTAGAAAAAGCCTTATATGGTCTTAAACAAACACCTAGAGCATGGTATGAAACACTAACTAACTTTCTTATTGAAAATGGATTCACTAGAGGTAGAGTAGATGAAAGTAGTATGTATACAAGCCAATCATGTTTGATGATAAAACATATACTTTGTAAACAATCTTATTTATTTATTAATAAAAAGTATTAATTTATTAAAGGCTTTTAATTATCTACACGATCTTTGTTTTATAATATGTGATAAACCCATAGTTTTAAGCAATGCTTTTAGAATAATGATGATGATCATTCTAATGAGATCTAAATTCTTAGAAAGCTTAAAACTAAAATAGTTCCCAATCGTTGGATTACTAAATTGGGGATTAGTAAATCCGGATAGATTGGAACATACGTTGCTTGCTCATTGGATGAGGATGATTGATCTCATGATCATTTGTGTGGAGACACTAAAGCAAGTATGTAGGTGCTTATTAGAGAATAAGTTCACTGAACGTGGCTCGCTAAGGAATACCTAATGGAGTTTTATTTGCTGTCAATAGGAATTCTCAGTAGTGATAGTAAGTACAGTGATCCTTGGACTTGAGATCATCATAGTATCTTGTGTATGATGAGTTATACTTTGACTTATTCCTTAAGACCCTTAGGGTATATCAAAGGGTATGCTTGGGTATAATAAGTTGTACATGGAGATAATGTATGATCAATAAAGAATCTACCACTTCTAATAAAAGAAGAGAAATGTCCCATGTGATTCGATAAATGACAACCCAAAGAGTCCTTGGCGGGCGAAATGAAATTAGAAAGGAGTTTCTAATTTGCATTATTTGGAGTTGTGCATTTAAGGATCGAAATACATATAATTAAATAAAATAAGACTTGACAGTAATTCCATGTCTTATATTTAATTGGGACATTGTATGGTGGAAGGATTGAATTATACGGTAACTATTTACTCAAAGGTTCTTTAATGATTAATGTTGAAATCTATATTATCTGGAAAGTCGTTGATCGCTAGGGAGGCTTATCCCTATTGTAGAATAAATATTATTTATTTAAATAAATTAATTATTTAATTTATTTATTTAAATAAGATTAGAATTGTTCTAATTGATTTATTCACAACCGGTTTAATATGGAGAACCTAAAGGGTCACACCATAAAAGGAAGAATAATTATTTAAGAAGTTAATGGCATAATCGTAATAATATATTAAGTATATTTAATTTAATCTATGGTGATAGAATAAATTAAATAGCTTAATATTTATTATTTAATATTTTAGAAATATTAAATATAAATTAATAAGAGGAGTCTTATTAATATTATTACAATTATTATTATTTTAATTTCTAAAAGAGTTTAGGAATTAATTTAATATAAGTACTCTCATTTATTCCTAATAAGATTAGGAGGTTAAATTAATTAAAAGAGTTTAATTAATTATCCCTAATAAGATTAGGGAGCTTAATTAATTAAAAGAATTAATTAATTAAAACCCAATTCCTTAATTGTTAAGGTGGGTTGCCCACATCTATAAATAAGAGGAGTCTTATTATGGGTGGTATGGGTTGTTGACTTTTAACAAAGTACGTAATAATTCCAAGTTGTTGGGAGTATGCCTTTTCTATAGAGATAGAAAACTAGGGTTAGCCATAACACCCATCTTCTTGAATTTTATTCTTCCTTGGTGGATCACCTCTAGAGGCCAAACATTTGGGTGGCTAACGTTGATCAAAGGAAGGAACCAAACCCGGTGGATTCAAGATTGAGCGAAAAGGATTTGGAGGTGAACTTGTACTGAGGAAGCTCGATCTTGAGGGTATGATTTTATTCTTTATCTTTTCGTTTAATTAATAATTATGCATAAAGGGTGATCCGGGTATATGGTTTGTAAATTTTAAACTCTGATTTTTATACGCTTCCGCACTTTTTATGCAATTTGATTGCGTTATGAATATTACAAACCTAACAGTGGCATCAGAGCCAAACCTTTATGCGAATTATTAATTGTTCATATTTGATATGTATATTGATATGTGTTTAGAACAATTTAATTGGGCATAATTTTATTGTATAAAATTTATTATAAAAAAAAAAAAGGGAGCCGTTTTTTTTTTCTTTCCCAAAAATTTATATCTAGCATTTAGGAAGGAACAGGATTCACGGTGAATGAAAGGCTCTATCACGAAATCAAGGCAATGGTCACAAGATCGGAAATCTAAAATACGTGAATCGTGAGCAGATAGTGCGTTTTTAACAAAAAAAAAAAAAAAAAAAAAACGGCATAACATTACAAGAAATCATATATTACGCACGTTAGTATGTGATTTTTTTTTTTTGAATGTTAACGGGATACATATGATATAAATATATATACTAATATATATATATATATATATATATATATTATATATTATTTTATAATTAAATTATTTTATAATTAAAATAAAAGTTTATTTTAATTTTAAAATAAAAGTTTTATTTTAATTTTAAATAATTTTATAATTAAAATAAAAGAGTTTATTTTAATTTTAAAATTATTTTAATTTCAAATAAAAGAGTTTATTTTAATTTTAAAATTAGAATTTCATCTTAACTAATTAGAGTTGGAATTGGATTCCATGATAACTAATTGGAGTTGAAATTGGATTTTATTTTTCCTTAAATAAAGGAGTTTATTTAGATATGAAATAGATTTCATATTATTCAAAATAAAAAGAGTTTATTTGTGAATAAGAAAGAGAATCCTAATTTTCTTAAATAAAGGAGTTTATTTAAATATGGAATAAGATTTCATATTATTCAAAATAAAGGAGTTTATTTGTGAATAGGAAAGAATATCCGTGTTTCCTTTAATAAAAGATTTTTTTACATGGAATTGGATTCCATAATTAATTAAAATAAAAGAGTTTATTTTAATTAATTTTTTTTTATTACATGGAATTGGATTCCATAATTAATTAAAATAAAGGAGTTTATTTTGATTAAAGATTTTGATTAAAATAAAATAGTTTATTTTATTCAAAATTGGATAAATTAAAATAAAATAGTTTTATTTTGATTTAAATTTGGATTAAAATAAAGGAGTTTATTTTAATTCAAAATTAGATTTTATACCAACTAAATTTGCCCATTAAATGATATCAATATATATATTTAAATGTTTATTATTCATATGATGAATGCTATTTATTGATGCATATGATGATGTGTATGATAATAAATGGGATTGATTATGACTATCAACCAATGTGATTGGATTTTATTTTAGTTGGATGCATGAATGTATGGGTTTTATTAAATGGGGTCTCACAGTACCTCGTCTTCTCTAATTTTTCTAAATGTAAATTCTATCTCCTCTCCTATGTCTTCCCTCGATCACGATCAAGATTTCTATTTATTTTAAATAGTTTTGTAATAGGAATAGTTAGAATTAATTTTGAAAAATTGGAGATCAAGGAGCAAGCGAGCGCTTGAAGACCCGTTTGTAATAGAGCCCTAGTTTAAATGTAATAGTTATATTTAAATATTATTTCTTGCACCCCTGGGGTTTGACCTTTTGGTTCACTTGATGGCTCTAGTGAACCAAACTAGAATAAAAGTCCATAATCAATTCGGGTAGAATATAGTATTCTATATGTGCATGCTTATACTATATATATATTATATATTATGCAAACATGTTTAGCATGTTCATTAATATGACGCGTATTTTATATATATATATGCAAATGCTAAACAAGATGAGACAAATTAATAACAAACCCTCAAATTTTTATATTAAGTCCTAAGCGTTCAAAGATATTTGGAATATCGAACGTTAAGCCTTTCTAGCATGATAAAATTAATAGAGTATTAAATATTTAATATGAGTTTGTTGTGTCACCACAAGGCAAGTATTAAGTATTTAAGATGTTAATTTATCACATTTGATGCTTATAAAGAAAATTGAACAATATTGTTTTGTTGTGTCACCACAAGGATGATATTTTTCTTTTTGAATATATGGAGTGCTAGGTCGGACTTAACTTGGATAATTTTGATTCTTGATGTGCCACCACTTGATCAAAATAATCTAAGAGGCAAAATACAAGGAGTTGCATAGTTGATGTAATTGACAAAAGTTGTCTACCTATTTATTTATATATAGTTTGTTGTGTCACCACAAGGCTATATACATTTGAAATGAGATCCTTATTCTCACTAGCAGAAATCTTTAATTAGATTTTGCCGAACTATATAAGTGAGGTAATATAGTTTGAAGAAAAAATAGTGGGAGATACCAATTTAAAACAAAGACCTAATTTATTTTGGTAATTAATAAAAGAATGTATGTTAAAATGTTGTTAATTATAAATTCATTTACGGAATTTTACAATGTCTAAAATTACTATCACTGCGAAACATATTTGATGTTAATTAACCAGACCGAATTACACGGATTGGTTAAGGAATTTGAGAATAGTTCTCATAGCTAAAAAGCTATCTTATATCCTTAATACGCCTATCCCTGCAATGGTTGCAGATAATGCCTCTGAGGAAGAGATTGCTACTTTTAGAAAGTGGCAAGATGATGCACAATTGGCTCAATGCATCATGCTCAAGCGTCCACGAAAGTAACGAGCTTCAGCCACAAGACGAAAACTATGGATGCTCCTACTATATTCCCGCACATCAAGAAGTTGATGGTGAGGAAAGTGGGGCGATAGATATCGAGATATCTAAGGAGCTCTTCCGATCTAGAATGGCTAATGGCACTATAAATATGCATACAAAAAAATCTTAACATAATCAATTTGATTGATCAATTAGGACAACTAGTTTTGTCATGGATGGAGAGTTGAGCCAAGATTTGATCTTGCACTCACTCCCTGACTCCTTTCACAATTGTTGTGAATTTTTCATATGAAACAAGCTAGATATCACCACCACCGATTTACTTAACATATTGAAAAATGTTAAGAGTCACTTTCCACCAAGAAAGACCATGTCTTACTTGGTAGTAGGGCCAAAGGATCTTCCGAAAAGAAGAACGATTCAAAGAAGGTAAATAGAAAGGCGTAAACAAAGGATAATAAGAACAAAACTGATACGGTTATCAAAGGAGTTTGCTTCCACTTGCTATAAGCCCGACACTTGGAAAGAAATCATGAGAAGCATCTTCTGCGAGGCTAAACAAAGAAGCTTAGTGAAGTTTCGGTTACAAATACAAATTTGTTCATGATTTAAAATAAATTTTTCTTTAAGTCAAGGTTCTACTTGGATATTGGATATCGACTTTGGTTATCATAAATATAGATTTATGAATTAGACCAAGAAGAAGTAGAAAGCTAAACAAATATAAGTAATCCTATGTGCGGGTAATGTAGCAAAGGTTGCCATATTAGCCATAGAAACTTATAGTTTAGCAATGCCTACGGGCAAATCTATTAAGTCAATAAGTTGTTATTGTATTCCAGTTCTTGTTAAAAAATATTATTTCCATTTTATTGTTGGACAATGAAATCTTTGGTATTATAATAAAGAACAATTGTTGTTCTATTTATAATAATAATGTTTTGTATAGAACCGGAATATTACTTAATAAATTTTGTATACTTGACTTACATGAAAATAATTTTGCATATTGAACAAATTAGTATAAGAAAAGGAGATGATCATTCAAAGAGTTGAATGTATGTATTTTTTGAAATACAAGTGTGAATTATTTGAAAGGTTCAAAGAATTCAGAAGTGAAATAAATTGGCAAAGTATTAAGATTCTTTGATTAGATCAAGGAATAAATACTTGTGCAATAAGTTTTTAGATCATCTCAAATGGTTTTCTCACAATGGACGCCTCCTGATATGCAATAATTGATTGATGTATCTAA
The DNA here is from genome assembly GCA_020205615.1 of Panax quinquefolius. Taxonomy (NCBI): domain Eukaryota; kingdom Viridiplantae; phylum Streptophyta; class Magnoliopsida; order Apiales; family Araliaceae; genus Panax; species Panax quinquefolius. The sequence goes on along the minus strand of CM035159.1, from coordinate 73,614,451 downwards.
AAGGAAAAATCGTACCTTGTTGGACATGGTGCGGTCCATAATGATTTTACCGACATTCCAGTATCCTTCTGGGATAATATCCTAGAAATGGCTACATATCTACGGAAAAGGTAACCTCAAAATCCATTTCAAGACTCCATAAAAGTTATGGATGGGGAGGATTCCTAATCTTAAGTATGTTAAGATAAGGGTTGTCCAACTTATGTGAAAAGGTTTCAAAGGATAAGCTTGGGACAAGATTTGACAAGTACAATTTGTGGGACATCCTAAAAGTAAGTTTAGGGTATGTGTTCTATAATCCTACTTAGCAAAAGGTGTTTGTTGCGAAACACGCTGCCTTCTAAGATAAAGGTGTTTATCATTGAAAGGGCTAGTGGGAGGATAATAGATCTTGAAGAGTTCAAGAACCACAAAATACTATAAGTCAAATAAGAGGAACTCAGAGATGTACCTATTGTACCACAAATAGAATCAGTAAATCGAATAATAATCACCAAGATACCTAGGAGGTATGGATTCATCATAGATGATGATGATGAGGTACGCATCATAGAAGATGATGATCTAGTTACATTCGATGAGTTAAGAGTTGTAGACACTCGAGAAATTGATTGAAGCAAGTTTCTCAAATATGGAACATTCGTTTTGATGAGGCAATCAAAAGAGTTTGATTTTATCAAAATAAGAATGAACCTAGTGTGTACAAAAGGGTCAGTGGGAGCATCGTGACATTCCTAGTACTATATGTTGATATACTACTACGGATGAGGAATAACTTATCAATGCTGATCAATCGAAAAAGATAAAGTTGTCTAAACATTCCTCCATGAATGATTTGGGAAGAGTATCATTATTGGGGATGCAAATCTATATAGATAGATTTAAAAGGATGCTCAACTTAACCCAAGGAACGTATATTCATTTGAAGCTAAAGTCGTTTAGCATGGCAAACTCCAAGAGATGTCTCATGTCGATGAGCTATGGAGTGTATCTCTCTAATAGTCCCCACAGACTCCAAAAGAGAGATCACATGAGTAACTATCATGCATGCAATGAAATGTACGAGACCGATGTTGATCACCATATTCGGAGAAGTTCACTATGAAGTCGATGAAAAACATCTTAAAGTTCTTAACGGGCACTAAAGATGTGAGCATAGATGGTGGAGTCCGAATTAAAACTAGAGGGCTTAATGACTCAAGTTTTTCGTACAGCACCAAGATGATGTAAAAAATCCACTTTAAGGTAAAGGGTTACCTTGAGCGGTGGTGTAGTGAATTGAAAAGTTCCAAAACAAAGAAAGAGTTCTTTGGTTTAGTGATAAAGACAAAGTATATAGCTATAAATGAAGTCGCAAGTTGATTGTTCGGATTAAAAGTTCATTACGAACTAGGAATAGTTCCTAAGTCTCATCTTGAATCTAAACATGTGTTGTGGCACTTTCATTTGATTATTAGAATCATTGAAAGATGGGAAATCACTATAGAGATAGTGGACTCTCATGAACAACATTACATATCCATTAACTAAAGCTTATCCAACGGCAGGATAATCGCCACTTAGAGAAGAAGAGTATAAGATACCATGACGATTGGCTTTTAGTGCAAGTGGGAGATTGAAAGTAGTATGCATACAAGCCAATCATGTTTGATGATAAAGCATATACTTTGTAAACAATCTTATTTATTTATTAATAAAAGTATTAATTTATTAAAGGCTTTTAATTATCTACATGATCTTTGTTTTATAATATGTGATAAACCCATAGTTTTAAGCAATGCTTTTAGAATAATGATGATGATCATTCTAATGAGATCTAAATTCTTAGAAAGCTTAAAACTAAAATAGTTCCCAATCGTTGGATTACTAAATTGGGGATTAGTGAATCCGGATAGATTGAAGTACATACGTTGCTTGCTCATTGGATGAGGATGATTGATCTCATGATCATTTTATGTGGAGACACTAAAGCAAGTATGTAGGTGCTTATTAGAGAATAAGTTCAATTTGAACGTTGGCTCGCTAAGGAATACCTAATGGAGTTTTATTTGCTGTCGAATAGGAATTCTCAGAGTGATAATAATCTGAAGTGATCCTTGGACTTGAGATCATCATAGTATCTTGTGTATGATGAGTTATACTTTGACTTATTCCTTAAGACCCTTAGGGTATATCAAAGGGTATGCTTGGGTATAATAAGTTGTACATGGAGATAATGTATGATCAATAAAGAATCTACCACTTCTAATAAAAGAAGAGAAATGTCCTATGTGATTCGATAAATGACAACCCAATGTCCTTGGCGGCGGCGTAATGAAATTAGAAAGGAGTTTCTAATTTGCATTATTTGGAGTTGTGTATTTAAGGATCGAAATACATATAATTAAATAAAATAAGACTTGACAATAATTTCATGTCTTATATTTAATTGGGACATTGTATGGTGGAAGGATTGAATTGCATGCAAGTAACTATTTACTCAAAGGTTCTTTAATGATTAATGTTGAAATCTATATTATCTCGGAAAGTCGTTGATCGCTAGGGAGGCTTATCCCTATTGAAGAATAAATATTATTTATTTAAATAAATTAATTATTTAATTTATTTATTTAAATAAGATTAGAATTGTTCTAATTGATTTATTCACAACCGGTTTAATATGGAGAACCTAAAGGGTCACACCATAAAAGGAAGAATAATTATTTAAGAAGTTAATGGCATAATCGTAATAATATGTTAAGTATATTTAATTTAATCTATGGTGATAGAATAAATTAAATAGCTTAATATTTATTATTTAATATTTTAGAAATATTAAATATAAATTAATAAGAGGAGTCTTATTAATATTATTACAATTATTATTATTTTAATTTCTAAAAGAGTTTAGGAATTAATTTAATACAAGTACTCTCATTTATTCCTAATAAGATTAGGAGGTTAAATTAATTAAAAGAGTTTAATTAATTATCCCTAATAAGATTAGGGAGCTTAATTAATTAAAAGAATTAATTAATTAAAACCCAATTCCTTAATTGTTAAGGTGGGTTGCCCACATCTATAAATAAGAGGAGTCTTATTATGGGTGGTATGGGTTGTTGACTTTAACAAAGTACGTAATAATTCCAAGTTGTTGGGAGTATGCCTTTTATATAGAGATAAAAACTAGGGTTAGCCATAACACCCATCTTCTTGAATTTTATTCTTCCTTGGTGGATCACCTCTGAGGCCAAACATTTGGGTGGCTAACGTTGATCAAAGGAAGGAACCAAACCCTATGGATTCAAGATTGAACGCGAAAGGATTTGGAGGTGAACTTGTACCTGAGGAAGCTCGATCTTCAAGGGTATGATTTTATTCTTTATCTTTTCGTTTAATTAATAATTATGCATAAAGGGTGATCCGGGTATATGGTTTGTAAATTTTAAACTCTGATTTTTACACGCTTCCGCACTTTTTATGCAATTTGATTGCGTTATGAATATTACAAACCTAACAGTAGATACCACATTATTTCTTAGAAAGCATAAAGACAAAGTCTTATTAGTTCAAATATATGTTGATGACATTATCTTTGACTCTACTGATGAAAAATTGTGTAAGAGATTTGCCAAGCTTATGCAGAGCAAGTTCGAAATGAGCATGATGGGTGAGCTGAACTTCTTTCTTGGATTGCAAGTAAAGCATACTGATGAAGGAATATTCATAAACCAAGCCAAGTATATTAAAGACTTACTTAAAAAATATGGCATGGAATCAGCCTCTCCCATGAAAACCCCAATTGCTCCAGCAATCAAGCTTGACAAAGATTAAAAAGGTAAAAGTATTGATATAACTCAATACAGAGGTATAATAGCCTTTCTTCTCTATCTAACTACCAGTAGACCAGACATAATGTTTGCAACATGCATATGTGCTAGATTTCAAGTTAATCCTAAGGAATCACACTTAACTGCTGTAAAAAGGATTTTCAGGTACCTAAAAGGCACACCACACTTGGGTCTTTGGTATCCCAAGGAGTCCTCTTTTGAACTAACAGGATATACAGATGTTGATTTTGTAGGCAGCAAAATAGATAGAAAAAGTACTAGTGGCACCTGTCAACTGCTAGGAAACAGACTTGTATCTTGGTTTAGCAAGAAGCAAAACTCAGTATCTACATCAACAGCAGAAGCTGAATACATTGCTACTGGCAGCTGTTGTGCTCAAATCTTATGGATGAAAAATCAGCTAGCAGATTATAGATATAAAGGCTATGTTCAAAATCGTAGACATGCCCAAAGAAAGTCCACGATCGTAGAGTTGCAGTGACATGAAAGACCACGATCGTAGAGCTTCCTCAACAGAACAAAGAAGCATCCTGTGAAGACAAAAGTTCCAACAAATCAAAGCAATCCCTCTGTCAAGCGCCTCAGGGACAAACCTAACCCTTAATTCACTCTAAGAGGTTGGCCCTTCTTGAGCCACCTTAACCTAGAAGGAATGCTGAGTCAAAAGTTCATCACAAGGACCAGGGAAGATAACATTCGTAGAGCAGATTCAGAAGTGAACTCAACAATATTAGTGCAACCTCGATGATCGTAGACTTCTCAAAGGATACACCAGCTCAGGGGGAGCTAAAGGCAGATCAGTATTTTCCATATCATTAAAAATCTTGGAGCCAAGCAGGACTCGACACATGCCCCACTATGCAGCTCGAGTGGAGGGAAGTTATAAGTATAGTTTAAAAAGGGCTTTTTGAAAACTCACCTCAGAAGTTCAAAAAGCTTATTTCTCTCTCTCTCTCTCTACAAGCAGAAACCCTAGCCTTCCAAAAAGCTCAACAAACCTCAGTGCAAAGAAATCAATGGCGGATTCAAGTATTATCACTGGTTACCGACTCTGTTTCGACGAGTTCAAGACAGCTGACCCTCAATTCCATAAGATTCTGTCTTTAGTAAAGAAAGCTGGTCTTGAGGAGGCTCTGGGCACCAGCACATGGATCTACCCAAAGCTAATAAAGGAATTTTATAGTAATGGAGTTTTTGAGAACAACATCATCACCACAAGATTCAGGGGAGTACAACTTAAACTCAAGGTTGAGGACATAAATCTGGCCCTAGGCTTCAAGTCAAAGGGAATCCTATCGATAGAGGTCATCGACTTCCATGATGGATTGAAGAAGATGCATCACAAAAAGAATTAGACTGTCAAGGGGTACAAGAAGAAGGAGTTTCCCCAAAAATATGAGTTTTTGGCTGACATTGTTGGAAAGTGCATATATTGCAAAAGCTCTGGCCACGACTCCGTGAATGAAGTACAACTGAAGCTTATAAAAGCAATCTGCTATGGAATCCAACTCAAATTTGGAGCTCTACTCATCGATTGGATTGGGAAGTAGATTCTCAATTCAAAGAAATCAAAGAGCTCTGGTAAGATGCTCTATGGGCGGTTTATAAGCATCATCCTGCAGTCAGCACTAGGTGATAAAATTGGAGATAATGAAGGAGAATCCATTAATCCCAACAGGAGGATGACCCAGCAGCTATTTGAAAACTGGAAAAGAAATCCAGCAGAAAATGTCAGAATGATATCTGAGTCCAGTGGAAGAACTGATGATGCAAAGGAGTTTGGAATACCAGGAAATATGTCCGTTGTAAAGGAGACTGAAGAAGAAGAAGAAGAAGAAATCAACAAGGAAGAACCCATTGCTTTAATCAGAAAAAGCAAGGGTAAAAGAAAAATGAAGGCTCAAATGGCATAGGAGCCTCAAGGCTCGACTACTGAGGCACCTCAAGAGAATTCAGGCACTGAAACTCTACAGAAATTGAAAAGAAAAGAACATCAATCTGAGGAAGAAGAAGACAGAGCTACCATCTCTCAGTTGCTCAAGAAAGGAAAGCGGAGTCACAAGTCTAAGAAGTCATCTTTCTCTTCGATAGTAGAGTCTCTACCGATCGTAGAGTCCAGATTGGACACCACTCCCGAAGAGGATCTTTGCAATGACTTTTCATTGATCAACCTTTCAGAAGAAAGTCAAGATAGATCTTTGGCTGTGGCTCGACTTAGAAGTCAAAGAGAAAACTTGTCAAGAAATAGATTCTTGTCAATGAAAAAGTGTTAAAGGAGGAAGATAAAAGGATAGCTGCTGAGAAGAGACTACTCGAAGCTAGTAAGGAGAATATAACTCAAGTTGAGGGGGAGCTTCCTGAAGTTCTTACACTAGAGAATGCTCCAGCTGAAAGGGAGCTGCTTGAAATTCAAATGGATGATCAAGTTGAGGGGGAACCTCACGAAGTCCCTATGTCAGATAAAGCTACAGCTGAGGAGAAATTGCCAAGAGATCATCATGAATCTTCCTCAGTCCCTCAAGACATTCCAGCTTCAGAAATTGTAAAAATGGAAAGGATTAAAGCTATGGAGGATGAAAGAGCAGAAGAACAAAGAAATCAAGTAAAGATAATTAATGTGGTGGAAATTTCAAATGAAGACAGAGAAGAAGAAGAGGATAACGAAGTTGAAATTATTGATGTGGGATGTGATGGACATAGGAGAGCTAACTACAATCAACTGTTCTCCTATCTACCTATGATGCCATTTAACAGAGCCCAAATCCTCAACTCATGGGATCATATGTTCTGGACCTTCAAAGCTTATCCAGCAATTTCGGTGCTAGCTCATGGATTCCCAGGAAAACTCAACTTTGCCCGAAAGCTAATCACCAACAGCCCATCTTCAGAAAATGGGCATGAGGTACAAACTATTCCTATCTCTTTTAGGGTAAATCACTATCCACCATCTTTTTTCAATCAATTTTATGAATCACCAAGGTGGTTAGAAGTGATGCTTCATCCACTCAATCAATTTCTAGTTACAGAATCCCAACAATCTGTAACTGATGAACCAAATGTGCCAAACTTTGTGTTAATCCAATCTCCTATCATCTCTCACTCTACGATTATTCAGCCACATCCAATCGCAGAGTCACCTGCTCAAAATGCAGAGTCACCCCCTCCTGCAGTTCAATTACACACACCAGCCCCTCCAACAGATGTCCCTTCTTCATCAACAAATGAATATTTCAATCTTGATCTTGATCTCTGCAACATGAAAAATCAATACACAAGAGCCTCTCCTCCAAATAATCCGCAACTCCTTGAGCTTATATCTGATCTCCCTACCAAAACGGAGTTGTCAGAAGCAACTAAAAAAGTGACCAAGGACATACAAGAAGATCTTGAAGTTCACTCAGAACTTGTTCACATGAGGCTGACTCATTTGATTGATGCTCCCAATATTCTCCTAAGAAACCTAAGTTCTGAACTGACAAAGAAGCTTAGGGAGATAACAAAAGAGATGATTCGAAGTATCAATGAAAGGGATTAAATCCACTTTCTAGCTGCCAAGAAGCACAGGGATGTTGTTTTTATTTTACAAAATACTCAAGAATCCCAAAATCAACTTCTGATGGAAAATCTCACGAGTCTCAAGACCCAAATGAAAGAATTCCAAGCATTCTCCATGGGTCAAATGCAACAAACAGAAAATGTCTTGGCCATTCTGCAAAAGAGAGAAGCTCGTACTGACTCTCTGATCCAGGAAAATCGTGCAGATATTGTTCAATCCAAGACTCAACTCCATGAACTCGTACAAGGCATGACTCACCTATCTGAAGATATTCGAACCCTTGATGTTGACATAAAGGGGGAGAATAAAGGGGAAGGAGGCGACAAAGGAAGAGGTAAAGGCAAAGGCAAAATTGCTCAATTCTCAAAAAGTTCTCCCACAAGTTCTCCTGTAAGACAGTTTCGCCATCAGACTCCACAACTTGAAATACAACAAATTCTCATGGCACAACCTCTAAGGAGTCAAAGGCCTTCTCCCAGCTCACAAGAAGTAACCACCACTAGTCTAAGAATGCCAATTGGAGATCCTACATTCATGAATAGGCACGATCATTCGCAAAGGCTAAATCAAAGAGAGATGGAAGATATATCATGGAGAGATGAAGTTAGCAGGAGAAAAAGAGCTCAAGAGTATGCAAATCCTCCAAGGAACAAAAGACAGAAGAAATAGAGATAAGTTGAAACTCATTTCTTATTGATGTAACTAAGCTTAATTGTAATATCTGTCTTTACAAACATCAAAAAATTCATGCTTATTCTCTAAAGATTTCAGTTTCTCACTGAAACACTAAGTCATATTTACTTTCTAGCAATTGCATCTAGAAATTAATAATCATGATACAAATCTCATTGGTTATGTCAACATCAAATAGGGGGAGATTATTGGGAGATTGCATATTTAAAATTTGATGTTGAAAGTAAATATTCATGATTATATGTAAAGTCCTTCAAGGAACACATGTACAAGGACTTAGTGGTAGATCAAACTTGTTAGGATGATCTGAGCTTTAATGTTTATCATTCTGTAAATGAATGTATAGAAGAAAAGATTAAAGTTGTTAGGTTGATCTATATCTTGAGATGTAATAAATAGGCTTCAACTGAATCGTAGTCTATCGAGATGATCAAGAGATTGTAGAAGACAAGGCAAAAACGTAGAGCATCGAGGATTGTAGTGTATCTTCTTTGAAGGGCCTCTCCGAAATCGTAGAGTGGTCCAAACACTTTCCAAGCCAAATCAGAGGTCGTAGTGTGCTCTCAGAAGCGTAGAGTCTGCAAGTCAAGCAAGTGAAGATCGTAGTGTACCAGTCCTTAAGAGAAATCGTAGTGTTCTCGTTTAGCATTATCAAATCAAGCACCAAGGTGGCAAGACACCACGATCAGAATCGTAGAGCTTCATTTGTCTGTGTCAGAAGCTTCGATCCTCGTCCATTTGTTTAAAGATAAATCACAACAAATATGAAATGAGCTATAGACATTGAAGTCCTCAGGAGTCCCAATGACACAACAGTCATCCTTAGTATATAACAAAGAAACGTATTAAAGAAGCTAAGGAAAGTACTCTGGGTCAGCAGAAAATACCTTTTAACAGCATTCTGCTGTGTCAATTAACCAGTCTGCTAATCAGAAGTTGTGCAAAAATTCTCCATCAAAGCTCAGAAATGTTAAATGCATTTAATGCTTCAACGGGTGTCTTCAATGGATACATTTCAAAGACATCATATATACAAAGCTTCAGCAGATGAAAGATTCAAGCAAGTACTGAACAAAAACGCTAAAGAACACTCAACGCTCAACTCTACGATCTGAAAAAGAAAGTTTGCTCAGCTACTCAGTTTTTTCGAACTCAAGCTTAACGGCAACTGAGTAGCACCATTCAAGAACTCAACTACCATCAAGTGAAGTAAGAAGTTCCAAGTCAAAAGGACTTGAAGAGTTCTAAGTGAACTGAGAAGTAACAAGTCTGTTGGACTTGAGAGTTCAATAGTGAACTAAGAAGTTCCAAGACTGCTGGTCTTGAAGGAATTTGTGAAATTTAGAAGTTGTAAAGATATTCTTAGTGGATTTCCTACTCGAGGAGTAAAAGAGTGGACTAGGAGCTTTGAATGCTCTGAACCACTTAAAATCTCTGCGTCTCCAATATTCTTGTCATAACTGCTATAACTACCATAACTGCTTTACTCCTATTAATTCATTATATCTTGAAGGGAAAACAAATAAATCTTAATTCCGCTGTGTTTAAATTATTATCAAAACTAATAAGTATTTTGATTAAAAGAATTTTTAAAATATCTATTCAACCCCCCTTCTATATAACTATTGTGCCTCTGGGAACTAACAGAATGGACTACATCAGCCAAATATTATCTCTCTATAGAAATAATTCATATATAAGAATTTGTCGTCGAAATCGATCGCAACCCTAATGTTTTTCCCCAATTTCTGAAGTCTGTAACATTCGGTTACATGTTATGAAGTGTCATGTGCTCTGCACATGATGATACACATGGCAAAACTAATTCACACATCAACAATTAAGCCTCACGAGATATGACAGTAATGAATTTTTGTCACTTTTTTGGATGGAATGTTAAGTAATTACCATTTTATAATCTTTTTCGAGTATAGTAGTGCATTTGTAATAAAAAAATTCAATAACTACAATAAAAATTGACCCCTAATACAGTGACCAAAATATCAATTAACCCAAATTTTACAATAATCACAAGCCAAATTTGCCATAAAATTTTTCGAGATATAAGTTTTAACTTGAAATGCAATTTGGAATATAAAATGCGAGGACAATATAAAATCAAATAAATTTTCAAAACAATATTTTTTTAAAGTTTGATATTGTTTGCCATTCAACTAAATTTTAAAATCAATAAATATTGACAAGTAGTAGCACATTTTAGATAATTTTTTATTTTTAAAGTATTTATGTGGTAGATGAATAAATACCCTTGCGAATAAAGCTTGAATAACAAAAAGTAAAATTTGGTTTTTATTTTTATTTTTTAAGCAATCTCTAAAGATGCTCAAGTTAAATTCTCTTTGGCCTGGGTGCAAAAAATAATTGTTGATTCGCATGATCATGACCATGGGTGTTATAATTAAATATATTTGATCTCGGTGCAAAGATGAATTGTGGATTGACATGATCATGACCATTAGTGTTATAATTGATTATCTTTGGTCTAGATGCAAAGATAAATTATTCGACATGATTATGACCAGGAAATATTGAATGCAATGATTATGAATAGGAACTTGAGTTAGTATAAGCATGATCTTTGGTGTTACAGATAAAGATAGGCGATAAAAGTTCTCTTTGGTCGGGGTGCAAAGAGTAACTGTTGATTAATGTTACATAGATAAAATATTGACTTGAAAATTTTCAATTGGAAAAGATCGTAGATATTATTATCTGAACCATTTTGGATTGATCACTCCGCTACAATTATTTACATCATCTACCATATGTTCTAAATATCTGATTTATTACTTATAAAAATTAATGATATCTTATTTATCTTAGTCATGGGCAATTTGTTCTCACCATTTTGTTTCATAACTTCTTCCAATAAATAAGGGTGTAGCCGGGTTTAGCGGGGAGAACAGGAGAATGGAGTAATGGTCCAAGATTGTAAAAGTTTCTCAATACATTATAAAATATTATGACAATAATTGTATTGAAGACTTAATTTGGGTGTTAATATTGTCGGTACAATAATTGTACTAAGAACTTAAAATATGTGTATTGTTGTATGTTCACGGTATTTTAATAATAGATTTTGGTGAAGAGAATTTGTGTTTATAATATGTATTTTGACGATTTAAATTGGGTGATATAAACCTGAATTTAGAAACGTCACATATCTTTTAAAGTTTGAATTTAAAATGCTATTCGGAATATAAAATGTGAGGATAATATAGAATCAAATATAACTTTTCAAAACAATAGTTTTAAATTTAATATTGATTTCCATTCATTTAAATTTAAAAATCAACAAATTTTGACAATTAGTAGCACATTTTAAATAATTTTTATTTTCAAAGTATATTTTTATGTTAGATGAATAAAATACCCTTGCGAATAAAGCTTGAATCACAAAAAGTAAATTTTGATTTTGATTTTGATTTTTAAGCAATCTCTAAAGATGCTCAAGTTAAATTAGCCAAAAATTATAATAATTTAATTATTTTTTTTAAAAAAGAAGAGAGAAAAACAAACAAGCAAACAGATGAGAAAGAAAGTTTATTGGAAATACTATGGAATTGCCTAAAATTTTAAAATGATTGTCAGGCATCAAGCTAGTGGATTAGTAAGAATAAACTTAGTTTTCTTAGCAACAATGTGACTAGGTGAAATCTGAGAAAAATTATCCAGCAGTTCTAACGATATTTTTAGTGAAATTCAGGTTCTTAATTGACTTCAATCCACGAAAATCACTACCCGGTAATTCTAACCCTCAGAACAAGCATAAATAACTCTTTGTCATAGCATTATAAATACAATCGTTTATTTTATAGCATGATGTCCCAAAAAACAAAGAACTTTTAACATTCGAACAGGTAGCCGATGAAATGAAATAAATGCCCTAGATGGTACATTACTCGCATTATGATCATTAGAATCTCATATCTACTGCACCCAACTCTCACGATATTTCATTTATAAAGAAAACACAGCATATTTAATTTGGGAGAGCAACGAGTTTAAGAAAATAAAGTTAGTTAAGCCTGCAAAAAGCTTGCGTACTTGGCGCCAAGGAAAAGCCTTTGTATGCAGAGCAAGGAACTCTTGGTAACCTCTGCATTCTCATGGTTCATCAATTTCATCACCCGCTCCTTTGCTTTCAGGTCATTCACTATACTCCGACCAGCGGGATGGTACTGAATGAACTGCGAGAGATCAAAGCAAGCAACAGCGAGCGACCTTGGATCACCGGATTTGTCCAAAATTGTAATGAGGACCCTTAAGATCTGTTGCAGCACATCGAATATTAGCTTTGCCATAAAAGTATCTACAGGACCAAGACTTTGTTTTTCGAAGGAGAAAATATTAAGTTTGAAGTATCTATTGGAAATGGAAGACTCCAGCCACTATCACATGAAAGAATACAAGAATATTAGCATTTAAATCTTAAGTGATTTAGAGATATGTACAGCAAGAATATAGCTCTCAATTTCCCTCTAAAGGATACCTGAGTAAATGCTGATCACAACCAATAAGAGAGCCTGATTAGCCGACCTTACAGTTCATTCAATGTTTAACAAAATATGTTAACTTTACATAAAGCCAGATGGTGAAATAGGACTAAATAGTCAACACCCACTTCAATGGGATAAGTCTTGGTTAAATGAAGTTGATTTGAGTTGAAGCTTCCTCTTGATGTAATGAGTTGTCCGTATGTCACAAAAGCTCTAAATAACCTATAGTGGCAACTGGCAAGTCTGCCTACTTATAACCGAGGAAACCCAAAGAATGAATCCACTTATCAAAAACCTGCCAATAAATCTTATGTTTTGGATGAAAGGAAAAGTTTTTAGTACTTTGAAGTACCTTCTGTTATATTTTGAATTTGCTAAGGAGCAAAACTCGGGGGTTGATGCAAAACTCGTATGTGGATAGTATTTATGGAGAAAGGAAAAGATACTAATGTTTTTTAAGGCATTGCCATTACCATTTTGAAGCACAATAATACTTTTTTGACAAAGTTTTTGGTTCGATGTTGATTCATCTCCATGGTAATTTCAGAATGTTTATATAATTTGATTTGCTTTCTTAATAAATAAACTAATGTAATTTGGGCATAGACATCAAGATCTTGGCACACAAATCTATATATTTGACTAATCAATACCTTCTTTCAACTACTACTGAATCCTTGAGAGTTTAAAAAGCCAATAAAGCATATCTACAGAGGATCTGCCTCCTTCCATAGAGAACAATGAGATATAAATTCATAAAACTCTAAATTAAACATGTGTCAAAGAAGCTTTCTTTTGCTTGCCACTATTTAACATGCCAGGATTGCAATCTTTTCATATGATTCATCCTACATCTGTTTCCCTCGTTCCAACTCAATGATATGAAAGGAATTTAAAGCAATTAATGTATGTGAACTTTATCAAGATATTCAATACATTTAACCTTGAGCTTGTGAAGGCATATGCGTGATCAATTTTCATACGAGCATACAACCCTCACAACCACCACTCTTACCACAATGTTCATCTCCAAAGTTTCTTTGTAGAGATGATGTGATAATTATGTGTTTTCAGAAAACTGCAAGTGGGAATTGTAACTTTTGACCAAAATAACAAAGAATATTATATTAACTAGAAGAAATTCCTGTCCACGTTAAGAAACAAAGTATTTTAGCTTTGCAAAAAACTTCCTACATATATACTAGACGGGCCTGTAGCTGAGAGGATTAGAGCACGTGGCTACGAACCACAGTGGGGTTCAAATCCCTCCTTTGCCCACAACCAACCCTTCCCTCCAGATGAGATAGAAGCAGAGAATCATACAAGGCTTTGCTTGTGATTATTTAAATGTAAAGAAAAAAACACTTTTTTCAATCCACTGTGCTTGGGAGTATCAGGGAGGAGAAAGTTGCTTACTTTCTTGTTGTTAAAGAGTTTTGACATTTTAAAAGAACAGAAAAAAAGGGAGCAACGTGTACTATTTAAAATTATAAAGTAGAATTTGAAAGAAAGAAAACAGAAGTAGGGATAAAGTTAGTTCTTCGTTAAGTTTCATGAAAAGATACTCTCTCTTCTCTCCCTTTCATTCAATTTGGAAGAAAGATAAGAGAAAACACTAAGGGGTTATTTTCTCTCTTTCTGCACATACTAATGTTACAAAGACACCATGAATCAAGGATTAGACTAGCAAGATAAGGCAACTCTTTAATAAGCTTATCAAGCATTGCTTGAAAAAGTATAAGTTCGTGATCTAATCATAGCTAGTTGAGCATATCACCACAGGTCTCACCAATTGCATTTCTATGGTGCTATGTGCTTCAAGTTACAGAAGTATTGGCATTACTAGATTGAATATCACCTAATATCATTAAATTCTTTAACACAAACTTACAAAAAGGAAAGAAAAACATATGCAAACTGACTGGATGCACTACTCATTTTTAAAGAGCACATGCATATTGTTGCAAGTCCTCTTTATCTTATGAAAAGTCAATTAATTATCATTTTTTGGAAGTCTCTACTCTACACCAATGGATAGCAAAACATATGATTATGGGCACAAAGAATACCTGGAAATCATTCTCTTCAAATCTTGTAATGTTATCACGCCAGAATATAGGATCTTTGTGCATAGGGGACCAGTCAAGATCACCAAGAAGGACTTCCTGCTTGTATTTTTCAAAAGAACTCAATTTCTTTATGTTGTCTTTCAGTCCTTCTTCCAGTTGATTCAGAGCCTCCAACAGGTCCTAAGAATATATACAAAAGTAATCAAGAATAACAGAAGTATGAAACACATATAATGATGATCAGGATTCTACAAAAATCTGCAGTTTGAGAGACAATGCAAACACAGTTCAGAATTAGTTTTTAGCATCATCAGCTCGAAATATAGCGAGGACACTCCAAGACTGGAATTTCAACTTAAAGTGAAACTGAAGCTCTGAGCCAAGAGATAAAACAAGCTAATAAGATCAGTATCACGCACAAACTTATTTATGCAAACTTGTTCAAATTATGAAACAAAGTCGAAAGAAGAGATTCATTTGTCACATACTCCACATGAGGATATGGAGTGAAGTCACTAATAGCTCAGGCATGTACAAATAACATATATAGGAAATCACCAAGTAAACTTCAGCCAAAGACAGGGATATAGCCAAGGTGTCTAATAGCTCAGGCATCAAAAGCACGCATAACCCAGTAAAACCTAGCAAATACAAAGTACCTTCCAACCTCCTTTGATGCACTCAGTAAAGTTACCATATCAATGGGTCAGATTATGGAACTAAAATTTTGCCACATTCACCATGTCTAAACACTGTACAACATGATAATTTAACAATACCAATATATATATATATATTGCATACTGCAAAGAAAGGCATTTATTCTATACCATGTACCAGATAGAACAAGTTATTCAAGGATACAGAGAGAAGATGAAACTACGCTATGGTTTCAAGTTACTCAAGGACACAAAGGAAGCATTCATAATTTCATATGCGCCCTTTCTGCTTTCATCAGAAAAAGGAGCAATTTATAATGTGTGTAATATATGCTCTCTCTCTCTCTCTATCTATCTATCTGCAGTTTCTATAGATCTCATCCGCCATCCATCTCCATCTTCAATGGAAAGTTTTGTCTCTCTTTTTTGCTCTCTAGGTCTCCAATTTTTCTAGGAGCTCAGTCACCGGTCTGATCCTATCACTCTCCCCTGTTTCATCTCTATCCTATTGCTCAACTATAAGTTTTTCTATGTGGGTAAAAAAAATTATTCTTTCCACCTCCTTTTCCCTAGTGTTTTAGACTTGAATGTCTCGAATTTTTGTTACTAGTCTTGGGCTTATATGAATGTCGATGGGGGTGATGAGAAGAATTGAATGGTGCATGTGACTATTTGCATACGGCTGCAGAAAATATAAGGAGACTATATACTCAACACTAAATATTCAGACCCATATTATGAGTTCATGGGCATTTTGATTGTGAATAATGGTGCAGAACTACTATATACTACTACTGTATCAGCTCAGATCTAAAGACTTCATTATGATTATTTTTGAAATACACTCTTATTACTCGTCAAAGTCATTGTACAAAAATTGGTGGTCCAGAAACTTAACTAAATTCCAGTTATCTTCAAGACGGAGCACATTTTTTTAGGAATTAGGATGCAAAACCATGAGTGTTTCATGTTCTTTGCATTTACAAAAAACAAACAGAAACATGAAAGCAGCAGTTACCTAAAGGAACCTTTTAGGAGTATCAAATGTAATTATTCATAAATTTTCTATTTCTTCATAAAATAACGAATGGGAGTGATACACTAATTCTCGCACCTCATCGCTCCATGCTTGTGCTTTCAAACTCTGGACAACTTGTGGTAATCCAAGGTCTACCAATTGAGCACCAAAAGTACCTTTGGAAAGCAAATTCTTGAATGTCAAGACTATCACCTGGATAACCTGCACCCACATTTAACACTGCACATCAAAAATTTCAGATGAGACCATAAAGTTTGTGTTTGCTATCTGCAAACTGGGTACTGTAAAAAAAATATCGGGGCATGTACAGGGTGCTAAAAATATTGATATGGACAAAATAGTATGATTATAAGAAAATGAACTCGATGGAAAAGCCAAAGAACTCACCTTTTCCTTTTTGGATCCTTTGACAACCTCAATTAATCGCGGAAGGCTTCTAGAAGTAGCAAAGTAATCAATTGCAGGTTCATAGTATGACAACAGCCAAACACAGAGACATGTTTCATAGAGGAGCTGTTTCAAAGATGAAGGCCAATCATCTTAGTCTGAAAAGTGTGAGACTAATAAAAGTCGAAAATAAACAGTTTTGTGAAGTGTATAAGAAGATGCAAGCCTGACCATCCTGCTAATTATGGGATTGAGATTTATTAATTTGAGCGATTTATGATTGTTGGGTTATCAAGCATAGCCATCACGAAAAGATGACTTACTTGCATGGACTGCTGAGTGGAAGCTGGAGAAATCAAAGGAACAAGATCTAACGTTGTCAGGCAATTGATAGCTGTAGGAATTCCACGGCTAGGATGGGAAGGCTGCTTCAGCTGCACAAGAGGCCCGAAATCAGGACAGGAATTCATGTGAAACTATAACTTAAAATGCACCCTGGGAAAAGGAAGGGGCAATGAACATATTTAAACCAAAAATCAAGGTTAAATTACAAGGAGTATAAGACTAGAAAGAACTCATAATAAATATGTGAACCTGGATATATCAAAGTTAGTTTAGATGTTGCTTATAACTTGAGCACAAGTTTAAGAGTTGGACATTCTGTAATTTTTCTCAACATAATAAAAAAAAGGTAGTAGACAGTCCAAACGCTACAATGTATGTCTAAAAGGAAATTACTTTTTCCAGAACAATATTTGTTAATACAAAGCAAACGATGACTTTTAAGTGCAACATAAAATACCACGATGAAGCACATACATTGGCATTTGGAAATATTGCCAGCCTGTCTATAGTTGTTACTAAACTAATACTCCCATCCTCCCATAACTATTGCAACACATTCCTTTTTAGGAAGTCCCAAAAAATTGCAACACTTCCCATTTGAGTAACTTTTGCAAAGTTAAATGACCAATTTACCCGCTATCAACTTTATCATTTTAATGTATAGTGGGTCTCTCCACTAACTAAAAGTTTTGTGGCTCGCATCCTCAGAGTATTCTTAACCACACACTTTATAGGGACCAATTAGGAAATCAAATGAAATTTTCTTAAAATTTGTGCAAAAAGGTGATTTGCAATAATTGTGGGATGGAGGGACTACAAAAAAATTTCCCTTCTCTTTCACTGTAATCAGCACTAAGCAATTATGTTTCAACAAAAAATGTAAAAGTGAGCTTCAAAAAGCACAAGATTGTATCATGGGTCACCGAAATCCACGGTTTCTTCCATCTCTTCCCATATGGCAACGGTTCCCAGTAATAGCACCATCAACTCACTCAAACACAAAATTATTTGAGATGGAGAGTAAACCAAGTGTCATATGCTCTTGCTAAATCATATTTGTCTACCAACACATATGTATGTCATCACCCACCAATGTGCTCTAGCAGGCTACCCAAGAGCAACAGTATGAAATGTACAATCAGTTCAACCAAAGTTGGTATGACTGCTTGAAGAACGGAGTGCAAGGTGCTTAATTGTCCAACACTGAAAAACAATTAACCTTAAATACAGATATTATTGTACTTTGTGAATACTAGTTACTAATTTATATTTTCAATAACTATATATCCACAACGTACAAGACTACTGATTTTTTTTTTCCCCAGAGTCTGTTGAGCCCCCATTTTCTATTATTATTATTATGAAAATAAATAAATTTTAACACAAAGACGAGCTTGATTTTGCCTACCTTGTGCTTTCTGTAGAAGCAACCCCAAACCGAGAACACACACAAGTGCAACAAAAAAAATAAACAAAACCCTGAACACAAAAGAAGAGAGATCACATCTAAAGCAACGTATAACACACAGCTGTCCACAAACCTGAGTGCAAAGCCACTCCACCAGCCCTTTCAAAACATCATCGACACTGGTGACTTTCTTATTTGAATTGGAGGCCTCTCCATTCATGATGACAACATCTTGAGTTTTTGGTCTTGAACTAGAATTGCAAGCAGTGTTTCCATAGGTGAGTCACATAAATCCATACTTCTCTAAAGACTTTAAACTATAAGGTGTGATGATTCATGATTCTAGGTACCTTACTATCAAAGAAAGTATCTTACAGAATTTCTCTTGTATAAACCAATTTCCTTTCCAGAGCAATCTGAAACAGCAAAAAGATTTTGGTTAAATTAGCTATTGTTGAGTTTAAAGAAACATAAGATGAAATAGCTTTATGCAACTAACAATGTCATATTGCTCATAGGAAAAATAGTTTTCATGACATCAAAACGCTAAATTATCAAAAAGAGATATAATAATAAAAGTAAACGAAAAGAAGAGTAGAAGAACAAATTTTGATGACGAAGAAGTTCACAAAATCATTCTTTATTTATAATTAATGGATCCTAGATGTTTACAAACTGACGCATCGGAATATGGTTAGATTGTAACGCTCTAACACAAACATGATTTGAAGGTTTAACGTACCAACAAGAACGTAAGATAAGCCTTCAATCCATAAGGAAGATAAAACTTTTAAAGAGAAATTCATATAATTGTCAAAGATTGTATCTCATAAAACCCTAAGATAAAATATTTATAATGCTAAACTACTTTCCTACGACTAATTGGAAAATGAAAATAATTAAATCCTAAACTAAATAAAATTAGAAAAGCTAAAACCCAAAACATAAACGGGCCAAATATAAATTAAACTACTGAATTTTCCTAACTAACAAATAAAAATACATCAAATAAATTAAAGTTCCATAAATATTAAAATATATGAAAATCAAAATATTTCCACTGAATCAATCTCCCCTTCTTAGAAAAAGTTCGTCCTCGAATTTTAAAGCAACGAGTATAACGCAACAAGAACGAATCTTTAATATCCGCGTGATCAAAATTTCATACATTTTCTTCTCTAGAGATAATCCTGAAAATAGATAAGAGAAGACCAATACCTTCCAATTTACCTGCATGATGAATAAATTTTCAAGAATAACAAAATCAACAATTTCGATATCCTCGAACAACTGCATAGGAACACGTTCTGAACTAATGGTGTCAACTGTAGTATCATTATTTTTTAGACATCATAAAATTTTCCATACTCGCATAGATACTAGGTGACTCAACAAGAATGTTTTATTCTTCAACTGTACTAACTTCAATCTCAAGTTGTCTTTCCTTCAAAACAATACCCATATGAGTTTCAAAACATGACGTTTATTCAATCAGTGGTGTACGAAATACGAATAGGCTTTTGAAACTCACAATATGTAACCCAGTACTCTACTTGTTCACGACCATCAATCTCGTACTCATCCGATTCAAATTTTAGCTTTAAAGACCTCACAATAGTATGCATGTTTGAGTGGTGAGGAAGCAAACAAATTATCTTCTTTCCACAATAAAAGTATAGACATTTTCAGAAAAAATATCCACCATGAAAATCATTCAACCATAACCATCCTAGCAAGATGAGCTACATCCATGGGAAAAACATGACAAACCACCTCAATTGTCTAACTTTTAAATTAATTGGAACAAGACACCAATGTGAGACTGTGATTGAAGTATTATTGAGGCAAGGAATCTAAAAAGGATAAGGAATTTGTTCGGGCTAGAGGTTTAATGCCTACACAAGTTTGGGTGAAACTATATTGAAATCATTGTCTTTATTGAGAACAAGTTTACACACCGTTGACTTGCAATGAACGTAAGTGTGGAAAGTAGATTTGGGTCGCGAGTCATTTTGTCGAAGCAATTTAGGAAGAAAAATATTTTCTACCATGATTACACGTTTAAAATTCATCAACCAAGATTAGCTAGGGACTAAACAATAAGAAGTCAAAACTTTGGGGCTGTTTTAAGGAAATATAAGTATGCCACAAACTAAATTTTGAAGAAACAAAGCTTGAAAGATTCAAATCGAAATTTGTAAATAACCAAAAGGAACCCCATAGTAAATTTCCCGAATTAGAAACATGCAAGCAAAATAGTACCTCTAATTTGTAGACCCAACTTCAATGTGCCACCAAGAAAAAGAATAATAAGAAGCAACGTTTTTTTTTTTTATTTGCTTGGTGTTGATGCTTTGATCACGAAAATACTTGTTACTCTGAAGCTTTGGCATGAAAAGGTTGATGACGATCTAGGATGAGTACTGAATTTTTTTTTTGATAAAACGAAAATTGCGTATGACCTTGATATAGGAGTTGCGCAATCTTCAATTCTAGTATTTAGTTTTCACCAAAAGCTAAAAAATCTTCGAGATAACGCACGAGATTCAATCAGCGGTCACCTTATTTGGATACAATTATACAGGCTCTGATGTCAATTGACGCAACAAAATATGGTTAGATTGTAACGCTCTAACACAAACGTGATTTGAAGATTTAACGTACTAACAAGAACGTAAGATAAGCCTTGAATCGACAAGGAAGATAAAACTCTCAAAAAGAAAATTCATATAATTGTCAAAGATTCATCTTATAAAACTCAAGATATAATGTTTATAATGCTAAACTACTTTCCTACGACTAATTGGAAAAGGAAAATAATTAAATCATAAAGTAAATAAAATTAGAAAAGCTAAAGCCCAAAACATAATCGGGCCAAATATAAATTAAACTACTGAATTTTCCTAACTAATAAATAAAAATACATCAAATAAATTAAAGTTCCATAAATATTAAAATATATGGAAATCAGAATCTTTCTCGTTATTTTCCACCGTAACACAAATTATCGTTGACCACTTGGTGTAAGTAACTGCTAACCACCTCGTGAATGAACAGATTTTGTGAGCCAAAAATGGAAAAAGAAATTTCTTTTAGTGGTCAACTAATGTTATTCCAAAGTATAGCAGTAAGAGTTAATTAGTTCCTCACCAATATAACCCAAGATATTAGTTAAGGTGACAGAGTAGATCTAAGACTGTAACATTAGCATATGTGGAAACCTATATAAATGATGGCAAACTTTGATGCAAATCTTGCTTTAGAGTTAGAACTAGTCCTAAACATGTGCATGGCACTTATCCTTCGCCCGATTCGACATCGGAAGAAGTCCCACTATACTAGGTTGTTGCAAGTTGGGTGTGGAATCCATCAATGACTAGACGCACTTAACTTTACTATCATACGTCCGGTCGGTGGCAGGAATTACTAAAAAGGCCTTCTTGCTCTCACCTGACGAGCTAGCTTCGCCGGAGGCTCCTGTGGCTGTTCCTACTAAACTTGGTGCTCTTGCTTCGGTCGATCAAAGAAAGATAATGTCAGTGACAGAAGAAGGTCCCTATTTCTTTAGAGAATTACCGTAGTAGTGAAGCTTCCCTTCCATGCCATGTCTCTTTCTCTGAGATATAATAACAAAAGATAGGGAGATGAAAAAGCTGCTAAGGGAACCAACACAAGAATTTAAAGAGGTGCTAAAGCCACTCAACTATCAGCTTAGAGCATGCAATGGGGGTTATCCTTTCTGAGGGGAAAAAGTCCTTCAACTCGCAGAGATAAACTACCACGCTTTGCCTTTGTGATGATTAAGCAAAGCAAACTTGAGCTGCCCTGATTCGATCAATAATGGAATAATGGGCAGTAGATTGATCAACAAAGTGTTGTTCAAGAGCCAACCATACATCAAGTTTGCAAGTCATATACCTCAATAAGAAAGTCCTTAGCGAGTGTGGCATTGAGCCAAGAACGCACACTTTAATCAGTCTTAACTCATGCAAAATAACCCGGATTAAGAATTGTGCAACCCTCAACATCACATAAATATTGCATTGGACATGGAAAATTGTCATCCACAGAACCCAATAGATCATTGCTAACGAGCACATGCATAAGGACATCTCGAGCATGGGAAGGAAAGGCGGCGGGCAACCGACTAAATTGGGGAGCCTAAACGGCATTGAGGATGAGTCCAACGGTCGACAAACAACTTCTACCTACAGGTGCTTTCATTATGGATCGGTCAACTTGTCACGATTGATTGCTCACACACAATTAGGTTAGGCAGGTTTGGGGAGGTGATCTGAATCGATACGATGCGGGGCTGGATTGCTTTTGGACTTTAGTTCGTAACAAGGCTCGAAGACCTCTGGTTGGATTTGAAATAGATCAGGTAGGGCATCCGTTTACGGCGTGGGTGGGATTAGCAGTTTTATCTATTATTTTCTTCAATTCAATGGTAGGAAATCTGCATCCGCAGGGGTAAATGGGAGAAAGCCAATCTGCATCAACTCCAATTGCTCTTTCAACATTGGTTCACATTGATGCAGCGTCTCTAGTTCTATGCTTCCAAATATACAATCAGAGTTTCTATTTGCTAGATATATGCTTCTACAATACTGATTTCTTGTTTCTTAGTGCTGATATTTAGTTAGTAGTGACAATAATGATTAAGATTAGTTTCAGGTTTTTTGCTAGAATAGTCAGCAAGTAAAACCTTGAGCTATTAATAAATATAATTATTACTGGTTCGGCAGTAGCTTAAGTGGAGTGTGAGCGTTGGAGAGACAGATAGATTAACTTAACAAGAGATTTTATATCAAAGTGCCACAGATATCCTCAAATCTAGGTATGCTGAGTGAGATTAACAATTAGACACTTAAAGAATCCTGACCTTAGAAAAGGCTCATAGGGATCTTCACCTGCAACAGACTTGTCATGGAATAATCTGGCTCTTTCCGGATTTCCTGCCAATGACATGAATAATGAATTTAAGCCAAATAACTAAAACTATATGGATTTAAAAGAAGCAAATATATTTCTCATCCGACTTACCTGCTATCATTTCATCAATCAGAGCAAGAATGTATTCTACCGTTTCTTCCTTTGATATGTCACATAAAATGGTAATGAACAATCGAACATAAGTGGGACCATCCTGTAACAATTTCTTCTATTTGTCAACATCACTGAAGTTTCATTGAGTATTCTCATTTTAACAATCAGCTAACTAGATAACATTCTCATTTTGCATAAATGGAAACAACTGACAAGAAAATGAAGGAATATGTTACAAGCATATCTATATATCACTATAAAATTACAGTACTTGTAATATGTAGATAATAGAGAGCTTAATCTAGCATCTTTAGTTTGAGTATACAATCATTACGATTGGTTAAATATTATCGACAAGACTTAAGAGAATGAAGTTCTGATAAGCTATATGATTATTTCAGATAAGGGATGAATAGTAGGGATATAAAAGAACATAGGGGCATAACAGGACATTGCATTGCTTCCTATAAATAATCTAATCAAATTTAGGAAAGAATTGAAAACAAAACATACACTATCCAGCAACTGTGCCTTTTCACTTTCAGGTTTATTATCATAACGTCTTAACAGCTGAAGGCCAGTCCCTGAGATCAGCTTAGTTGACATGTAAGTTTCCCATGGGATATCCCTCTTCAGAACCTTGAAAACAGAAGATGACAACAATTTATTAGTTTAAACTTTGATAATGAGCTCACAATTTAAGCAAAAGACAAACTTGTAAAGTTCATACACAAATTACTGATTTACAACAAGAATAAATTGGTTATACACTAAATTAAAGCGAAATACAATAACACTGCAAATGCAAATCATTCTGATTTTGATGTATTCAACTTCGCTACTGGACTAAAAAAAATTAAGCTCAAAACCCCAAAATCCATATACACAAATTTCTGATTTACAACAAGAATAAATTGGTTGTACACCAAGTTAACATGAACTGGGATAACCAAGCAAATCAAATCATTCTGATTCTGACTTACTCAACTTTAAGACAGGTCTGAAGTCCAAAAACTGTTTTAGTAAGAGTTCCTATTAGTAATTGGCATGCCCTAAACTAAAATTGAAGTGAGCTAATGTGAAAAATTAAACCTATGATTCAAATTTGTAGGAACTATTTAAATTCAATATACTACAAAATACACAGAGATATGAGTGTAATTGTGTGTATATACCTTCTCAATAGACAGCTCTGATTGGTAAGTCCATACACAAATTACTGATTAACCATAAGAATAAATTGGTTGTACACCAAATTAATGCGAAACCGGATAACATTGCATATGCAAATCATTCTGATTTTTATGTATTCAACTTTTCTACTGGACTAAAAAACTTAAGCATAAATACCCAAAAAAATCCATAGACACAAATTTCTGATTTACAACAAGAACAATTGGTTGTACACAAGTTGACATGAACTGGGATAACAAATTAACAACGCAAATTCACATCATTTTGATTTTGATTACTGTTTGTAAGAGTTCCTAGTAATTCTCATGCCTTACACCAAAATTGAAGTGACCTAATGTGAAAAATTAGACCTATTAATCAAATTCCTAGGAACTATTCAAATTCAAAATATAATATTATAAACACAGAGATAAGAGTGTTATTGTGAGTGTATACCTGCTCAGTAGTCAGCTCTGCGGGATCCGTCGGCATTATATGATTGCTTTGGGATTGAACTGTTTCAGAGGAGAGTGAGGAGAGAGAAAATCTGAGTTTTTTGGGTTCATAATTGTAGTTTGTGGATCCAGATTCGGATTCAGATTCGGCTCTCTACTGACCCATATTTGCCCCAATCATAATAGCACTGTTTTCATATTCTTCTCACATGTAAATAAGATCGACGTATACTAATGTTAGAGAAAATCATTGTAAATATCAAAAATACATATAAAAATATTATTTACCTTAGCGGGGTGCAATTTGAACTCTGTTGCCTGTTTGGCAACGACTTATTTGAAAGTGATTTAAAATTAAAATTAAAACTAATTTATAAATTATTTTAAATTGTGACTTATAAGTAAAAGCTTTTAGAATCGATTTAATTTATAAGTCAGAAATTAAATTAAAATAAGTCATTAAAATATTCGGATAATAATGACTTATATGTTAAAATAAATGTAAAAATTACTAAAAATGACATTAATAACAAAATACATTGATTCAATGTCAAAATAAAAAAAGGACAAAATGGACATTACATTTAGTCAAACTAACTTATTAAGAATGATTTATAAGTTATTTTTAAATAAGTACCAAATTGATGCTTATTTATTTTAATTTATAAATCAACTTATAAGTTAAAAAATAAATTATTATCAAACACCTCAATAGTAGAAAATGACTTATAAATTAGTTTAACCAACTTATAAGTTATTACGGAATACCCTCGTACAAATGAATGACTTTATTATTATGATGTGATTTCCCTCCTCATACCCGTGACTCCTTTCTTTTCTTAATTCATTCCTCTCCCCTGTGAACCATTATTCTCCTCTTCTTCCCGTGACCCCTCTTCTCTCATTGCCTATATAAGGATTGATCCTGAAGGAAAAATAGATAAGAAAACTTCTCTGAAGAATTTCTCTCTTCTCTTGCTTATTCTCTCTAAATTTATGCAGCAATTATAAGAGTATCTTTATACACTTTGCTAAAGTTTTATAACACGTTATCAGCACGAAACTCTAACCAACTGAGACGGTAAAATTAAATTCTTGCAATTTATTATTATATTATCGGTTTGGCTATGCCACCAATAATATAATTTTATTCTTATAATTGCCTTTAAATTCTTGCAATTTATTATTATACTAATTTGGTTTGGCTATGCCACCAATAGTATAATGTTATTCTTACTGATTAGCTTTGCTTTGCTTATTATATTCTTTAACTGTCGAGTTATATTTATGTTTTATTGTCCATTTTTAAATAATGTTATTTACAGAGGTACCATTTATCCTTGTTGATCTTACAAGACTTGGTGGGAACCTTTTTACCGCTTATTAAATTGTGGGAATAACCTGTATATGCGAAATACCGCATACCTGGTGAATAATCCTTTGTATTCATTTAATAATGGGAATAACTTTGTATATCTGAAATCTAGCATACACAGTGAAATTCTTCATTATTCCATTCTTTATTATTACATTGAAATATCTTCCGTGCGGATTCATTTCCATTCTTTATTATTACATTTAGAATATACCGAATGCATGTCGGATTACGCACGACCGTTCCATTATTTATTATTCATTAAAATAAACATATACATATGAAATCCTTCGTATGTATCGGGTGAAGATCCATTTGCATTATGCTAATAACATAAATATAAGAATATTTATATTTGCATTTTATCACCACTTGAGGTTGTGACTTAGTTTATTTTTCTATGTCATACATGCAATTATTTATTATTTTAATAAATAATAATTGTGTTTTAACCCAGAATAGATGGCAAACTTGGCAAAAATAGATTTTTCTATTTTGAAAATCTTTGGAGACAACTATTTGGCTTGGGCACTTGATGCAGAATTGCACCTTAGTGCAAATGAGTTAGAAAAAACCATTGAATCAGGAAATATAGCAACTTCGGCACAAAATGTAAAAGCCATAATTTTTCTTTATCACCATATTGATGAAAGATTAAAGACTGAGTATTTAACAGTCAAAGATCCTTTTTCTTTATGGACACAACTGAAGGAAAGATTTGACCACCAAAAATTGGTTGTTCTCCTTAATGCCAAATTTGAGTGGCTTAATTTAAGGCTACAAGATTACAAATCAATTACGGAATATAGTTCCAATGTTTATAGAATAACCTCTACTTTGGCTTTGTGTGGAGATCCAGTTTCTGAAACCCAAATGTTAGAGAAAATGCTCTCAACTTTTCATCCCACCAACATGATTCTGTCACAACAATATAGACAGATTAAGTTCACAAAATTCAGTGACTTGTTGTCTATCCTCCTTTTGTAGAAAAGAATAATGAATTGTTGTTGAAAAACTATCAAAATACTACCAACAAAAGCTACCCCATCACCAGATATTAACAAAGACGTCATTCCAAAGCAGAATAAACGTGACAAGAGATGGTTATATAAAAAAAAGTCTTGGGGGCGAAAGAACAAACGAGGCCATCATAACAACAAATTCCATAACCACGACAATTCAAGCCACCAGAAGTGGCAAGTGTCTGGGTCGGGTAAAAATAAAGAAAATGCAACACAGATAAAGAACAAACCAAATGTTTGTTTTAGGTGTGGGATGAATGGGCATTGGTCGCGTACCTGTCGTACGCCGAGGCATCTGGTTAATTTATTCCAGGAGTCTCAAAAGAACAAAGTAATGGAGGTAGAAACAAACTTTGTTAATCACCAATTGAATATTGTTGATGTTTCACCAATGACCAACATTGAGGAAAATGTTGTTGATATTACTGAACCTTCTGAAAGTATCTTTTGGGATATCGTTTAATTTCTTGTTTTAATTAAACACCCTGCATGTATAATATTATTAGTTTTCATTCTATATGTGGTATGCGTTTCTCATGAATAAAATTATATTTGAAATGTAACTATTCTTATTTATGTTTTTTTATATGTGTCAGACCATTTTTTTATGGATATAGAGGATATATGTTTAGCAGACAGTGCAACATGTAAGACCCCGATTTTTTTTTAAAATAAAATGAAATTTCCTTTATTTATTATTTTGAAATAGTAAGGGTTGATTTGATTAATGTGGTTAGTTATGGGTAAAATGTGCAAATTTTACAAAATAAGTAAGTGGTTATAAAATATTCATTGTTGTCGGAGAATATTCGTTTGGTCGTGGAATATTAAATCTTTGTTGGGAATATTCGTGCGACGATACAAGCAACTTTGTGTGGGCCCCATAACGGAAAGCAATTGGATGAAGAAAACGACAAGTATAAGTTTTTTATAAATAACGGCGTAGTTGTTACCGTTAATACTATTGGAATACCCGGTGGTTAAAACACAGTAATACGCGTTGTTGCACAGTAGCACACGGTATTGCACCAATTAATGATTCTTTTGTAAGAAGGCACTGTTAGGTTTGTAATATTCATAACGCAATCAAATTGCAAAATTAATGCGGAAGCGTGTAAAAATCAGAGTTTAAAAATTTACAATCCATATACCCGGATCACCCTTTATGCATAATTATTAATTAAACGAAAAGATAAAGAATAAATCATACCCTTGAAGATCGAGCTTCCTCAGGTACAAGTTCACCTCCAAATCCTTTCGCGTTCAATCTTGAATCCACTGGGTTTGGTTCCTTCCTTTGATCAACGTTAGCCACCCAAATGTTTGGCCTCAGAGGGTGATCCACCAAGAAGAAGAAAAATTCAAGAAGAAGGGTGGTTGGCTAAACCCTAGTTTTCTATCTCTATAGAAAAGGTGTACTCTCCAACAATTGGAATTATGTCATATGTTGAAAAAATCAACAACCCATTTCACCCATAATAAGACTCTCTTATTTATAGATGTGGGCAACCCATCTTAACAATTAAGGAATTGGGTTTTATTTAATTAATTAAATTCTTTTAATTAATTAAGCTCCCTAATCTTATTAGGGATAATTAATTAAACTCTTTTAATTAATTTAACCTCCTAATCTTATTAGGAATAAATGAGAGTACTTATATTAAATTAATTCCTAAACTCTTTTAGAAATTAAAATAATAATAATTGTAATAATATTAATAAGACTCCTCTTATTAATTTATATTTAATATTTCTAAAATATTAAATAATAAATATTAAGCTATTTAATTTATTCTATCACCATAAATTAAATTAAATATACTTAACATATTATTACGATTATGCCATTAACTTCTTAAATAATTATTCTTCCTTTTATGGTGTGACCTTTTGGGTTCTCCATATTAAACCTGTGAATAAATCAATTAGAACAATTCTAATCTTATTTAAATAAATAAATTAAATAATTAATTTATTTAAATAAATAATATTTATTCTACAATAGGATAAGCCTCCCCTAACGATCAACGACTTTCCGTATAATATAGATTTCAACATTAATCATAAAAGAACCTTTGAGTAAATAGTTACTGTATAATTCAATCCTTCCACCATACAATGATGTCCCAATTAAATATAAGACATGAAATTACTTGCACAAGTCTTATTTTATTTAATTATATGTATTTCGACTCTTAAATGCACAACTCCAAATAATGCAAATTAGAAACTCCTTTCTAATTTCATTCTCGCCTTAACCAAGGACTACTGGGGTTGTCATTTATCGAATCACATAGACATTTCTCTTCTTTTATTGTAGTGGTAGATTCTTTATCGATCATACATTATCTCCATGTACAACTTATTATACCCAAGCATACCCTTTGATATACCCTAAGGGTCTTAAGGAATAAGTCAAAGTATAACTCATCATACACAAGATACTATGATGATCCCAAGTCCAAGGATTACTTGTACTACTATCACTACAGAAATTCTATCGACAGCAAATAAAACTCCATTAGGTATTCCTTAGCGAGCCACGCTCAAAGTGAACTTATTCTCTAATAAGCACCTACATACTTGCTTTAGTGTCTCCACACAAATGATCATGAGATCAATCATCCTCATCCAACGAAAGCAAGAACGCGATGTACTAATCTATCCGGATTCACTAATCCCCAATTTAGTAATCCATCGATTGGGAACTATTTTAGTTTTAAGCTTTCTAAGAATTTAGATCTCATTAGAATGATCATCATCATTATTCTAAAAGTATTGCTTAAAACTATGGGTTTATCACATATTATAAAACAAAGATCACGTAGATAATTAAAAGCCTTTAATAAATTAATACTTTTATTAATAAATGAATAAGATTGTTACAAAGTATATGCTTTATCATCAAACATGATCGGCTTGTGTGCATACTACTTTCAATCTCCCACTTGCACTAAAGCCAATCGTCATGGTAACTCATACTCTTCTTCTCTCTAAGTGACGATTATCCCGGGCCATTGGATAAGCTTTTAGTTAATGGATATGTAATGTTGTTGTTGAGAGTCCACTATCTCTATAGTGATTTCCCATCTTTCAATGATTCTAATAATCAAATGAAAGTGCCACAACACATGTTTAGATCCAAGATGAGACTTAGGAACTATTCCTAGTTCAGTAATGAACTTTTAATCCAAACAATCAACTTGCATGGCTTCATTTATAGCTATATACTTTGTCTTTATCACTAAACCAAAGAACTCTTTCATTGTTTTGGAACCTTTCCAATTCAACGCACCACTTATTCGCTCAAGATAACGCTTTACCTTAAAGTGGATTTTCTATCGTTCTTAGTTCATGTCTCGAAAAACTTGAGTCTCAGAAGCCCTCTAGTTTTAATTCGCACCCACCATGTATGCTCACATCCTTAGTGCCGCTTAAGAACTTTAAGATATTTTTCACCGACTCATAGTGAACTTCTCCGCATTATGACCGATTAACATCGGTCTCGTATATTTCATCGCATACATGATTGTCACTCATGCGACCTCTCCTTTTGGAGTCTATGGGGACTATTAAGAGATACACTCCATAGCTCATCTACATGAGACATCTCTTGAGTTTGCCATGCTAAACGACTTTAGCATCAAATGAATATACGTTTCTTGGGTTAAGTTGAGCATCCTTTTAAATCTATCTATATAGATTTATATCCCCAATTAAGATACTCTTCCAAATCATTCATGGAGGAATGTTTAGACAACTTTATCTTTATCGATTGTAGATTGGTATGTCATTCCTTATCCATAATATATCAACATATAATACTAGGAATGTCACGATGCTCCCAATCGACCCTTTTGTACACACATTATGTTCATTCTTATTTTGATAAAATCAAACTCTTTTGATTGCCTCATCAAAACGAATGTTCCATATTTGAGAAACTTGCTTCAATCCATTTCTCCGAGTGTCACAACACTTACCTCATCATCATATGTAATCGGATCATCATCTTCTATGATGTGTACCTCATCATCATCATCATCTATGATGAATCCATACCTCCCGTATCTTCTTTGATTATTCCGTATTTATTCGATCTGATGCCAATACAATAGGTCTATCTACATGTGTTCCTCTTATTCGACTTATAGTATTTTGTGGTTCTTGAACTCTTCAAGATCTATTATCCTCCCACTAGCCCCTTTAATGATAAACACCTTAATCTTAGAAGGCAACAACGTGTTTCATAATAAACACCTTTTGCTAAGTAGAATTATAGAACATATACCCTAAACTTACTTTAGGATGTCCCACAAATCGACACTTATAAAATCTTGTCCCAAAGCTTATCCTTTTCAAACCTTTTCACATAAGTTGACAACCCCTTATCTTAACATACTTAAGATTAGAATCCTCCCCGTCCATAACTTTTATGGAGTCTTGGGCCGGATTTTGAGGTTACCTTTTCGTAGATATGCAAACCATGTTCAGGACATGATCCTGAAGGATACCGGAATGCTCAGTAAAATCATTTTGGACCGCACCATGTTCAACAAGGTATAATTTTTCCTTTCGTATACATCAATCAATTATTACGATCATGGAGGTGTCCATTATGAGAAAAACCATTTGAGATGATCTAGAAACTTATTGCACAAGTATTTATTCCTTGATCTAATCAAAGAATCTTAATACTTTGCCAATTTGTTTCACTTCTGAATTCTTTGAACCTTTCAAATAATTCACACTTGTATTTCAACAAATACAATACATTCAACTCTTTGAATGATCATCTCCTTTTCTTATAC
The DNA here is from genome assembly GCA_020205615.1 of Panax quinquefolius. NCBI lineage: Eukaryota > Viridiplantae > Streptophyta > Magnoliopsida > Apiales > Araliaceae > Panax > Panax quinquefolius. Next base: position 73,582,060 of record CM035159.1, on the reverse strand, counting down.
TAATTTGTTCAATATGCAAAATTATTTTCATGTAAGTCAAGTATACAAAATTTATTAAGTAATATTCCAGTTCTATACAAAACATTATTATTATAAATAGAACAACAATTGTTCTTAATTATAATACCAAATTTTTATTGTCCAACAATAAAACGGAAATAATGTTTCTAACAAGAATTGGAATACAATAACAACTTATTGACTTAATAGATTTTCCCGTAGGCAGTTCTAAACTATAAGTTTCTATAGCTAATGCAGCAACCTTTGCTTCATTTTCCGCACATAGGATTACTTATATTTGTTTAGCTTTCTACTTCTGCTTAGTCCCTTCATAAATCTATATTTATGATAACCAAAGTCGGTATCCAATACCCAAGTAGAACCTTGACTTAAAAAAAATTTATTTCAATCATGAACAAAAATCAGATTATGTAACCAAACTTCACTAAGCTTCTTTGGTTAGCCTCTGCAAAGACGCTTCTCGCAGCTTTCTTTCCAAAGGTCCAGGCTTATTGTTGGTGGAAGCAAGCTCCTTTGCTATCCATATCATTTTTGTTCTTATTATCCTTTGTTTTGCCTTTCTATTTACCTTCTTTGAATCGTTCTTCTTTTCGAAGATCCTTTGGCCCCTACCAAAGAAGACTTGATCTTTCTTGGTTGAAAGTGACTCTCAACATTTTTCAATATGTTAAGCAAATCAAATGAGGTGATATCTAGCTTGTTTATATGAAAAATTCACAACAATTGTGAAAGGAGTCCGGAGTGAGTGCAAGATCAAATCTTGGCTCAACTCTCCATCCATGACAAAACTCGTTGTCTAATTGATCAATCAAATTGATAATGTTAAGGACCTACTATAGTGCCATTGGCCATTCTCGATCGGAAGAGCTCCTTAGATATCTCGATATCTATCGGGTCCCATTTTCCTCACCATCAACTACTTGATGTGCGGGAATATAGTAGGAGCATCCATAGTTTCATCTTGTGGCTGAAGCTCGTTACTCATGGACGCGAGCATGATGTATTGAGCCAATCGCATCATCTCTGCCACTTTCTAAAAGTAGCAATGTCTTCCTCGAGGCATTGTGCGCAACCATTCTTGAGGATAGGCGTATTAAGGACATAAGATAACTTTTCAACTATGAGAACTATTCTCAAATTCCTTAACCAATCCATTTAATTCTATGCCCGTTAATTTAGCATCTAATATGCTTCGCAGTGATAGTAATTTTAGACATTGTAAAATTCTGTAAATGAATTTGTAATTAACAACATTTTAACATACATTCTTTTATTAATTACCAAAATAATTTAGGTCTTGTTTTAAATTGGTATCTCCCACTATTTTCTTCAAACTATATTACCTCACTTATATAGTTCTAAGAAAATCTAATCAAAAAGATTTGCTAGTGAGAATAAGGATCCCATTTCAAATGTATATAGCCTTGTGGTGACACAACAAACTATATATAAATAAATAGGTAGACAACTTTTGTCAATTACATCAACTATGCAACTCCTTTTCTTTTTGCCTCTTAGATTATTTTGATCAAGTGGTGGCACATCCAAATCAAAATTATCCAAGTTAAGTCCGACCTAGCACTCCATATATTCAAAAAAGAAAAATATCATCCTTGTGGTGACACAACAAAATAATATTGTTCAATTTTCTTTATAAGCATCAAATGTGATAAATTAACATCTTAAATACTTAATACTTGCCTTGTGGGTGACACAACAAACTCATATTAAATATTTAATACTCTATTAATTTTATCATGCTTGAAGGCTGACGCTCGATATTCCAAATATCTTTGAACGCTTAGGACTTAATATAAAAATTGAGGGTTTGTTATTAATTTGTCTCATCTTGTTTAGCTGCGTATATATATATAAAATACGCGTCGTATTAATGAACATGCGAAGCATGTTTGCATAATATATAATATATATAGTATAAGCATGCACATATAGAATACTATATTCTACTTTGGATTGATTATGGACTTTTATTCTAGTTTGGTTCACTAGAGCCACCAAGTGAACCAAAAGGTCAAACCCTGGGGTGCAAGAAAAATAATATTTAAATATAAAAATTACATTTAAACCGGGCTCCATTACAAACGGGTCTTCAAGCTTCGCTCCTTATCTCTTGATCTCCAATTTTTCAAAATTAATTCTAACTATTCTTATTACAAAACTATTTAAAATAAATAGAAACCTCGATCGTCGCCGAGGGAAGTACATAGGAGGAGATAGAATTTACATTAAGAAAAATTAAAGAAGACGAGGTACGCAGAGACCCCATTTAATAAAACCCATACATTCATGCATCCAACTAAAATAAAATCCAATCACATTTAATCAATAGTCCATAATCAATCCCATTTATTATCATACACATCACCATATGCATCAATAAATAACATTCATCTCATTTAATAATAAACATTTAATATATATATTGATATCATTTAATGGGCAAATTTAGTTAGTATAAAATCTAATTTTAAATCAAAATAAACTCCTTTATTTTAATCCAAATTTAAATCAAAATAAAACTATTTTATTTTAATTTATCCAATTTTGAATAAAATAAACTATTTTATTTTAATCAAAATCTTTAATCAAAATAAACTCCTTTATTTTAATTAATTATGGAATCCAATTTCATGTAATAAAAAAAATCTTTAATTAAAATAAACTCTTTTATTTTAATTAATTATGGAATCCAATTCCATGTAAAAAAAAAAATATTAAAGGAAACACTTGATATTCTTTTCCTATTCACAAATAAACTTCTTTTATTTTGAATAATATGAAATCTTATTCCATATTTAAATAAACTCTTTTATTTAAGGAAATTAGGATTCTCTTTCCTATTCACAAATAAACTCTTTTATTTTGAATAATATGAAATCTTATTTCATATCTAAACAAACTCCTTTATTTAAGGAAAGATGGATTTACTTCCTTATTCACAAATAAACTCCTTTATTTTTTAGGAAAAATAAAATCCAATTTCAACTCCAATTAGTTATTATGGAATCCAATTCCAACTCTAATTAGTTAGCATGAAATTTAATTTTAAAATTAAAATAAACTTTATATTTTAATATAAAAATAAACTTTTTATTTTAATATTAAAATAAAATTTTTACTTTAATAATAAAATTATTAAGAATATTATATATATATAATATATATATATATATAATATTACCGTATTATAATATATATTATATATATAAAATTTTACGGTACTCAAAAAAAAAAAAAAAAAAAACCCGTGGCCTTCATTTTTTTGTTTTATGATCATGCCTTGATTTCCGTGCAACCTTTGATAACTTTTGTTCCGTTTTTTTTTTTTTTTTTAAGCATTCAAGTGACGTGCTTGTTGCGTGGCTTAACTGCATGCTCCTTTTCTTTTTTTTTTTTCTTGAAAACAGGCTCGCCGTCATCTTCCTGCTAATCCGTGCGCCTTGAAAAAAAAATATTCGGTCCTTTTTTTTATAAAGAGTCACGGATCCGGTTTTTTTTTTTTTTTTTATTATTATTTTTTTTAAATTTTATACAATAAAATTATACCCAATTAAATTGTTCTAAACACATATCAATATACATATCAAATTAAAACAATTAATAATTCGCATAAAGGTTTGGCTCTGATACCACTGTTAGGTTTGTAATATTCATAACGCAATCAAATTGCAAAATTAATGCGGAAGCGTGTAAAAATCAGAGTTTAAAAATTTACAATCCATATACCCGGATCACCATTTATGCATAATTATTAATTAAACGAAAAGATAAAGAATAAATCATACCTCAAGATCGAGCTTCCTCGTACAAGTTCACCTCCAAATCCTTTCGCTCAATCTTGAATCCACCGGGTTTGGTTCCTTCCTTTCGATCAACGTTAGCCACCCAAATGTTTGGCCTCAGAGGTGATCCACCAAGGAAGAAGAAAATTCAAGAAGAAGGGTGGTTGGCTAAACCCTAGTTTTTCTATCTATAGAAAAGGTGTACTTCCCAACAATTGGAATTATGTCATATGTTGAAAAAAATCAACAACCCATTTCACCCATAATAAGACTCTCTTATTTATAGATGTGGGCAACCCATCTTAACAATTAAGGAATTGGGTTTTATTTAATTAATTAAATTCTTTTAATTAATTAAGCTCCCTAATCTTATTAGGGATAATTAATTAAACTCTTTTAATTAATTTAACCTCCTAATCTTATTAGGAATAAATGAGAGTACTTATATTAAATTAATTCCTAAACTCTTTTAGAAATTAAAATAATAATAATTGTAATAATATTAATAAGACTCTCTTATTAATTTATATTTAATATTTCTAAAATATTAAATAATAAATATTAAGCTATTTAATTTATTCTATCACCATAAAATAAATTAAATATACTTAACATATTATTACGATTATGCCATTAACTTCTTAAATAATTATTCTTCCTTTTTTGTGGTATGCGACCCTTTTTCTCCATATTAAACCTTTGTGAATAAATCAATTAGAATAATTCTAATCTTATTTAAATAAATAAATTAAATAATTAATTTATTTAAATAAATAATATTTATTCTACAATAGGGATAAGCCTCTCCTAACATCAACGACTTTCCGTATAATATAGATTTCAACATTAATCATAAAAGAACCTTTGAGTAAATAGTTACCGTCTAATTCAATCCTTCCACCATACAATGTCCCAATTAAATATAAGATATGGAATTACCACAAGTCTTATTTTATTTAATTATATGTATTTCGACTCTTAAATGCACAACTCCAAATAATGCAAATTAGAAACTCTTTTTAATTTTATTCTTGCCAAGGCCAAGACTCATCGGGTTGTCATTTATCGAATCACATAGACATTTCTCTTCTTTTATTGTAGAAGTGGTAGATTCTTTATTAATCATACATTATCTCCATGTACAACTTATTATACCCAAGCATACCCTTTGATATACCCTAAGGGTCTTAAGGAATAAGTCAAAGTATAACTCATCATACACAAGATACTATGATGATCTCAAGTCCAAGGATTACTTGTCTACTATCACTACAGAATTTCTATCGATGACAAATAAAAACTCCATTAGGTATTCCTTAGCGAGCCACGCTCAAAGGAACTTATTCTCTAATAAGCACCTACATACTTACTTTAGTGTCTCCACACAAATGATCATGAGATCAATCATCCTCATCCAACGAAAGCAAGTTAACGTATGTACCGAATCTATCCTGGATTCACTAATCCCCAATTTAGTAATCCATCGATTGGGAACTATTTTAGTTTTAAGCTTTCTAAGAATTTAGATCTCATTAGAATGATCATCATCATTATTCTAAAAGCATTGCTTAAAACTATGGGTTTATCACATATTATAAAACAAAGATCACGCAGATAATTAAAAGCCTTTAATAAATTAATACTTTTTATTAATAAATGAATAAGATTGTTACAAAGTATATGCTTTATCATCAAACATGATTGGCTTGTGTGCATACTACTTTCGTGCACTACTCAATAATTGTTACAATAATTATTATTCTAATATTTTATTTTATTGATTCAATAATTGTTGCGTTGATATTTTATATTATTGTTGTATCAATAATTGTCACTACACAAGATTTTCCATTATCTGAGCAATAATTCATATTATCTGAATAATATTATTAGATAACATTATTGGCAATGTCTAGAAAGTTACGCTCAAGGAGAGGTTTGAATCATCTAATCACTTGGCCACCAAGAAGAGAGAAATTCTTATTGGAAAGCCTCCTCTTTCTGAAACCGCTTGGTTGTCGATGATTGTAATTACAATAATATTATTTGTGAATAATTAATTATTGATTTATATGATGAGGAAAATATTGATTTTATGTGGATATAGATGGAGAAATTTTTTTTAATGTGACAATTGTTGAAAATTGATATTTTATCTTTTCTGATAAAATAATTTATTATTATATTTTGATGGTGATATTTTTATAATGAATGTGTGATATATGAATAATGAGGAGGAAGAGTATTTTTGTGGCATTAAATATTGAACACATGTTTTGTATGTTGGTGGACACAATTTTTGACTGGAATTTGATTATAGCCTGTAAAATCGTCCATTTGTGGATTTCGGTCAATTTCTGTTTAGAATTTGGAAAAACTTTCTTCTGCAAAGTTGTAGAGAATGAAATTTCCTATGGAAAGGAAATAAGGTTCAAATTTTTCTGATAAAAGGGCAATTTATTATGAATTATTGAAGTTCCGGATTATTGAGTCTAAATTGATTTTGTAACAAAAATTGTTTTAAACATGTTTTTCATTTTTGTGTGATAAATGTGTTTTTGATGTGGTGGGCTAAGGAAAATTTGGTTATAAATATATTATTATATTCAATTTTCTATTTTGGTGTTCTAAGCATTTTCCTATAAATATGATGCTTATGTTAGAATTGAAAATCACACCAGAAACTGAAGTTTTCTCTCTATTTTTCTCTCGATATATTGAGCGTATTCTTGTGAGTATTTTGATACCTTGAGTGTTTCTATACGGTGCAAATTCTCTTCAGCACTATATCTAGTATTCCAGTCAGGAGTACTGTCTTTTCGAGGTAAGGGATATTTTTTTTTTTAAAATGATATTATTTCTTTCAATATCATTATACCAGAATATTGGTAAGATTTTTCTTGTGAAATTATGATCTTTTTATGTCAGAGTTACTATTCACGAGTTACTATTCATGAGTTACTATTCACGAAGCATGATAATTTTTCTTGTGAAATTCTTGTCTTTTAGTGTCGGGGTTACTATTCACGTATACGGCACTATTCACAGAAAAATTAAATTTTCATTTTTTGTCCAAGATATCTATTATGGATACTAGCTTTGATTGTATCCATGTTTTGATCATTCTTGAATTTTACTCACTATGATTATTTATGAAGTATTTTTGAACTCGGTTTGGTTAAAGTACGAATCCTTAATATTTGTTCTTTTGTTTCACTGGATTCGTTTTCTGTAAAACATTTTTCATCATCCTCAGTCCTAAATGATGACATGTTGTTGAATATCTTTGGCCTGTAATGCAAAGATGGTTGATTTTATTATGAATATCTTTGGCCCGTAGTACAAAGATGTACAGGTGTTGAGATGAACATGACCGGTTGATGAATATCTTTGGCCTGTAGTGCAAAGATGTACATGTGTTGAGATAAATATGACCGACTGATGAATATCTTTGGCCTGTAGTGCAAAGATGAATATTGATTGATGTTACAGGGATAAAATATTGATGATGGATTTTTAAATTCATAGATGATAGTAGATTTCATTATCTACTTAACTCTTCTAATGAATTGTTGTTTCCGCTACAGTTGTTGATCTAAAACTTGTTGTTTGTTGTATTCTATCAGATTTTTCCCTGTTGAAGACTAACGATAATTTGTTGTACATTATCTTAGTCATAATATTCTTTACTGGGTTAGTTGAGCTCACCCTTTTCCTTTTTGTTCCATTTTTCTTCTCAGGAGGCGAGAATATAGCGGGAACTAGTTGGGGTGTGTAGTGATGGTTCAAGACAGTTGTTTTAGTAGTCCTCACCATTTTATAATATAGTGTATCAATAATTGTATGAGGACTTTATTTGGGTATGGATATTGTCTAGAAGACAATATTTGTATTTAAACTCACAACATAAGTGTTGTTGATTTTTTTACTTACAAATTGTAATAATGAAGTTGTAGTTATTTCTGTACCATGTATTTGGTGACTCAGAATAGGTTGGGTGGATTGGACCTATTTTGGGGGCGTCACACAACAACTCATACAATCCTTCGAAATGAGAAATATTTTTCACAACTGATCAAAGCTAAGGGAAATGTAGGAACTATCTCTGGCACATCAAATTTAATCGAGGGATTTGGAAAAGCTAGTTTCTTGCTACCAAATGAGACACAAGTTTTTATCAAACCTACTCTATATTCTAGTAAATCAAGTAGAAATTTGCTTAGTTTTAAAGATATTCGACTGAATGGTTTTCATATTGAAACAACTAATGAAAATGATAATGAATATCTTCTCATCACTTCTATTTTTTTGAAAAAAGAATATCCTAGAAAAACTTCATTCAAATTCTTCTGGATTATATACTATGAAAATTAGAGCAATTGAGTCTCATAATGTTATGATTCCAAAAATCGTAGATCCCAAATCCATTATGCTTTGGCATGAAAGACTCTTGGCGTCCGTGTACTTCTATGATGCGTCGTATTATTGAAAATTCTACTGGTCATCCTCTCAAAGATAAGAAGGTTTTTCCTAGTAGTGAATTTCCTTGTGCTGCGTGTTCTCGAGAAAAATTAATTGTTCGACCATCACCAGTAAAAGTTTATAAAGAATCCCCAAAATTCCTAGAGAGAATTCAAGGAGACATTTGTGGACCTATTCAACCATTGTCTGGCCCATTTCGATATTTCATGGTTTTAATAGATGCTTCAACTAGATGGTCTCATGTTTGTCTTCTCTCTTCTCAAAATTTTGCCTTCTCAAAACTTCTTGCTCAAATAATCAAGTTACGGGCTCAGTTCTCAGATCATCCAATCAAGTTAATTCGACTTGATAACGCAGCTGAATTTTCATCAATGACTTTTAATGATTTTTGTATGACTATAGGAATCTCTATTGAGCATTCTGTTCCTTATATTCATACACAAAATGGTTTAGCTGAATCTTTAATAAAAAGACTTCAACTAATTGCACGATCATTAATGTTAAGGGCTAACTTACCTACCTCAGTTTGGGGTCATGCAATTCTTTATGCTGCAGCCATCATTCGACTATGACCAACGGCTCTTCATAAATTCTCTCCTCTACAGTTAGTTCTTGGACAGATACCCAACATATCACACTTTCGAGTTTTTGGAAGTTCAGTATATGTTCCAATTGCACCACCACAAAGAACTAAGATGGGAGCCTAACGAAGAATAGGTATTTATGTTGGTTTTGATTCTCCTTCTATTATCAGATATCTTGAACCTTTAACTGGAGATGTTTTTTATTTGCGTTATGTAGATTATCATTTTGATGAATCTGTATTTCCAACATTAGGAGGAGGGAAAATTTTAAATAAAAAACCCTCTGAAATATCATGGAATGCATCATATTTAAATTCACTTGATCCTCGTACAGGACAATGTGAAATTGAAGTTCAAAGAATTATTCATTTACAAAATATTGCAAATCAAATTCCAGATGCATTTAATGATGCTAGAAAAGTGATAAAGTCACATACACCTGCAGTGAATACTCCAGCAAGGATAGAAATACCTATTGAAAAATCAATTCCTGGAGAATTGACAAATAAGGTAATAGAAGAATCGAAACCACACCAAAAGCGTGGAAGACCGGTTGGTGCAAAAGACACTATACCACAAAAATCAAAAGCAAATAAGAGAATCCCAGAAAGAATACCCGCTCCAGAAGTAACACTTATTCCAAGAGTAGAAATAGCCTCAGAAGAGGTACAAATCGCTCCAGAAGTAGCACTTATTCCAAGAGTGGGAATAGCCCCAGAAGAGGTTCAAACTCTCAGTGAAGGGATAAGAGATGAACACCAAGAGATCTTCAATAAAATATGTACATGATGAGAAAATATGGGATCGAAGCAAAGTCATGATTGATGATATATTTGCTTTCTCTATAGCATCAGATATTACTTTGATTCCTGACACGGATCCTGAACCACAAAACATGGAAGAATGTTGGAAAAGAAAAGATTGGCCAAAATGGAAAGATGCTATTCAAACTGAGCTACAATCTCTATTGAAAAGAGAGGTATTTGGACCAGTAGTCCAAACACCGCTGAGTGTAATCCCGGTTGGAAACAAATGGGTATTTGTACGAAAACAAAATGAGAAAAATGAAATTGTGAGATAAAAAGTCCAACTTGTAGCTCAAGGGTTTTCACAAAAACCTGGTATTGATTATCAGGATACATACTCTCCAGTAATGGATGGAGTTACTTTTCGCTTTCTGATAGGTATGGCAACCATGGAAGGTTTGGAAACACGTCTGAGGATGTTGTAACAGCATACCTATATGGCTCACTTGACAGTGAGATTTATATGAGAATCCCTGAAGGATTGAAAATGGTTAAATCACAAAGGCCCCATCACATATATTCAATCAAGTTACAACGCTTGTTGTATGGGTTGAAACAGTCTGGTCGTATGTGGTATAATCGACTTAGTCATTATTTAATAAAAGATGGATATATAAATGATCAAGTATGTCCATGTGTTTTTATTAAGAAATCACAAAGTGGATTTTCCATCATTGCTGTATATGTGGATGATTTGAATCTTGTAGGTACTCTTGAAGAACTCACAAGAACTGCTACTTATTTAAAGGATGAATTTGAAATAAAAGATCTTGAAAAGACAAAATTTTTTTTGGGAATACAAGTGGAGCATTTAACATTTGGAAATTTTGTTCATCAATCCACAAATGCTGAAAAGATTCTCAGTCGTTTTCATATGGATAAAGCTCATCCTTTGACTACCCCGATGGTTGTTCGATCTTTAGAAGTTGATAAAGATCCATTTTGGCCTCTAGAAAGTGGGGAAGAAGTTCTTGGACCTGAAGTTCCATACCTAAGTGCAATAGGTGCTCTTATGTATCTTTACTTTTGTTGTCAACTTGTTAGCAAGATACAGTTCTTCTCCGACCAAGAGACATTGGGATGGGATCAAACACATTTTTAGATACCTCCGTGGAAGTATAGATCTTGGGTTATTTTATCCAAGGAATTCAACGTCGCGATTGGTTGGATATGTCGATGCAGGATATTTATCAGATCCACACAATGGAAGATCACAAATAGGTTATGTATTTACATATTGTGACACGGCTATATCCTGGAAATCTACAAAGCAAACCATGACAGCTACATCTTCAAATCACTCAAAGATTCTCGCTATACATGAAGCAAGCAGAGAGTGTGTTTGGTTGAGATCAATTATTCAGCATATTCAAAAATCATGTGGATTACCATCAATCAAAGACATTCCTACAATTCTATATGAGGATAACGCTGCATGCATTGCTCAACTTAGAGGAGGGTACATCAAGGGAGATAGAACAAAGCACATTTCACCTAAATTCTTCTTCACACATGAGCTATAAAAGAAGGGTGATATAAATGTGCATCAAATTCGATCATGTGATATTCTAGCTGACTTATTCACAAAGTCGCTACCAAATGCAACATTTGCAAAACTTTGGAAAAGGATCGGAATGTGTCGACTGAAAGACTTATGACAATATTTTATCAAGGAGTAATGAATTCCTTTTGAGGGGAAGACTGTACTCTTTTTCCTTAGTCACGGTTTTAATCCCAATGGGTTTTTCCTGAAAAGGTTTTAACGAGGCAGTCAATTAAGATATTTATGTAAGTGATATGTACTCTTTTTCCCTTCGTTAAATTTCCCACTGGGTTTTCTTAACAAGGTTTTTAATGAGATATAATCTTCTATCATATCGTAGAAAATCAAGGGAAGTATTATGATGTGATTTCCCTCCTCATACCCGTGACTCCTTTCTTTTCTTAATTCATTCCTCTCCCTCGTGAACCATTATTCTCCTCTTTTTCCCGTGACCCCCCTTCTCTCATTGCCTATATAAGGATTGATCCTGATGGAAAAATAGATAAGAACACTTCTCTGAAGAATTTCTCTCTTTTCTCTTGCTTATTCTCTCTAAATTTATGCAGCAATTATAAGAGTATCTTTATACACTTTGCTAAAGTTTTATAACATTTATAATGTAATCTACCGAACAAGAATGTTCCTTTCTTTTGGACCTAAAATTAATTGAATGAAAACTTTAATTATGAAAAAACATACTGGGACTTTTATTTATATTTTTATTAAATTTATAAGTGAAAAATAAAAAAAAGTTAGTTTATATTTAAATTATTAGTTTACCGTTGCATTAATTTTATGTGTTTGCAATGTGACGCCCCAAAAATAGGTATACATCACTCATTCTGAGTCGCCAAATACATGATACAGAATACAAATACAAACTTAAATATACAACACGAGCTGTGAGTTTTATTCAAACTCAAAATAAGTTAATACATTTATTATCACACTATTTCACAGAATAGTGAGGACTACTAATGCAAACATCTGGACCGTCACTCCATTCCTCGACTAGTCACAGCTATATTCTCATTTTCTGAAGAGAACAATGAAAGCAAAGGGTGATCTCAACTAGCTCAGTAAGAAATATTATGACTAAGATAATGCAGAATAAATTATCGTTAGCCTTCAACAATATTAAACTGATAAAATACAATAGACATGAAGTTTAACTACAGCGGAACACGCAATCCATTAGAAGAGTCAAGTAGAGCATGATATCTACTATCTTCTATGATTTAAAAGAATTTATCATCAATTTTATCATTGAGACTCAGCTTAATAAATAATCCACATCATCTCTGCACTACGGCCAAGGATATTTATTAGTATCACGACCACAAATTATCCATGCACTACGGGCCAACGATATTCATGTTTTCATCAATGGTCATGATCATGCCAACAACTGTCCATCAATGCACTACGGACCAATGAGGACTTTTATCACATCTTTTGTAACATTACGCTCATGATTATACCGAATAATCCCTGATCATAATCATACCAAGTCCATCTATGCACTACGGCCACAGATGACTTTCATCATAATATAAACATGAGGATGATGACAATGATATAAGAATTCAATTAAATGAAAGCAAAGGATAGATTTTTTAAAGATTTATAATTTAATTTATCCAGAAATCAATAACGTCCAAATTGTCAACATGATATTGCTTTGTGGAGTAAAATTCAAGAATAATATTGTACCAAAAATAATTTGGACCGAAAACAAATAAACTTTTATCATGAATAGCACCCCGGGTGAATAGTACTCGAGTGAATAGTACCCCGTGAATAGTTCTATGTGAATAGTAATCCGTGAATAGTACTCCGGCATAAAAAGGTTAAAATTTAACAAGAATGCTCAGAATAATATTTCCATGAAAAGATACTGGATGAAACACAAAATTTAAGGATATTCTACTAATTTCATGGAGTATAGAAGCCAAAATTTTAACCAAATGAGTATAGAATTCGAAATCTGAAACGAAATAATATTACTTACATACTACAGAGTATGGAAGAAAATATTATTTCAAGAGAATATATAACATCCCTTACCTTGAAAAGAAGAGTATTCCAATTGGTATAGCGGGGATATTTTTGAAGAAAACTTTCACTATTTTCTACGCTCAAAGCTTTCTAAAACTCGAAAGAAATACGCTCAATATTATAGAAGAAGAATTCTCTGATTCTGGTGTGATTTTCAATTCTAACTAAGCATCCTATTTATAGGAGAATGGAAGGATACTATTTAGAATTTTCACGGACATCACAGTAGGAAATCGGACGAAGTTCACGGGCGAAGGTTTTCTGAGAAATCACGGATGCTTAATATTCACATAAAACAAAATTCTCTCTCTCTCTCTCTCTCTATATATATATATATATATATATATATATATATATATCAACATCACCCAACCCCACTTTTCATCCACCTATCACTTTCATCACAAACACTTTTCCACCACCACCATATTTTCAACTTACACACACTCCTACACACACGGTACACACACATGTTTTCAAATTCTACCCACACAAGTCCCTTTCACACACACACACACACACACACACACATATATATATATATATATACTCTATTGATTATTTTGAAAAATGGATAAATGGGGGTCTAAAAATTTTACAACAGATACTTCATAAAAATTTTCTCAATATTTTTAACAACATTTATCATCATTATTATAATTCACAATATTTAACAACCAGATCGTTCCCAGGAAAGAGAGGGCTTTTCAATAAGAATTTCTCCCTATTGGCGCACAATTAGGTGACCAAACATCTCCTCGACAAAACTTTCTAGACATCGTCAATATTGTAAGTAATAATATGAATAACTATATCGTCTCAATTATTGATTTAATAATATATAAAATATCGACAATAATTGAATTAAATAACGTGAGATACTATGCAATAATTACTATAGCAATAATTAAACAAAACTGAGTGACTTCTCACGTAAGAATCCATAATCAATATCGCGTGCTACTATGCAACCACGCATATTACTGTACTTTTAACACCGGGTATTTCAACAGTTAACGATAAAACATCCTCTGTTATTTTTATAAAAAGATATTTTTGTCATTTTCTCACTCTGACAATAATTCTGCTGTGGGGTCTACCAATGATTGTGTCGTCGTACGAATATTCCCTATTAAAATGAATATTCCTCGACCAATCGAATATTATATAACAACTTACTTACTTTGCAAAATTTATAAATATTACCCACAACTATAATATTATATCAAATCCACAACATAATGTTCAAAAATATATTTCGAGAAAAAATTCATCTTTATTCATAAAAGTTGGGGTCTTACAACCTCCACTTCTTATGAAATATTGTCCTCGAAATTAGGGTACATACCTGGTATGTCGAAGAGGTGAGGATACCTTGATTTCATTTCAGATTCTAACTCCCAGGTCATTTCCTCAACATCGTGGTTTCTCCACAAAACTTTGACTTGAGGTATAACCTTGGAGCGTAGAATATGTTCCTTCTTATCCAAGATTTTAATAGAACCTCTTCATATGTTAAATCTTCCGCTATTTCATCCAAGTTATAACTCAATAATGTGGTTCGGGTCTTCCACATATTTACGTAACATAGATATGTGAAAAACGTTATGAACACGAGACATACTTGGCGGTAAAGCGAGTCTATAGACCATAGTTTCTACTCGATCGAGGATTAAAAATGGGCCAATGAATCGAGGATTGAGCTTTCCTCTTTTTTAAAATCTCGTAACTCCTTTCCATGAAGCAACACGTAACAACACATGATCTCCAATATTGAATTCCACGTCCTTTCGATGAAGATCAGCATAACTCTTTTGTCAATCTTGTGAGGTTTTTATACGTTGTCGGATCGTTTGAATCTTTTCCGTAGTCATACGTACCAACTCCGGTCCCAACAACATTGCTTCACCTACCTCATCCAAGCATACTGGAGAACAACACTTTCTTCCATACAACGCCTCAAATGGAGCCATGCCGATACTTGCTTGATAACTATTGTTGTAGGAGAATTCTACTAATGGTAAGAACTTGTCCAAACTTCCTTTGAAGTCAAGGACACAGAGTCTTAATAGATCCTCAAGAGTTTGAATAGTCCTCTCTGACTGCCCCTTCGTTTGAGGATGATAAGCCGAACTAAATCGTAAATCCGTGCCCATAGCTTTTTGCAAACTAACCCAAAATCTTGAAGTGGATCTTGGGTCTCGATCAGAAACTATGGATACCGGCATACCATGCAATCTTATAACCTCGTTTATGTACATACGAGCAAGACGTTCAAGTGTATAAGTTTCTCGTATAGTTAAGAAATGAGCAGACTTGGTCAATCTATCAACAATGACCCAAATTGCATCTATGCCTTGAGAAACCTTGGGAATACCAGTAACGAAATCCATGGTAATGTGCTCCCACTTCCATTCTGGAATTTCAAGTGGTTGCAATGGACCTTTTGGCACTTGATGCTCCGCTTTGACTCGTTGAAAAGTTAGACACCTTGAGATAAATCTCACTATCTCTCTCTTCATATTGCTCCACCAAAATGTATGTCGAAGATCACGATACATTTTGGTACTCCCAGGATGGATTGCAAACGGTGTGTTGTGCGCCTCCATCATGATTTTATACTTCAAGTCAGAATTGTTAGGAACACAAAGTCTGGAGTTAACTCGGAGTATTCCTTCTTCATCAATTCTTGCTTCTGGAATAGCACCTTCTTATACTTTCTTCCTCATAAGCATTAGCTCCAGGTCTATAGCTTGAGCAACTTTAACTTTATCGATTAAAGTCGGGTTTACTCGTATATTCTGTTAGGTTTGTAATATTCATGAACGCAATCAAATTGCATAAAAAGTGCGGAAGCGTGTAAAAATCAGAGTTTAAAAATTTACAAACCATATACCCGGATCACCCTTTATGCATAATTATTAATTAAACGAAAAGATAAAGAATAAAATCATACCCTTGAAGATCGAGCTTCCTCAGGTACAAGTTCACCTCCAAATCCTTTCGCGTTCAATCTTGAATCCACCGGGTTTGGTTCCTTCCTTTGATCAACGTTAGCCACCCAAATGTTTGGCCTCTAGAGGTGATCCACCAAGGAAGAAGAAAATTTAAGAAGATGGGTGGTTGGCTAAACCCTAGTTTTTCTATCTCTATAGAAAAGGTGTACTCTCCCACAATGTGGAATTATGTCGTTGTTGAAAAAGTCAACAACCCCACCACCCATAATAAGACTCCTCTTATTTATTGATGTGGGCAACCCTCTTTAACAATTAAGAAATTGGATTTTATTTAATTAATTAAATTCTTTTAATTAATTAGGCTCCCTAATCTTATTAGGGATAATTAATTAAACTCCTTTAACTAATTTTCCCTCCTAATCCTATTAGGAATAAATGAGAGTACTTATATTAAATTAATTCCTAAACTCTTTTAGAAATTAAAATAATAATAATTGTAATAATATTAATAAGACTACTCTTATTAATTTATATTTAATATTTCTAAAATATTAAATAATAAATATTAAGCTATTTAATTTATTCTATCACCATAGATTAAATTAAATATACTTAACATATTATTACGATTATGCCATTAACTTCTTAAATAATTATTCTTCCTTTTATGGTGTGACCCTTTAGGTTCTCCATATTAAACCTAAGTTGTGAATAAATCAATTAGAACAATTCTAATCTTATTTAAATAAATAAATTAAACAATTAATTTATTTAAATAAATAATATTTATTCTACATAGGGATAAGCCTCCCTAATGATCAACGACTTTCCGGATAATATAGATTTCAACATTAATCATTAAAGAACCTTTGAGTAAATAGTTACCGTACAATTCAATCCTTCCACCATACAATGTCCCAATTAAATATAAGACATGGAATTACTTGTCAAGTCTTATTTTATTTAATTATATGTATTTCGATCCTTAAATGCACAACTCAAATAATGCAAATTAGAAACTCCTTTCTAATTTCATTCTCACTTAACCCAAGGACTACCGGGTTGTCATTTATCGAATCACATAGACATTTCTCTTCTTTTATTAGAAGTGGTAGATTCTTTATTGATCATACATTATCTCCATGTATAACTTATTATACCCAAGCATACCCTTTGATATACCCTAAGGGTCTTAAGGAATAAGTCAAAGTATAACTCATCATACATAAGATACTATGATGATCTCAAGTCCAAGGATTACTTGTACTACTATCACTACTGAGAATTCCTATTGACAGCAAATAAAACTCCATTAGGTATTCCTTAGCGAGCCACGCTCAATGAACTTATTCTCTAATAAGCACCTACATACTTGCTTTAGTGTCTCCACACAAATGATCATGAGATCAATCATCCTCATCCAATGAAAGCAAGCAACGTATGTACCAATCTATCCGGATTCACTAATCCCCAATTTAGTAATCCAATGATTGGGAACTATTTTAGTTTTAAGCTTTCTAAGAATTTAGATCTCATTAGAATGATCATCATCATTATTCTAAAAGCATTGCTTAAAACTATGGGTTTATCACATATTATAAAACAAAGATCATGTAGATAATTAAAAGCCTTTAATAAATTAATACTTTTTATTAATAAATGAATACGATTGTTACAAAGTATATGCTTTATCATCAAACATGATTGGCTTGTGTGCATACTACTTTCAATCTCCCACTTGCACTAAAGCCAATCGTCATGGTATCTTATACTCTTCTTCTCTAAGTGACGATTATCCTGCTGTTGGATAAGCTTTAATTAATGGATATGTAATGTTGTTCTTGAGAGTCCACCATCTCTATAGTGATTTCCCATCTTTCAATGATTCTTATAATCAAATGAAAGTGCCACAACACATGTTTAGATCCAAGATGAGACTTAGGAACTATTCTTAGTTCTGTAATGAACTTTAATCCAAACAATCAACTTGCAGCTTCATTTATAGCTATATACTTTGTCTTTATCACTAAACCAAAGAACTCTTTCTTTGTTTGGAACCTTTCCAATTCAACTGCACCACCGCTCAAGGTAACACTTTACCTTAAAGTGGATTTTCTCGTCGTCTTGGTCTATCTGAAAAACTTGAGTCTGTTAAGCCCTCTAGTTTTAATTAAGACCCACCATGAATATGATCACATCCTTAGTGCATGTTAAGAACTTTTAGATGTTTTTCACTGACTCATAGTGAACTTCTCCATAATATGACTGATCAACATCAGGTCTCGTATATTTCATTGCATACATGATTGTCACTCATGCGACCTCTCTTTTCAGGAGTCTGTGGGGACTATTAAGAGATACACTCCATAGCTCATCGACATGAGACATCTCTTGAGTTTGCCATGCTAAACAACTTTAGCATCAAATGAATATACGTTCCTTGGGTTAAGTCGAGCATCCTCTTGTATCTATCTATATAGATTTTATCCCCAATTAAGATACTCGTCCCAAACCATTCATGGAGGAATGTTTAGACAACTTTATCATTACTGATTGTAGCATTAGTATGTCATTCCTTATCCGTAGTATATCAACATATAATATTAGGAATGTCACGACGCTCCCACTGACCCTTTTGTACACACTAGAATCATTCTTATTTTTGATAAAATCAAACTCTTTTGATTGTCTCATCAAAATGAATGTTCCATATTTGAGAAACTTGCTTCAATCCATTTCTCTAAGTGTCTACAACACTTACCTCATCGTATATAACTGGATCATCATCTTCTATGATGTGTACCTCATCATTATCATCTATGATGAATCCATACCTCCTAGGTATCTTTAGTACTATTCCAGATTTACGATTCGGTTGTGGTACAATAGGTCTATCTACAGGTTCCTCTTATTTGACTTATAGTGTTTTGTGGTTCTTGAACTCTTCAAGATCTATTATCCTCCCACTAGCCCCTTCAATGATAAACACCTTTATCTTAGAAAGCAGCGTGTTTTACAACAAACACCTTTTGCTAAGTAGAATTATAGAACATATACCCTAAACTTACTTTAGGATGTCCCACAAATTGTACTTGTCAAATCTTGTCCCAAGCTTATCCTTTGAAACCGTTTCACATAAGTTGGACAACCCCTTATCTTAACATACTTAAGATTAGGAATCCTCCCCGTCCCATAACTTTTATGGAGTCTTGGGGCTGGGATTTGAGGTTACCTTTTCGTAGATATCACGGTCATTTCTAGGACATGATCCTGAGAAGGATCTTTGGAATGTCGGTAAAAACATTATGGACCACACCATGTCCAACAAGGTACAATTTTCCATTCGGATACATCAATCAATTATTACAGTATCGGGATGTGTCCATTATGAGAAAACCATTTGAGATGATCTAGAAACTTATTGCACAAGTATTTATTCCTTGATCTAATCAAAGAATCTTAATACTTTGCTAATTTGTTTCACTTCCAATTCTTTGAACCTTTCAAATAATTCGCACTTGTATTTCAAAGAAATACACACATTCAACTCTTTGAATGATCATCTCCTTTTCTTATACTAGTTTGTTCAATTTGTAAAATATATTTTTCACGTAAGTCAAGTATACAAAATCCATTAAGTAATATTCCAGTTCTATACAAAACATTATTATTATAAATAGAACAACAATTGTTCTTAATTATAATACCAAAGATTTCATTGTCCAACAATAAAATGGAAATAATATTTTTAACAAGAATTGGAATACAATAACAACTTATTGACTTAATAGATTTGCCCGTAGGCAGTGCTAAACTATAAGTTTCTATAGCTAATGTAGCAACCTTTGCTTCATTTTCCACACATAGGATTACTAATCTTTGTTTAACTTTCTATTTCTGCTTGGTCCCTTCATAAATCTATATTTATGATAACCAAAGTCGGTATCCAATACCCAAGTAGAACCTTGACTTAAAGAAAAATTTATTTAAATCATGAACAAAATTGTATTGTAACCGAAACTTCACTAAGCTTCTTTGGTTAGCCTCTGCAAGATGCTTCTTGCAGTTTCTTTCCAGTGTCCAGGCTTATTGTAGTGGAAGCAAACTCCTTTGCTATCCGTATCAGTTTTGTTCTTATTATCCTTTGTTTATGCCTTTCTATTTACCTTCTTTGAATCGTTCTTCTTTTCAGAAGATCCTTTGGCCCCTACCAGTAAGACTTGATCTTTCTTGGTTGGAAAGTGACTCTCAACATTTTTCAACATGTTAAGCAAATCAGCGAGGCTGATATCTAGCTTGTTCATATGAAAAATTCACAACAATTGTGAAAGGAGTCCGGGAGTGAGTGCAAGATCAAATCTTGGCTCAACTCTCCATCCATGACAAAACTCGTTGTCCTAATTGATCAATCAAATTGATAATGTTAAGACCTTTTATGTCTATAGTGCCATTGGCCATTCTCGATCGGAAGAGCTCCTTAGATATCGATATCTATCGGTCCTACTTTCCTCACCATCAACTACTTGATGTGCGGGGAATATAGTAGGAGCATCCATAGTTTCATCTTGTGTCAAGAAGCTCATTACTCATGGATGCGAGCATGTTGCATTGAGCCAATCAGGCATCATCATCTTGCCACTTTCTAAAAGTAGCAATCTCTTCCTCAGAGGTATTGTCTGCAACCATTGCAGGGATAGGCGTATTAAGGACATAAGATAACTTTTCAGCCATGAGAACTATTCTCAAATTCCTTAATCAATCCGTTTAATTCGGTCTGGTTAATTTAGCATCTAATATGCTTTGCAGTGATAGTAATTTAGACATTGTAAAATTCTATAAATGAATTTGTAATTAACAACATTTTAACATACATTCTTTTATTAATTACCAAAATAATTTAGGTCTTGTTTTAAATTGGTATCTCCCACTATTTTCTTCAAACTATATTACCTCACTTATATAGTTTGGCAAAAATCTAATTAAAGATTTGCTAGTGAGAATAAGGATCCCATTTCAAATGTATATAGCCTTGTGGTGACACAACAAACTATATATAAATAAATAGGTAGACAACTTTTGTCAATTACATCAACTATGCAACTCCTTTTCTTTTGCCTCTTAGATTATTTTGATCAAGTGGTGACACATCCAGAATCAAATTATCCAAGTTAAGTCCGACCTAGCACTCCATATATTCAAAAAAGAAAATATCATCCTTGTGGTGACACAACAAAACAATATTGTTCAATTTTCTTTATAAGCATCAAATGTGATAAATTAACATCTTAAATACTTAATACTTGCCTTGTGGTGACACAACAAACTCATATTAAATATTTAATACTCTATTAATTTTATCATGCTAGAAAGCTTACGCTCGATATTCCAAATATCTTTGAACGCTTAGGACTTAATATAAAAAATTGAGGGTTTGTTATTAATTTGTCTCATCTTGTTTAGCGTAGCGTATATATATATATATATAAAATACGCGTCGTATTAATGAACATCTGAAGCATGTTTGCATAATATATAATATATATAGTATAAGCATGCACATATAGAATACTATATTCTACCCGGATTGATTATGGACTTTTATTCTAGTTTGGTTCACTAGAGCCACCAAGTGAACCAAAAGGTCAAACCCTAGGGGTGCAAGAATTAATATTTAAGGAAAGATGGATTTACTTCCCTATTCACAAATAAACTCCTTTATTTTAGGAAAAATAAAATCCAATTTCAACTCCAATTAGTTATTATGGAATCCAATTCCAACTCTAATTAGTTAGCATGAAATTCTAATTTTAAAATTAAAATAACCTTTTTATTTTAAGATTAAAATAAACTTTTTATTTTAAAATTAAAATAAACTTTTATTTTAATTATAAAATTATTAAGAATAATATATTATATATATATATATATATATAATATATATAATATATTATAAAATAATAAAATAACCGAATATATATATATATATATATATAAACCGTATATAATATATATCATATATATCATATATATCATATATATATATAATGCCCGGTCCCCTTTTTTTTTTCTTCAGCGCACGGAAATCCGTGACTCATACATGGCCATTTTGCAACAGATTTTTGTGCCATGAATTCGTGCCATGCTCTTGTGAAAGATTATATATAATATATATATATATACTCCTGCCAAAAAAAAAATGCATGCACTGCCGATTTTTTTTTTTTATTTATTTTATTAACCGTGAATTCCTGCTGGCCTGCTAATCCCCTTATTTTCCTTAGCATTGACCGACCACTTGATTTCCGTGGATAATTTCGGTTTTTTTTTTAAATAAATTTTATACAATAAATTATGCCCAATTAAATTGTTCTAAACACATATCAATATACATATCAAATAAAACAATTAATAATTTGCATAAAGGTTTGGCTCGATACCAATTATTAGGTTTGTAATATTCATGAACGCAATCAAATTGCATAAAAAGTGCGAAAGCGTGTAAAATCAGAGTTTAAAAATTTACAAACCATATACCCGGATCACCCTTTATGTATAATTATTAATTAAACGAAAAGATAAAGAATAAAATCATACCCTTGAAGATCGAGCTTCCTCAGGTACAAGTTCACCTCCAAATTCTTTCGCGTTCAATCTTGAATCCACCGGGTTTGGTTCCTTCCTTTGATCAATGTTAGCCACCCAAATGTTTGGCCTCTAGAGGTGATCCACCAAGGAAGAAGAAAATTCAAGAAGATGGGTGGTTGGCTAAACCCTAGTTTTTCTATCTCTATAGAAAAGGTGTACTC
Source organism: Panax quinquefolius (assembly GCA_020205615.1). Classification (NCBI taxonomy): domain Eukaryota; kingdom Viridiplantae; phylum Streptophyta; class Magnoliopsida; order Apiales; family Araliaceae; genus Panax; species Panax quinquefolius. The sequence goes on along the minus strand of CM035159.1, from coordinate 73,559,000 downwards.
TCCCACAAATTGGAATTATGTCGTTGTTGAAAAAGTCAACAACCCTACCACCCATAATAAGACTCCTCTTATTTATTGATGTGGGCAACCCTCCTTAACAATTAAGAAATTGGGTTTTATTTAATTAATTAAATTCTTTTAATTAATTAGGCTCCCTAATCTTATTAGGGATAATTAATTAAACCCCTTTAACTAATTTTCCCTCCTAATCCTATTAGGAATAAATGAGAGTACTTATATTAAATTAATTCCTAAACTCTTTTAGAAATTAAAATAATAATAATTATAATAATATTAATAAGACTACTCTTATTAATTTATATTAAATATTTCTAAAATATTAAATAATAAATATTAAGCTATTTAATTTATTCTATCACCATAGATTAAATTAAATATACTTAACATATATTATTACGATTATGCCATTAACTTCTTAAATAATTATTCTTCCTTTTATATGGTGTGACCCTTTAGGTTCTCCATATTAAACCCAGGTTGTGAATAAATCAATTAGAAACAATTCTAATCTTATTTAAATAAATAAATTAAATAATTAATTTATTTAAATAAATAATATTTATTCTACAATAGGGATAAGCCTCCCTAGCGATCAACGACTTTCCGGATAATATAGATTTCAACATTAATTATTAAAGAACCTTTGAGTAAATAGTTACCGCATAATTCAATCCTTCCACCATCTGATGTCCCAATTAAATATAAGACATGGAATTCTCATCGAAGTCTTATTTTATTTAATTATATGTATTTCGATCCTTAAATGCACAACTCGAATAATGCAAATTAGAAAATCCTTTCTAATTTCATTCTCACCTTGCTAAGGACTCTTTGGGTTGTCATTTATCGAATCACATAGACATTTCTCTTCTTTTATTAGAAGTGGTAGATTCTTTATTGATCATACATTATCTCTATGTATAACTTATTATACCCAAGCATACCCTTTGATATACCCTAAGGGTCTTAAGGAATAAGTCAAAGTATAACTCATCATACATAAGATACTATGATGATCTCAAGTCCAAGGATTACTTGTACTTACTATCACTGAGAATTTCTATTGACGAGCAAATAAAACTCCATTAGGTATTCCTTAGCGAGCCACGCTCAATGAACTTATTCTCTAATAAGCACCTACATACTTGCTTTAGTGTCTCCACACAAATGATCATGAGATCAATCATCCTCATCCAATGAGCAAGCAACGTATGTACCTATCCGGATTCACTAATCCCCAATTTAGTAATCCAATGATTGGGAACTATTTTAGTTTTAAGCTTTCTAAGAATTTAGATCTCATTAGAATGATCATCATCATTATTCTAAAAGCATTGCTTAAAACTATGGGTTTATCACATATTATAAAACAGCATCATGTAGATAATTAAAAGCCTTTAATAAATTAATATTTTTTATTAATAAATGAATACGATTGTTACAAAGTATATGCTTTATCATCAAACATGATTGGCTTGTGTGCATACTACTTTCATATTCACCATCATCACATCGGTCCCTGAAGTCTTTATCTCTATCTCCATCCTTTATAAGTCATACGAAATGGGCCTTTGCATTGACAATATCGCACTCGTACCTGTATATGATATTCTACTCAATGTGTCAGCTACCACGTTCGCTTTTCGAGGGTGGTATTGAATAGTATGATCATAATCTTTCAATAGTTCGAGCCAATGTCGTTGTCGCATGTTGAGTTCCTTTTGAGTGAAGAAATATTTGAGGCTTTTATGATCCGTATAGATCTCCACTTTCTCCCCATACAGGTAATGTCTCTAGATCTTTAGTGTGAAAATAACAGATGCCAACTCTAGATCATAAGTAGGATAATTCCTCTCATATTCTTTGAGTTGTCGTGAGGCATAGGCTATGACTTTTCCATGTTGCGTGAGAACACATCCTAACCCTTTGCCCGAAGCATCACTGTAGATGACAAATCCCTCTGAGCCAGATGGTATTGTTAGAACAGGTGCTGAAAAGAGTCTCCTCTTGAGTTCTTGAAAACTCTTCTCACATTCCTCGCTCTAACGAAATTTTGTATCTTTTCGAGTTAGATGAGTTAATGGAGTAGCGATTCGAGAAAACCCTTCTATGAATCTCCGATAATAACCAGCTAAGCCGAGAAAGCTACGTACTTTGGTCACTGATTTAGGTTGCTCCCAGCTTTGAATTGCTTCAATCTTTGTCGAGTCAACAGATATTCCATGACTTGATACTACGTGCCCAAGGAATGCTACTTCCTTAAGCCAGAACTCACATTTCTTTAACTTGACATATAACTTATTCTCACGAAGCTTTTGCAGTATTCGCCTCAAGTGTTACTCATGATCTTCACGAATTTTGGAATATATGAGAATGTCATCAATAAAGACAACCACAAAATGTTCTAAATATTCCTTGAATACTCGGTTCATCATGTCCATGAAGGCAACAGGAGCATTAGTCAATCCAAAAGATATAACTAGGAATTCATAATGCCCATACCGAGTTCTGAAAGCCGTCTTTGGAATGTCATCGGTTTTAATCTTCAATTGGTGATATCTAGAATGAAGATCAATCTTTGAAAAGAATTTGGCACCTTGCAACTGGTCAAATAGGTCATCAATGCGAGGTAACGGGTACCTATTTTTGACAGTGACATGGTTCAACTCTCGATAATCAATTCAAAGTCGCATACTCCCATCTTTCTTCTTCAAGAATAGAATAAGAGCACCCTAAGGAGACTTATTAGGACGAATGAAACCGATGTCTAACAATTCCTGCAGTTGGTTTTTTAACTCATGAAGTTCAATAGTAGCCATGTGATATGGGGCTTTGGAAATGGGTTTTGTACCGGGTTCAAGGTCGATAAAAAATTCAATTTCACGCTCTGGGGGTAGGCCAGGAAGTTCTTCAGGGAATATGCCAGAAAATTTATTAACAATAGAAATATCATTCAAAATTGATGTATTTTTGTTTAAATCTGTGACATGAGCTATGAAAGCTTGACATCTATTTTTTAATAAACGAATAGCTTTATGGCTTGAGATGACAGTGATTGATTTTAATGGTTTGGTTGCTTGAATTCGCATAATAGGTTGGTTAGGAATATTAAAGCTAACAACCTTACGAAAACAATCAATTTTTGCATGATGAGTAGTTAACCAATCAATCCCTAGAATTACGTCAAATACAAGTATTTTCAATGAAATAAGATCGATAGGTAATGTGAGGGTACCGATTTGAACCAAACAAGACTTATAAACAGTGGATGTAATGAAGGTTTCTCCCAACGGAGTTTCAACAGATAAGTCAAAGTCTAATTTCTTCGAAGTCAAATTTAAATGTTGAGCGCAAGTAGGAGAAATAAAAGAATGGGTAGAACCGATATCAAATAAGGTATAGACTTTGCTAGAGTTTATGATTAGCTTACCCGTGATAACCTCATTTGGGTTCCATACTTTATGGGAGATCACGACAAACGCTCTCCCTTGAACTACTGGTTTTGACTTTTCTGGAACGGCTATAGACACTCGAAATTTTCTGCACTCCTATTACTAACATTGCAGGAGGGTAGATTCGTCTTTTGGAGATAACCCTGAAAGACAGCTTACATATATTCCGGATACTACCAGAAGTTTAGCTGCAACCGGGAACACAAACCGAAAACATCATCTCAAACCCGGAACACACACCGGGAATGTCATTTCAATCTCGGAGATAACCCCGAGATATGCAGGTCAAAAGACCGGCAACAACACCGGAAAGGATAGTTCTATCTCGGCGATAACATCGCAACGCTCAGTTCCAGTCCCAGAGACAACACTGGGAGTAGCAACCCCATCCTTGGTGATAGCCCCAAGAGATGCCATTGTAGTTCCGGCAATAACCCCAGAAATGCTTTTTTCAAACATATGCAATCAGCTTCAACTACAGACATCCTGTCGAGGAAAACACACCTCAGACCCAAAGATAACAACAGGAAGACAGGAACGTCCATAGATGGCAGTGAGACATACAAACAAGCAACAGTTCAATCTCAGATGTAACCCTGAGTAACGTCTGCTTTCTGTTTAAACCAGCGATAACCCCGGTGAGGAGTCAACACGTCATCTTACTATCTCAACAAGATGATATCGCGACATACCAACAAGTAGTCCAATCTCAGCTGTAACCCTGAGCAATGTCTACTTTCAACTCAAACCGGTAATAACCCCGGTGAGGAGTCAAATGTCATCTTGTTCCTTCGATAATGGCACGTTGTCTCAACACTTCATACATACATACATCCAACAATGTCCCACAAGAACCGAGGATTGACAATCCCGAGTGACTATTACGTGTGACAGTAATTTGGATAGAATTTGAAGCTTGAAGACTATGGGCATAAACCCCTCTTCCTGACTTCGTACAACCTCTAATCCATGTCATTGCGTAACTCTCGACACAAGCGGTCCGAAGAAGGTCAGATATACCTCGTTCGGATGCTCAGATTGAAGTTCTACAAGTTCGAGCGCGACATTACAAGGCATTCTGATCGCAGCATCGCATTCTTCACGAGACAGCAGGGACCCACGAGGTCTCGGATGCATCACGACCGACCATTAGTACAAATCAAGCTACATTTGCCAGTGTAATCTACCTATGCCATCCGCCTATATATACAAGCCTTGGGGTCACCCATTTAAGAAGAAGAGGGAAAAAAGCGAGGAAGCCCTCATCCCATTTTACTGCATATACACATCTTTTGAGTGTTTCCTCACTTTTAAACACTAGTTAGCTCACATATAGCTATCTTTTATCCCATGGAGCCGAGTGTTTATCCATTTAAAGTCATGAAAGTCTACTTACTATAAGCCTTCTTATATTCTATAAAGCTTTTCTCATATTAAGCACACCGCTTGTACACGCTGAGAGTCGTGTGGTGTGTTTAATCAGACTTCGTCCGTGGTTTTCATTTCATCTCGTATATATATACTTATATATATGTATATATTTCATATATGGACTAACATTATCGAAAGGTTATGCCTCTATTGAGCCTTTTGATGCGAGCATTTAATTGCTTATATATATATATATATACTTATATATATAAACTATGGTCGATGCTACATTCGATGAGCTCGATTTTATATCCTGCATTTAATTGCTTATATATATATAGTTGTCGGATATCTCGATGAGCCCGGATTTACATTATGCATCACATTTTAATCGCTTATATATATATATCGTATATATATAATTGCCGCTTGGACATATCCGATGAGCCGGATTCACATCCGGTCGTTCTTCGCTTTTATATATATATATATATATATATATATATATATATATATATATATATATATTTATATTTCGTCAGCACTGAGTTCACTTACGTGGCCTTTTACAACTTTATTTACATTAAGATTCTGGAGTTTTACTTATTGGCGGTTGATCGCTTTTACTGCTTTTACTTACATTTTGTCCCTTTGGAGTTTACTTACGTGGCGGTTGATCATCATTATATATATATATATATTTACATCTTTTATATATATTTAACTGCTTACTGCTTTCTATACAAATTGCGATATCATGTGAGCTTCAGAATCATGTGATCACAGAGTTGATCTCTTGAATCTAGATTCGGTTCCCATAATGGACATTTTTCAGCTGTAAGCAGCCTGTACATTATTTTGCAGTGTCTGAATTTCCTTGGATGACTGTCATGCCCATAAGGAGTTCGACATTGCTGTATATTATTTTCTTGAGAATGCTTCGCATCTTGAAAATAAAAGCAAACAAGCCAAACATTTAATAATAAAATGGAAGTATGAAAAGGTCTCAATTCCTATTGAGCACAGGGTTTGAAAAAACCTCTTTTACAAAACTTCATTGATATATCTTGGTTAAAACTGAATTTTCCTATAAAATTCAAACCTTGTGTATATAGGTGCGAACGAGGCCTCACACTACTTTCAAATAACTGCACATTGATCCACACACACACACACACACATTCATATAACAGTTTCTTTGAGAAGTGGCGGTCACCGTGGTAACACGGATGTCGGGGGGTGCCTAACACCTTCCCTCCGCATAATCAAGCCCCCGGACCTAAAATGAATCTCGATTTCACAGACCCATCTAGCAGTGTTAAATCACTAAGTCAATGTGCAAACCTTTTTCGGTTGCGTTGGTGCAACCAGTTAAATACACCAACTGGTGACTCTTAAAGTCCAATCGTCGACATTATACATGTCGGACCTTTTTCATTTGTTTTTTCAAACAAATCTCACATTAACATGAGAACACCAAAGAACAAGTAACGAAAAGGGACACTCAAAAATCCCGACGTCGACAGGTGGCGACTCTACTGGGGACTCCAGTAAGAGGGCTTAAGCCGCTATTACAAACTTTTCAAAATTGTTATATGCTTGTGTATGAATGTTGCATTTACATTTATGATGAATGTGTACGAATGCATCTTAATTACTGCACTGCTAAATATCTATTTGTGATATTAGTGCTTCGCACATGTCATCATTTTGCATAAACGGTGAGACACGTTGTATGTGAATGTATGTTGTGTGGTCCCTCTACCAGGAGGCTATCTTGTCGGTGTTTGATTACTGGACTCGTGGGAAGAATGATTCCCCGGGGCTCAGGAAAGGCACCACTCAGATTCGCTCCAGTTGAACGACCAAATTAACTTACCGTCAAGTAGATTGCGATGATCTGGGAACCTTTATGCCAAAAAGCCGCTAGAGTAACCCTAAGATAGGCCAGCCTCTGATAAACCAAACGCGGAGGAAAGTCTCTTCATGCTTTCCATTTTCAATTACCTGTAAAAACATTTACTTGTAATTCTATTCCATGCTCATTCATATGTAACGGAAAATATGAAGAATATCTGTGCATGCATGACATGTTATCAATTAATAAATAGTTTTGTAGGACAAAATTCCTAAACGGACATGTTATGATAACATTTACATTACCCTAAGACTAAACTACGTAAGTCTTTTGTAGGGAAACAATTGGGCTTCATATCTACGCTCAAAGTCCAAAAAAAAGTCACAAGCTTTATAGCCAAATAGTCTTATTCTCGACGACCTAATCATGCTCTCGTGGAAGAATTTGACGGATTGAGTAAATAAATCACAGACTTGGCTGTTCTACTAAAATAATTACACCAGTCTACTCAGGGTACGAAGATACCTACGCATACAGAATCCTCTACACAAGGAGGAGTTCAAGGTCCGGAAAAAACAATTCCGGAACATCAGTTGGATACAACCAACAAAGACCCTGAAAACACCCATCTCAAAGGAGATCCAGACACCGGTGATATCAGGAAGAAGGTCCTCTAAATGGAGGAAACCATCCGCGTTCTCAAAGGGATTGGAACCCATGGCAGTGTTTCATATACAGACCTTTGCATATTTCCTAGTGCTCAATATCCAGAGAAATTCAAGACCCCTGATTTTGAGAAATATAACGGATTAGGGGATCCTTATACACATTTAAAGGTGTTCATCGGAAAACTTGGGTCTTACGCAGAAAATGAAAAAGCTTCGAAATCTGTTGTTTGAAAAAAGTCCATTGGAGAAGCTTGTTCATGGTATACCAGATTAGATAACTCTAAGATCCATAGCTAGGAAGAGCTGGCTCATGCCTTCCTCACTCAATACAGTTTTCAATCTCAAATGGCTCCTGATCGGTACCAAATTACCAAGGTCAAGAAACAGTCTAATGAGTCATTTAGAGAGTATGCTCAAAGGTGGAGGTGCCTTCTTTGCTCAAGTTATTCCTTCCATGATGTAATCGAAATGGTCATGACTTTTATAGATGTCTGAGAAGCTCCTTTCTATGAAAGAGTTCTAGGTTTGGTATTGGCAAACCATTCTCCTAAATGATCAAACACGGAGAGATGGTCAAAATGGGATTGAAGTCCGGAAAAATTCAAGACCTAAAGCTCTTAAAGCTATTCTTGAGCACATCCAGTCCGAATCTTATGGAAACAACCCCCGGAGGGTCTATAAAAAAAAGAGGAGGATGTTTCCTTGATACTACAAGGACAAAAAGGCAATCCAAGCATGCTTTATGGAGGAGAAACTACTCCCTTTTCCGGCACAATCTTTAAACCCTCCATTGCCTAAAAGTGGAGAAGTAAAAGTGACCTCGAACGTTCACCCCTTAGGGGACTCGCTCGAGAATATTCTTGCTCTTCCGATTGCTTTCGAAAAAATTACATGCCTTCTTCCACCAGCCAACCCTAATGGGAGGGGTTTTAATGCTACTCGGAAGTGTGCTTATCATGCCGGGGCACCTGGACATGATACTCAAGATTGTTGGGCCTTGAAACATAAGATTCAAGATCTAATAGACAACGGTGAGATCGTGGTCACTAAACCAGATCAACCTCATGTGCAAGACAACCCTCTTCCTCAACATAAAGAAGAAGAGGTCAACATGATCGATTGAAGCACTTGTACAAGGTTCCAATTCTAACGGCGAATCATCCCAACCCATCATGTATGCGTGTTGACAAATGGGATTATGCAAAGTTCTAGTTTACCATGGAACGAAAGATGAAAGCTCTTTCCAAACAAATTGAACAATTGGCGAGCGGTGACCCACCAAAGATCAAGTCACATGCTTGATTAATCGGCAGGAGCATGCCTATCTCCTTCCTTTTGTTATGAATGCCTCCTCACCACCTTCAAAAAGCGAAGCTATGGAGGATAAGGTTGCGAAGAGAGCAAATGCTAAAGCCCGTCGGGATTTTACCAATCAGAGGGAATTCACCTATTTGGGCCAATCCATGGAGGAGATACTATAGATGTTGATCAACGAAGGAAGAATTACTTTCCTTCTCCCTCCCATCAATCCCCGCTCATGGCGGTTCAATCCTGATGAAATGTGTCAATATCATTCACATTCTCGCGGTCACAGCACAGAAGAATGTTGGGTACTCCGCCATCTCATTCAGAATCTTATTGATAGCAGTGTCCTGTAAATAGTAGATGATTACACTGTGCAGCTTAAGGGTGGGAATGCATGTCTTACCAAATAGAAGGAATCGATGTAGCGATTATATCCAAAGTGGATGATGAGGATCACAAAAGTATTTCCCATATAACCAATTCAACTCAAAGGAGCTGACAATCCTTTGAAAGTGGCCGCACTAGAACTAATTCCTTTACCTTTCAGACCACAACATCCTGTTGTCAGCTTACACAAAGTTCCATGGAATTATGGAGAAGCTAAAGGATCTACGTCTCATGCTACAGTGTTGAAGGAGAATCCACTGTACCTTCCTCAATGGGTTGTCAAACCTACTTGCAAAGCAAAGGGGAAGTTTCCTGTGGAGAAGATTGAAAAATTCCTCCACACTATGGGCCACAATGAAGCCAAAGTGGTTTTAAGCTTGCGAGAAGCTCCACACCAGATTTCAATACTAGACTTGGTTTTCTCTTCTGAGGATCATCGGAAGATCTTACTTAAGGTTTTAGAAGAAGCCTATTTGCCAAAATCAGTGGATGTGGAAAAATTTTAACAATTGGTTGATCACATTTTCAACAACAATGTGATATCCTTCACTGATGACGACATACCTCCAAGAAGAATGGAAATCATTCTGAAGCATTTTCATCATATTATAGTTTTGTCTTTCGGGTACATGCTAGCTAGAGTTTTGATAGATGGAGGCTCATATCTAAATATCTGTCCTTATGCCACCTTGGTGAAGATGAATGTCAATCTCAGGCGGATCCAAAGAAGCCACACGGTCATCAGAGCTTTTGATGGATCCCGGTGAAATTTTGTTAGAAAGATTGAATTGCCAATTGAGATTGGTCTAAATATATTCAATGTATCCTTCCACATCCTCAAGATAGACTCAGGATACAACTTACTATTAGGGAGACCATGGATACACATGGCTGGAGCTGTTCCCTCCACCTTACATCAACAACTCAAATACATTATCGACAATAGATCTAATCAATCTCAACGCCGAGCGGATTGTCCTGAACAAGGAGCTCTGCCAATTATCAGCTTCAATTCAAAAGTTGAACTGGCCAGTTTCCATACTCTGGAAGTGAGTAATACGCAATACCATTCTATTGGAGCGCCACTTCCCGTACCTAAGATTTTTGCCGAGGTTATGTCGGCCATTCAAGAAATGATGTCATTGGGTCATCAACCTGGACAAGGGCTTGGTAAAGATAAGCAGGGTATTAAGCACCTTATCCAAATATCCAGTCAAATTGGAACAACTGGACTAGGCTATTCTGCCAGTTCCAGTTACAGGAATCCTCATAAGCACAAGCAGGTTCCTCAAGCTTCAGCTGCATGGCGATTCTCTATACCTTTACCTCATGAGTTGATGCAATCTCCATTAAAGGTTCCAGCCCATGTTGCGGCTATGCTGTTTTCGAAACCAGTGCCAATCAAAACAAAAGAGGTGCTGATTCCTGATCCCGAGACGAAAGAAAAGGAACGGAAATGTAAACATGACCTTGCCTTGAGGATGGCAGGCACTCGCGACATTGTTCATAATGAACATACATATAGATACACCCCAGACGATGATTACCCAGATGTCCTGGTTATCATTCGGGAGAAGGAAGATAATGATGATCCTTCCATCACTGCAGTTCATCAGGACTTTGCCCTCGACAATTGGAGCAGCACTCCATTCATTGGTCGACGAGGGTAAAATGGGTAGAAAATCCCTCTGCCCTGTAGATAACTTTAATTGCTTGCTTTCCTTTACAACACTAGCAGTTATTTTATCAAGTACATGCTAACACTTTTGTATGATCGAACAATTGAATATATTAAGTGAAAGCATCTTTTGTTTCAGGACTCTGAATTTAGATGTGCATGTCCTTGCTGATGACATTCCTTCTCTCCACAAGGGCTGTAACTTTGATGCAAAGTTGGACTCAGACTTGATGGACATCCAAGAGGACATTGAGACACCTCAAGAGATTAAGGAATGGGTCGCAGACAAACCCAGACCCAATCTTGATCAAACCACTTCTTTCAATCTTGGAACCTTAGACAACCCTAAGCTAATCCAAATTGGTTCAGACCTTAACACAAATCAACGAAATTACATGGTTGCATTATTACCCAATTCCAGGATGTGTTTGCATGGTCTCATAAAGACATGGTGGGTTTGTCCACTGACATTGTTCTTCATCTCCTTCCCATCAAAGAAGGATTCAAGCCAGTCAGGCAAAAACTCAGGCGATTAAAACCTGAGTGGAGTTTAAAGGTCAAAGAAGAAATTGTGAAACAATTTCAAGCTCGCATCATTATGGTGTATATATATCCGAGTGGATATCCAACATTGTTCCGCGTTTCAAACCAGGGGAAAGGTGCGAAGTTTACGTGGATTATCGGGATTTGAACAAAACTTGCCTTAAAGATAGCTTTCCGTGCCGCTTATCCACATTCTTATTAACAATCTTCGCTCAATACGGCATGCACTCCTTCTTTGATTGCTTTGCGGGTACCATCAAATTTTGGTCGTTGAGGAAGATCGTGAGAAAACCGCTTTCATCACGCCTTGGGGAACCTTTTACTTTCTGAGATGGTTGTCATTCGGCCTCATCAACGCTGCTGGCAACCTATCGAAGCTATGATGGCTCTTTTCCACGATTTAATGCACAAGGAGATAGAGATCTACGTGGATGACATCATTGTCAAATCCGGGAAGGAGGAGGACCACTTAGACCATCTCACAAAACTTTTCAAAGAAGTTGCGTAAAATACAACTTGAAGTTGAATCCGCCAAGTCGCCTTTGGTGTTAAGTCGAGCAAGTTGCTAGGTTTCCTAATCGACCCATAAAGGGATTGAACTGGATCCTACCAAAATCCAGGCCATCAAGGAAATGCCCATTCTTCAGACAAAGAAGGAAATATGGGTATTTTTGGGAAGAATTAACTTCATTAGCAGATTTATTTCTCAACTCACAACAACCTGTGAGCCAATCTTCAAGTTATTAAGGAAGAACTCCTCCATGAAATGGAACGATGAGTGTCAAAAAGCCTTCCTCACAATCAAAAGCAACCGATTAACGCTCTATTTTGGTACCTCCCGAGGATGGTGTCCCCTGTTCATGTACACATCCATAAATGACAATGCCATGGGTCGCATCTTTGAAGCGAAAAGACAATAGAGGCCAAGAACGAGCTATCTATTACCTCGACAAAAAGATTGACATCGGTGAACACAAGTACACTCTGATTGAGAAGACTTGTTGTGCTTTAGCATGGGCTTCCATGAGGTTACAACATTACCTCCATGGTCACACAAACCATCTCATATCCCAAATGGATCCTCTCAAGTATGTGTTCAGTGAGCCCATACTGAATTGTCTATGTGATGCAAAAAGTCATCAAAGGTTAAGGAATTGCGGATCAATTGCGGATCATTTACACTTTACGCAGGGATTACAAACCCTTAGAAACGTACTTTCATGAAGGAATAATGGCAATTCAACTCTGACATCGATATGATACATCCGTGTCGTGGAGAATGTATTTTGATGGGTTGTTAACACGAAGGCTCTGGAGTCGGTGCGCTTTAATGTCCCAATGCGGGGAGCGATATCCGTCATGCAGTCAAATTGCAGATTTATCGGCACCAACAACACAATTGAGTATGAAGGCATTGTATCATGGGGCTAAAACTTGCCCGTTCAATGGGCATCGGTGATTAAGCGTCTTTGGGGATTCGAATTGGTAATCAAGCAATCCACGAGAATCTATCAAACCAAAGATTTATATTTGCTGCCTTACCATCGGCAAGTTTTACAGATGGCTTTGGAGTTCGAAGAAATCTCCTTTCTACACATTCCTCGTAATAAGAATGATTTTGCAGATGCATTAGCAACGTTGGCCTCCTTGGTTTACATACCCGACAAGGAAAACATGCCAAACATCACGTTTGCTCTGCAAAAAGCCCCAATCTATGGGAATTACGATGGAGAAGTATCGAATGAGGTACCTCCCATCCATAACCCTTGGTATCAGCACATCAAGGAGTATCTATGAGATGGATCTACACCCGCTGAGGCGAGCCTAACCAAGAAAAGGCGGATTCATCGACTTGCTATGAAATTCTACTTGAACGGAGATGCACTCTACAAAAGAGATGCAGGATTAGGTCTCCTCAGATGTCTGGATAAAGACCAAGCTCAGAGACTCATGGATGAGATCCATGGTGGAGTATGTGGCCCTCATATGAGCGGACCCCTACTTGTCAAGAAAATTCTTAGAACAGGACATTATTGGCTTACACTCAAATCTGACTGTGATGATCACGTTAAGAGGTGCTATCAATGCCAGATTCATGGGAATGCTATCCACACCCCTCCAAGGGAACTCCACAATATGAGTTCTCCATGACCCTTCTCAAGGTGGGGAATGGACGTGATCGGGCCCATCAAGCCCAAAAGCCGATGTGGGACATCGATTCATATTCACCATGATCGACTACTTCACCAAATGGGTGAAGCGACATCCTTCCCGGGGTTACTAAAGAAGTTATCATTGCTTTCATTAGAAATAATGTCATCTGTCGATATAGACAACCAGAGGTCATTGTGTCAGACAATGCTAAGAACCTCAACAACAAAATGATGGAGGAGTTATGCAGAAAATTCCACATCAAACATCTTAACTCCAAAGATGAATGGTGCTGTTGAAGCTGCTAATAAAAACATCAAAAAGATCATGCAGAAAATGTCCGCCAATCACAAAGATCATGCAGAAAATGCCTCTGACTTTATTAGCCTATAGAACTTCCATGCAAACTTCAACTGGGGCAACCCTCTACTCATTAGTCTATGGGATGGAAGCAGTGCTCCCCGTAGAAGTGGAAATGGAATCCCTCAGAGTATTGATGGATGCTCAGTTGGATGAAGACCAATGGGTACAAGATAGGTATCACCAATTGTCTCTGATAGACGAAAGGCGATCCAAGGCTATCTTCCATGGTCAGTTATATCATCAAAGGATCGCACGATCCTACAATGACGAAAAAAGTCCGTCTTACTGGCAATTCAAACGACATGACTTGGTTTTGAAGAAGATCATTGACAACCAAGATCAATCTAAGGAAAATTAAGCTCCCTAACTGGGAAGGCCCATTTGTTGTTGTCGAGGAATTATTGATGGAAGGTGCTCTCATTTACGAGGAAATGGATGGCGATGAATTTCCACAACTTATCAACTCGAACACCGTGAAACGGTACTATGTCTGTAGTTACCATCAAACAAACATCCTGGCTTTGATCATCAAATCACCAGTCATTCTGGTTTTGAACCCTTTCCTTTTGAATACTCTTTTGCCCCTCAGGGAAACATACACTTCAAGCCAGCAGTCTGGTTTTACTTCATTTCAAACCTTTCATACAATCTTGGTTATCCTGAAGATGGGATTTAACCCTTCACAATTTTGGTTATCCTGAAGAGGGGATTGAACCTTTCATACCTGCAGTTTATCCTGAAGATGGGATTAAACTTTTCTACGCCTACAGTTTGTCCTGAGGATGGGATCAAACTTTTTACACACTTGTAGTTTGTCCCCATTATGGGATTTAACTTTCTTCTCCCCGCATTATAGCCTTCACATAGGATTCACACTTCTTTTCGCCTTCAATTCGTTCTGAGGGGCGAACTACGCCGACCTGATCTCCTCTTCAATAGGAGTACATAGGCAACCATATGCTATATGGCCCGGTCGCAACAACAAAAACAACAAAAACATTTCGCCTTTCTTCAACAACAAAAAAACAAAAAAAAATTCTACACCTATCGCCTTCCGCATTCACTTTGAACCTCTTACGGTGAGTTCGAACTACGAGACTTGATCTCCTCTTCATAGAGTGCGTGGCGACCATTCATGGTGCGATCTAGCCCCTACCAGAACAATATACTTGTCACACGGTATCGGGATCTACCTTTAATTTGCCCCATTTCATCGGTTTTTTAGATCAAAGGGATGGAATTACCCAACCTCTTCTCACAAATAGAAGATTCGGTGACCATCTAAGGCTGCGATCGTGCCTCGAAAGAGCAATACCAACCCATAAGAGATGGAATTAACTAGGCTTCTCACAAATAGAAATCTTGGCGACCATCGTGGTGCGGTCGATCTCAGAGAGAGGAAATCAATCACCCTCTCTCCACTTTTCCATACTGAATCTTGGTTCCAAGACACCAAAGATGGTAGGGATTCACGAAATCAATGATCCATTATGAGAGATCTTGCGACGTTTCAATGTCCATCTATCAAGGATAAGTTCAAAATGCATCAAGATCACAAGGCCTTGAAGAAACAGGCAAACATCAAGCAAGTATCAAGGCATAACTAAAAGGAAAGTGAATCAAAATATATTTCCACGCCATACATAATCTTGTTTGATATATACATCATCTTTGTACATGACAAAATGGCTAAGCTAGTCAATGCGGGAAAATACAAAGCTATCTACAAATCGTATGTATACGGACTATCGGATCTAACATAGCATCCTCTCTGAAGACGGGAAGTAATCAGTAAGCTCTGCTTGAAAAGGTATCTACACGAGCTTAGCTAATGATCGAGGCTAACCTGCATGGTGGCATAATGCTCATCAATGTATGCACTCATGTCGGTAAGGCTGACAGTCATCTGGGATCTAACTGAAGTACTATTTGCGATGGCCACATCCCTAGCAGATAAGGCGGCATCCCGCTCCACTATCAATGCACCCCTAGCCGATCTAGCCTTATCCCTCTCTAACAGAGCAGTATCTCTCTCATCAAGAGCTATCAACATCGCGGCCCTAGCCTGATCTCTATCATAGGTCATCAGATGTAAGCTCCACTCCAAATGCTGTGTCGAATACTAAGTAACAGTGGCACTCGGGGTGGGAGAATCCATCACAAATGCTGGCAGCCCAACAGTTAAATCATCGATGGGAATAATAGCCTCCTCTATAGGCTCCTCATCGCCGTGAATCAGTCTCACACTGCTTGTGGATACCGCCACGCGCCAATGCACGATCTCAAGGTCCATCCATGCGGAATACTCTGCGAAACGACACGGATGGTGACAGAAAACTCAACCGACTCTCGGCCAGATCCCAGCGAGCATACAACTAGGATCAGTCCTCTACTGATAAACGGTGTGATGCGAAGCGCTGACTAACTGCCCCCTCATAAGGATGAAAATCCTGAAACTGGTCAAACTGACACATCACAACCAGTGGGTGGTAAGTAATGAAGTCGAGAGTGAATAATCAAGCCCTAAAAATGGCATGATGGCAAACATATCCCTAATCCTCGCCAGAAAAAGTCTAATCCACGATGTAGCATCTGTGTACACTCGGTAAATTGAAAAGGAGTGACATGGCTATCTCACAGGGTGAAACAAAACCCCCACTGCCTCTCGATGTGCCAATTAGTCTCAAGTGTGACATAAACCACACATGATATGTAATGAAAGCTACCTATAAACACTCCTTTCGGATAAGTGCAGCAGTATGTAGCTAACCTCAGTATCTCTGCAATAATCATCGGTACAATGGTATGACCCTCCCTGAGAGCTCTCACTGCCATAATAACGCCGATATCTAGCTCATCCATGTACCGCGATATGAAGACGTATAACAATACGCATAAAAGCAATACATCTACTCTGGCTAGAACGCCAATGGTCCTCCGGTGTGGTGAAATCCCCGGAATGCCATGCATAGCTGTCCTCAGAGACAAACCTGTCAAAAAAGAAACACTGGGATATCACGTGGCCAGATGTAATCTCGTCCTGGACCACTCTATGTCTCAATCCGGTGAGGGTCATGAACTGTCTGCTCGTGTCTCCAATAGCCATATACATGACGAAGGTGCAATCTGGCGACAGCATCGTCAACCGTGTATACTCCTCCAAAGTAGGAGTCAACTCCTGGGTCCCAAATCAGAAAACCTGCCTCTCCGATACCTAGTGCTCTAGCATGCCCTCTACAAATCCTGTGGGAACCCAAAACATCAACAGGATCATAGTATGCTGCAGCAAATCATCTACGATCACCATGTCTGATGGTGATATACTATCATACCATGAACGCATACCAGCTACCACCACAAATGGTGGGGTATGATCAATACGGCTAACTATCGAAGAAGATATCTGTATGGGCCGTGTTATAAGACCATCCAGGGGTCAATGCTGAATATCTCTGGACATACATACATATGCATAACATAATAACATGCATAATACAATAGATGGCAATATGATATAGGGAATGAAAAATTGTACATACATTCCTAAGTATATCATCATCTAATACATCTCTGTCTGACTAAGATATGAGGAAATGGGGGCGGCTACCCAACATACAACGAGGCCTATCAAAAGAGATATGAGAAATACATCGAAAAAATGTCAAGAGTGTCGATGTCACATCATCGATCTTGTCCACTGATGTAACTCCTCTGAGTCATTTGGATCTCTATCTACGGGGATGTCGGCCGATCTGAAAGAAGGATCTGCAGCACCGCAAAAGCCATATGGGTCACTGAGGGACCAGGCCTTGAGGCTGGAAGGATCAAAAGTATCTACCTCTGCAGGATCTACGCCCAAATGCCAAATGAAAAGATGTGACCGGGTCAATTTGCCGGGTCAATCGTCATGTCACATGAGTCGGATCTCGACACGAGTTAGCCAATTCGTCATCATCACGGATCACGGAATCATATCCCCCATAAAGCGTGGTGGCGGCGGTGCGAGCTCCAATCGTGCGAGGATCCACCAATCTTGGAACATCTCTTAGAAAACAGGGCCCTCTGACAATGTAAAACCATCAATCCCCAACAATGAGATGTCAATGACGGGTGACTACGAAACAGGCCAATAACGTCTGGTAAGAGGCAAAATCGGCATACGAATATCTCTTGTAGTGCTCCTAATAGCACGCTCTCCTAAATAGAGCTCCCATCCTCCATCTATGAAGAGAGGAATCCTGCGGGTGGAAATGACGTACTCTACTCCAGTCGGGTACCCATCCTCAAAACCAACTCCCAAATGCTCTCCAGAGTAGGTAATCCATGTGATGACATCGGCTGTCAATAGCTCTAGCTGTAGGCGACAATGATTGAAACCCTCAGCAACAGGGACCTCTGCCAGTATGGAATGATGCCATCTCCGTCCTCGTGGATAGGTGTCTAAACCTAACACACTCACAGGACGCAAATAAGGAAGCCTCTCATAGGCCCAAAACTGCCAACACGAAGGCAAACATCTGCTGTCAGTCAACACTCTTAACCTATACATGGGAAATGATAAGAGAAACACTTACCAGCAGAAATAGGTAGAATCCTAACCACGCCTCGGTCAAGCCCTACGATCGCATGCGCATTCCCTGGAGGAAGTATGCAAAGGTGTAGGAACCCCAATCATACTCTCTATCACTGTCCCACGTGTCGAGTGGCGCCGATCAAAGCGAAGGACACCGTAGAAGAGTTATATCTGCTATGAAGCGACCCCAATGATCATCGAGAACAATTCTGGAGAATGCGATCCACGACTCTCACATCGCCGGGTATGGGCTCACTCAATAGCTTCATTCATAGCATCTACGCTCAAAGGACTGTCTGAAACGATCCACGCCTCTTGGCGCCTCATTTGGAACTCCCAACAAGGATCGATGGCGATGGGGGTGATATCCGCCGTGCAAGGCATCGACTCCCTCCAAACTCCATACACGTGATAAACCGCCAATCCATCGGCGTCATCATCACCTCACGATCCAAAGAAATGGAGTGATCGAGTGCGTGAAACCACCGCTCACACAATGCCTGGAGGTAACCCTGGGGACGACAGCGGGGTAGAATGGAGAAGAACATCCCAAATCCCCACCATGGATGATCGCTTCAGTAGTCATCATGCAAGGCCCGATACATAGAGTGGATGCTAAACCGGTTCCCTCAAGGTACATGTGAAGCCGGGAACCTACATCAAATGCGAGATCAACATCGACTCCTTGACTCCTCATCAATAGGAAATAAGGAAGATTAAAGATCTAACTTCATACCTCATTTGCGTGCGAGTATATCTTTGAAGGATGCCTACTCAAGTCACCCGAAAGATCCGGGTTCGCCACTGAATACTGCACTTCCCTACGGGAACACGTCTGCAGAGAGGCGGGAACCTCGATCGGTGCATCCTCCTCCTCGTCCTCGACATTCGGCACTTCAACCCGAATAGGACGTATCACCGCCTCTGCCAAACGACGAGGCTGTCTAATGGAACGGCGAGGCTCTTCAAAAGCCCTCCTCTGTACACTAGAAGTGGTCCTACGGGAACTACTCATTTGATCCGAATCCATGATATCCCCGGACAACAAGTCTCCAAATCACCTCGAGAAAGGGTGTGGTAATTTCTTACAGAGTCTTTTCAAAATGCATTCTATGATTACATGCATGCATGCATTGTTTTAACATACATCTATAGTAGAGTTAAAAATGCATGACTACCCAATACCTATATTTTGGGAAAATTTTGCCATAGCCCCTTTGTAAATGGGACTATCCACATGCACATAGGCATGACTAGGTGGCCATTCAGTAGTACACCTATACACAGTCATATACATCCTGTATGCATCAATACATTGCAGTAAAAAAATCCGTAAGTGTAGTCTAATTACGAGGATTATTTTGCTTGTCTACCTTTACTCATTTGTCCTCAGACAGGATAAGAAATGACAGTAAAAGGTGCCAATTTGACTATTTCAAAAGTTAAATTTTTTCACATCATTATGTTCAGCATGGTTTAATACTAACATTTACTATGTTGAATATTTTTTTTATCAAGTCATATCAGCATGCATATTCACTACTATGTGTCTAAATGCATTTCATGCGATAAGTCATTTTTCAACGGACAAAAATTGGAAAAAAATACATGCATGTGCTACCAGGATAGTGAAGAACGCTTGTACGGTGGCAGAATATGTAGAAAGTTGCCCGAACTCAGCAGATCTGAAGAAGAGCTCTCGGATTTCCTTCGTTGCACAACTTGAAAATGACTTATGAAAGCAACCAGCCGCCTATACATAGGCACGGTTGGCTGCAGGCTAACCTGCGGCTCCTTCAGGTACACCTGCGGCACTCCTACATGGGTCCTACACCTCCAGCTCGCTCCAATTAGAGTTGCGAAGGAGGTCTCACAAGCTGAAAAGGCCAAATTAGGAATAAAAGTGCTACGCGATTGAGCGAAATAGCCTGAAATCCTGGTTTCTCGTCGGTCAGAGTTAAACTCCTTTCGTCTCAAAGGTATTCGCCTGAATATAGGGTATACTATACCAATGAGCTCAGCTTTCATAAATCTTGCTCGGCAATACCCCACAAAGGTCCGATGCCATCATTTATAGGGTCACAACCCTAAAACCTCCCCGGCGGGGGTTACAACGCAAAACCACGACATATCAAACCTCCTAGGCGGGGGTTACAACGTCAAAGTTATCAACATCTACGTATCCCCGGCGAGGGTCACAATGCACATCTTTCAAGCATCTACGTATCCCCGGTGGGGGTTACAATGCAATGCAACCATTGATACACACATCAATGAAGGTTAAGCAACCTTGACATCATCTTAGCCGATGGCAAGTAAACCAATTGAAGCAACCTTCCCCAGCGGGGATCACAATGCAATGCTACCATTGACATATACATCAATGAAGGTCAAACAGCCTTGACAATGCATCCAACAGGGATTTATCCGGTGATACACACATTAGCGAAGATCAGGCAACCCTGATAACAACAAACTGTTGGCAGTAACTCCAACAGAATGAGGGAATATGTTATACACATCCTCAAGCAGACAAAGCTTTATCCCCATAGATCTCTTATACACAAGAGGTACCTCTATGGAATATAAGCCAGTGTCTAGGATTCAAAACTTTGGTGATAGCCCCAATGTCGACATCCTTGGAGACTTAGATCATATGTCCAAGCCATCACTGATTGTCATCCCAACAAGATTACCTGACAATCATGCATTATACATTTGCATCATGTTTCTGTATATAGCATCATGTTTATCTTGCTTTCATTTCAAGTGTCTAGGATTCTTTATCCTATTCATGCCTTTCATTGCATGAATATGATACAGAGGGGCATCTGTAGACACTCGAAATTTTCTGCACTCCTATTACTAGCATTGCAGGAGGGTAGATTCATCTTTTGGAGATAACCACGAAAAGACGGCTTTACATCCATTCCGGATACTACACAAGTTCACTCAACCCTAACACAAACCGAGAATGTTATTTCCAATCTCGGAGATAACCCCGAGATATGCAGGTCAAAAGACCGGCAACAACACCGGAGAGGACAATTACAGATCGACGATAACATCACGACGCCGGGTTCCGGTCCCGAGACAACATTGGGAGTAGCAACCCCATCCTTGGTGATAGCCCTAAGAGATGCCATTGCAGTTCCAGCGATAACCCCGAAAATGCTTATTTCAAACATATGCAATCAGCTTCAACTATAGACATCCTGTTGAGGCAAACACACCTCAGACCCGGAGATAACAACGAGCAGACAGGAACGTCCACAGATGACAGTGAGAAACAAGCAGCAGTCCAATCTCAGATGTAACCTTGAGCAACGTCTGCTTTTCGCTTAAACCAGCGATAACCCCGGTGAGGAGTCAACACGTCATCTTACTATCTCAACAAGATGATATCGCGACATACCAACAAGTAGTCCAATCTCAGCTGTAACCCTGAGCAACGTCTGCTTTCAACTCAAACCGGCAATAACCCCGGCGAGGAGTCAAACGTCATCTTGTTCCTTCGACAATGGCACGTTGTCTCAACACTTCATACATACATACATCCAACAATGTCCCACAAGAACCAAAGATTGACAATCCCGAGTGACTATTATGTGTGACAGTACTTTGGATAGAATTTGAAGTTTGAAGTCCATGGGCATAGACCCCTCTTCCTGACTTTGTACAACCTCTAATCCATGTCATTGCGTAACTCTCGATACAAGCGGTCCGAAGAAGGTCAGATATACCTCGTTCGGATGCTCAGATTGAAGTTCCGCAAGTTCGTGCGGATATTACAGTACACGACTGCACGTACTACGAGACGATGGGACCCGTGAGGCTCGGATGCATCACGACCAGTCGCAGGTGTACCTACGGCCATCCGTCTATATATATAAGCCTTGGGGTCAACCTTTTGAGAAGAGGAGGGAGGGAAAAAGGCGAGGAAGCCCTGTCTATTTTTCTCTGCATACACATCTTTTGAGTGTTTCCTCACTTTTAAACACTAGTTAGCTCACATATAACTATCTTTTATCTGGCGGAAGCTGAGTGTTTATCCATTTAAAGTCATAGAAGTCTACTTTGGCAGCCCACTGTAAGCCTTCTTATATTCTATAAAGTTTTCTTCTCATATTAGCACACATTGTTGTACACGTTGAGAGTCGTGTGAGTGTGTTTGACCGAACTTTGGTCCATGGTTTTCATTTCTGTCTGTATATATATACTTATATATATGTATATATTTCATATATGGACTAACATTATCGAGTTATGCCTCGATTGAGCCTAGACTTCAGTCTGGAGCGTTTAATTGCTTATATATATATATTTATATATATAAAATGTGGTCAAACTCTTAAAGTCCAGTGCAAAACTTTTTCACTTAGGGTCTTAGGGTCAATGTGCAGACTCTTAGGGTCAATGTGCAAACCTTTTTCGGTTGCGTTGGTGCAACCAGTTAAATACACAAACTGGCGACTCTTAAAGTCCAATCGTTGACATTATACATGTCGGACCTTTTTCACTTGTTTTTTCAAAAAAATCTCACATTAACATGAGAACACCAAAGAACAAGTAACGAAAAGGGACACTGAAAAATCCCGACGTCGACAACGGCCTTTGGTGCCTCCATCCCAGCTGGACTTGGCTTCCCTGAACGACCAAATCGAGCTAGGTGACCTTCTCTTCCACAATTGTAACACGTTTTGGACTGCTGCGCACAGTTTGGACTGATATGTCCCTCCCCTCCGCATTTGAAACATATGATAGGTGGTCGTTCTCCTTCCTTAAAAACGGGTGCTGGTGCTGACGTCTTTCCATCATTATTGAATCTCCTCTTCTTGAAATGTCCACTTTTATTGTCTTGGCCATGATTACCACCGAAGTGGTTACCATTTCTGGCATGTTGATTCCCTCCACGTTTGTTGTCACCGCTTCGATGACTGCTACCACTGCTATTATCGACTTGAAGGCTGCTCTCTCTTGGTTGGGTTGACTCATTATCGCGTTCCAATAACTGAGCCCTATTTACAACATCTAAATACAAACACAGTTTATGAGAGATAAGGTATTGATGTATCTTGGGTTTCAAAACTCTTAGAAACATTCGCGTCATTCTCTCCTCGTTATCAACTAAGTGGGATGCAAATCGGGACAACTCGGCAAACTTGGCTTTGTACTGCGACACAGTCATATTATTTTGCTCCAGCATGATGAACTCTACCTCTTTCATGTGACGAATACTTTCGGAAAAGTACTTGCCGTTGAACAGTTCTTGGAACTTCTCCCAAGATATTTTGAGTGTGGCAGGCTGAGTACGCTTTACAGATTCCCACCAGTAATCTGCCTCTCCTCGCAACATGAAGGTGGAAAAGGGAACCTTTTGCTCCTCGGAGCATCCCAAGACATCAAATATCTTGGTGATATGCTTTATCCACGTCTCCGCCTTAAGTGATTTTGGCTCTCTAATAAAATCCAATGGTCCCAGCTCCTTGAACTGTTTAACGGCGATCGTCTGTGAGTTGCCAGTGTTTCCACCTGCATTTTGGACAGGAGCCGCTCTTGCCTGATGTTGCATGAATTGCATAAAGCCTCTGAACAACCCAACATTCATCATCTGATCGGTGTTGTTATTTACCTGAGAATTATTGTCTTCATGTTGCACATTATCCTGGGTATTGATCTGTGGTGACTCAACGGTCTCCTGTGCTCCATTGTTATTCTCAAAATTCTTGGATGTCATTTTCAAATACTGCCACAAAACAAGGGTTAATTAACACAACACATATTATCCCTATATTCTGACCGACCAATTAAATAACAAATAAACTTAGGTAGGTCATACTAGCGAAGGAATTACCTGTCCCCCCCCCTAGTTCTAGTCTCACATATTAGCCAGGGATCATATCCCTAATCTTTGATACCAACTGTGACGCCCCCAAAATAGGTATACATCACTCATTTTGAGTCGCCAAATACATGGAACAGAATACAAATACAAACTTAAATATACAACACGAGCTGTGAGTTTTAATACAAATATTTTCGTCTAGACAGTATTCAAACTCAAAATAAGTCCTCAATACATTTATTATCACACTATTTCATAGAATAGTGAGGACTACTAATGCAAAGATCTGGACCGTCACTCCGTTCCCCAACTAGTCCCAACTATATTCTCATTTCCTGAAGAGAAAAATGAAAGCAAAGGGTGAGCTCAACTAGCCCAGTAAGAAATATCATGACTAAGATAATGCCGAATAAATTATCGTTAGCCTTCAACAGTGTTAAACTGATAAAATATAATAGACATCAAGTTTAACTGCAAGCGGAACACGCAATCTATTAGAAGAGTCAAATAGAGCATGATATCTACTATCTTCTATAATTTAAAAGAATTTGTCATCAATTTTATTACTAAGACTCAGCTTAATAAATAATCCACATCATCCTTGCACTACGGCCAAGGATATTCATTAGTATCACGACCACAAATTATCCATGCACTACGGACTAAGGATATTCGTGTTTTCATTAATGGTCATGATCATGCCAACAACTGTCCATCAATGCACTACGGACCAATGAGGACTTTTACCACATCTTTTGTAACATTATGGTCATGATTATACCGAATAATCCCTGGTCATAATCATACCAAGTCCATCTATACACTACGACCACATATGACTTTCATTATAATATAAACATGAGGATGATGAAAATGATATAAGAATTAAATTAAATGAAAGCAAATGATAGATTTTTTAAAGATTTATAATTTAATTTATCCAGAAATCAATAACGTCCTAATTGTCAACATGATACTGCTTTGTGGAGTAAAATTCAAGAATAATATTGTACCAAAAAATTTTTGGACCGAAAACGAATTAACTTTTATCATGAATAGCACCCCGGGTGAATAGTACTCGAGTTAATAGTACCCCGTGAATAGTACTACATGAGTAGTAACCCGTGAATAGTACTCCGCCGTAAAAAGGTTAAAATTTAACAAGAATGCTCAGAATAATATTTCTATGAAAAGATACTGGATTAAACGCAAAATTTAAGGATATTCTACTAATTTCATGGAGTATAGAAGCCAAAACTTTAACCAAATGAGTATAGAATTCGAAATCTGAAACGAAATAATATTACTTACATACTACAAAGTATGGAAGAAAATATTATTTCAAAGTAATATCAACAAAAATAACATCCCTTACCTTGAAAAGAAGAGTATTCCAACTGGTATAGCGGGGATATTCTTGAAGAAAACTTTCACTATTTTCTATGCTCAAAGCTTTCTAAAACTCGAAAGAAATACGCTCAATATTATAGAAGAAGAATTCTCTGATTCTGGTATGATTTTCAATTCTAACTAAGCATCCTATTTATAGGAGAATAGACGGATACTATTTAGAATTTTCATGGACTGCACAGTAGGATATCAGACGAAGTTCACGGGCGAAGGTTTTTTGAGAAATCACGGATGCTTAATACTCACATAAAACAAAATTCTATATATATATATATATATATATATCAACATCACCCAACCCCACTCTTCATCCACCTATCACTTTCATCACAAACACTTTTCCACCACCACCATTTTTCCAACTTACACACTCCTACACACACGGTACACACACACATGTTTTCAAATTCTACCCATACAAGTCCCTTTCATACACCCACACCCCCCGCACACACACATATATATATATATACTCTATTGATTATTTTAAAAAATGGGTAAATGGGGGTCTAAAATTTTTACAACAGATACTTCATAAAAATTATAATTCACAATATTTAACAACCAGATCATTCCCAGGAAAGAGGGGGCTTTCCAATAAGGATTTCTCCCTATTGGCGTGCAATTATGTGACCAAACCTCTCCTCGACAGAACTTTTTAGACATCGTCAATATTCTAAATAATAATATGAATAACTGTATCGTCTCAATTATTAATTTAATAATATATAAAATAGCGACAATAATTGAATCAAATAACGTGAGATACTATGCAGCAATTACTATAGCAATAACTGAATAAAACTGAGTGACTTCTCACGTAAGCATCCATAATCAAAACTGTGTGCTACTACGCTTACCACGCCAGACATCGACATTTACTTTTAACACCGGGTATTTCAACAGTTAATGGTAAAACTTCCGTCGTTATTTTTATAAAAAGAAATTTTTGTCGTTTTCTCACTCCGACAATAATTCTATTGTGGGGTCCACCAATGATTATGTTGTCGTACGAATATTCTCTGTTAAAACGAATATTCCCCGACCAATCAAATATTATATAACAACTTGCTTACTTTGCAAAATTTATAAATATTATCCACAACTATAACATTATATCAAATCCACACCATAATGTTCAAAAATATATTTTGAGAAAAAATTCATCTTTATTCATAAAAGTTGGGGTCTTACATGTAATGTAAAGACTATAATATTATTATATTAATTTTATGTATTTACTTAAATTATTTAGAATCTGTTTATTTTTAGATTGAAAATTTTAATAACAAAAGTGGTCAAATTTTTGTCCTCTATTGCTTTTTTTGTTTATTAAAAAACCCGTTAATAAAAAAAACTCAATTATCTCCTACACATTTAGAGTTACACTTGTCACTTATGCAGCGATGGTTGAATTGTGGGATTAAATTTGGGTTATGTAATTTGTTTTTATGTGATTGATTGTTGAGTCATACTTCACCTCAACATATTGATTGTCGACGTCGGGAATTTTATTTGTCTTTTTCTGTTCTTATCTTTTGGTGTTCTCATTTTAGGTGAGATTTATTTAAAAAAACAAGTTTGAAAAGGTCCAACATGTATATGTCGACGATTTGACTGTAAGAGTCGCTAGTTGATATTTTTAAATGTTTGCACCAACTCAACCGTGAAAAGGTTTGCACAAAGACCCGTGTATTTGACACTGTTTAACTAGTCTGTAAAACCGAAATTTGTTAGGATCCGGGGGCTTGATTAAGCGGAGGGAATGTGCTAGGCACCCCCCGACTTCCGTGATAATACGGTTACCGCCACTTTTCATGAACTTTTATATGTGAATATGTGTGTGTAGGGCCTGTATGCAGTTGTTTGGAATTATTGTTATACCTCGTTTGCACCTATATACAAAGGGTTTGACTTTTGTATAAAAGTTCAATTTTAACAAGATATAGCAGTGATGTTTTGTAAAAAATGTTTTTCAAACCCTTGTGCTCAATAGTAATTGAGACCTTTGAGGCTTGATTGCTTTTATTTTAGAGATACGAGGCATATTCGAGAAAATAAGATACATAGGAATGCCAAACTCCTTGTGGGCATGAGAGCCATTTAAAGAAAATTCAGACAGCGTAAATAATTTACAAGCTGACTATAGATGAAAATATCCATCACGGAAACCGAATATAGATTCATAAGCTGAATCTGTGATCACATGATTCCTAGTCTCACATGTGAAAATAGTATGTACAAAAGCAAGGAAAGAGAACTAGATTTGAGTAAATTTAAACCATTCCAGCTTAAACTGTTCCAGTTTAGTCATCATGAACCGGTAAAAGTGAGAAATAGCCAGATTTAGACAAATCTAGCCCGCAGGCTAAAAGATTAAATATCTACATTACGAAAACAATAAAGCAAATATTTATATAAAAGTGGTAAATATATATATATATATATATATATATATATAAGCAATAAAAAGCTATGGATCGATGATCCGGGCATACCCACACAACGTGAGTCTCAACGTCAGTAGATGTATATGGAAGTAATAATAAGCTTAAAAACCTAAAAAATCTTACAATGGGTTGCCAAGAAGACTTCAGATAGCTTTTGATGACTGAAAACTTAGTTTCTACTGGTTAAACTTTAGTATGTAGCAAAACACGAGCTTACAAGTGTTTAGAAAGAAGAATCACTCAGTTTAGAGCACTCTAGAAGTGTTTACAATATGAAATGGACATAGTTTTCTCTCACTTTTTTTTTTCAAATGAGCTGCCAAGAGCTCATATTTAAAGATTGGATGGCTGCGGGTCTACCTGCAGTTTCTTGGGTTGCCCCGGGCCATGTGGGTCCCGTGGTCTCGAAGTACATGCACTTTGGCTACGCGCTGGCCGCTTGAACCTTCATAACTTTCAATACGGGCATCCGATAAAGGCGTGCTGTACCTTTTTGGGAAGCTATTTTCGAGAGCTACACAATGAAAAGGGATTAGAGGTTGTACAAAGCCGGGAAGATGGGTCCATGACCAGATCTTCAAGTCTTCAAATTCTATCCGGTGTGCTGTCTTGTGTAGATGTCACTCTAGATTTGAGTTATGGTTCTTGTGGGACACTTCGTATGCATTGTTGATTGAAATGTGTTGAGATGACATGAATGTAGTATCAAGGTGGTAAAATGACAATTTTGCCCCTCACTAGGGTTATCTTTGGCTTTGCACAGATGTAGCAGTCATTGCTCAGGGTTATCTTTGAGATTGGGCTACTATGAATGCTTAATGTCCTCAGGGTTATCTCTGAGGTGTGCTTAACCTCCCGGGGTTATCTTCGGGGTTGGAACTGAGTGTCTCGGGGTTGAAATTAACTTTTTTGGGGTTATCTCTAGAACCAGACCTTTGCTTCCTGGGGTTATCTCCGAGGTTAGAACCAATCTCCGTGGTTATCTCAAGTTTGGCCCGAATATCTCGGGGTTGTCTTCGAGATTGAGAACTGAGGATCCCGGGGTTGTCTCCGAGATTTGAAACTGAGTTGACTTCTAGGGTTATTTTTAGAAGACGATTTTGCCCTCCTACAGGGTTAGCAATAGGAATGAAAAATTTCAAGTGTCTACAGATGTCCCTCTTTATCATATTCATGCAATGTACTTGCATGGATAAGATAAAGATCACTAGACACTTGAAATGTGGCAAGATAATCATGATGCGATGTAATGGAGCATGATGCAAAATGTATGTTGAATGTATGGAATGGAGGTTTCTCCATAATTGCGACCACAAGATTTTAACATTGGGGTTATCACCAAAGTCTTTAATCCTCATCACAGCCTTCCTTCCGCAGATGTTCTTCTCATGTGCGAGAGACTCATGGGGAATGGTGCTTTGATTACTGAGGATTTGTATAATAGATTCCATCATCGGTCCTCCCCGATGAGGATGATTTTCCATGGTTTGCATCGCCAGGTCTTTCTGACGCTTCGTTGGAGTTACGGATAATGGTTTGTACTGCCAGGGCTGCCTGACCCTCGTTAAAAATGTCCTTCAACGGCTAACATCATCGGACCACCTCTGATGGTTCTCTGGATTTAATTTCCAATGGCTAATGATGTTAAGGCTGCTTGACCCTCGTTGAAATGTTCTTCAACGGCTAATATCATCGGACCACATCCGATGCTTCACTGGATTTACTTGTCAGCGGCTAACAATGTCAAGGCTGCTTGAACCTCGTTGAAATGTCCTTCAACGACTGATATCATCGGACCACCTCTGATGCTTCGCTAGATTTACTTGCCAACGACTAATGATGTCAAGGCTGCTTAACCCTCGTTGAAATGTTCTTCAATGGCTGATATCATCGGACCACCTCTGATGCTTCGCTAGATTTACTTGCCAATGACTAATGATGTCAAGGCTACTTAACCCTCGTTGAAATGTTCTTCAATGGCTAAGGATGTATGAAATCTCCCCTGGGGAAAGATTTCTGATGAGACATACGCTTGTGATTGGACTTATAATCTAGGTTGATGGCATTGGACCTTTGTGCGGTATTACCAAGGGTAGATTTTGACAGCAGTGATCATTGGTTTTGTAAACCCTATGTTTGGGAGAATACCAAAGATTGATATGTAGACCTGCAGTTTGGTCTCTAAAAATCAAGATTTCAGGATTTTTCGCTTAATTGCGTAACGTCTTTTTTTCCTTATTTGACTTTTTAGCTTGTGGGACCTCCTTTGCAACTCAAATTTGATCGAGCTAGAGGGGGTGGGGACCACCCAAGGTAGCTGTAGGTGGACCAGTGGCTGTCATGAGTACACCCGCGACCATTCGTGGGTTATATTGAAGTGGTATTTCCCTTTCACAAGTTATTTTCACTTGAAGTTGCATAGAGAATCTGAGATTTCTTCTTCAGATCTACTGAGTTAGGGCTATTTTCTACAACATCCATCACTGTACAAGTGTTCTGCACTATCCCGGTAATGTATACATGTTTTCTTTTCTAGTTTTGACCGTTGGAAAGTGAGATATCATATAAAATGATTCAAACACATAGTAGTGAATATGCATACTCATATGACTTGATAAAAATGATTCAATACAGTAAATGTTAGTATTTAACCATACTAAATGTATTGATGTGAAAAAAATTAACTTTTGAAACAGTCAATTTGACACCTTTTTTTGCTATTTTTTTATTCTATTTGAGGACAAATAAGAAAAGGTTGTGAAGCAAAGTAATCCTGGTAATTAGGCTACCTTTATCAATTATGACTTTGATATTTTTCATGCACATAGGATGTTTATGACTATGAGTTGGTGTGCTACTAAATGGCCACCTAATCATGCATACGCGCATGTGGATAGTCCTTTTTACAAAGGAGACCGGTGAAATTTTTTCACGAGTCTAGGCATTGAATGAACATTCATTTTTTACTCTACTATAGTCGTATATTAAAGTAACGCATGCATGCATATATAAATAGAATGCATTTAATGAGCTCTAGGTTAGAATTTACCACACCCTTTTTGAGGTGATTTAGATACTTTTGTCTAGATATATGGATCTAAACCAGCCAAGTAGCTCTCGTAGGACCTCTGTAGGTGTGAGGAGGAGAGCTTCTAATGTGCCTCAGCCTCGTCCAGCACGACAACCTCGTCGGTTAATGGAGTCAGTGATTCGTCCTATCCAGGTTGAGAGACTAGATGTTGAGGACGAGGAGGAGGATGTACCGGTTGCAGATCCCGCTCCTTCTACTTCTGTTCCCTGCAGGGAGCTTCCAGCCATAAATGTGACGATTTTAGAGCTTCTAGATGATTTGAGTCATCACCCCTCGATCTATTTGCATGCGAACGAGGTAAAAGCCGTGTTGATCTTCCTTTTTCTTATTTATGAAGAGCGAGGGTTCTGATGTTGATTTGCATTGTGATGCAGGTTCCCTGCTTTACGCAGCCTCGAGGGAACTAGTTCAGCATACATTCTCTGTACCAGACTCTTCACCTAGAGTGCTGAGAGATTGTGCATGCTTGGGGTTTCGAGGTGTTCTTTTCCATCCTCCCCCATCGTTGTCCTTGAGGTTACCTTAGGGCATTATTTGAGCACTGGTTTCACCAGACTCAGTCTCTCCATTTGCTGGATTGCGAGATGATGATGACGCCGATGGATTGGCAGTTCATCATTGGGATGGAGTTTTTCGGGGCGCCAGCGCCTTGTGTGGCGGACATTTCCCCTACTGCCGTCAGATCCTTGCTAGGAGTCCCAGTTACGAAGCTCAAAGGCAGGACATTTTGTACTGGTCCTTTGAGTGTAAACGCCATGAGTGAGGCTTTGACTGAGCCATTGCCCGATAATCGAAGGGTTTGGGATCGCATTCTTTGGTGATTTTTCCTGGAGGATAACTCTTCTACGGTGTCGTTCACTTTAGTTAGTACCACACAGGATGTGGACTGTATTTGAGAGTTTGATTGGGGCTCCTATACCTTTGCCTACTTCCTCAAGGGAATGCGTCTGCGCTCTCAAGGCTTGACGGAGGCTTAGCTAGGATTTTACCTGTTCCTGCTGGTGAGTATTTTCTTGTCTGATTTCCTTTGTTTGGGTTGAGAGTGTTGATTAACTGCAGATATTTAATCTTTTATTGGCAGTTTTGGGCCTATGAGAGGCTCTCATGTCTTCGTCTCGTTAGCCTGTTAGGTTTAAACACCTATCCACGGGGACAGCGATGACATTACTCCACTTTAGAAAAGGTTCCTGTAGCTGAGGGTTTTACCCATTCCCGCTTATAGTTGGAGTTGTTGACAACCGATGTCATTACATGGGTTCCTTACTCTAAGGACCATTTGACAGTTGACTTTGAGGGTGGTTTCTCAACTAGTGTTGAGTATGTGATGTCCACCCGTCAGATTTCACTCTTCACAGATGGAGGTTGGGAGCACTATTTAGGAGAGCGTGCTATTAGGAGCACCATAAGAGAGATTCGTATACCGATCTGTCCTCATGCCAGGCGTTATTGGCCTTTATTGCAGCCGATTATTGAGGTCCTGTTGGTGGGAGTTGATGGCTTTACTTTGTCAGAGGGACCGTTCACTCAGAAGGCATTTTACCACTGGTGGTTCCCTCGCACCATCGGAGCTCAGACCCGCGCTACATAGTTTATGGGGGATATTATTCCTGGCTTTGTCATGATGGCGGATTGGATTTCCGTATCCGAGAGCCTACTCATCTGACGCAGATTGATAACTTGACCCAACAGTTGGACCTGACATATTTCTTCATCCGACATTTGGGCATAGATCTTTCCGAGGCCGATACTTTTGATCCTTTCAGCTCTGGGCTGGCCCTTCAGGTGGCCCATATTCAGATGGTTTTACCAGTGCAGATCCTCCGTTGTATCGGCCTGATATCCCTACTAGCAGAGATTCAGTGACTCAGGAGGAGTTACATCAGATGGATAGGTTGGATGATGTAGATATCAACACTATTGACTTCTTCTGATGTATTTCTCACTATATCTTTTGATAGACCTCTGTTAGATATTGGGCGGCTGTGCCCCATTCTCATTATATCTTTTGATAGGCCTCTATTAGTCGTTAGGCGGTTGTGCCCCATTTCCTTGTATTTTTTAGTTGTATACAGAGATGATGTATTTTGATGATGATGTACGTAGGAATGTATGTATATTGTTTTCCATTCCCTATATCATATTTTCATCTATTATATATCATGCATGTATTATGTTATGCATATGCATTTCCAGAGATGAGTTTAGCATTGACCCCTAGATGGTCTCATGACACGACCCTACAGATATCTTCATCCATAGTCAGCCGGATTGAGCATATCCCACCAGTATTGGTGGCCTCCTATTTGAGATTATGGTATGACAGTTTGTCTTCCCTGGATCAGGTGACAGTTGATTAACTGATGCGTCACTCTATGACCCTCCTGATGTTCCAGGTTCTATTGGGCTTTGTAGAGGGCATGTTGGAGCATTGGGTACCGGATAGGCAGGTATTCTGGTTTGCTACCTAGGAGTTGACTCCAACTTTGAAGGAGTATGAGTGCCTTATAGACTTGCCGTTGGATAGGCTCTGCGCTCGGATGGCTGTTGGAGATATAAGTCAGTCAGTTTATGACCCTCATAGGTTTGAGGCACATAGTTGCCCTGGATGAGATATCCTCAAGGCATGTAGTATCCATGAGTTTTCTGATTGATAGATTTGGGTCATTGGACAGTATCTGCGGTACTTTGGGGATTTCACCATTTTGGAGGATGATTGGCGTATTGCCAAAGTAGATGTACTCTTGATGTGTATAGTGGCTTATCTGTACATGCCTTTGTACATGGACTACTTGGACATCGGTGTGATTATGGTAGTGCGGGCTCTCCAGGAGGGACATACCATCTTACCGATGGTTCTGGCAGAGATCTTGAGGTCGGCCACGTATTGTTATATCCATTCTATGGGGATATTTATAGGCAGTTCGGTCTTGTTATACGTGTGGTTCATGACACACTTGAGACCGATTAACACTTTCTTACACCATGGGTACTATTTTTCCAATGAGATAGCCATGTCATACTCCTTTCAGCCGGCAGAGTGTACATATGTTGCTTCTTGGTCGGTTTTCTTGTCAGGGATCGAGGATCCATTTGACATTTATTTGTGTTCAGGGCTCAACTCTCCCTACAGCTTCATTACTCATGCAGCTGGCATGGACTATCTTCCTCTGGCTGGTTTGAGGGGTGTGACCACTTATCATCCACCGGTTGTTATGGCACAGTTTGATCAGTTTCAGGATGTTCATCCCTATGACGGGGCAGTGGGTCAGCGTTTGTCATCTCAGCTTTTTTCAGCAAAGGATTTGTCTAGGATTTATACCTATTGGACCCAACGTGAGAGGGCTGACTTTTCTACTACCCATCCAGGTCGTTCTACAGAGTATTCTGCATGGTTGGGGGCAGAGATTGTATCGGCTAGGGTTGTATCCCTAGAGCCGAATATTGATTCTGATTGTGGGGAGCCTATGGAGTACCCTGATTCTCCCATTAAGGATGAGCTGTTCACTAGTTTGTTAGTAGCTCAGATTGATTCCCCCAGTATTCCTGCTACTATGACTCCACATTATGCAAAGTATTTAGAGCAGAGTTTACATCTGATGATGTTTGAGAGGGATCAAGCTAGGGCTTTGATGTTGATAGCTCTTTCTAATAGAGATGCCACACTGGTTGAGAGAGATGATGCTCTAGCTCATAGGGATACCACTGTTGTTGAGCGGGATGAGGCTCTGTCATCTAGGGATGCAACTATTATTGAGCAGGATGATGCTCTAGCTACCCGAGATGCTACCACTACAGATAGTACTGCATTTAGATCTCATACTAATGACATCATTGCAGAGATAAGTGTATTCATTGATGAGCATAGTAGCACCATGCAGATGGCCGTAGATCTTTTGGCTCGTATGGATACCCTTGGACAAGAGCTCATAGATTTATCTCCATCTTTTGAGAGAGATGCCATGTTAGACTTGTTGGTTCGCTTATCCACTGGTTTGTAGATTAGCTTTGATTATCCTGCATAGACTTTGTTAGCCATTTTTCATATACAAAATACAATGTATATATCAAGCAGTATTATATGGCAAGGAAATGTATTTTGATTCACTTCCCTTTTAGTTATGCCTTGTTACTTGCTTGATAGTTGTCTGTTTCTTCAGGGCTTATGATCTTGATGTATTCTGAACTCCTCCTTGCTGGATGGACATTGAGATGTCTCAGGATATTTCAGAATGGATCGTTGATCTTTGTATTCCCCTACACTTTGGTGTCATGGGACTGGTTTCTAAATGTGGTTATGGAGAGGATTGTGGCTTTCCTCTCTGAGGTTGACCGTACCACAGATGGTCGCCGGTACTCCCTTGTATGGAGGAGACCAGGTAGTTCCATCTCTTATGGATTGGTGTTTCTCTTTGAGGATTCAACCGCAGCTTAGATGGTTGCCAATTTTTCTCCCATTTGTGTGGGGAGACAAGGTAGTTCCATCCGTGTGGTCTAAGCCGATGAGATGTGGTTTAACCGCCCCACAGATGGTCGCCAATGTATTCCCGTGTATTGGGGAGATCAGGTAGTTCCATCTCTTATAGTTTAGTTTGAATGTTTGAAGGATGATCCCAGTTCTGCTGATAGGGTTTTGTGTTTTTGGTAGGGGTGAGACCGCACCGTGAATGGCTGCCTATATATTCCCATTGATGAGGGGAGATCAGATCTTCGTAGTTCCAACCTAGCGTGAAAAGGTTGAAAGTTGTATGTGGTAAAGAGGGTGTAGAGAGATTTTTTTTTTTTCTATAGTTAGACCGGACCATAAAAATGGCTGCCTACGTACTCCCGTGTATTGGGTAGATCAGGTCTGCGTAGTTCGTCCCTAATGGGACAAACTGAAGTTGTGAGTAAGTGTTTTTGTTGGGTTTGTAATATTCAAGAACGCAATCAAATTGCAAAAAAAATGCGGAAACGTGTAAAATCAGAGTTTAAAATTTTTACAAATCATATACCCGGATCACCCTTTATGCACAATTATTAATTAAACGAAAATATGAAGGACAAGAATCATACCCTTGAAGATCCGAGCTTCCTCAGGTACAAGTTCACCTCCAATCCTTTTCGCGTTCAACTTGAATCCACCGGGTTTGGTTCCTTCCTTTGATCAACATTAGCCACCCAAGTGTTTGGCCTCTAGAGGTGATCCACCAAGGAAGAAGAAGGATTTAAGAAGAAGGGTGGTTGGCTAAACCCTAGTTTTTCTATCTCTATAGAAAAGCGTACTCTCCCAACTATTGGAATTATTACGTATGTTGTAAAAGTCAACAACCACATCACCCATAATAAGACTCCTCTTATTTATAGATGTGGGCAACCCACCTTAACAATTAAGGAATTGAGATTTATTTAATTAATTAAATTCTTTTAATTAATTAGGCTCCCTAATCTTATTAGGGATAATTAATTAAACTCATTTAACTAATTTTCCTTCCTAATCCAATTAGGAATAAATGAGAGTACTTATATTAAATTAATTCCTAAACTCTTTTAGAAATTAAAATAATAATAATTGTAATAATATTAATAAGACTCCTCTTATTAATTTATATTTAATATTTCTAAAATATTAAATAATAAATATTAAGCTATTTAATTTATTCTATCACCATAGATTAAATTAAATATACATAACATATTATTACGATTATGCCATTAACTTCTTAAATAATTATTCTTCCTTTTATGGTGTGACCCTTTAGGTTCTCCATATTAAATCGGTTGTGAATAAATCAATTAGAACAATTCTAATCTTATTTAAATAAATAAATTAAACAATTAATTTATTTAAATAAATAATATTTATTCTACAATAGGATAAGCCTCCCTAATGATCAAACGACTTTCCGGATAATATAGATTTCAACATTAATCATTAAAGAACCTTTGAGTAAATAGTTACCGTCATAATTCAATCCATACACCATACAATGTCCCAATTAAATATAAGACATGAAATTTTTGTCAAGTCTTATTTTATTTAATTATATGTATTTCGATCCTTAAATGCATGAACTCCAAATAATGCAAATTAGAAACTCCTTTCTAATTTCATTACGCTTTAACCAAGGACTCTTTGGGTTGTCTTTTATCGAATCACATAGGACATTTCTCTTCTTTTATTAGAAGTGGTAGATTCTTTATTGATCATATATTATCTCCATGTACAACTTATTATACCCAAGCATACCCTTTGATATACCCTAAGGGTCTTAAGGAATAAGTCAAAGTATAACTCATCATACATAAGATACTATGATGATCTCAAGTCCAAGGATCACTTGTACTACTATCACTACAGGAATTCCTATTGACAGGCAAGTAAAACTCCATTAGGTATTCCTTAGCGAGCCACGCTCAAATGAACTTATTCTCTAATAAGCACCTACATACTTGCTTTAGTGTCTCCACACAAATGATCATGAGATCAATCATCCTCATCCAATGAGCAAGCAACGTATGTACCAATCTATCCGGATTCACTAATCCCCAATTTAGTAATCCAATGATTGGGAACTATTTTAGTTTTAAGCTTTCAAGAATTTAGATCTCATTAGAATGATCATCATCATTATTCTAAAAGCATTGCTTAAAACTATGGGTTTATCACATATTATAAAACAAAGATCATGTAGATAATTAAAAGCCTTTAATAAATTAATACTTTTTATTAATAAATGAATAAGATTGTTACAAAGTATATGCTTTATCATCAAACATGATTGGCTTGTGTGCATACTACTTTCAATCTCCCACTTGCACTAAAGCCAATCGTCATGGGTATCTCATACTCTTCTTCTCTAAGTCACGATTATCCTGCATTGGATAAGCTTTAGTTAATGGATATGTGATGTTGTTCATGAGAGTCCACTATCTCTATAGTGATTTTCCATCTTTCAATGATTCTAATAATCAAATGAAAGTGCCACAACACATGTTTAGATCCAAGATGAGACTTAGGAACTATTCCTAGTTACGTAATGAACTTTTAATCCAAATAATCAACTTGCGCAGCTTCATTTATAGCTATATACTTTGTCTTTATCGCTAAACCAAAGAACTCTTTCTTTGTTTGGAACCTTTCCAATTCACTGCACCACTGTTCAAGATAACGCTTTACCTTAAAGTTGATTTTCTGTCATCTTGGTCTGTTTGAAAAACTTGAGTCTGTTAAGCCCTCTAGTTTTAATTTAGACCCACCATGAATATGATCACATCCTTAGTGCCGGTTAAGCACTTTAAGATGTTTTTCACTGACTCATAGTGAACTTCTCCAGAATATGACTGATCAACATCAAGTCTCGTATATTTTATTGCATACATGATAGTCACTCATGCGACCTCTCTTTTCAGGAGTCTGTGGGGACTATTAAGAGAGATACACTCCATAGCTCATCTACATGAGACATCTCTTGGAGTTTGCCATGCTAAACGACTTTAGCATCAAATGAATATACATTGCTTGGGTTAAGTTGAGCATCCTTTTAAATCTATCTATATAGATTTGTATCCCTAATTAAGATACTCTTCCCAAATCATTCATGGAAGAATGTTTAGACAACTTTATCTTTACTGATTGTAGCATTGGTATGTAATTCCTCATCCGTAGTATATCAACATATAATACTAGAAATTTCACGACGCTCTCACTGACCCTTTTGTACACACTAGGTTCATTCTTATTTTTGATAAAATCAAACTCTTTTGATTGCCTCATCAAAACGAATGTTCCATATTTGAGAAACTTGCTTCAATCCATTTCTCAAGTGTCACAACACTTACCTCATCGTATGTAATCGGATCATCATCTTCTATGATGTGTACCTCATCATCATCATCTATGATGAATCCATACCTCCTGTATCTTCTTGTACTATTCCATTTTACAATTCATTGTGGTATAATAGGTCTATCTACGGGTTCCTCTTATTTGACTTATAGTATTTTGTGGTTCTTGAACTATTCAAGATCTATTATCCTCCCACTAGCCCCTTTTAATGATAAACACCTTTATCTTAGAAGGCGGGGTGTTTCATGATAAACACCTTTTGCTATGTAGGATTATAGAACATATGCCCTAAACTTACTTTAGGATGTCCCACAAATCAGACATATGTCAAATTTTGTCCCAAGCTTATTCTTTGAAACCTTTTCACATAAGTTGGACAACCCTTTATCTTAACATACTTAAGATTAGGAATCCTCCCCATTCATAACTTTTATGGAGTCTTGGGGCCGATTTTGAGGTTACCTTTTAAGTAGATATGCGACCATGTCTAGGGACATGATCCTGAAGGATCTACCGAATGTCGGTAAAATCATTTTGGACCGTACCATGTTCAACAAGGTATGATTTTTCCTTTCAGATACATCAATCAATTATTATGTATCATGAGGTGTCCATTATGAGAAAAACCATTTGAGATGATCTAGAAACTTATTGCACAAGTATTTATTCCTTGATCTAATCAAAGAATCTTAATACTTTGCCAATTTGTTTCACTTCTGAATTCTTTAAACCTTTCAAATAATTCACACCTGTATTTTAGCAAATACACACA
This sequence comes from Panax quinquefolius, assembly GCA_020205615.1. Lineage (NCBI taxonomy): Eukaryota > Viridiplantae > Streptophyta > Magnoliopsida > Apiales > Araliaceae > Panax > Panax quinquefolius. Next base: position 73,519,237 of record CM035159.1, on the reverse strand, counting down.
TTCAACTCTTTGAGTGATCATCTCCTTTTCTTATACTAATTTGTTCAATATGCAAAATTATTTTCATGTAAGTCAAGTATACTAAATCTATTAAGTAATATTCTAGTTCTACACAAAACATTATTATTATAAATAGAACAACAATTGTTCTTAAATATAATACCAAAGATTTTATTGTCCAACAATAAAATAGAAATAATGTTTCCAACGAGAATTGGAATACAATAACAACTTATTGATTTAATAGATTTGCCCGTAGGCAGTGCTAAACTATAAGTTCCTATGGTTAATGCAGCAACCTTTGTTTCATTTTTCACACATAGGATTACTTATCTTTGTTTAGCTTTCTACTTCTGCTTGGTCCCTTCATAAATCTATATTTATGATAACCAAAGTCGGTATCCAATACCCAAGTAGAACCTTGACTTAAAGAAAATTTATTTTAAATCATGAACAAAAATCGTATTATAAATCAAACTTCACTAAGCTTCTTTGGTTAGCCTCTGCAAGATGCTTCTCGCAGCTTTCTTTCCAATGTCGAGGCTTATTGCGGTGGAAGCAAACTCCTTTGCTATCCGTGACGCTTTTGTTCTTATTATCCTTTGTTTATGCCTTTCTATAAACCTTCTTTGAATCGTTCTTCTTTTGTAAGATCCTTTGGCTCCTACCAAGTAGACATGGTCTTTCTTGGTTGGAAAGTGACTCTCATCATTTTTCAACATGTTAAGCAAATCAACGGGTCGATATCTAGCTTGTTTATATGAAAAATTCACAACAATTGTGAAAGGAGTCCGGGAGTGAGTGCAAGATCAAATCTTGGCTCAACTCTCCATCCATGACAAAACTAGTTGTCCTAATTGATCAATCAAATTGATTATGTTAAGAACTTTTTATCATCTTATAGTGCCATTGGCTATTCTAGATCGGAAGAGCTCCTTAGATATCTAATATCTATCACCCCACTTTCCTCACCATCAACTACTTGATGTGCGGGAATATAGTAGGAGCATCCATAGTTTCATGTCGACGTCAAGCTCATAGCACTCATGGATACGAGCATGATGCATTGAGCCAATCATGCATCATCTTGCCACTTTCTAAAAGTAGCAATCTCTTCCTCGTGAGGCATTTTCTGCAACCATTGCGGATATAGGCGATATGACATAAGATAGCTTTTTCACCATGAGAACTATTCTCAATTCCTTAACCAATCCGCTAAATTTGGTCCTAGGTTAATTTAGCATCTAATATGCTTCGCAGATGATAGTAATTTTAGACATTGTAAAATTACAGTAAATGAATTTGTAATTAACAACATTTTAACATACATTATTTTATTAATTACCAAAATAAATTAGGTCTTGTTTTAAATTGGTATCTCCCACTATTTTCTTCAAACTATATTACCTCACTTATATAGTTCGGCAAAATCTAATTAAAGATTTGCTAGTGAGAATAAGGATCCCATTTCAAATGTATATAGCCTTGTGGTGACACAACAAACTATATATAAATAAATAGGTAGACAACTTTTGTCAATTACATCAACTATCTAACTCCTTTTCTTTTTGCCTCTTAGATTATTTTGATCAAGTGGTGGCACATCCGAATCAAAATTATCCAAGTTAAGTCCGACCTAGCACTCCATATATTTAAAAAGAAAATATCATCCTTGTGGTGACACAACAAAACCATATTGTTCAATTTTCTTTATAAGCATCAAATGTGATAAATTAACATCTTAAATACTTAATACTTGCCTTGTGGTGACACAACAAACTCATATTAAATATTTAATACTCTATTAATTTTATCATGCTAGAAAAGCGACGTTCGATATTCCAAATATCTTTGAACGCTTAGGACTTAATATAAAATTGAGGGGTTTGTTATTAATTTGTCTCATCTTGTTTAAGCATGCATGCATATATATATAAATAAATACGTCGTATTAATTAACATGCGAAGCATGTTTGCATAATATATAATATATATAGTATAAGCATACACATATAGAATACTATATTCTACCCGGATTGATTATGGACTTTTATTCTAGTTTGGTTCACTAGAGCCACCAAGTGAACCAAAAGGTCAAACCCTAGGGGTGCAAGAAATAATATTTAAATATAACTATTACATTTAAACCTGGGCTCCATTACAAACGGGTCTTCAAGCGCTCCTTGCTCCTTGATCTCCAATTCTTCAAAATTAATTCTAACTATTCCTATTACAAAACTATTTAAAATAAATAGAAACCTTGATTAACAGTCAAGGGGAAGTACATAAGAGGGAGATAGAATTTTCATTCAGAAAAATTAGAGAAGACGAGGTACGCAGACCCCATTTAATAAAACCCATACATTCATGCATCCAACTAAAATAAAATCCAATCACATTGGTCAATAGTCCATAATCAATCCCATTTATTATCATACACATCATCATATGCATCAATAAATAACATTCATCTTATGAATAATAAACATTTAATATATATATATATTGATATCATTTAATGGGCAAATTTAGTTAGTATAAAATCTATTTTTGAATCAAAATAAACTCCTTTATTTTAATCCAAATTTAAATCAAAATAAAATTATTTTATTTTAATTTATCCAATTTTGAATAAAATAAACTATTTTATTTTAATCAAAATCTTTAATCAAAATAAACTCCTTTATTTTAATTAATTATGGAATCCAATTCCATATAAAAAAAAAATTTATTAAAGGAAACACAGATTTTCTTTCCTATTCACAAATAAACTCCTTTATTTTGAATAATATAAAATCTTATTTCATATCTAAATAAACTCCTTTATTTAAGGAAAGACCGATTCTTTTTCCTATTCACAAATAAACTCCTTTATTTAAGGAAAAATAGAATCCAATTTCAACTCCAATTAGTTATCATGGAATCCAATTCCAACTCTAATTAGTTAGCATGAAATCTCAATTTTAAAATTAAAATAAACTCCTTTATTTTAATATTAAAATAAACCTTTATTTTAAGATTAAAATAAACTTTTATTTTAATTATAAAATTATTAAGATTAAAATAAAACTTTATATTTTAATATTAAAATAAACCTTTTATTTTAAAATTAAAATAAACTTTTATTTTAATTATATAATAATTAAGAATATATATATATATATATATATATAGTAATATATTATATATATATATATATATTTTAAATGCATTATGTTAATATATATTAGCAACGAATCATTAAATATTATATATATATATATATATATATATATTTCCGTCCAGTGCATTCCATGATTAAATGGACCAAGTCCTTATCAAATACCAAATAAATCTTGCTTGATCATTGGGTTTTTAATATATCTAATATATATATATATATATATATATATATATATATATATATATATATACAAAGGACATGGGCCACGTGAATCCCAAAAAAAAATTGCAAGCTCCGGTAAGCTTTTTCAAAAAAAAAAAAAAAAATCACTTCCATGTGAATTACATGAATCCAAATCACATTAACTGTATTTGCGAAATTTTTTTAAAAAATAAAAAATGCTCTATCGCTTAACCTTGAATTGATTTTCGGTTTTTTTTTTTTTTTTAAATTTTATACAATAAAATTATGCCCAATTAAATTGTTCTAAACACATATCAATATACATATCAAATCAAACATTAATAATTTGCATAAAGGTTTGGCTCATGCCACCGTTGGGTTTGTAATATTCAAGAACGCAATCAAATTGCAAAAAAATGCTAAACGTGTAAAATCGAGTTTAAAATTTTTACAAACCATATACCCGGACCCTTTATATGCAATTATTAATTAAACGAAAATATGAAGGACAAGAATCATACCCTTGAAGATCCGAAGCTTCCTTAGTACAAGTTCACCTCCAATCCTTTTCGCGTTCAACTTGAATCCACCGGGTTTGGTTCCTTCCTTTGATCAACATTAGCCACCCAAGTGTTGGCCCTCTGAGGTGATCCACCAAGGAAGAAGAAGGATTTAAGAAGAAGGTGGTTGGCTAAACCCTAGTTTTTCTATCTCTATAGAAAAGGCGTACTCTCCCAACTATTGAAATTATTACGTATGTTGTAAAAGTCAACAACCACATCACCCATAATAAGACTCCTCTTATTTATAGATGTGGGCAACCCACCTTAACAATTAAGGAATTGGGATTTATTTAATTAATTAAATTCTTTTAATTAATTAAGCTCCCTGATCTTATTAGGGATAATTAATTAAACTCCTTTAACTAATTTTCCTTCCTAATCCAATTAGGAATAAATGAGAGTACTTATATTAAATTAATTCCTAAACTCTTTTAGAAATTAAAATAATAATAATTGTAATAATATTAATAAGACTCCTCTTATTAATTTATATTTAATATTTCTAAAATATTAAATAATAAATATTAAGCTATTTAATTTATTCTATCACCATAGATTAAATTAAATATACATAACATATTATTACGATTATGCCATTAATTTCTTAAATAATTATTCTTCCTTTTATGGTGTGACCCTTTAGGTTCTCCATATTAAACCTATTGAATAAATCAATTAGAAACAATTCTAATCTTATTTAAATAAATAAATTAAACAATTAATTTATTTAAATAACTAATATTTATTCTACAATAGGGATAAGCCTCCTAATGATCAACGACTTTTTCCGTATAATATAGATTTCAACATTAATCATTAAAGAACCTTTGAGTAAATAGTTACCGTATAATTCAATCCTTCCACCATACAATGTCCCAATTAAATATAAGACATGAAATTACTTCAAAGTCTTATTTTATTTAATTATATGTATTTCGATCCTTAAATGCACAACTCCAAATAATACAAATTAGAAACTCCTTTCTAATTTCATTCTGCCTTGGCCAAGGACTACTGGGTTGTCATTTATCGAATCACATAGGACATTTCTCTTCTTTTATTAGAAGTGGTAGATTCTTTATTGATCATATATTATCTCCATGTACAACTTGTTATACCCAAACATACCCTTTGATATACCCTAAGGGTCTTAAGGAATAAGTCAAAGTATAACTCATCATACACAAGATACTATGATGATCTCAAGTCCAAGGATCACTTGTACTACTATCACTACAGGAATTCCTATTGACAGGCAAGTAAAACTCCATTAGGTATTCCTTAGCGAGCCACGCTCGAAGAACTTATTCTCTAATAAGCACCTACATACTTGCTTTAGTGTCTCCACACAAATGATCATGAGATCAATCATCCTCATCCAATGAGCAAGCAACGATGTACCAATCTATCCGGATTCACTAATCCCCAATTTAGTAATCCAATGATTGGGAACTATTTTAGTTTTAAGCTTTCTAAGAATTTAGATCTCATTAGAATGATCATCATCATTATTCTAAAAGCATTGCTTAAAACTATGGGTTTATCACATATTATAAAACAGCATCATGTAGATAATTAAAAACCTTTAATAAATTAATACTTTTTATTAATAAATGAATAAGATTGTTACAAAGTATATGCTTTATCATCAAACATGATTGGCTTGTGTGCATACTACTTTTAGTTTTATCCCTAGTGGGACAAAATAAAGTTGTGAAAGGTTTTATCCCTGGTGGGATAAACTGAAGAAGTACTTTATCCCTGATCGGACAAACTGAAGAAGTGTTTTATCCCTTGTGGGACAAACTAAAGTGGTGAGGATTGTATGTAGTGAGAAAGGTTTTGAGAACCTAAATTGACTAATAGATTTGATGATCCAGAATCAGGATGCTGGTTTGCAAGTAACTTCAGACATAGTTTTGTTTCACGGTGTCCGAGTTGATGAGTTGGGGAAATTCCTCGCCATCCATCTCTTGTAATCTGAGGGCTCCTCTTGTTAATACCTCATTGACAACAAACGGGCCTTCTCAGTTTGGGGTGAATTTTCCTTTAGATTGATCTTGGTTGTCAAGAACTTTCTTCAAGACCAAGTTATGTTCTTCAAAATGTCTTAGCCAAACTTTCTTGTTGTAGGATCCAGCGATCCTCTGTTTGTATAACTGACCATGGAAGATGATGTGGCCCTCCGTTCATCTATTAGAGACAATTGGTGGTACCGATCTTGTAACCATTGGTCTTTATCCAGCTGAGCGTCTATCAACACTCTGAGAGATTCCATTTCCACCTCTATGGGGAGCAATTCTTCCATGCCATAGGTTAATGAGTAATGGGTTGGCCCAGTGGAAGTGTGCATTGACATTTTGTAGGCTAATCGAGTTAGAGGAAATAGGTCAGGCCATCCTTTGTGATTGGCAGACATCTTTTGCATGATCTTTTTGATATTCTTATTAGCCGCTCCAACAGCACCATTCATCTTTGGATGATAAATGACAGAGTTGAGATGTTTGATGTTGAATTTACTGTATACTCCTCCATCATTTGGTTGTTGAGGTTTTTAGCATTGTCTGATACAATCACCTCTTGTTGTCTGTATCGACAAATGACATTGTTTCTGATGAAACCAATGATCACCTCTTTAGTAACCCTGGGGGAAGAGGCTGCTTCTACCCACTTGGTGAAGTAGTCAATCATGGTGAAGATAAACCGATGACCATTGCTGGCTTTGGGCTCGATGGGCCCAATCACGCCCATTCCCCACATTGAGAAGGGCCAGTGCAAACTCATATTGTGTAGCTCTCTTGGAGGGGCGTGGATAACATTCCCATGAATTTGACATTGATAACATCTCTTGACGTGATCATCACAGTCAGCTTTGAGAGAGATCCAGTAATGCCCTGTTCTTAGGATCTTCTTGACAAGTAGAGGGCCACTCATGCGTGGGCTGCATACTCCACCATGGATTTCATCCATGACTCTCTGAGCTTGGTCTTTATCTATGCATCTCTTTTATAGAGTGCGTCTCCGTTTAGATAGAATTTTATAGCCATTTGATGGATCCACTTTCTATCAGCTTGACTCACCCCAGTGGGTGTAGATCCATCTCGCAGATATTCCTTGATAGAGTGATACTAAGGGTGTTAGATGGGAGGCAGCTCATCTGATACTTCTCCAATGTAGTTCCCGTAGGCTGGAGCCTTTTGATGGGCAACTACGATATTTTGAATGCTTCCCTTCTCAGGTATGTTGATTATGGAGGCTAAAGTTGCTAGTGCGTTAGCAAAGTCATTCCTGTTCTGAGGAATGTGGAGGAAGGATATTTCTTCAAACTCCAAAGTCATCTATATAACTTGACCGATGGTAAGGCAACAAATGTAGTTCTTTGGTATGATAGAACCCAGTGGTTTGTCTGATTACCAATTCAGAATCTCTAAAGATAGTTAATCGTTTGACGCCCATGGATTGGGCTAGCTTCAACCCCATTATACAACCTTCATACTCATCTGTGTTGTTGGTGTTGACAAACTACAATTTAATGGCAACGGGATACTGCTCTCCTGAGATGGTCACTAGAACGGCTCTAACTCCAGCACCTTCCATGTTTATAGATCCATCAAAATACATCCTCCATGATTGGGGTGTATTATCCATATGGTGTTACTGAATTGTCATTACCCCTTCATCGGGGAAATATGTTTCCAAGGGTTTGAAATCCCCGACTGGTGTGGCAGCCAATTGATCCGTAATTCCTTGACCTTTGATAGACTTTTGAGTCACGTAGATGATGTCAAATTGCTGGAGGATCAACTGCCATATGGATAGTCGACAATTCAACATGGGTTTACTGAACATGTACTTGAGAGGATCCATACGGGATATGAGATGGGTTGTGTGACCATGGAGATAATGTTGTAATCTCATGGAAGCGCATGCTAAAGCACAACAAGTTTTCTCAATCAGAGTGTACTTGTGCTCACTGATGCTGAATCTTTTGCTGAGGTAATAGATAACTCTTTCTTGGCCTTTATCATCTTTCTATCCCAGCATGCAGCCCATGACATTGTCATTGATTAACAGGTACATAAATAGAGGAACACCATCCCTCGGAGGTACCAAGACATGAGCTTTAATTAGTTGCTCTTTGATGGAAAAGAAGGCTTTTTGACATTCTTCGTTCCATTTCTTGAGGAGTTCTTCCTTAACAACTTGAAGATAGGTTCACAGGTTGCTGTGAGTTGAGAGATGAGTCGGCTGATGAAGTTGATTCTTCCCAAAAATCCCCGTATTTGCCTTTCTATCTGGGGCACGAGCATCTCCGTAATGGCTTGAATTTTTGTAGGATCTAGCTCAATACCTTTGTGTCTCACGAGGAATTCCAACAACTTGCCTGATTTGACGCCAAAGGCGCACTTGGCCGGATTTAGCTTCAAGTTGTACTTGCGCAACCGGTTGAAGAGCTTTTTGAGATGGTTTATGTGGTCTTCTTCCCTTTGGGACTTGACAATGATGTCATCCACATAGACTTCTATCTCTCTGTACATTAGATCATGGAAAAGAGACATCATGGCTCACTAATAGGTAGCTCCGGCATTGATAAGGCTGAATGACAACCGTCTGTAGCAAAAGGTTCCCCAAGGAGTGATGAATGTTGTCATCTCACGATCCTCTTCAACAACCATGATTTGATGATACCCAATAAAGCAGTCAACAAAGGAGTACATGCTATACTGAGCTGTATTATAAATGAGTATGTGGATGAATGGTACGGGAAAGTTGTCTTTGAGATAAGCTTTGTTCAGATCCCTATAATTCACGTATACTCGCACCTTCCCTCCAAGTTTAGGTATGGGGACTATGTTAGATAGCCACTCGGGTATGTTGATACCATGCTGATGTCGGCTTGAAATTGTTTCACAATTTCTTCCTTAACTTTCAAACTCCACTCAGGTTTTAATCGCATGAGTGTTTTTTTGACTGGCTTGAATCCCTCTTTGATGGGTACATGATGAATGACGATGTCAGTTGATAAACTGATCATGTCTTCATGAGACCATGCAAACACATCCTGGAATTGGGTCAATAGAGTAACCATGTTATTCCTTTGGCTAGGGGTAAGGTCCGTGCCAATTTGGATTTGTTTGGGGTTTTCTGAGGTTCCGAGGTTAAAAGAGATGGTTTGATCAAGATTTATCTTGGGTTTGTCTTCAACCCATTCTTTGATCTTCTGAGGTACCTCATAGTCCTCTTGCTCAATCTCCATCAAGTCAGAGTCCAACTTTACATCAAATTTGCAGTCCTTGTGAATAAAAGGCACTCCATCAACAAGTTTAGGCAAATCTAATTGTAGAGTCCTAAAACAAAATGATTTCACTTAATATATGAAACTGTTTAACCATACAAAGTGTTAACATGGTGTAAGACCTCGAATTTTATGAAATGAAAGTATTCAATTTTCTTATAATTATTATTCAGTAATTAGTTAAATTGATAAAATGTTAAAGCTAAGGGTGATATTTGAAAATTTTGCAAAGTAAGCAAGTTGTAATAAAATATTCTTTTGGTCGGAGAATATTATTTTTGTGGGAAATATTCGTACGATGGTGCAATCATTGATGGAATAACTGTCAGATATATAAAGTGACAGAAATAACCTTTTTATAAAAATAATGGCAAAACTTTTACCATTAACTGTAGAAATACCGGTGATAAAAGAACAAAAATACGCGCTGTTACACAGTAGCACACGATATTATACAGTATCTCAGATAATTGATGCTTACGTAAGAAGTCACTGTGACACCCCCAAAACAGGTATACATCACCCATCTTGAGTCGCCAAATACATGGTACATAAATCGAATACAAACTTAAATATATAACTGTCGGGTAATATACGACAAAACATAGCTGAGAGTTTAAACAAGAATATTGCCTTCTAGACAATATCCACTCTCAAAGGAGTCCTCATTATAATTATTATCACACTATTTCACAGAATAGTGAGGACTACTAAAACAACAATATGGACCATCAATCCGTTCCCCGACTAGTCCCAGCTATATTCTCATTTCCTGAAGAGAACAGTGAAAGAAAAGGGCGAGCTCAACTAGCCCAATAAGAAATATTATGGCTAAGATAATGCAGAATAAATTATCCTTAGCCTTCAACAGTATAACAAATGATAGAATACAATAGACAACAAGTTTTAGATCAACAACTGCAGCGGAATAAGCAATCCATTAGAAGAGTCAAGTAGAGCATGATATCTACTATCTTCTATGATTTAAAAAGTTTTTCACAACTTTATCGAGAGACTCGACTTAATAAATAAACCACATCAATCTAATCATCCCCGCACTTCTACGAAAGGATATTCATGTAATCATCAATGGTCATGACTATACCGAATAATTCCTGGTCATAATCATACCAACAACTTTCCATCAATGCACTACAGGCCAATGATGACTTTTTCCACATAATTTGTAACATTACGGGTCATGATTATACCGAATGATCCCTGGTCATAATCATACCAATCAACAGTCCATCTATGCATGTAAGCCAAAGATGACTTTCATCACAATATAAGCATGAGGATTATGACAATGATATAAGCATTAATCAAACGAAATCAAGGATAAATATTAAAGACTTTAAATTTATTCAGATTTAAAAATATCCAAATTATCAACATGATACTGCTTTGTGGAGTAAAATTCAAGAATAATATTCATGTATCAAAAATAATTTGGACAGAAAAGAAATATATTTTTCGGGTGAATAGTACCCCATGAATAGTATCCTATGAATAGTACTTCAGGAATAGTACTTCGTGAATAGTACCCCAGCATGAAAAGTGTCTCGAATACCCAAGTGAATAGTAACTGGATGAATAGTAACCCGTGAATAGTACTCCAACATGAAAAGTTCCCCGAATACCAGAGTGAATAATATTTGAGTGAATAGTAACTGGTTAAATAGTAACCCATAAATAGTAACTCATGAATAGTACTCCGGCATGAAAAGTGCCTTGAATACCCAAGTGAATAGTAATCGGGTGAAAAGTAAATAATAACTCATGAATAGTATTCTGGTATGAAAAGATAAATAATTATCAAGAAAACTCATAATAATATTTCCATGAAAAGATACTAGATGAAGCACAAATATCAAGGATATTCTACTAATTTCACGGAGTATAGAAGCAATACTTTAACAGAATGAGTGTAAAATTAGGAATATGAAACGAAATAATATTACTCACATACTACAGAGTATGGAAGAAAATATTATTTCTACGAATACTGAAAAATATAATATCCCTTACGAATACGAAAGAAATAGTACCCCTTACGACTGTTGAACGAAAATAATATTCTTACGAATAATGAATGAAGATGATATTCCTTAAGAATATTGAACGAAAATAATATTCATACGGATACGAAAAATAATATCTCTTCAGAATATGAAATAAATAATACCCATTACCTTGGAAGAAGACTAGATACTGGAATAGTGAAGAAGCAAACTTCTTTTCTTCTTTCTCTCTATAGCTTATCTCTCTATAATTGCTCTTGTGAGACTTAGTGAATTAGTGAGAATGAAAGAAGAATGAGCTTTTATTTATAGGAAAACATAGTTTCGATAATTGCACATTTTGGGGCTCGAAATATTACAGTATAATACCTTCATCTTTTCCATCATTTTTAATTTAGTCCTGCAAGTATTATCAAACTTGCACCCCCCCCCTAATAGTACATCATATGAATCAATATTACAATCATGTAACTCAATAGTTCTATACATGTGAAAAAATAAATTATAGTATAGTACCTTCATTTATACCTCTATTTTTAATTTAGTCATGCAAGTATTATCAATCTTGCACCACCTCCCCTAATAGTACATGCATGTGAATCAATAGTACACACATGTGAACAAATAGTTATAAGCATGTGAATTAATAGAAATTAATTGCTCATTTATCAGATTAATTACTTGATTGGTCAATATAACCTCTATACATCAATTATTATTGGAATAGATGTCGATTTACACTAACACTAATCCCAACATAATGGAAATATCAATTTCATCTTTAATTAACACGAACTTATTCATCATTAATATTATAACTCACAATATTTAACAACCACATCATTCCCAGGAAAGAGGGGGCTTTCTGATAAGGATTTCTCCTTATTGACGCGCAATTAGGTGACCAAACCCCTTTTCTCGACAGAACTTTCTAGACATCGTCAATATTATAAATAATAATATGAATAATTTCGTCATCTCAATTATTGATTTAATAATATAAAATATTATGAAGATGATACTGTGACAATAATTGAATCAATAATATGAGAGATATTATGCAGCAATTACTGTAGCGATAATTGAGTATAACCGAGTGACTTCTCACGTAAGCATCAATAATCAATACTGCGGTCATACTATGAAACCACGCAGCGTATTCTTGTACTTTTTACTACTAGGGTAGTTCAACGGTTTAACGGTAAAACTTTAAATCGTTATTTTTATAAAAGATATTTACATTGTTTTCTAACTACGACAATACTTCCGTTATGGGGTCCACCAATGATTATGCCGACGTACGAATATTCCCTGTTAAAATGAATATTCCCCAACCAATCGAATATTCCCCGACATAACGAATATTTTATATTAACTTGCTTACTTTGCAAAATTTTCAAATGTCACCCTTAACTTTAACCTTTATCAATTTAACCATTTACTAAATAGAATAATAATTATAAAAAAATTGAATACTTTTATTTTATAAAATTTGGGATCTCACCATCTCCCATCCTTATGAAATTTTGCCCTCAAAATTTATGTACGTACCTGGTATGTCGAAGAGATGATGATACCTCGTCAGATTCTAACTCTTGAGGTATAATCTTTGAGCGTAGAATATATTCATTCTTATCCAACATTTTAACTGGTATCTCCTCATACGTTAAATCTTCTGCTATCTCGTCTAGTTCTAATTTAATAATGTGTTCGGGTCGTCCACATATTTACGTAACATCGATACGTGAAAAACGTTATGAACACGCGACATACTTGGCGGTAAAGCGAGTCTATAGGCCACAGTTCCTACTCGATCGAGGAATTCAAATGGCCCAATTAAATCGAGGGTTGAGATTTACTCTCTTCTTCGATTCTTGCTTCTAGAATAACGCCCTCTTGAACCTTCTTCTTCACATTCATCAGCTCCGGGTGTGTAGCTTGAGCAGTTTTAACTTTATCGATTAACATCGATTCTACTCATATTATTTGACATTATCACGTGGGTCCTTAGAGTCTTTAACTCTATCTTTATCATTTGTAATTCATATGAAATGGGTATTTGTGTTAACAACGTTATAATCGTAAACGCATACGATCTTGTACTCAATGCATCAGCTACCACGTTCGCTTTTTCCATGATAATATTGAATGGTATGGTCGTAATCTTCAATAACTCGAGCCAACGCCTTTGGCGCATTATACGTTCGTTTTGGTTGAAGAAATATTTTAAGGGTTTTAGAAATGGGTTTTGTACTGGGGTCAATACAAAATTTGATTTTATGCTTTAGGGTAGGCTAGGAAGTCTTTAGAGAATAAGTCAGGAAATTTATTAATAATAGAAATATCATTCAAATCTGTCGTATTTTTGTTTAAATCTGTGACATGGGCTAAGAAAGTTTGACATCCAATTTTTAATAAACGAATAGCTTTATGGCTTGATATGAAAGTGATTGACTTTAGTGGTTTGGTTGCTTGAATTCGCATAATAGGTTGGTTAAGAATATGAAAGCTAACAACCTTAAGAAAATAATCGATTTTAGCATGATGAGTAGTTAACCAATTAATCTATAAAATTACATCAAATGTAAGTATTTTCAAAGAGATAAGATCGACAGGTAACGTGCGGTTACCGATTTGAATCAAATAAGACTTATAAACAATGGATGTAATGAAGGTTTCTCCCAACGGAGTTTCAACAGATAAGTCAAAGTCTAATTTCTCCGGAGTTAAATTTAAATGTTGAACGCAAATAGGAGAAATAAAAGAATGGGTAGAACCAATATCTAACAAGGTATAGACTTCGCAAGAGTTTATAATTAACTAACCCGTGATAACTTCGTTCGAGTTACTCGCTTTTTGAGAAGTCACAAAAAACGCTCTTCCTGAAACCACCAACTTTATTTTATCCGTATCTGCCTTTGGTGCCACCGTCCCAGCTGGAATTGATTTTGCTAAAGGACAAAATTGAGCTATGTGACCATCTTTTCCACAACTAAAACATACCTTGGAAAGCTGTGAACAGTTTGGACTTATGTGTCCCTCCTCTCCGCAACTGTAGCATCTAACTGGCGGTCGTTCTCCTCCCCTAGAATTTGTTGCTGGTGCTGGTGCCGACGTCTTCCCATCATCGTTAAATCTTCTCTTCTTGAATTTTCTACTTGAATCATTTCTTCTATTATCTTGGCCATGATTACCACCAAAGTGGTTACCATTTCTTGCTTGATAATTTCCTTCACGATGGTTATCATTGTTCTGATGGCCGTTGCCACCGGTACAATTATTATCGTGTTGTTGGTCATTATCTTTTGGTTGGGCTGGCTCATTATCGCTCTCCAATAACTAAGCCCTATTCACAACATCTGAATATAAATAAAGTTTGTGAGAAATGAGGTATTGACGTATCTCAAGTTTCAAACCTCTTAGAAACATCCTCGTCATTCTTTCCTCATTATCAACCAAGTGGGATGCAAACCGGGACAACTCAGCAAACTTTTCCTCGTATTGCGATACGGTCATATTGTTTTGCTCTAGCTTGATGAACTCTACCTCTTTCATGTGACGAATACTTTCGGGAAAGTACTTATCATTGAACAGTTCTTGAAACTTCTCCCAAGACATCTTGATTCGACAGTCGAGTACGTTTTTCTTGATTCCCACCGATGTCTCGCCTCTCCTCATATACATGAAGGTGGCAAAGGGAACCTTTTTCTCCTCAGAGCATCCCAAGACATCAAATATCTTGGTGATCTGCTTTATCCACGTCTCCGCCTTAAGTGGTTTTGGCTCTCCCAAAAACTTCGGTGGTCCTAGCTCCTTGAACTGCTTAGCGGTGACCAACAGTGAGTTGCCAGTGTTTCCACCTACATTATGAACAGGAGCCTCTTTCGTTTGGTGTTGCATGTATTGGATAAAGCCTCTAAACATCCCATCGTTCATTATCTGATCGGTGTTGTTGTTTACCTGAGGATTATTGTCTTCCTGATGCACATTATCCTGGGTATTAATCGTTAGTGACTCAACGGTCTCATGTGCTTCATTGCTTATCTTGACATTTTCAGATGCCATTTTCAAACACTGCCACAAAATAAGGGTTAATTGACATATCACATATTATCCCTATACTCTGACCAACCAATTACATAACAAATAAACTTAGGTAGGTCATACTAGTGAAGGAATTCCCCGTCTCTCCCCTCCTAGTTCTTGTCTCACATCTCAGCCAGGGATCGTATCGCTAAGCTTTGATACCAATTGTGACGCCCCCAAAATAGGTATACATCACCCATCTTGAGTCGCTAAATACATGGTACATAAATCAAATACAAACTTAATTATACAACTGTCGGGTAATATACGACAAAACATAGTTGAGAGTTTAAACAAGAATATTGCCTTCTAGACAATATCTACTCTAAAAGGAGTCATCATTACAATTATTATCACACTATTTCACAAAATGGTGAGGACTACTAAAACAACCATCTAGACCGTCAATCCGTTCTCCGACCAGTCCCAGCTATATTCTCTTTTCCTGAAGAGAATAGTGAAAGAAAAGGGTGAGCTCAACTAGCCCAGTAAGAAATATTATGACTAAGATAATGCAGAATAAATTATCCTTAGCCTTCAACAGTATAACAAATGATAGAATACAATAGACAACAAGTTTTAGATCAACAACTACAGCGGAATATGCAATCCATTAGAAGAGTCAAGTAGAGCATGATATCTACTATCTTTTATGATTTAAAAAGTTTTTCATCAACTTTATCGCTGAGACTCAGCTTAATAAATAAACCACATCATCGAATCATCCATGCACTATGGGTCAAGGATATTCATGTAATCATCAATGGTCATGACTATACCGAATAATCCCTGCTCATAATCCTACCAACAACTATCCATCAATGCACTACAGGCCAATGAGGACTTTTACCACATCATTTGTAACATTACGGGTCATGATTATGCCAAATGATCCCTGGTCATAATCATACCAATCAATAGTCCATCTATGCACGTAAGCCAAAGATGACTTTCATCATAATATAAGCATGAGGATGATGACAATGATATAAGCATTAATCAAATGAAATCAAGGATAAATATTAAAGACTTTAAATTTATCTAGAGTTTAAAAATATCCAAATTGTCAACATGATACTGCTTTGTGGAGTAAATTTCAAGAATAATATTCATGTATCAAAAATAATTTGGAAAGAAAAGAAATGTATTTTTCGGGTGAATAGTACCCCATAAATAGTACCCTATGAATAGTACTTCAGGAATAATACCTCATGAATAGTACCCCGACATGAAAAGTGTCCCGAATACCCGAGTGAATAATATACGAGTGAATAGTAACCAGGTGAATAGTAACTCGTGAATAGTACTCCGGCATGAAAAGTGCCCCGAATATCCGAGTGAATAATATTTGAGTGAATAGTAACCGGGTGAATAGTAACCCATAAATATTAACTCATGAATAGTACTCTGGCATGAAAAGTGCCTCAAATACCCGAGTGAATAATATTTGAGTGAATAGTAATTTGGTGAATAGTAACCCATAAATAGTAACTCATTAATAGTATTTTGGTATGAAAAGATCAATAATTATCAAGAAAGCTCATAATAATATTTTCATGAAAAGATATTGGATGAAGCGCAAATATCAAGGATATTCTACTAATTTCACGGAGTATAAAAGCAATACTTTAACAAAATGAGTGCAGAATTAGGAATATAAAATGAAATAATATTACTCACATACTACAGAGTATGGAAGAAAATATTATTTCTACGAATACTGAAAAATATAATATCCCTTACGAATACGAAAGAAATAGTACCCCTTACGACTGTTGAATGAAAATAATATTCCTACGAATATTGAACGAAGATGATATTCCTTAAGAATATTGAACGAAAATAATATTCATATGAATATGAAAAATAATATCTCTTCAGAATATAAAATAAATAATACCTATTACCTTGGAAGAAGACTAGATACTGGAATAGTGAAGTAGCAGACTTCTTTTCTTCTTTCTCTCTATAGCTTCTCTTTCTATAGCTTCTCTCTCTATAATTTCTCTTGTGAGTCTTAGTGAATTGGTGAGAATGAAAGAAGAATGAGCTTCTATTTATAGGAAAACATAGTTTCGATAATTGCACGTTATGGGCTTGAAATATTACAGTATAATACCTTCATCTTTTCCTTCATTTTTAATTTAATTCTATAAGTATTATCAAACTTGCACCACCTCCCCTAATAGTACATCATGTGAATCAATAGTACAATCATGTGACTCAATAGATCTATACATGTGAAAAAAATAATTATAGTATAGTACCTTCATTTATACATCCATTTTTAATTTAGCCTTGCAAGTATTATCAATCTTGCACCACCTCCCCTAATATTACATGCATGTGAATCAATAGTACATACTTATGAATAAATAGTTATAAGCATATGAATTAATAGCAATTAATTGCTCATTTATCTGATTAATTACCCGATTAGTCAATATAACCTTTAGACATAAATTATTATCGAAATAGATTTCAATTTCCACTAACACTAATAATCCCAACATAATGGAAATATCAATTTCATCTTTAATCAATACGAACTTATTCATCATTAATATTATAACTCACAATATTTAACAACCATATTATTCCCAAGAAAGAGGGGGCTTTCTGATAAGGATTTATCCCTATTGGCGCGCAATTAGGTGACCAAACCCCTTTCCTTGACAAAACTTTCTAGACATCGTCAATATTACAAATAATAATATGAATAACTTTGTCGTCTCAATTATTGATTTAATAATTTAAAATATTATGCAGATGATACTGTGACAATAATTGAATCAATAATATGAGAGATATTATGCATCAATTCTTTATAGCAATAATTGAGTATAACCGAGTGACTTCTCACGTAAACATCAATAATCAATACTGCAGGTGTTACTTAACCGACCCAGACATCGTATTCTTTACTTTTACTCTAGGGTAGTTCAGCGGTTCAACGGTAAAACTTTCATTTATTATTTTTATAAAAAGATATTTCTATCATTTTCTAACTATGACAATACTTTCGTTGTAGGGTCCACCAATGATTATGTCGGCGTACAAATATTCCTTGTTAAAACGAATATTCCCCGACCAATCGAATATTTCCCAACACAACGAATATTTTATATCAATTTGCTTACTTTGCAAAATTTTCAAATGTCACCCTTAACTTTAACCTTTATCAATTTAACCATTTACTTAATAGAATAATAATTATAAAAAATTGAATACTTTCATTTTATAAAATTCGGGATCTCACAGTCACTCAGTTTCATTCAATTATTGCAACAGTAGTTGATGTATAGTATCTCATATTATTGATTCAATTATTATCACAGTATCATCTGCATAATATATTATATTCTTAAATTAATAATTGAGACGACACAGTTATTCATATTATTATTTACATTATTGACAATGTCTAGAAAGTTCTGTCGAGGAAATAGGTTATGTTATTTAATTACGCGCCAATAAGGATAAATCTTTATCGGAAAGCCCCCTCTTTTTTGAGAATGATTTTGTTGTCAATATTACGAGTTATAATATTAATGATGAATAATTGTTAAAAAATTAAAAATGTGTTTATTAAAGATAAGTGATTTATGGTAAATATTTATTAAATTTTTTATGTAAATAGAGGGGTTTGTCATTAGGCGATTTTTGTCAGTTGACTTATTAATCCATGGATAGATGTACTAATTTATGGACCGTTGGTTGTGGTTTTAATAGTAAATCAATCTGGACCATAGGTGGTGGTTTTAATAGTAAATCAATCTGGACCGTAGGTGGTAGTTTTAATAGTAAATCAATCTGGACCGTCGGTGGTGGTTTTAATAGTAAATCAATCTGGACTGTCGGTGGTATTTTTAATAGTAAATCAATTTGGACCGTCGATTGTGGTTTTAATAGTAAATCAATATGGACCGTCGGTTGTGATTTTAATAGTAAATCAACATGGACCGTCTATTTTAATAGTAAATCAATATGGACCGTCCGTGGATCAGTTATTATTTAGTCCATTCTCCTATAAATAGAAGCTTATTTCTTCTTTCATTCTCACCAATTCACTAAGACTCACAAGAGAAACTATAGAGAGAAAGAAGAAGTGTATTCTGCTACTTCACTATTGTAGTATCTAATCTTTTACTAAAGTAAGGGATGTTATTTTCATATGGTAAGGGATGTTATTTTCGTATGGTAAGGGGTATTATTTCTTTTGTATTGTAAGGGATAATATTTTTTCGTATTCATCCTTTAATCTATGGGAATAACCTGTCTATGCGAATTACCGCATGACGGGTGAAAATCCATTTACAGTTTCGTATATTATTTCTTTTTATATTCTTAAATCTAAACTTACTATGGTAAGTATTGAATCTATAATCCCTGAAATTAGTAGAATATCCTTGAGTTTTGCGCTTCATCTAGTATCGTTTCATTGGAATATTGGTCTGAACGTTCTTATTAAATTTCAATATTTTTACTCGGGGTACTATTCATGGGTTACTATTTACTCAGGTACTATTCACTCGGGTATTATTCACTTGGGGATTCGGGATACTTTGCATGACGGGTTAATATTCATTTGTTACTATTCACTTGGGTACTATTCACTCGGGACAATATCTATTTGGGGTACAATACATGATGGGGTACTATTCATTCGGGTATTATTCACGATAAAAGTGATTTTTTTCTGTCCAAATTATTTTTGATACATGAATCTCATTCTTGAATTTTACTCCACAAATAAATTATCATGTTAACAATTTGGATATTCTTGAACTCTAGATAAATTGAATTATAAATCTCTAATGTTTATCCTTGATCTCACTTGATTGATTCTATATATCATTGTCATTATTCTCATGCTTATATTGCGGTGAAAGTCATCTTTGGCCTGTAGTGCGTAGATGGACTGTTGATTGGTCTGATTATGACCAAGAATATGTATTGGTATAATCATGACCTGTAATGTTACAGATAAATGATGTGGTAAAATTCATCTTTGGACCATAGTGCATAGATGAACTGTTGATTGGTATGATTATGACCAAGAATTATGTATTAGTATAATAATGACCTATAATGTTACAGACAAATGATGTGTTAAAATTCATCTTTAGCCCATAGTGCATAAATGAACTGTTGATTGGTATGATTATGACCAAGAATTATGTACTGGTATAATCATGCCCTGTAATTTTATAGACAAATGATGCGGCAAAAGTTATCTTTGGCCCATAGTGCATAGATGGACTATTGATTGGTATGATTATGACCAAGAATTGTGTATTGGTATAATCATGACCTGTAATGTTACAAAAAAATGATGTGGTAAAAGTCATCTTTGGCCCGTAGTGCGAAGATGGACTGTTGATTATTGGTTTTACAGTTATATATCTTTGGCTTACGTGCAAAGATGGACTGTTGATTATTGGTTTTACAGTTATATATCTTTGGCTTAAGTGCAAAGATGGACTGTTGATTATTGGTTTTACAGTTGTATATCTTTGGCTTACGTGCAAAGATGGACTGTTTATTATTAGTTTTACAGTTGTATATATTTGGCTTACATACAAAGATGGACTGTTGATTATTGGTTTTACAGTTGAACATCTTTGGCCCGTAGTGCAAAGATGGACTGTTAATTATTGGTTTTACAGTTATATGTCTTTGGCCGTAGTGCAAAGATGGACAGTTGATTATTGGTTTTACAGTTGTATATCTTTGGCCCGTAGTGCAAAGATGGACTGTTGATTTACATGATTATAAATATGAATTGTGAATTTAACTTTAATCTTTGGTGGTTCTGGTGAAGATAGGTGATGAAAGTTCTCTTTGTCTTGGGTACAACAAAGAACTGTTGATGGGTATTACAGTAATGAAATATTAATGATGGACTTTTAATGTGGAGGAGATAGTAAACATTATGTTCTACTTGACTCTTCTAATGGATTGCTAGTTTCGCTGCAGTTGTTGATCTAAAACTTGTTTTCTATTGTATTCTATCAGATTTTTCCCTGTTGAGGACTAAGAATAATTTATTCTACATTATCTTAGTCATAATATTCTTTAATGGGCTAGTTGAGCTCACCCTTTTGCTTCATAATTCCTTTCAGGTAGTAAGAGTGTAGCTGGGTCGAGCGGGGATAACAAGGGAATAATGTGATGGTCCGAGACTGTTGAAGTTTTTCAATACATTATAAAATAGCATGACAATATATAATTGTATTAAGGACTTAAGATGTGTGTGTCATATTTTATACGTCATTTAATAATTAATTTTGGTGAACAACAATAGGGTGATGAGAACCCGACTATGAAAGCGTTAAAAATACACACCATTGGAATGAACAGGATAGTAATCTTCTCGTTCTTCTTTGGGGTCTATTGGGTCAACCAAGGTTAATTCTCAAGTCCTATGATATCTATTATAACTTAGATGCATGGCCTGTCATGTAGGAAGGATTCCTTGAGCATTTTCTAAATATTTTAATTCCTAAAACAATTATCGACTGTACCTCTATGTAAAGTATCATTGGTTTGGAGTGTGAGTACCGTTATTTCTATTGAAACTCACAGCTTATGTGTTGTCGTATTTTGCACGACAATTTAACAGTTGTATAAAGGAAGTTTTTATTTAAATTCTGTAATGTGTATATGGAGACTTAGAATGGGTCGCGTGGACCTATTTTGGGGGCGTCACACATGGCATGACAAAAATAACTACTAATACTATGCAACAAAAGTAAGCAGTTATTGCTATCTACAAGGCAGAGTGAGTTTCTTCCCTTTTTACCCTTGTCGGCAAATACAAGGTGTGATGCTCTAATTACTGAGGATCAAGTCCTGGTAGACAGCTGTGATGAAGGGCTGTTATCGTTCTCTTTCTCTTGAATGATGACCATGACATCTGAGCAGTTGTCATCTAAGATATCCTTGTTCATACCCTCGGTATGTGCCAGGAAGTACATCTTTGATAACCGCCTCTTAATATCTTGTTTGTGCCTTTGATTCCTTTCCTCGATGTCTGGGTCTAGAATCAGGACTTCTTTTTCTTTAACCGGTATTGGCTTAGCAAACAGCATACCTACCACAGAGGTAGGAATTGTCCTCAGAGGCCGTATAGAATCAGCATCTGTAAGTTTAGGTAATAGCCTTGTAGGTGAAGGAACTAGTGTATGCTTGTGCGGGTTCCTGTGACTGGACCCAAAGGAGTAGCCTAGTCCGGCTTTCCCTATTTGGCTAGGAACTTGAATTGGGCATTTAATTCCTTGATGATCCTTTCCTAACCCTTGTCGAGGTTGGAAACCCAAGGATATCATTTCTTGAGTGGCTGACATTACCTCGGCGGAAACTCTGGGTTTCAGAGCTGTTGCCCCAATGGGTTGATAGTGAGTGTTGCTCACCTCAAGGGCTTGGAAGCTGACAGGCTCAACTTCTTCATTGAAACTGATGAGAGGTATATCACTCTGGACAGGATACTCTGGCTCAGCATTGACAGTGACCAGATTATTGTTGATGATATACTTGAGTTATTGATGAAGCGTGGATGGGACAGCTCCCGCCATATGTATCCAAGGTTTTCCCGATAGTAAATTATATCCTATAGTGATTTTGAGAACTTGGAAGGATATGTAGAATGTATGTGGACTGATTTCCACTGGTAATTCAATCTCTCCGACAACATTTCACCGAGATCCATCAAAAGCTTTGATGATGGTATGGCTGCTTCGAATCCTATTGAGATTAATATTCATTCTTTCAAATGTGGCATAGGGGTGGATGTTTGGAGATGATCCTCCATCTATTAGCACTCCTTCGACCACATATCTGAAAGACATCACTACTATGTGCAACGGTTTTCAATGACCCGTCCCTTCGGGAGGTATGTCAACATCGGTGAAGAATATCACATTGCTGTTAAAAATGTGATCTACCAGATGATGGAACTTTTCTACTTCCACTGTCTTTGGCAAGTGGGCTTCTTCCAATGTCTTTAGTAAGACCTTCCGGTGATCTTCTGAAGAGAAAACCAAGTCCAGAATAGAGATTTGTTGTGGTGCTTCTTTCAAGCTTTGAACTCTGGGAGTCGTTGGTTGAAAGCTCGTTAAGGGGTAGCACTGTTAGCCTAATGGAATGAGGCATTGCACAGTCATGGGAAAAGAAAAAATAAATAAACATCACGGGAAAGTGTAAAAATCACCCTCGTGAGTAAAAATAAAGCAGAATAAACCCATTGTTGAACCTTAGTTTGTATTGATGTGTTGGAATAGTTGATGTTTCATTACTATACATAGTTCTTGATTTAAACTTCAATTTTCTTTCTTAAGTAGTATAACATGTGTAGTCTTAGCCTCTGTCAAGCTTATTTATGAACACATCACACACACACAACATCTTTATAGCGAGTTTGGATTATTTGATTGTATGTTTGTGACGCCCCCAAAATAGGTCTAATCTATCCAACCTATTCTGAGTCGCCAAATACATGGTACAGAAAACAACTACAACTTGATTACTACAATTATCATGGAAAATACAACAATACATATGTTGTGAGTTTTGATACAAATATATACCAACTGTGACTCTGGACACTAACTTGGATAGCACGTCACAATGGCACCTTACATAAAGATACAGTCAATAACTATTTTAGAAATTAAAATCTTTGGGAAGTGCTCAAGGAAACCTTCGTACATGGGAGGCCATGCGTCTAGGTTATGATAGATATCATATGCCCACAGAATTATCATTGGTTGACCCAATAGACCCCAAAGAAAAATGAGAAGATTATTATCATGTTCTTTCCAATGGGGAGTCTTCTCTTGACATATCACTATCTCCACTATCTGCAATTGAAAATTATATTTCAACCAAACTCCAAGATCATATAGGTAGTTCTCGTAGATATACTTAGCAAGTGGATGTGCACTGTAAAACCACAGATTTTACGAATAAAGATTTAATTTTCTCGAAATATTTTTTTTAATATTATGGTATGGATTTGATATAATGTTATAGTTGTGGGTAGTATTTATAAATTTTGCAAAGTATGCAAGTTGTTATAAAATATTCGTTTGGTCGGCAAATATTCTTTTTGTCAGGAATATCCGTACGACGGCACAATCATTGGTGAACCCACAACGAAAGTATTGTCGTAGTAATAAAATGACAGAATTATTTTTATGAAAATAACGGCGGAAGTTTTACCATTAAAACCGCTTTGAACTACTCTCATTAGTAAAAAAACGACAGAATACTGGCGTGGTTGCAAAAGTAGCACACCAGTATTGGTTATTGATGCTTTACGTGATAAGTCACCGGTTATGCTCAATTATTGCTACAGTAATTTGCGCATCATATCTCTCATATTATTGATTCGATTATTGTCACAGTATCATCTGCACAATATGTTATATTATTAAATCAATAATTGAGACGACAAAGTTATTCATATTATTAAATTGTAATATTTACAATGTCTAGAAGTTCTGTCAATGAGAGGTTTGGGCATCTAATTGTGCGCCAATAAGGAGAAATCTTTATTGGAAAGCCCCCTCTTTCCTGGGAACGACTTGGTTGTTAAATATTGTGAGTTATAATATTAATGATGAATAAGTTCGTGTTGATTAAAGATGAATTTGATAGTTCCATTGTGTTGGGATTATTAGTGTTAGTGGAAATTGACATATATTCCGATGATAATTGATGTCTGGGGGTTATATTGATAAATCGGGTAAGTTATCGGATAAATGAGCAATTAATTGCTACTAATTCACATGCTCATATAACTATTTGTTCACATGTGTGTACTATTAAGTCACATGATTTACTATTAGGGGAGTTGGTGTAAGATTGATGATACTTGCATGACTAAGTTAAAGATGGAGGTATAGATGGAGGTACTATATTGTAATTAATTTTTCACATGTTTAGAACTATTGAGTCACATGATTTACTATTGATTCACATGATTTACTATTAGGGGAGGTGGTGCAAGTTTGATAATACTTGGATGATTGAAATAAAAATGAAAGAAAAGTTAGAGGTATTGTACTGTAATTTTTCGAGCCCCAAAACGTGCAATTATCGAAACTATATTTTCCTATAAATATAAGCTCATTTTTCCTTCATTTCTCACCAATTCACTAAAGCTTTAGAGCCATTATTATAGAGAGAAATTATAGAGAGAAAGAAGAAGAGAAGTCTGCTACATTTCTATTCCAGTATCCAGCTTCATTATAAGGTAAGGGATATTATTTGTTGTACTCGTAAGGGGTATTATTCTTTCGTATTCATGAAGAGAATTACTTTCTTTCTATACTCGTAAGAGTTGTTATTCCATTCTTCATTATTATATTGGAATAACCTGTTTATGCGAAGTATCGCATACATGGTGAAATTCTTCTGTTATTGCATTCTTTATTATTATGTTGGAATAACCTGTATATGCAAAGTACTACATACATGGTAAAATTCTTCTATTATTCCATTCTTTACTATTCAGCCGCTAATATCTTATCTGTATGCTTTTACGGGACACAGTTCCATCATTTATTATTTTGTTGGAATAACTTTTATACATCACAAGTACCGCATGTACGGCGATTTCGTTGTTATTCCATTCTTTATTATTCTGCTGAGACATCACGCTTGGTCGTAATTTCGCTTGACTTCGGTTTCGTTATTTATTATTTTGTTGGAATAACTCATCTATGTGACGTATCGCATGCATGGTGATTTTTGTTGTTATTCCATTCTTTATTATTCTCATTGGAATATCCTCATGCAATGCGTTTTATCTTGGGACTGGTTCCGCTTTTATTATTCTATTGGGAATAACACTGTCATGCGGTCTCTATATCGCATGCATGGTGAATCCTTACATTATTCTATTCTTTATTATTCTATTGGAATAACTCAGTATCGATGGATTACCACATGCATGGTGAATGATCCTTCGTATTCATTCCTTATTAAATTATGAAAATAATCTGGTTATGTTGATTATGATGAGAGTCATAATAAAAGTATTGGACTGATAAAAATCATGGGTATATGAAGTATTAGTAAGTGTTATGATGAGTTATGTTGGTTATTATGTGAAAACAAGAAAGTTTCTTAGAAATCACAATGGGTTGAAAAATCAGATTTTGGTGAAAATAGAACATGAAATTCAATTTGACCATATCTCCTATTATATTTTGAATTTTTGAGTGTGGTCAAGTTCCAGAGTTAGATCTATGAGTTTTGTAGCATCTCCAAGTGGAATCACTGTAAAAGGTGTTGTAGATTTTCGTGTGGACTGATTTTAGCAAAGGAGTCAAAAGCTGCAAATACCGAAAAACGCTATCTTTGATTTTTAAAGGGCAGTTTTGGCCACTTAATTTGTGAGAAAAATTCCGGCCTTTTGGGATATGAAAGTATATGGTATAAAGAACATCCTGTCCAAAAATGAGCTCATTCCGACTTAAAATGAGCAAGTTATGACCATTTAAATATTTAGGTTTTTTCGACGAAAAACGCTATAATCGGAGTTCTATATCTCCGATGACCATGAAATTTAAACTAGAAGCTCACGTTAACATGTGTAAGATTCTGCCAAGATTTGGGAATTTTTGGAGTTAAACTTGAGGTAGCTAATTTCTTAAGGAATTAATTAGAAATTGATTTTTGAAAAATAGTAAATAAATTTTAAAAATTCCAAGAAAAATATATGTTATTTATGGGACTATATTATGCTAAATCCCAGAAAAGATATATTTTTGGAACTGATTTGATATTTTTCATGAAAATGGTTTAGTTACGAACATATGAGTTAAATATGTTATGTGAAGTAACAAAATTGAAAAATAGGATTTTATGGCTTGGGAATCCTATATAGGGTATATGCAGATTTTTGATAAGGAATTTGATCATTGGTGATGAAATCTTATGAGTATGTTTTTTTTTGAAAGATTAAATGCATTAATTGATAAAGTGTAAATAATTAAAATAAATTGTTTATAAGTTGAAGAAGTGATTAAAATATTGTTATAATATTAACAATATTAGATTATGAGTTTATTAAGTAATTGATAATATTTTGATAAATTTAAAGTCTTTAATATTTATCCTTGTTTTAGTTTGATTAATGCTTATATCATTGTCATCATCCTCATGCTTATATGGTGATGAAAGTTATCTTTGGCTTACGTGCGAAGATGGACTGTTGTTTATTGAATTATATATCTTTGGCTTACGTGCAAAGATGAATTGTTGATTATTGGTTTTATTGTTGTATATCTTTGACTTACGTGCAGAGATGGACTTGGTATGATTATGACCAGGGATTATTCGGTATAATCATGATCATTGATGATTTAAAGAATATCCTTGGCCCGTAGTGCAGGGATGATTCGTTGATGTGGTTTATTTATAAAGCTGAGTCTCAGCGATAAAAATTGATGAAAACATTTTAAATCATAGAAGATAGTAGATTTTATTCTCTACTTGACTTTTCTAATGGATTGCTTATTCCGCTGCAGTTAAACTTGATGTATCAGTTTAACATTATTAAAGACTAATGATAATTTATTCTGCATTATCTTAGTCATAATATTTCTTACTGGGCTAGTTGAGCTCACCCTTTCCTTCACTGTTCTCTTCAGGAAATGAGAATATAGCTGGGACGAGTCGGGAAACGGAGTGATGGTCCAGAAGATAGCATTAGTAGTCCTCACTATTCTGTTAAATAGTGTGACAAGAAATGTAATGAGGACTCTATTGAGTGTGGATATTGTCTAGATGACAATATCCTTATTAAAACTCTTAGATTTGTTTTGTCGTATATTACACGACGGTTGTATAATTAAGTTTATATTTGTATTTTATACCCTGTATTTGGCGACTCAAGATGGGTGATGTATACCTGTTTTGGGGGCGTCACATGCACAACCCTGTCTTATGATAACACGAGGTTGTATGTCATTAGACATCTTGTATGATAGTGGCAAAACACCCTTCCAAAGTTGGGTTCGCCTCACCCTATTCGGTTCACCAAAATTAAATATCAAATAACGTATACAATACAACACACTTATCTAAAGTTCTCAATAAAATTATTTCCATACTATTTAGGGAGAACCTCAACATCTATAGACCACCGTTCTATTCCCTTGTTATCCCCGCTCGACCCGGCAACACTCTTATTACCTTAAAGGAATTGTGAAACAAAAGGGTGAGCACAAATAGCCCAGTAAAGAATATCATAACTAAAGATAATTAAATTATCAATACCCTTCATCAGTAATAAATCAGAGATTTAGAACATATGTTGGATGATAAAACTTTTCAACCATAGTTGCAGCGGAACGAGTAATCCATTAGAAGAGTCAAATAGACCATAAAGTCTATTATCTTCCCCATGTTAAAAGTCCACCAACAATATTTTAACCCTCAGAACATTAATCAATGATCCATGTAACATTCCGAATTTTTTATTGTTATATTAAATATTTATTGAAATATTTAAGTATTTAATGGATGTGTTTATTGTTAAATAAATAATTGTTCAAATTTGATTCAATTTGGTTAACTATTTGTTAAATAAATAATTAAGGAAATTAATTATTATATTCTAATTTAATTTAATTATTAAGTTAGAGAGTTTTGATTAATTGAATTATTATTCTTTTTATTTGAATTTGTAATTAAAAGGATGTGTTAGTTGATTAAATAAAGTTATAATTATATAGAAAATTATAATTTTGTGGTATTGATTTATGTGTTGTAATAATTTAATAAAAAGGTGGCAAATAACCTTTCTTTAAAGGATTTACTAAAATAAATTAAGGGAGTTTAATTCAGTTTTGCCAAACAAAGCCTAATATCTATTAAGTCCTTAAGCTAATTGTGTTTTACCAAACAGGGCATAAGGATTAATTGATTATTTTTGGGGTTATCCAAACAAGCCTTATGGCTTTTGATTTTCAAAACTTAGATAACTGATATCAGTTATATATTTTATTTATATTATATAATTAATATATATTATATCTATATACGTTATATCATAAGATGTAAGAATAGAGGAGAGAGGTAAGGGAGAAGAAAAGAAAAACTCAGAGGAAGAAGAAGAAGAAAAGAAGAAAAGAAGAAAGGAAGAAAGGCTAGAGATTGGAGAAGAAGAAGCTTGAGAATAGAAAGGGATAGCCATCATCATCTTCTTCATGGTATCATCCCACTCTTTTAGTTTTTAAAGGTTTAGTTTTTCTCTTCCCTAATTCTCTGTAGAATCCTTGTGTAAGGATAAATTATTTGTTCTGTATGTGATTTTATATGATAATCTAGTGTTATTAAACTATTTTCTTAAGCTATAGTTGAGAATAGTCCATGAATTTATATTGTGTATATGGTTGTGAAGAAAAACTATTTTCACAAAGAGTTTTTATGAATATATATATATATATTGTTTGGTTTAAAATAGAAATTATGGGTTGTTTAGTTGTTTTATTGATAAATTGGCTATTCAATTTGTTAGAGTATGTATATACTTTGATAAAATGCTTTAAATTAATTGTTTTGGTTGTAAAACAAAATCACAGTATTGATTTTCATCAAAATATCAAAAAGTAAATTTTTATCAAAAATAGTGAAATTGGATGTTTTAAATTAGTTGTTTATGTTGTTGTATGGGTAGAATCATGTTAGGAGTTCTTGAATTATGTTTAGATGAAGTCTTTGTATGAATTATATGTGAATTAGACTGTTAGATACGAGCTTGTAGGCCAAAATTGGCTTTTTCTTATCTTTATTCTTGAAGTTTAATTGAAGCTGCAATTTAGAAGCGCATGGCTGACCAATGATTCATTTTTCATATTTTGTGCAATACGCCCATATACTATACATGACCTTGTAGCTTTTTCTCGAGTCATGGTAATATCATCATCACGCCAGCATTGCCGTACCACAATTATAAAGCGTGGTACCAATGAACACGAAGTTAGCGTAATGGCTGAACGATGTTAATTTTGTACTCAAATGTTAAGAAATTGTTATGTGATGATAGTAGGATCAGAAAATGTTGATGTTAGTATTTCTATACTATGAATAATTATGTTATTAACAATTAACTTGTGTTATAACTTGATTATATGATTAAATAATCAAACCTATATGATGTATAGTTAGTTGAATTTGTAAAGTAGTAGTGACTAACTATGTCATGATGATGATGATATATATATATATATATATATATATATATATATGTACATATTGGGTATTGTGACCCGAATTGATTCGGTTTAGCCTACGAGCAAGGCAAGTTTTCTAATTCTTTATCTTGTTGAACTATTTATTGTTTCAATTCGATTACCTTATAACTGATGCAAGCTTTATAAACTTTGGTTTGATGTTGACAAGTTATTCTTGTATTTAACTTGTTGTTTAGCATGCACAACTATTTATACTAATGTCGAACAATTTCATCATTCAAACTACTATGCATGCTTAGTACTCAATTCTAATTAACCTTGACTTAATATTGTTCAAGCAAGGCATGTTATAGTTATTCAAAGTATATGCTATTAGATTATTCCTAAAGCATGATTTTGGTTTACCATGTTGATTCAATTACAATTATTCTATAATATGATGTTATTAGTATTAATTCAACTAGTCCTCCAGTTGATGATCGTTGAACTTCAAATTACCCTTGAAAGCTTATCCAAACCAAACTCTTTTTGGTGCGGACTTGTACTCTAAATACTGAGATGAACAACCCTATTATTAGGGGATAACTTACACGTAGCGTTAAATGTTTGTGCACAATACATGGTACGAAGGGCTGATCCTCCTAAGTACGAGGAGTCCTTATAGTCTTATGACTGTTAAGGTTGGAGTTGAAAGATTACCCGCAATTGTGGACATTGTTCATGGTCTTATGACCTTCAGTTATATTTATTCCACATTTTGGATTTCAGGTCCTGATTATCATTGTTAGAGTACCATTCAGTCTTGATGAGCCTATCATGGGCAGTTATTATTATTATACTCTTGTCGATTTCTTATTGTTTTAAGTGAGCATTGTTTGCTCACTCTTGCTTATATAACTCTTACAGTTAAAGACGAAAAGGCTGATTTACCTAGCACTAGTAAGGGAAAAGGAAAGATGAACAAGTTTTGAAGACTTGTAATTTGATATTTGATTTTCAGATTTTAATTGAATGGTTGTAATGAAGTTTATTTTAAATTCCGCATTTGAATGATTGTAATTAAAGGTTAGACAACCTGGGAGATTTTATTATGTAACCCTTTAATGGGAAAGATTTTATTTATCCAGTTTTATTGTGATTGGGTAGTTAGATATGAATGTTTGATTAAGTGAACATCAAATCCTGTGGGAATGAAGTATCTTGGGTTTGGGGGTGTCACATCTTTCTAATTTCCTCTTCTCATCCAAGATGAAGATAATTTTCATCACATGTCTTTACCTGAAACATCAAAGATCATGGTTATACCAAATCACAGTTCCTGCTCATAATCATACTAATAAGTTCATCTTTGCACTACGGGCCAAAGATATTCATCAACAGTTCATCATTGCACTACAGGCCAAAGATATTCAACAACAGGACATCTTTGCACTACGGGCCAAAGATATTCAACAATAGGTCATCTTTGCACTTATAGGCCAAAGATATTCAACAACAGGTCATCTTTGCACTACATGCCAAAAATATTCATATCACAAAGAAATACATAATCATTTCAGAATTTATATAAACAATAATTATAACCATGTTGATCAATTCACCTTTGCACTTAAGCTAAAGATATTCAATTATAAATTAAATGGTCATGATCATACCAGTCAACAATTCATCTTTGCACTACTGGACAAAGAGAACCCATAGTCACGATCATACCAATAATCTATCCATCTTTACACTCAAGTTAAAGAGAAATATCATTATTAGGGTTATAAAAATGTTATATATGATAATAAAAATAATATGATCAACAACTACATTTAATTTCAAGAGTAAGATTCATAAATCAACGATTTCATAACGCCTTAATCCAAATGTTATAAATCACTTAATAATCTCATAATCTAATATTATTAATATTACCACAATATTTTAATCATTTTGTAAACTTATAAACAATTTATTTTAATTGTTTACACTTTACTAATTAATGCATTTAATCATCCTAAAATGCCAAACTCATAAAATTTTATCACCAATAACCAAAACCCTCATCAAAAATCTGCATTTACCTTATATAGGATTCCCAAGCCATAAAATCCTATTTTCCAATTTTGTTACTTCACATAACATATTTAATTCATTTACTCATAACTGGTCCATTTTCATGAAAAATATCAAATCAAGACAAAAAAATTTCTTTACGGGATTTAGCGAATATAGTCCCATATTGAACATATATTTTTCTCGAATTTTTAAAATTCATTTACTATTTTCATATAAATTAAAACCGCTAGAATATTTAGATATTTATCATAAATTGTACTTTTATCCAAACATTCTGAAATTTACAGGGTATACTGATATTATATAGATGTACTCCCAATAAAAATTTCATCAATTTTGGAGTTAACCACAGGGAGTTATAAGGGTTTACTTTTAAAATAGTCTTTTCTCATAAAATCCATAACTCCTAATATATACAGCCAAAAATCACCATTTTCGGACACAATCAAGAAAACTCATTAAATTATCATTTCAAATTTTTCAGAATTTTTAAAGGTACGAAAAAAGTACAAAACTGAAAAACATAATAACCCTTAAAAATCCCTTACCTCAAAAGAGCAGTATTTTTGACTGGAATATCGGATGTAAAGGCGAAGGAACCTTGCACCGAATAACAACTCTAAAAGTATCTAAATACTCACAAAAATACGCTCGATAATATAGAGAGAGAAAACTTATTTTTCTGATGTGATTTTCAATTCTAACATAAGCACATATTTATAGGAAAATGCTAGAACGCCAAAAGAGACTAAAATAATAAAATATTATTATTTTATTTTTTTCTTCCACGTACCAACCATTTGAGTCAAGCCAGCCATCAAGCATGCCAACCTTGGAAAAATAATAGCAGCCCACATGTTTTAAACAACAAAAGTGGGTCCCACCCAATTTTAATAAAAAATATTTTATTTTCCGAAACTTTAGTAATTCATAAAAAATAGCCCGTTTATTAGAAAAATACGAATTTTATATTCATTCCATGCGAAATCGAATTCTCTACAACTTTGTAGCTTTAAGTTTTTCCAAATTTCAGACAACAAATATCTAAAATCCACAAACGGACGATTTTAAACACCTTTTAAAATTCATAACAAATCATACGTTAATTTTTAACGGTTCAAAATTTGTGGATATATACTCAACTTATATATGTATAACATATCCAAAAATCACCACGATCCAACGGTCGGATTAAAATTATAACTCACTTGATAGAGCTTTAAGAACAATCGATTTGATCTTTTAATACCTCCAATCCGGCAAAAATACCGATAAAACACCTCAACATTAATTCCTTCATTTATAACTACATAAATAAATCCATCATTTATATCCTCATCAAATAAATATTTCCTTATAATATAAATTAATAATTAATTATTCACAAATAATATTACAGAATCACAATAATGACAACCAGGTGATTTCTAGAAAAGATGGGACTTTTTGATAAGGATTTCTCCTTACTGGCGCGCAATTAAGTGACCAAACCTCTCCTTGACAGAACTTTCTAGACATTGCTAATAATGCTATCTAATAATATTATTCAAATAATATGAATTATTGATCTGATAATGAGAAATACGGTGCAATGATAATTATTGAAACAACAATAATATAAAATATTAACGCAGCAATTATTGAATAAATAAAATAAAATATTAAACAGTAACTATTGTAACAATTATTGAGTAGTGCTTTCATACGTAAGAATCAATAATTCCAAAAATATCGTCGCAATACCGTAAAAGCTTCTTGTAACCACACGACATTCGTATTTTAACCACCGAATATTCCAACATTATTAATTGAGAATAATTACGCCGTTATTTATAAAAAATCAAACTTATGCGCTTTCTTCATCCGAAGCTTATTACATTATGGGGCCCACAAATGGTTTCTATGTAGTAATACGAATATTCCCGAAAACAACAAGAATATTCCACGACCAAACGAATATTCCCCAATGAAATGAGTATTTTATAACCATCATGTATTTTGAAAATTTTATATATATCACCCTTAACTTTAACTTTTTATCAATTTAACCATTTACTAAATAAAAAAATTGAATACTTTTATTTCATAAAATTCGAGGTCTTACAATCTCCACTCCTTATGAAATTTCGTCCCCGAAATTTACGTACCTGGTATTTCAAAGAGTTGAGAATACCTTACTTTCATTTCAGATTCCATCTTCCCTATCATCATGATTTCTCCATTGCTCATCTCCTGTATTTCAGATATCATTCTAGAATACAGCTTCAAAACAAAGGTTAATTGACATATCACAATTTGTCAACTTAAGTAAGAAAATTTAGCTTAGGTAGGACACACACTAGCGAACTAGTTCTAATCCCGGATCTCCACCAGAGATCATATCCCTAAGCTCTGATACCAAATGTGACGCCCCCAAAATAGGTCCAATCCATCCAACCTATTCTGAGTCGCTAAATACATGGTACAGAAAACAACTACAACTTTATTACTACAATTGTCGTGCAAAATACAACAACATATATGTTGTGAGTTTTGATACAAATATATACCAACTGTGTGACGCCCCCAAAATAGGTATACATCACCTATTCTGAGTTGTCAATACATGGTACAGAAACAACTACAACTTTATTATTACAACCAGAAAAAAGCGTGAGTTTGAATACAAATATTATCTTCTGACAATATCTATACTCAAATAAATACTCATCACATTTATTGATACATTATTTTACAAAAATGGTGAGGACTACTAAACAATTCTTTCTAAAACCTTCATTCCATACCCCCGACTGTACTCTCGCTATATTCTCGCCTCCCGAGAAGAAAAATGGAACAAAAGGAAAAGGGTGAGCTCAACTAGCCCAATAAAAGAATATTATGACTAAGATAATATACAACAAATTACCGTTAGTCTTCAACAGGAAAAATCTAATAGAATACAATAGACAACAAATTTTAAATCAATATTCGCAATGAAATAATAATTCATTAGAAGAGTTAAGTAGAGAATGCAAACTAATATCTTCTATGTATGAATTTAAAAGTTCATCGCTCATCTTTTATCCTTGTAACATCAATCAATATACATCTCGAATCAAATATTCATCTTTGCACTACTGTGCCGAAAGATATTCATCGATTAATCATGTTCATCTAAACACTGCTCATCTTCATCTTTACTACTGACCAAAGATATTCTTCAAATCATTCATCTTTGCACTACTGCCAAAAGATATTCAATAATATCATCATTTAAGACCGAGGATGATGAAAATATTTTTAAAAAACGAATCCAAAGGAAACAAAATGACAAGGATTAAGGATTAAGGATTCGTACTTTGTTTTATCCATGTTCAAAAATACCTCAAAAATAATCATAGTGGTGTAAAATTCAAGAATGATCAAAACATGGATACAATCAAAGCTAGTATCCGAATAGATATTTTGGACAAAAAGAAGAAATTTTATTTTTCTATGAATAGTGCAGATATGTGAATAGTCAGATATACGTGAATAGTAACTCTACACACCAAAAGATAGAAATTTCCCAAAAAACATCTTCACGCTTACATGAATAGTACTCGTGAATAGTAACTCGTGAATAAGAACTCGTGAATAAGAACTCGTGAATAGTAACTCATGAATAATAACTCATGAATAAGTAACCCCGACATGGAAAAGTTCCAAATTTGATAAAAAGTTTCAACCAATATTTCAAAGATAATGATATTGAAGAAATAATATCATTTGAGAAGAAAATAACATCCCTTACCTCGAAAGATTAGTACTTCTAAATTTGAAATACTTTGGATATAGTCTTTGAAGGAACTTGCACCGCCTCTAACAATACTCAAAGTATACTCAAAATACTCACAAGAATACGCCTCGATAGTATAGAGAGAAAACTTCAGCTTACGGTGTGATTTTCAATTCTAACATAAAGCACCCTATTTATAGAAATTCTTAGAACACCAAAAAAGAAAATTTAATAAATTAATAATATAATTATATAAATTTTCTACGCATGCCTAGAATCTGATTTCAGCCATCAAACACATGCCACATTCTAGAAAAAAGTAAGAAAAACGTTTTTCTAATTTTAAAT
Organism: Panax quinquefolius; assembly: GCA_020205615.1. NCBI lineage: Eukaryota > Viridiplantae > Streptophyta > Magnoliopsida > Apiales > Araliaceae > Panax > Panax quinquefolius. Next base: position 73,482,541 of record CM035159.1, on the reverse strand, counting down.
ATTTTAAACTTCCAAAATCAATTATTTGAGCTTGAACTTCAATAATTCATAATAAATAGCCCTTTCATCAGATAATTTGAATCTCATGAGTTTTTATAGGAAATTCAATTCTCTACAACTTTGCAGAAGAAAGTTTTTCCAAATTCCAAATAAAATTGACCGAAATCCACAAACCAGGCGATTTTACAGCTATAATCAAATTTCAATTAATAAATGGGGTCCATCGACATGTTTAACATGTTTTAAACATTTATTGCAACAAAAAATACTCTTCCTCCTCGTATACTCATATATCCCACATTCGTTGTAAAATATCACCATTATTATATTATTACAATATAATAATATATTTAAATGAATTATTTTATCGTAAAAAAGATAAAATTTCAATTTTCAACAATTGTCACATTAAAAATTTTCTCCATCTATATCCACATAAAATCAATATTTTCCTCAATAATTAATTATTCACAAATAATATTACGTAATCACAATATTGACAACCGTGTAGTTCCCAAGAAAGAGGGGCTTTCCAATAAGAATTTCTCCTTATTGGCGGCAATTAGGTGACCAAACCTCTCCTGAGATGAACTTTCTAGACATTGCCAATAATGTTATCTAATTATATTATTCGGATAATATGAATTATTGCTTCGATAATGAAAAATAATCTTGTGTAATGACAATTATTGAAACAACAAAGAATATAAAATATCAACGCAAAGAATTATTAAATCAATAAATACCGAATAAGAATTATCGTAACCATTATTGAGTAGTGCCTTCTTACGTAAGAATCAATAATTGGTGCAATACTGGTGCCATCTTGTGTTTTACCACCGAGTATTTTAACAAGATTAATCAGAATAACTACTACCTGTTATTTTTTTAAACAACTTATATTTGTCGTTTTCTTCATCCAATCGCTTTTCGTTATGGGCCCACACATGGGCTCATACCATGCCATTTAATATTCCCATATTCCGAGACAAATATTCCACGACCAAACGAATATTCCCCATAACAATGAATATTTTATAACCACTTGCTTATTTTGAAGTATTTGCGTATTTTACCCTTAACTATCCACATTAATCAAATCAACCCTTACTATTTCAAAATAATAAATAGAGAAAATTAAATTTCATTAATAATAAGTTGGGGTCTTACAAACTGTGACTCTGGACACTAACTTGGATAGCACGTCACAATGGCACCTTACATAAAGATACAATCAATAAATATTTTAGAAATTAAAATCTTTGGGAAGTGCTTAAGGAAACCTTCGTACATGGGAGGCCATACGTCTAGGTTATAATAGATATTATATGCCCACTGGTTGACCCAATAGACCCTAAAGAAAAATGAGAAAATTACTATCATGTTCTTTCCAATGGTGAGTCTTCTCTTGACATATCACTATCTCCACTGTCTGCAATTGAAAATTATATTTCAACCAAACTCCAAGATCATATAGGTAGTTCTCGTAGATATACTCAGTAAGTGGATGTGCACAACCCTGTCTTATGATAACACGAGGTTGTATGTCATTAGACATCTTGTATGATAGTGGAAAAACACCCTTCCAAAGTTGGGTTCTCCTCACCCTATTCGGTTCACCAAAATTAAATATCAAATGACGTATACAATACGACACACTTATCTAAAGTTCTCAATAAAATTATTTCCATACTATTTAGAGAGAACCTCAACATCTATAGACCACCGCTTCAATTCCCCAAGTATTATCCCCGCCGACACGCGACAACACTCTTATTACACCGAAGGAATTGTGAAGCAAAAGGGTGAGCACAAATAGCCCAATAAAGAATATCATAACTAAAGATAATTAAATTATCAATAGCTTTCATCAATAATAAATCGTAGATTTAGAACATATGGTAGATGATAAAACTTTTCAACCATAGTCACGGTGAACGAAGCAATCCATTAGAAGAGTCAAATAGACCATAAAGTCTATTATCTTCCCCATGTTAAAAGTCCACCAACAATGTTTTAACCCTGTAACATTAATCAACAGATCCTGTTCACAGTCATGTGAATAACTCATAATCATAATTGTAGTTCTAATTTCCTCTTCTCATCCAAGACGAAGATAATTTTCATCACATGTCTTTACTTGAGACATCAAAGATCATGGTTATACCAAATCACAGTTCTTGTTCATAATCATACTAATAAGTTCATCTTTGCACTACGGGCCAAAGATATTCATCAACAGCTCATCTTTGCTACCAAAGCCAAAGATATTCAATAATGTGACATCTTTTGCACTACGGGCCAAAGATATTCAACAACAGGTCATCTTTGCACTTACAGGCCAAAGATATTACACAACAGGTCATTTTTGCACTACAGGCCAAAAATATTCATATCACAAAGAAATACATGATCATTTCAGAATTTATATAAACAATAATTATAACCATGTTGATCAATTCACTTTTGCACTTAAGCTAAAGATATTCAATTATAAATTCAATGGTAATGATCATACCAGTCAACAATTCATCTTTGCACTACTGGCCAAAGAGAACTCATAGTCACGATCATACCAATAATCTACCAATCTTTACACTCAAGTCAAAGAGAAATATCATTATTAGGGTTATAAAAATGTTATATATGATAATAAAAATAATATGATCAACAACTACATTTAATTTCAAGAGTAAGATTCATAAATCAACGATTTCATAACACCTTAATCCAAATGTTATAAATCACTTAATAATCTCATAATCTAATATTATTAATATTACCACAATATTTTAATCATTTTGTAAACTTATAAATAATTTATTTTAATTGTTTACACTTTGCTAATAAATGCATTTAATCATCCTAAAATGCCAAACTCATAAAATTTCATCACCAATAACCAAAACCCTCATCAAAAATCTGTATATACCTTATATGATTCCCAAGTCATAAAATCCTATTTTCCAATTTTGTTACTTCACATAACATATTTAATTCATTTACTAATAACTAGTCCATTTTCATGAAAAATACCAAATCAGTACAAAAAAAAATTTCTTTTCTAAGATTTAGCAGAATATAGTCCCATATTGAACATATATTTTTCTCAGAATTTTTAAAATTCATTTACTATTTTTCATATGGCCAAAACTGCCGAATATTTAGATATTTATCATAAATTGTACTTTTATCCAAAAATTCTAAAATTTACAGGGTATACTGATATTATATATATGTACTCCCAATAAATAATTCATCACTTTTGGAGTTAACCACAGGGAGTTATAAGGGTTTACTTTTAAAATAGTCTTTTCTCATAAAATCCATAACTCCTAATCTATACATCCAAAAATCACCATTTTCGGACACAATCAAGAAAACTCATAATATTATCATTTCAAATTTTTCCAGAATTTTTAAAGGTCCGAAAAAAGTACGAAACTGAAAAACATAATAACCCTTAAAAATCCCTTACCTCAAAAGAGCAGTATTTTTGACTGGAATATCGGATGTAAAGGCGAAGAAACCTTGCACCGAATAACAACTCTAAAAGTATCTAAATACTCACAAAAATACGCTCGATAATATAGAGAGAGAAAACTTAGTTTTCTGGTGTGATTTTCAATTCTAACATAAGCACCTATTTATAGAAAAATACTAGAACGCCAAAGGAGACTAAAATAATAAAATATTATTATTTTATTTTTTTCTTCCACGTACCAACCATTTGAGTCAAGCCAGCCATCAAGCATGCCAACCTTGGAAAAATAATAGCAAAATTTCACATGTTTTAAACAACAAAAGTGGGCCCCACCCAATTTTAATAAAAAATTATTTTATTTTTCAAACTTCAAAGAATTCATAAAAAATAGCCCGCTTATCCTAAAAATACAAATTTTATGTCCATTCCACACTTAAATCAATTCTCTACAACTTTGTAGCTTTAAGTTTTTCCAAATTTCGATAAAAAATATCCGAAATCCACAGATTTTACGATTTTCAACACCTTTTAAAATTCATAACAAATCATACGTTAATTTTAACGGTTCAAAATTTGTGGATATATACTCAACTTATATATGTATAACATATCCAAAAATCACCACGATCCAACTGGCGATTAAAATTATAACTCACACAATAGAGCTTTAAGAACAATCGATTTGATCTTTTAATACCTCCAATCCGACAAAATAATCGATAAAACACCTCAACATTAATTCCTTCATTTATAACCACATAAATAAATCCATCATTTATATCCTCATCAAAAAAATATTTCCTTATAATATAAATTAATAATTAATTATTCACAAATAATATTACAGAATCACAATAATGACAACCAGGTGATTCCCAAAAAAGAGGGACTTTTTGATAAGGATTTCTCCTTCTTGGCGCCATGAATTAGGTGACCAAACCTCTCCTTGATGTAACTTTCTAGACATTGCCAATAATGCTATCTAATAATATTATTCAAATAATATGAATTATTGATTTGATAATGAGAAATCATCTGATGATAATTATTGAAACAACAATAATATAAAATATTAACGCAAAGAATTATTGAATAAATAAAATAAAATATTAAACAAAGAACTATTGTAACAATTATTGAGTAGTGCTTTCATATACGTAAGAATCAATAATTCCAAAATACTCGGTGCAATACCGGTAGCATCTTTATGCAACCCACGCAGTATTATCGTATTTTAACCACCGTGTATTCCAACAATGGTTAATAGCAGTAATAATTACAATCAATTATTTATAAAAAATCAAACTTGTCGTTTTCTTCATCCGACAGTTATTCTGTTATAGGGCCCACAAATGGCTGCGCCGTTATACGAATATTCCCCGACAACAAGAATATTCCACGACCAAACGAATATTCCCCCAACAGAAATGAGTATTTTATAACCACTTGCGTATTTTGAAAATTTTATATATATCACCCTTAACTTTAACCATTTAAGCATTTATTAAATAAAAAAATTGAATACTTTTATTTCATAAAATTCGGGGTCTTACAATGTTGTTATGTCTGTAGCTTAGTTTGATACTTTATTATTGAATCTGGACAATTCTTTGAGGCATACTTGATTGGAATTCTATTATGGTTGGAAATCTTGGGACTCACTTGCATTATAGTGTAGTTTGCATAGCATGCAGTTGCATTGTTTATTTTATTTTTGGGTATATTGCTTGAGGGCAAACAATAGTTCAAGTTTGGGGGTATTTGATAAATAGGTTTTATACCTACTTATTGGTTACCAACTCACTGGAATTCTGCTTAACTCAAGTACTTTTGGTATGTTTTATTTTCTTTTTGTGTTTATTTTGTAGTTTACATAGCTAGAACTCCTAAGGCATGGAATGGCATGGAAATGGAAAAGGCATGGAGACTTGTGCTAAAAGTGAAGATAACAGCTGGACTTAAGCAGGTGAGGAGGGCACTTAAAGGATCAACGAAGTGGTCAAGTGAAGAAGAAAAGAAATGAAGAAGAAGAATGTAGTAGACAGCAGCAATAACAAGCAAATACCAAAATTTAGCATACAGAAGAAGTATGGCAAGACCGCCATCTGACCCTAGTAACATAAGACGCCTGCGCGCCAGAGGAAATACAGAGGTAGAAATACTTACTGCACAACCGCCTCCCCATTATCAAAAGGCATGACGCTTCACACCAAGCACACATGTTGTAACATCGCTACGCACTTTCGATCCACAAAGTAACATCGCGCTATCTGTACGAATAATGCTTATTTTAAAATGCTGACTTTTGTAATTTGAAATGTTGGAGCGTGTTTGCCGTTTTGAGACAATATGGTTGGTTACTAGAGACGTATTATTCAGTTTTCATTACTATTATTAGGGTTGGCTTTTCCTAGAGAGAGTTTTAGCAATTTCCTTATTATTTTTTAACTTCTCTCTTTAGATAAACACTGAATAATTTTAGTTTTCATTCTGGAGACATTTGTGGATTTGAACAAGCTTTGAACCAGACTTGCAACAAGGATTTTCAGATTTGATTCCTCATTTCTTTTATATCTCTTGTTTGTATATCTTATTCCAATGTTTTGCTTCAATCCCATAATGGTTGTTGATTCAGAAATGAACTAACTTCCATTATGGGATTCTAATGGATTTTAATGTGTAGTCTATACACGTATGCCTTATTGTGATGTTGCATGTTTAACATTGGATTGCCCATCATGGTTGTGCTAAATTATTGAATGCTTGATCACCATTCACACTAATTACTTGTATGGAATTGGAAAATGAAATATAAGTATAGATTAATCTATGTTGGCATATGTTCATGAAACTTATTTGTATTAGGTTTTGTGATTCGTGACCCGGATAGGCATATACCAGTTCACCATGTGTAGTCATTAAGAGAGCTTATGCTTAAAATCATTATTGCTGTAAATTCAAATAGACATATAGTGAGTTTGGTAATTGTGATGCTTACATGATTTCTATCAATTGTGGATTTTGTGTAAATTGGACATAGTTCATTGAAAGATGGTTATGTTCCACTTTTGTGCTCTTGACTAGCTTTCCATGTTAAACAATTAGGCAAAACAGAAGGTTTGCATTATAGATAAAGCGTTAAGTGATATTAGAATCCCATATCTCTCCAATTTGATTACCTTACTTTTAGTAATTATTATTTTTGTGTTGATAATTAATTTAGATATCAATTTATTTATTGATTGATCGTTTGAGCATACAGAAATAGTGATTAGGTTGTTGCATGATAGATTAGATTTATTCACTTTTCTCCGTGGGATCAATACTTTCTTACTTTGTACTACTTGTTGACCCGTGATTACTTGTATGAGTTAGAGTCCATTTTGTTAAACCAAAAAGGAGGCAACATCCCATGAAGCATACTTGAGCTAGTTCATCGTTTTCATCAATCTCCACTTTGGATTCTTCATCATCACTTCAAGTTAAGAAAGCCGTGTTCTTTTAGACTTCTTTAGTGTCTAGCTTTCCTTTGTTTTTAAGCTGGAAATAATCCTTCTTGAAGTGACCTGGTTGTCTACATTCAAAACATGTTTCTTCGGTTTGCTTATTTTTGAGTTTGTTAGGATTGAATGCATTCTTCCTTTTGTTCTTTCTCTGAAGTAATCCTTTGAGTCTTCTGGAGATCATGGCTATTTCATCATCTGAGTTATTTTCAAGTTCCTCTTCAATTCCTGCATTAAGAGCTAACACTTTCTTTCGAGGAACGTCTTCCTCGTCATATCTTTTTAATTGATGTTCATATTCTTCCAGTTCACCAAAGAGAGTTAAAGTATCCATGGATGAAATATTGACAGAATCTTAAAGAGTAGTAATTTTGGAGCAAACCTTTTGGACATAGCCCGAAGTAGCTTACGATTGATTTCACTTTGTGGAATTGACTTGTCTAGCAACTTCAAGGAATTTATGAGTACTAGAAATCGTGATTGAGCCATTTTGTTTGTTTCGTCTTTTTCTAGCTTAAACATTTCATAATCATTTATGAGCATGCTTAACTTAACTTCTCGTACTTTGGATGTACCCTCGTGACTCACCACTAGAGTATCCTATATCTCATTTGCTGTGTTGCATGATGAGACTTTATCTATTTCGGATTGTACCATGTCGCTGAGAAGTGTGTTCATTGCCTTTGAATCATATGAAACCATATAGGTTTCGGTTGAATCCATCTCGAGTAGAGTTTTTGGAGTGCCGTCTTTTTTCCTTGGAATAACCGGTCCATTCTCTACCACCCACCATTCCCATGGGTCTCGCTTAAGATAGATCGTCATTCGGAATTTCTAGAAATTGTAGTTCTCTGTTCTATAGAGTAATGGAGGTCGGTTTGTTGATTGTCCTTCTTGATGAGTGTTTCCAAATTGTGCCAGGTCAGAATTTTTCCCTACAAGTCACCTTTAAGACCAAGATAAGTAGAGCTAAGCTCTGATACCAAATGAAATTTAAGTAAGCACACTTAGAAGGGGGGTTGAATAAGTGTAGGAACAAACAATGTCAAACTTTTTACTAACAAAAATTTCTTTGGATATTCAATGCAAGAGGCTGGATTCCAAATCCTTATAAATCAAAGTGTTAAGACAAGATGTTAACTTGATTTAAAACTTTGCAAAATGCTTAATTTAGAAACTTAACCTTTTTTAGAATATGATTATGCGAATATAGTTTGCTTAATCAATTTTGTAACTTTATAGATATTGTATGCAGGCTGATAGATTAATGGTTAGCTGGATGATGAGAAAATTTAGCACAATAGGCAATCACACAAACACAAGAATTTTTACGTGGTTCAACTACTACCCTCTATAATAGTAGCCTAATCCACGTCCAATACCAACTAATATTGGAGACTCACTTTTATTAATCAACTTTGATTACAATACAAGTTTTAACCACTTGAGCACCTTTGTTCCTTGTGCACCTATGCACTCTCAAGCACCTATGCTTTCTTCGAACTTGATTGTAAAAATACAGTAATCTAAACTAGATTATAACTCAGATTTAGATAATATCAATTTGTATGAAAAATTAAAATACAAATAGAGGTCTATTGATCAAAGCAATTAATCACTTAACAATGCAAGGCTATAGTATACAATGATGAGCAAGAAAGATATTACCAAATTATATGCTATAAGATCACCTCGAAAATCAACCACAGAAACTTCTTCAATAAAATTGCAATTACCAGTAGGAAGAAGATTAAAAAGAAACACACGTTACTGTTATCTATATATATCAAAGGCAGTGTGTATTTCTTGTTTTTCTTATCAATAGACCTTGTTCTTTTATAGGCTAACTTAGTAAGTTACCGTTGCAAGGCTGCCAATTCTGTATATGAACCGTTGAGACTGATTGCACAAATGACTGGAAATCATAAATATTACGTGATCACCTCCTTATATATCTTCTATATATATATATATATATATATATATATATATATATATATAAGGTATGTTGTGAGAGAAGAAAGGAATTTTCTAAAATCATGAGTCTGTAGCCTAAATCATGGGATCTTACATGATTAGATAAAGCAATCTGATCAATTTACCGTGCAATCTTGTAGTCACTAATATCTCAATCCCTTATAATTCCCTTTTTATTTAAAGCAACGTTAAGAGACAGGAAAACATGGATATGTATTAGTAACATAATTTCTGGAAGCCTAATAATGATTTGATTACCTTTCTATATCATGCAATATTAACACGTCCACTAACTTATTACCACATATGATTTACCAGAAAGTGGGTCGGTGGGAATAACTAATAGTTTCCCTTAGATTATGAAACATGATTTAAGACAATTACTTTTAAGCATTTACTTCATGATCTGATTGGATCTGTCTCACGAATTATGGTACCACTACTTAGCTTAATTTGTTAAACACATTTTACTTCGGACTAATTGATTTTTTAGAAGAATATGATCAAAATAATTATATGTATATATGTAATGCATATGCCCTAAAGCCTTGTATTGACAAGTAATTAATGCTAAGATCTTATATATATTTCCTAGGACTCAAAGTTCCTTTCATCCTTCAAAGACTTCAAGTCTTTATATTTTCCTCCTCGATGTTCCTGTAATGCCATTTCTTTTTCTAAAATTTCATAGAGCATGGTTAGAAGAATAATATGGTCATCATCAAAACATTTGGGATGGAGTATGATGTCATAAGTCAACATATTTAATTATATATGTTACTTAATTTTCTAATACTAAAATAAACTAATTAAGTGACATTTACTTAATTAGTTTTTGACTAATAAAATAAAAAAAAATATGAAATTAAGTAACTAAAATAAATAAAACAAATAATACAAAAGAAATTAAATATAATATAATTAAATAAATAGATTAAATTAAATTTACAAAAATAAAATATAATACAAAAGAAATAAAATAAAATAAACTTAATAAAATAAAATAAAATAAATTTAATAACTTAAATTAAATTAAATAAAAAAGATATAATATAATATAAACTAAATTAAATAGAAAATAACACATAAAAATAAAATAAATTTAATTTATTTAATTAAATTTAATAAAAAAAATTTAATTGTATATATATTATAATATAATACAAAATAAAAATAAAATACAATAAAACATAATAATAAATTTTCTATAATATAATATAATACAATAAAATAGAACAAAATAAAATAAAATAAAATAAAATAATATAATATAATATAATATAATATAAATAATGTGACACTCCCAAATCTAGGTACTTCATTCCCACAAGATTTGTGACACCCCCAAATCTGGGTACTTCTTTTCCACAAGATTTGGTATTCACTTTTCCTTCATTCATTTCTAACTACCGAACTATAATAAAATTTAAGAAGTAAATCATCCCATTAAAGGGTTACATAACTTAAGCAATAAATCTCCCAGGTTATCTAACCTTTAAAGCATACATCAAGTGCAAAAAATTAAATAATTACATCCAAATAAGTAAAACAAAGTCTGACAATATAAACGCCAATAAATTTTGTTTCAACACTTGTTCAATTTTCCTTTCCCTTTGCTAGTGGTTGGTTCATCAACCCTCTCAACTTTAGCTGCAATGATTATATATGAAAGAGTGAGCAAAATAAATGCTCACTTGAAACGACAATGAATAATATCAACATAATAATTGCCAATGAATAGGCTTAACAGAACTGCATAATATTCTCTATCAATAATAATCAAGAACTGAAATCAAATGTGAAACTTATCTGAGAGTTACACGACCATGAACTATGTCCAAGGTTATAAGTATTCTTTCAACTTAAACCTAAACAATCATAAGACTGTAGGGACTCCCCATACTTAGGGTGATCAGCCCTTTGTACCATGTATTGTGTACAAACATCTAAATGCTTCGCGTAATAATCCCCCATAATAGGGTTGTTCTTCTCAGTTTTAGAATACAAGTACGTACCAAAGTAAGTTTGGTTTAGATAAGCTTTAAGGGTAATTTAGAGTTCAACGAACATCAACTAAGGATTAGTTGAATCACAAGTGTAATAACACTATGCTATGAAATAATCGTGAGTCATAAGCGAAATCAACATTATACATCGAAATCATGCTTTAGAACTGAACTAGGAAGCATATGCATGGAATATTATAACAAACCTTGCTGGAATAACAATAAGCTAAGGCTATAATCTTACTCAATAAAAGAAGTGAGTTAATGAACGTGCATGATTAATAATAAGTTAAGGAATAAAACTTGCTCAACATAAGAATAACAGAATTTGAGAATAACAGAATTCTCAAATTAAGAGTTTGGTTGAAGATTTTGCATGAACATAATCAAGTTAGAACAGATATATAAGAAAGGTTAAGAACTTGCTCAAATTTAAACAAGATAGGGTAAACTCAAATAGAGATTAGAGTTTGGAAACTTGCCTTGCGTGTAAGCTAAACCGTATAACTTGATTTTCAATATCCTATACACGTGTCATCATGACATAATTAGTCACTACATGTTCTCAATACATCATTAAGTATCTATTTTATGTACGACTTGTAGTCTTAGGTTCAACTACTTGGTTAAACCATAACTCTTCAATTTATCACATAATTCATTAATTGCTAATAATATTTTTCACACTTGGTACTATAACACGAAAATATGACAAAGATCACATTTTTATGATCATAACATCATACTATATTAACGATTACACAATTATATAATAAAAAATCGATTTTCCGCCAAATCGCTAAATGGCACCGCAAAGACTCCCGGGCTTTGTATCGAGAAAACAGATCAAGGTACCGACTTGGCACCGCCAAGACGAGATAAAAGCCTCATGTTGCGTTGTAGCGGTCTCGACATTGTAACACTCCTATTTTTTCACATAACCTTTATCAGAAGCTGGTACAAGTCAACAGTATTGAGTGTGGCCTTTGCAGTAATTGTAATTGACTATGGGACGGCGCTTCTGCAACGCCAAGTATGATTCCAGCAGATAGTGTTCACAAATAACATAAAACAAAGCTAAATTGGCCTACAAGCTACTTTCTAACAACAAATTTAGCATACATAAAACACATAAACTTTACAGAAACATATATTAATGTTTCTAACATGTTTCTAACCATAAAAACAGTATAAACAACAAATTTAAAACCTCTAATTTCACTGTTCTTGCTAATACTTCACTTTAAGACATTCTTAGCGAAACAAATCACTGTAAATTCATGTTTAACTAAAACTGTTAGTTTAAATTACTTTATTTTTGGTTCTTCATGTATTTTCACAAATAATAGTCAATTTATACTTTATACTATGAATTGTATATCAATTTTGACTCTAAAATAAGCCATATTCATATATATTTCACTGCAATATAATTTTCTCCATATATATCATATTTACATGGATTAAATTACTTTAAATCATACACTAAATGTCGACGTCAGGATTTTTAGTTGTCCCTTTTTGTTACTTGTTCTTTGGTGTTCTCATGTTAATGTGAGTTTTGTTTGAAAAAATAAGTGAAAAAGGTCCGACATGTGTAATGTCGACGATTTGACTTTAAGATTCGCCAGTTGATGTTTTTAACTGGTTACACCAACGCAACCAAAAAGGTTTGCACATTGACCCAATGATGTGACACTGCTAGACGGGTCTGTGAAACCGAGATTCATTTGGGTTCGGGGGCTTGATTATGCGGAGGGAAGGTGTTAGGCACCCCCCGACATCCGTGTTGCCACGGTGACCGCCACTTTTCAAAGAAACAAGTATATGAATGTGTGTGTGTGTGTGTGGATCAATGTGCAATTATTTGAAAGTAGTATGAGGCCTCGTTCGCACCTATATACAGAGGGTTTGAATTTATAGAAAAATTCAGTTTTAAGCAAGATATAACAATGAAGTTTTATAAAAAGAGGTTTTTCAAACCCCGTGCTCAATAGGAATTGAGACCTTTTCATACTTCCATTTTATTATTAAAATGTTCAGCTTGTTTGCTTTTATTTTCGAGATGCGAGGCATCTTCGAGAAAATAATATACAGTAGTGCCGAACTCCTCATGGGCATGACATCCATCCAAGGAAATTTGTACACTGTAAATAATGTACAAGTTGTTTACAGCTAAAAATTTTGTCCATCATGGGAACCGAATCTAGATTCAAGAGATCAATCATGATCACATGATTCCTAGGCTCATATGATAATCTGCAATTTGTATGGAAAAGCGATAGCGCTATATATATATATAAGTTGTAAATATATATATACAAACATGATCAACCACCACGAAAACAACTCCATGGGGATCGAAATATAAATATATAAAAGTGGTAAATATATATATATATATATATATATATATATATATATATATATATATATATATATATATATATATATATATATATATGGACATGATCAACCACCACGAAGTAAACTCCGTGTGGGACGAAATGTAAATAAAGTCATAAAAGTGATCAACGCCACATGAAGTAAACTCAGGCAGACTGAAATATAAATAAAGTCAGTAAATTTCCAATGTAAGTAAACTCTAGGCTGACAGAAATGTAAATATATATATATATATATATAATATATATATATATATAAAAGCGATAAACGCATAGGATGTGAATCCAGCTCATCGAATATGTCCCACAACAATTATATATATATATATATATATATATATATATATATATATATATATATATATATATAGTAAGCAATTAAACGCTACTGGGCAAAATTCAGGCTCAATCGAGGCATAACTCGATAATGTTAGTCCATATATAAAATATATACATATATATATATATATATATATATATATATACAAACATAAATGAAAACCATGGACCGAAGTCCGGGCAAACACACTCACACGACTCTCAACGTATACAACAGTGTGTGATAATATGAGAAAAGGACTTTATATAATGTGAGAAGGCTTACAGTGGGCTGCCAAAGTAGACTTCTATGACTTTAAATGGATAAACACTCAGCTCCCGCCGGATAAAAGATAGTTATATGTGAGCTAACAAGTGTTTAAAAGTAAGAAAACACTCAAAAGATGTGTATGCAGAGTAAAATAGACAGGGCTTCCTCGCCTTTTTTCTCTCTTCTCTCTCTTCAAATGGCTGACCCCAAGGCTTGTATATATAGACGGATGGTCGCAGGTACACCTGTGGTAGCCGCGGTTGTACCTGCGGCTGGTCGTGGTGCATCCGAGCCTCGCGGGTCCAGTCGTCTCGTAGTACGTGCACTCATGCATTGTAATGTCTACTCGAACTTGTAGAACTTCAATCTGAGCATCCGAACAAGGTATATCTGACCTTCTTTGGACCGCTTGTGTCGAGAGTTATGCAATGACATGGATTAGAGGTTGTACGAAGTAGGAAGAAGGGTCTATGCCCATGGTCTTCAAGCTTCAAATTCTATCCAAAGTACTGCCACGCGTAATAGTCACTCGGGATTGTTACTCCTTGGTTCTTGTGGGACATTGTTGGATGTATGTATGTATGAAGTGTCGAGATGACGCGTAGGTGTTGAAGAGACAAGATGATGTTTGACTACTCACCGGGGTTATCGTCGGTTCTAGTTGAAAGTAGACGTTACTCAGGGTTACATCTGAGATTGGACTACTTGTTAGTATACTGTGATATCATCTTGTTAAGGCGGTAAGATGACGCTTTTGACTCCTCATTGGGGTTATCGCCGGTTTGAGCGGAAAGCAGATGTTGCTCAGGGTTACATTTGAGATTGGACTGCTGCAAGTGTTTGAATACCGCAAGGTCATCTGTGAAAGAACTTATCTGCCCGTTGTTAGCTCCGGGTCTGAGGTATGATTGCCTCACTAGGAGGTTTGAGCTTGAAGCTGATCGCATATGTTTGAAACAAACAATTCCGGAGTTATCGCCGAAATTGCAAAAGCATCCTTTGGGGCTATCACCAAGGATGGAGTTGCTACTCCCAGTGTTGTTTCTGGGACTGGAACTGAACGTCGCGGTGTTATCGCCGAGATAGAACTGTCCTCTCTGGTGTTTTTTCCGGTCTTTTGATCTTACAAACCTCGGGGTTATCTCCGAGATTGGAAATGATATTCCCGGTGTGTGTTTCGGGTTTGAGATGAAGTTCCCAGTTTGTGTTCCGGGTTGGAACTGATGTTCCCGGTTTGTGTTCTGGGTTGGAACTACACTTTCGGTAGTATCTAGAATGGATGTCAGCTGTCTTCCAGGGTTATCTCTGAAAGACGAATATGCCCTCCTGTAATGTTAGTAACATGCATGTAGAAAATTTTGAGTGTCTACAGATGCCCCTCTTTATCATATTCATACAATGCAAGGCATGGATAGGATAAAGAATCCTAGACACTTGAAATGCAAGCAAGATAAACATGATGCTATATGCAAACAATATGATGCAAATGTATGATGCATGATCACATGTAATCCCGCTGGGATGACAATCAGTGATGGCTTGCACATGCGATCCAAGTCTCCAAGGATGTTGACGTTGGGGCTATCACCAAAGTCTTGAATCCTAGACATTGGCCTATATTCCATAGAGGTACCTCTTGTGTGTACGAGATCTGTGGGGATAAAGCCTTGTATGTTTGAGGATGTGTATAACATATTCCCTCATTTTGTCGGAGTTACTGCTAACAGTTTGTCATCGTCAGGGTTGCCTGACCTTCGTTGATGTGTGTATCACTGGATAAATCCCTGCTGGGTGTATTGTCCAGGTTGCTTGACCTTCATTGATGTATGTGTCAATGGTAACATTATGTTGTAGCCCTTGCTGGGGAAGGTTGCTTCGATGGGTTTACTTGCCATCAGCTGACATGATGTCAAGGCTGCTTGACCTTCATTGATGTGTGTAACAATGGTTGCATTGTGTTATAACCCCCGTCGGGGATACGTAGATGCTCCAAAGATGCGCGTTGTGACCCCCGTCGGGGATACGTATATGTTTGATAACTTCGGCGTTGTAACCCCCGCCGGGGAAGTCTAGGGTTGTGACCCTGCAAATGATATCATCAGACCTTTGTGGGGTATTAGCGAGAATGATCTATGAAAGCTGAGCTCATCGGTATAATATACCCTGCATTCAGGTGAATACCGTTGAGACGACAGGAGTTTAACTCTGACCGATGAGAAACCAGGATTTCAGGCTATTCCGCTCAATCACGTAGCACTTTTATTCCTGATTTGGCCTTTTCAGCTGTGAGACCTCCTTTGCAACTCTAATTGGAGCGAGCCGGAGGTGTGGGACCTATGTAGGAGTGTCGCAGGTACACCTGCAGGAGCCGCAGGTGAGCCTGCAGCCAACCGTGCCTATATATAGGTGAATGGTTGCTTTCATAAGTCATTTTCAAGTTATGCAATGAAGGAAATCTGAGAGCTCTTCTTCGAGATCTCACCGAGTTCGAGCAACTTTCTCGTGATATTCTCGCCACCGCATAAGCGTTCTTCACCGGCCCCGTAAAGACATGCATGTATTTTTTTCCGGCTTCTATCCGGATTGAAAATGACTTATCACATGAAATGCATTTAGACACGTAGTAGTGAATATGCATGCTGATATGACTTGATAAAAAATATTCAACATAGAAAATGTTAGTATTAAACCATGCTAAACATAATGATGTGGAAAAATTTGACTTTTGAAGCAGTCAAATTGGCAACTTTTACTATCATTTCTTATCTTATATGAGGACAAATGAGTAAAGGCATAAAAGTAAAATAATCCTGGTAATTAGACTACACTTATGAATTTTTACTGTGATGTGATTAATGCATATAGGATGTATATGAATGTGTACAGGTGTGCTACTGAATGGCCACCTAGTTATGCTTATGTGCATGTGGATAGTCCCATTTATAAAGGGGGCTATAGCAAAATTTTCCCAAAATGTAGGTATTGGGTAGTCATGCATTATTAACTCTACTGTAGATGTATGTTAAAGTAATGCATTTTGAAAAGACTCCAGGTAAGAAATTACCACACCCTTTCTGAGGTGATTTGGAGACTTGCTGTCCAGATATTATGGATCTGGATCAGCCGAGTAGTTCCCGTAGGACCACTTACGGTGTCACGAGAGAAGAGTTTCAAGAGCCTCACCGTCGCTACGTTAGGCAAACTTCGCCGTTTGGTGGAGGCGGTGATACGTCTTATTTGGGTTGAAGTGCCAAATGTCGAGGATGAGGAGGAGGATGCACCGATCGAGGTTCCTGCTCCTGCTGTACATGTTCCCCGTAGGGAATTGCCAGGTATTCAAGTGGCGAACCCAAATCTTCTGGGTGACTTGAGTAGGTATCCTTTAGTATACCTGCACGCAAACGAGGTATGGAGTTAAATCTTTAATCTTCCTTATTTCTTATTGATGAGGAGTCAAGGATTCTGATGTTGATCTGCACTCGATAAAGGTTCCCGGCTTCAGACAACCTCGAGGGAACTGGTTTAACATCCACTCTATGTATCAGGCTTTGTATGATGACTACAGAGCGATCGTCTATGTCTGGGGATTTGGGATGTTCTTCTCCATTCTACCCCGTCGCTGTCCCTGGGGTTACCTCAAGGCATTTTCTGAGCGGTGGTTTCACCAGACTCAGTCACTCCATTTGCTGGACTGTGAGGTGATGATAACACTGATGGATTGGCGATTTATCACAGGTATGGAGTTTGGAGGGGAGCCGGTGCCTTGCACGACGGATATCACCCCTACTGCCGTCAGATCCTTGTTGGGAGTTCCGACGGAGGCGCTCAAGGGCAGAACTGTTCGTACTAGTCCTTTGAGCATAGATGCTATGAGCGGGCTATTAAGTGAGCCTATACCCCATGATGTGAGAGTCAGGGATCGTATTCTCTGGCGATTGTTCCTGATGATCATTAGGGGCTGCTTCATAGCAGATAATTCCTCTACGGTGTCCTTTGCTTTGATCAGCGCCACTCGACACGTGGATCGTATAGGAGAGTATGATTAGGGTTCCTGTACCTTTGCCTACTTCCTCAAGGGAATGCGCATGCGATCGCAGGGCTTGACCGAGGCGTGGTTAGGATTCTACCCGTTTCTGCTGGTGAGTGTTTCTCTTGTCTTTTCCCGTATACAGGTTAAGAGTTTTAACTGACAGCAGATGTTTGCCTTTGTGTTGGCAGTTTTGGGCCTATGAGAGGCTTCCATGTTTGTGTCCTGTGAGCGTGTTTGGTTTAGACACCTATCCATGAGGATGGAGATGGCATCATTTCATACTGGTGGAGGTCCCTGTTGTTGAGGGTTTCACTCATTGTCGCCTACAGTTGGAGTTGTTGACAACCGATGTCATTACATGGATTCCCTACTATGGAGAGCATTTGGGAGTTGGTTTTGAGGATGGGTACCCGACTGGAGTAGAGTACGTCATTTCCACCCGCAGGATTCCTCTCTTCACAGATGGAGAATGGGAGCTCTATTTAGAGAGCTGCGTCTTATTAGGAGCACACTACAGAGAGATCCGTAGATATCGATCTTGCCTCCCGACAGCGTTATCGGCCTATTTCGCATAATCACCCGTCATTGACATCCGATTGATGGGGATTGACAATTTTATATTGTCGAGGGCCCCCGGACTCGGAGATGTTCCAAAGATTGGTGGATCCTCGTGCGATTGGAGCTCGCACCCGTGCCACATAGTTTATGGGGATATGGTTCCGTGATCCGTGATGATGACGGATTATTGCTGTCGTGTCATAGAATCGACTCATGTGACACAAATTGACAGATTGACCCGACAAATTGGACCTGACACATCTTTTCATTCGGCATTTGGGTAGAGATCCTTGAGGTAGAATCTGTTGATCCTTGAAACTCAGCTGCCGCCCTCGGATGACCCATATGGCTTTGCGGTCGCAGATCCTCCTCAGATCGGCGACATCCTCAGAGATAGAGATCCAATGACTTCAGAGGAGTTACATCAGTGGGCGATCGATGATGTAGACATCGACACTCTTGACTTTTTCTGATGTATTTCTCGCAATTTCTTTAGATAGGCCTCTATTGTATGTTGGGTAGCTTCGCCCCATTTCCCTGTATTTTAGCTGTACAGAGATGTATTAGATGATGATATACTTAGGAATGTATGCATAGTTTTCCATTCCCTATATCATATTTCCATCTATTATACCATGCATGTTATTATGTTATGCATATGTATGTATGTCCTGAGATATTCAGCATTGACCCCTGGATGGTCTTATGACACGGCCCGTACAGATGTCTTCTTCGACAGTTAGCCATATTAATCATACCCCACCATTTTTGGTGGTATCTGGTATGCATTCATGGTATGATAGTATATCACCATCAGACATGGTGATCGTAGATGATTTGCTGCATCATACTATGACCCTGTTGTTGTTTCAGGTTCCCATAGGATTTGTAGAGGGCATGCTAGAGCACTGGGTATCGGAGAGGCAGGTTTTCCGATTTGGGACCTAGGAATTGACTCCTACTTTGGAGGAGTATACACGGTTGACGATGCTGCTGCTGGACAGACCTTGCGTGCATATGGCTATTGGAGACATGAGCAGACAGTTCATGACCCTCATCGGATCGAGACGTATAGTGGTCCAGGACGAGATTACATCCGGCCACGTGATATCCCAACATTTCCTATTTGATAGGTTTGGCTCTGAGGATAGTTATGCATGACATTCTTGGGATTTCGCCACACCGGAGGACCATTGGCGTTTAGCCAGAGTAGATGTATTGCTTCTATGTGTATTGTCATACGTCTTCATGCCGCGTTACATGGATGAGCTGGATATCGGCGTCATTATGGCAGTGAGACCTCTCAGGGAGGGGTATACCATTGTACCGATGATCATCGCAGAGACTCTAAGGTTAGCTACATACTGCTACACTTATCCGGCAGGAGTGTTTACAGGTAGCTCGGTCATGCTGTGCATGTGGTTTATGTCACACTTGAGACCGATTTGTACATTTAGACGACAGGGGTTTTGTTTCACCCAGGAGATAGCCATGTCATACTCCTTCAAACTGCAGAGTGCAGATCTTTGCATCGTGGTCGCCTTTCCCGCGAGGATTAGGGATCCGTTTGCCATATTGTTTGTTCGAGGCTTAGCTCACCCTACGCCTTCATTACTCATGCTCCGGCATGGATTATCTCCCCATGGTCGGATTAAGGGCATGATTACTAACCACCCATCGCCGTGATATGTCGGTTTGACTCGGTTTGTGATTTCCATCCTTGGGGGGCGATGAGTCACCGTGCTCGTTTCACACCGTTTGTCAGCGAGAGCTAGCTGAGTTTTTCGTCAGTCATCCAGGTTATTCTGCAGAGTATTGCGCATGGATGGAGACAGAGATCGCATCGGTCGGCGAAGATCCACAAAGGCAGACAATCGATTACGACGATGAGGAGCCTATAGAAGAGGCAGTTATTCCCACCGATGACTTGACTGCTGGGTTGCCAGCATTTGTGATGGATTCTCCCATTCCGAAAAGCATCATGTTTACTCAAGATTCTAAGCACAACATTTGGAGCAAAGCTTACATCTGATGACCTATGATAGAGATCAGGCTAGGGCCGCGATGTTGACAACTCTTGATGAGAGAGATACCGCTCTGTTAGAGAGGGATGAGGCTAGATCAGCCAGGGATGCATTGATTGGGGAGCGGGATGTCGCCTTATCTGCTAGGGATGTGGCCATTGTAGATAATACTTCCGTTAGATCCCAGATGACTGTCAATCTTGTCGACATGAGTGCTTACATTGATGAGCACTATGCCACTATGCAGTTAGCCTCTGATTTACTAGCTCATGTAGATACCCTTGGGCAGGAGCTTGCAGTGCTTCCTCCGTCGTCAGAGAGGGATTCTATCTTAGATCTGATAGTCCGCATACACACAGATCTGTAGATAGCTTTGTATTTTCCTCCACAGACTAGCTTAGCCATTTTGTCATGTACAACACAGATGTATATATCAAACAGTATTATGTATGACAGTGAAATATATTTTAATTCACTTCCATTTTAGTTATACCTTGATACTTGCTTGATGTTTGTCTGTTTCTTTAGGGCCTTGTGATCTTGATACATTCTAAACTTATCCTTGATAGATGGACATTGAGACGAAGCAAGATCTCTCAGAACGGATCATTGATGTCTTCAAATCCCTACCATCTTTGGTGTCTTGGGACTGGTGTCTGTATGGAAAGGTGGAGAGGAGGATGGTTTCTTCCTCTCTGAGATTGATCACACCACAGATGGTCGCCAGTACTTCTATTTTTGAGGTTGGGTAATTCCATCCCTTTGATCTGAAACCGATAAAATGTGGTGAATTGAAGGTTGATCCCAGTACCGTGTGACAAGAAGTTTTGTTCTTGTAGGGGTTAGACTAAACCATAAATGGTTGCCTACGTACTCCTATTGAAGAGGAGATAAAGTCGGCGTAGTTCAAACCTAGTGTAGGAGGTTCAACGCTGATTGTGAAAGGAAGATAGGTGTAGAGATGCTTTTGTTGTGAAGAAAGGGCAGAAATGTTTTTGTTGTTTTTGTTGTTGCGAAAGGGCAAAAATGTTTTTGTTGTTGCGATCAGGCCATATAGCATATGGTTGCCTACGTACTCCTATTGAAGAGGAGATCAGGTCGGCGTAGTTCGCCCCTCAGGATGAATCGCAGCTGAAGAGAAATGTGAATCCTATAAGCAGGCTACACTGCGGGGAGAGGAAAGTTTAATCCCATAATGGGGATAAACTGCAGGTGTGTAAAAAGTTTGATCCCGTCCTCAGGACAAACTGCAAGCGTAGAAAAGTTTAATCCCGTCTTCAGGATAAACTGCAAGTGTGAAAGGTTCAATCCCGTCTTCAGGATAACCGAAATTGTGAAAGGTTAAATCCCTTTTTCAGTTTAACCGAGATTGTATGGAAGGTTTGAATTGAGGTAAAACCAGGCTACTGGCTTGAAGTGTATGTTTCCCTGAGGGGTAGAAGAGTATGTAGAAAGGAAAGGGTTCAAAATCGGAATGACTGGTGATTTGATGATCAAAACCAGGGTGTTTGTTTGATGGTAACTTTAGACATAGTACCGTTTCATGGTGTCCGAGTTGATAAGCTGTGGAAATTCATCGCCATCTATTTCCTGCAATCTGAGAGCACTTCCTGTCAATACTTCCTTGACGAACAAATGGGCCTTCCCAGTTAGGAGATAATTTTCCCTTAGAATGATCTTGGTTGTCAATGAACTTCTTCAAAACCAATGTCGACATCGGGATTTTTGAGTGTCCCTTTTCGTTACTTGTTCTTTGGTGTTCTCATGTTAATGTGAGATTTGTTTAAAAAATAAGTGAAAAAGGTCCGATATATATAATGTCGACGATTGGACTTTAAGAGTCACCAATTGGTGTATTTAACTGGTTGCACCAATGCAACCGAAAAAGGTTTGCACATTGACCCAGTGATTTGACACTGCTAGACTGGTCTGTGAAACCGAGATTCATTTTAGGTCCGGGGGCTTGATTATGCGGAGGGAAGGTCTTAGGCGCCCCCAACATTCGTGTTACCACGGTGACCGCCATTTCTCAAAGAAATTGTTATATGAACGTGTGTGTGTGTGTGTGGATCAATGTGCAGTTATTTGAAAGTAGTGCGAGGCCTCGTTCGCACCTATATACATAAGGTTTGAATTTTATAGGAAAATTCAATTTTAACCAAGATATATCAATGAAGTTTTGTAAAAGATATTTTTCAAACCCTGTGCTCAATAGGAATTAAGACCTTTTCATACTTCCATTTTATAATTAAATGTTCGGCTTATTTGCTTTTATTTTCGAGATGCAAAGCATTCTCGAGAAAATAATATACAGCAATGTTGAACTCCTTATGGGCATGACAGCCATCCAAGGAAATTTAGACACTGTAAAATAATGTACAGGCTGCTTACAGCTAAAAAATGTACATCATGGGAACCGAATCTAGATTCAGTAGACTGAACCTGTGATAACATGATTCCTAAGCTCACATGATACTACAATTTGTATGGAAAGCAGTAAGTAGTTATATATATATATAAGATGTATATATATATATATATATAAATATAAACATGATCAACCACCACGAAGTAAACTACAGGCGGGATAAAATGTAAGTAAAGCTGTAAAAGCGATCAACTGCCACGAAGTAAACTCCAGGAAGGACATAATGTAAATAAAGCTGTAAGAGGCCACGAAGTGAACTCCGTGCTGATAAATGTAAATATATATATGTACACATATATATATATATATATATATATATATATATATATATATATATATATATATATAAGCGAGAACGACCGGATGTAAATCCAGCTCAACGGATATGTCCGACAAGAATTATATATATGTATATATATATATAAAAGCGATTAAACGACCGGATGTAAATCCAGTGCTCATCGAATATGTTTGACAACGATTATATATATATATATATATATATATATATATATATATAAAAGCAATTAAACGCTCCAGACCGAAGTTTAGGCTCAATCGAGGTATAACTCGATAATATTAGTCCATATATGAAATATATACATATATATATATAAGTATATATATACGTATGAAATGAAAACCATGCACCAAAGTGCAGGTAAACACACTCACACGACTCTCAACGTGTACAACAGTGTGTGCTAATATGAGAAGAAGGCTTTATAGAATATAAGAAGGCTTACAGTGGGTTGCCAAAGTAGACTTCTATGACTTTAAATGGATAAACACTCAGCTCCCGTCGGATAAAAGATAGCTATATGTGAGCTAACTAGTGTTTAAAAGTGAGAAAACACTCCAAAGATGTGTATGCAGAGAAAAATAGACAGGGCTTCCTCGCCTTTTTCCCTCCCTCCTCTTCTCAAATGGTTGACCCCAAGGCTTATATATATAGACGGATGGCCGCAGGTACACCTGCGGCTGGTCGTGATGCATCTGAGCCTCGCGGGTCCCGTCGTCTGGTAGTACGTGCAGTCGTGCCTTGTAATGTTCGCTCAAACTTGCAGAACTTCAATTCGAGCATCCGAATGAGTTATATCTGACCTTCTTCGGACCGCTTGTGTTGAGAGTTATGCAATGACATGGATTAGAGGTTGTACAAAGTCAGGAAGAGGGGTCTATGCCTATGGTCTTCAAGCTTCAAATTGTATCCAAAGTACAGTCACATGTAATAGTCACTCGGGATTGTCAATCCTCGGTTCTTGTGGGACATTGTTGGATGTATGTATGTATGAAGTATTGAGACGACGTGCCATTGTCGAAGGAACAAGATGACGTTTGACTCCTCACCGGGGTTATTGCCAGTTTGAGTTGAAAGTAGACGTTACTCAGGGTTACAGCTGAGATTGGACTACTTGTTGGTATGCCGCGATATCATCTTGTTGAGATAGTAAGATGACGTGTTGACTCCTCACTGGGGTTATCGCCGGTTTAAGCGGAAAGAAAACGTTGCTCAGGGTTACATCTGAGATTGGACTGCTGCTTGTTTGTATGTCTCACTGTCATCTGTGGACGTTCCTGTCTGCCCGTTGTTATCTCCAGGTCTGAGGTGTGTTTGCCTCTACAGGATGTCTGTAGTTGAAGCTAATTGCATATGTTTGAAACAAGAATTTCTGGGGTTATCGCCGAAATTGCAATGACATCTCTTGGGGCTATCACCAAGGATGGGGTTGCTACTCCTAGTGTTGTCTCTAGGACTGGAACTGAGCATCGCGGTGTTATCGCCGAGACAGAACTATCCTCTCTGGTGTTGTTACCGGTCTTTTGATCTGCATATCTCGGGGTTATCTCTGAGATTGGAAATGACATTCCCGGTGTGTGTTTCGGGTTTGAGATGATGTTCCCAGTTTGTGTTCTGGGTTGGAGCTGAACTTCTGGTAGTATCCGAAATGGATGTAAGCTGTCTTTCAGGGTTATCTCCAAAAGGCGAATCTACCCTCCTGCAATGTTAGTAATAGGAGTGCAAAAATTTTTGAGTGTCTACAGATGCCCCTCTTTATCATATTCATGCAATACAAGGCATGGATAGGATAAAGAATCCTAGACACTTGAAATGCAAGCAAGATAAACATGATGCTGTATGCATCAACATGATGCAAATGTATGATGCATGATTGTCAGGTAATCCTGTTGGGATGATAATCAGTGATGGCTTGGACATGTCAACGTTGGGGCTATCACCAAAGTCTTGAATCTTAGACACTGGCTTATATTCCATAGAGGTACCTCTTGTGTGTAAGAGATCTGTGGGGATAAAGCTTTGTCTGCTTGAGGATGTGTATAACATATTCCCTCATTCTGTCGGAGTTACTGCCAACAGTTTGTTGTTATCAGGGTTGCCTGATCTTTGCTGATGTGTGTATCAATTGGATAAATCCTCATTGGATGCATTGTCAAGGCTGCTTGACCTTCATTGATGTATATGTCAATGGTAGCATTGTGTTGTGATCCCCACCGGGGAAGGTTGCTTCGATGGGTTTACTTGCCATCAGCTAAGATGATGTTAAGGCTACTTCACCTTCATTGATGTGTGTATCAATGGTTGTATTACGTTGTAACCCCCGCCGGGGATACGTAGATGCTTGAAAGATGTGCGTTGTGACCCCCGCCGAGGATACGTAGATGTTGATAACTTCGGCGTTGTAACCCCGTCGGGAGGTTTGATATGTCATGGTTTTGCGTTGTAACCCCTACCGGGGAGGTTTTAGGGTTGTGACCCTGCAAATGACGACATCAGACCTTTGTGGGGTATTGCCGAGCAAGATCTATGAAAGCTGAGCTCATTGGTATAGTATACTCTACATTCAGGCGAATACCTTTGAGAGTACGGGAGTTTAACTCTGACCGACGAGAAACCAGGATTTCAGGCTATTTCGCTCAATCGCGTAGCACTTTTATTCCTGATTTGGCCTTTACATCTTGTGAGACCTCCTTTGCAACTCTAACTGGACTGAGCCAGAGGTGTGGGACCCATGTAGGAGTACCGCAGGTGTACCTACAGGAGCCACATGTTAGCCTGCGGCCAACCGTACCTATGTATTGGCGGCTGGTTGCTTTTATAAGTCATTTTCAAGTTGCGCAGCGAAGGAAATCCGAGAGCTCTTCTTCAGATCTGCTGAGTTCGGGAAACTTTTTGCATATTCTGCCACCGTATAAGCATTCTTCACTGTCCTGGTAACACATGCATGTATATTTTTCCAATTTTTGTCCGTTGGAAAATGACTTATCGCATGAAATGCATTTAAACACATAGTAGTGAATATTCATGCTGATATGACTTGATAAAAAATATTCAACATAATAAATGTTAGTATTAAACCATGCTGAACATATTGATGTGAAAAAATTTGACTTTTGAAGCAGTCAAATTGGCAACTTTTACTGTCATTTCTTATCCTATATGAGGACAAATGAGTAAAGGCATAAAAGTAAAATAATCCTGGTAATTAGACTACACTTATGGATTTTTACTGTGATGTGATTAATGCATGTAGGATGTATATGAATGTGTACAGCTGTGCTACTAAATGGCCACCTAGTCATGCCTGTGTGCATGTGGATAGTCCCATTTACGAAGGGGCTATGGAAAAATTTTCCCAAAATGTAGGTATTGGGTAGTCATGCATTTTTAACTCTACTGTAGATGTATGTTAAAACAATGCATGCATGCATGTAATCATAGAATGCATTTTGAAAAGACTCCAGGTAAGAAATTACCACACCCTTTCTGAGGTGATTTGGAAACTTGTTGTCTAGATATCATGGATCTGGATCAGCCGAGTAGTGAAAGTAGTATGCACACAAGCCAATCATGTTTGATGATAAAGCATATACTTTGTAACAATCTTATTCATTTATTAGTAAAAAGTATTAATTTATTAAAGGCTTTTAATTATCGACATGATGCTGTTTTATAATATGTGATAAACCCATAGTTTTAAGCAATGCTTTTAGAAGAATGATGATGATCATTCTAATGAGATCTAAATTCTTAGAAAGCTTAAAACTAAAATAGTTCCCAATCGTTGGATTACTTAATTGGGGATTAGTGAATCCGGATAGATTGGTACATACGTCGTTGCTTGCTTTCATTGGATGAGGATGATTGATCTCATGATCATTTGTGTGGAGACACTAAAGCAAGTATGTAGGTGCTTATTAGAGAATAAGTTCATTGAGCGTGGCTCGCTAAGGAATACCTAATGGAGTTTTATTTGCATGTCAATAGGAATTCTGTAGTGATAGTAAGACAAGTGATCCTTGGACTTGAGATCATCATAGTATCTTGTGTATGATGAGTTATACTTTGACTTATTCCTTAAGACCCTTAGGGTATATCAAAGGGTATGCTTGGGTATAATAAGTTGTACATGGAGATAATGTATGATCGATAAAGAATCTACCACTTCAATAAAGAGAGAAATGTCCTATGTGATTCGATAAATGACAACCAAGGTAGTCCTTGGCCAAGAGAAATGAAATTAGAAAGGAGTTTCTAATTTGCATTATTTGAGTTGTGCATTTAAGAGTCGAAATACATATAATTAAATAAAATAAGACTTGACATAATTCCATGTCTTATATTTAATTGGGACATTGTATGGTGGAAGGATTGAATTATGCAGTAACTATTTACTCAAAGGTTTTTTTATGATTAATGTTGAAATCTATATTATCCGGAAAGTCGTTGATCGCTAGAGGAGGCTTATCCCTATTGTAGAATAAATATTATTTAAATAAATTAATTGTTTAATTTATTTATTTAAATAAGATTAGAATTGTTCTAATTGATTTATTCACAAGGTTTTAATATGGAGAACCTAAAGGGTCACATCATAAAAGGAAGAATAATTATTTAAGAAGTTAATGGCATAATCGTAATAATATGTTATGTATATTTAATTTAATCTATGGTGATAGAATAAATTAAATAGCTTAATATTTATTATTTAATATTTTAGAAATATTAAATATAAATTAATAAGAGGAGTCTTATTAATATTATTACAATTATTATTATTTTAATTTCTAAAAGAGTTTAGGAATTAATTTAATATAAGTACTCTCATTTATTCCTAATTGGATTAGGAAGGAAAATTAGTTAAAGGAGTTTAATTAATTATTCCTAATAAGATTAGGGAGCTTAAATAATTAAAAGAATTAATTAATTAAAACCCAATTCCTTAATTGTTAAGGTGGGTTGCCCACATCTATAAATAAGAGGAGTCTTATTATGGGTGGGATGGGTTGTTGAGTTTAACAACTACGTAATAATTCCAAGTTGTTGGGAGTACACCTTTTCTATAGAGATAGAAAACTAAGGTTAGCCATAACACCCATCTTCTTGAATTTTATTCTTCCTTGGTGGATCACCTCTGAGGCCAAACACATGGGTGGCTAACGTTGATCAAAGGAAGGAACCAAACCCGTGGATTCAAGATTGAGCGAAAAGGATTTGGAGGTGAACTTGTACTGAGGAAGCTTCGATCTTCAAGGGTATGATTTATTCTTTATCTTTTCGTTAAATTAATAATTCACGCATAAAGGATGATCCGGGTATATGGTTTGTAAATTTTTTAAACTCGATTTTACACGCTTAGCACTTTTATGCAATTTGATTACAAGCATGAATATTACAAACCTAACGGTGGCATCGAGCCAAACCTTTATCTAATTATTAATTGTTTTAATTTGATATTATATTGATATGTGTTTAGAACAATTTAATTGGGCATAATTTTATTGTATAAAATTTATATAATCAAAAAAAAAAACGGCAGGAAATCTCGGAAAAAAAAAAAAACAAAGGTGTTTATCATACGGACCAATCGACTCACTAATTTAGCAGATCATGAGGGCACGGAATTTTTTTTTTTTTAGCAGATCATGAGGCCACGTGAAAAACCAATCTGTTTAATTTTCAAATAATGAAGGTGGCCATCCTGATATCATGCCTCTTGGTCAACGGAAATTAAAGTGCACGGTATTTAAAAAAAAAACAAGTTGCCGTATATATATTATATAAAGATATCATGGCTGCCGTTTTTTTTGTATAACAGCACGGAAAATAAAGGAACATGTGATTTTCGGATATATATATTAATTATTTTATAATTAAAATAAAAGTTTATTTTAATTTTAAAATAAAAAGTTTATTTTAATATTAAAATAAAAAGTTTATTTTAATTTTAATAATTTTATAATTAAAATAAAAAGATTTATTTTAATCTTAAAATAAAAGGTTTATTTTAATATTAAAATAAAAGATTTATTTTAATTTTAAAATTAAATTTCATGCTAACTAATTAGAGTTGGAATTGGATTCCATGCTAACTAATTGGAGTTGAAATTGGATTTTATTGTTTCCTTAAATAAAGGAGTTTATTTAGATATGAAATAGATTTCATATTATTCAAAATAAAATAGTTTATTTGTGAATAGGAAAGAGAATCCTAATTTCCTTAAATAAAGGAGTTTATTTAAATATGAAATAAGATTTCATATTATTCAAAATAAAGGAGTTTATTTGTGAATAGGAAAGAATATCCGTGTTTCCTTTAATATTTTTTTATATATAGAATTGGATTCTATAATTAATTAAAATAAAAGAGATTATTTTAATTAAAGATTTTTTTATATATACATGGAATTGGATTCCATAATTAATTAAAATAAAGGAGTTTATTTTGATTAAAGATTTTGATTAAAATAAAATAGTTTATTTTATTCAAAATAGGATAAGTTAAAATAAAATAGTTTTATTTTAATTTAAATTTGGATTAAAAATAAAGAAGTTTATTTTAATTCAAAATTAGATTTTATACTAAATAAATTTGCCTATTAAATGATATCAATATATATATATTAAATGTTTATTATTCATGATGAATGTTATTTATTGATGCATATGGTGATGTGTATGATAATAAATGGGATTGATTATGGACTATTGACCAATGCGATTGGATTTTATTTTAGTTGGATGCGTGAATGTATGGGTTTTATTAAATGGGGTCTCACAGATTCTCGCCTTCTCTAATTTTTCTTAATGTAAATTCTATCTCCCTCCTATGTACTTCCCTTGATCTGGCGATCAAGGTTTCTATTTATTTTAAAATAGTTTTTAATAATAGGAATATTTAGAATTAATTTTGAAGAATTAGAGATCGAGGACAAGAAGCGCTTGAAGACCGTTTGTAATAGAGCCCCTGGTTTAAATGTAATAGTTATATTTAAATGTTAATTCTTGCACCCCTTAGGGTTTGACCTTTTGGTTCACTTGGTGGCTCTAGTGAACCAAACTAGAATAAAAGTCCATAATCAATCCGGGTAGAATATAATATTCTATATGTGCATGCTTATACTATATATATTATATATTATGCAAACATGCTTCAGATGTTCATTAATATGACGCGTATTTTATATATATATGTAAATGCGCGTTAAACAAGATGAGACAAATTAATAACGAACCCCTCAATTTTTATATTAAGTCCTAAGCGTTTAAAGATATTTGGAATATCGAACGTCGCCTTCTAGCATGATAAAATTAATAGAGTATTAAATATTTAATATGAGTTTGTTGTGTCACCACAAGGCAAGTATTAAGTATTTAAGATGTTAATTTATCACATTTGATGCTTATAAAGAAAATTGAACAATATTGTTTTGTTGTGTCACCACAAGGATGATATTTTTCTTTTTGAATATATGGAGTGCTAGGTTGGACTTAACTTGGATAATTTTGATTCTGATGTGCCACCACTTGATCAAAATAATCTAAGAGGCAAAATACAAGGAGTTGCATAGTTGATGTAATTGACAAAAGTTGTCTACCTATTTATTTATATATAGTTTGTTGTGTCACCACAAGGCTATATACATTTGAAATGGGATCCTTATTCTCACTAGCAAATCTTTAATTAGATTTTGCCGAACTATATAAGTGAGGGTAATATAGTTTGAAGAAAATAGTGGGAGATACCAATTTAAAACAAGACCTAATTTATTTTGGTAATTAATAATAGAATGTATGTTAAAATGTTGTTAATTACAAATTCATTTACGAAATTTTACAATGTCTAAAATTACTATCATTATGCGAAGCATATTAGATGCTAAGTTAATCGAGACCAAATTAAACGGATTGGTTAAGGAATTTGAGAATAGTTCTCATAGTGAAAAAGCTATCTTATGTCCTTATGTCGCCTATCCTGCAATGGTTGCGCATAATGCCTCTGAGGAAGAGATTGCTACTTTTAGAAAGTGGCAAGATGATGCACATTGGCTCAATGCATCATGCTCGCATCCATGAGTAACGAGCTTGAACGTCGAGATGAAACTATGGATGCTCCTACTATATCTTCCCGCACATCAAGTAGTTGATGGTGAGGAAAGTAGGGCCCGATAGATATCAAAGGAGCTCTTCCGATCTAGAATGACCGATGACACTACAGTACAGATAAAAGTTCTTAACATGATCAATTTGATTGATCAATTAGGACAACTGGTTTTGTCATGGATGGAGAGTTGAGCCAAGATTTGATCTTGAACTCACTCCCGGACTCCTTTCACAATTGTTGTGAATTTTTCATATAAACAAGCTAGATATCAGCCTCGCTGATTTGTTTAACATATTGAAAAGGTTGAGAGTCACTTTCTAACCAAGAAAGATCAAGTCTTACTGGTAGGGGCCAAAGGATCTTCTGAAAAGAAGAACGATTCAAAGAAGGTAAATAGAAAGGCATAAACAAAGGATAATAAGAACAAAAGCGGATATGGATAGCAAAGGAGTTTGCTTCCAATTTGCAATAAGCTTTGACACCTTTGGAAAAGCTGCGAGAAGCATCTTGCGAGGCTAACCAAAGAAGCTTAGTGAAGTTTTGGTTACAATACGCTTTTGTTCATGATTGAAATAAATTTTTTTTAAGTCAAGGTTCTACTTGGGTATTGGATCTGACTTTGGTTATCATAAATATAGATTTATGAAGGGACCAAGCAGTAGAAAGCTAAACAAATATAAGTAATCCTATGTATGAGAAATGTAGCAAAGGTTGCCACATTAGCCATAAAAAACTTATAGTTTAGCAATGCCTACGGAAAATCTATTAAGTCAATAAGTTGTTATTGTATTATAGTTCTTGTTAGAAATATTATTTCTATTTTATTGTTGGACAATAAAATTTTGGTATTATAATTAAGAACAATTGTTGTTCTATTTATAATAATAATGTTTTGTATAGAATCGAATATTACTTAATGAATTTTATATACTTGACTTACGTGAAAAATTATTTTATAAATTGAACAAACTAGTATAAGAAAAGGAGATGATCATTCAAAGAGTTGAATGTATGTATTTGTTGAAATACAAGTGTGAATTATTTGAAAGGTTCAAAGAATTGAAGTGTGAAACAAATTGGCAAAGTATTAAGATTCTTTGATTAGATCAAGGAATAAATACTTGTGCAATAAGTTTCTAGATCATCTCAAATGGTTTTCTCATAATGGACACATCCCGACACGCAATAATTGATTGATGTATCTGAATGAAAATTCGTACCTTGTTGGACATGGTGCGGTCCATAATGATTTCTGAGCATTCCAAAGATTCCTCTAGGGTCAATGTCCTGAAATGGTCGCATATCTCTACGAAAAGGTAACCTCAAAATCCTATTCCCCAAGACTCCATAAAAGTTATGGATGGGAGGATTCCTAATCTTAAATATGTTAAGATAAGGGGTTGTCCGAAATTATGTGAAAAAGGTTTCAAAGGATAAGCTTGGGACAAAATTTGACATGTACAGATTTGTGGGACATCCTAAAGTAAGTTTAGGGCATATGTTCTATAATCCTGCTTAGCAAAAGGTGTTTGTTGCAAAACACGCTTCCTTTTAAGATAAAGGTGTTTATCATTGAAAGGGCTAGTAAGAGGATTATAGATCTTGAAAAGTTCATGATCCACAAAACACTATAAGTCAAATAAGAGGAACGTGTAGATAGACCTATTGTACCACAAAAGATAATCGTAAATGCGGAATAGTACCAAAGATACCTAAGAGGTATGGATTCATCATGGATGATGATGATGAGGTACGATCATAGAAGATGATGATCCGAGTTACATACGATGAGGTAAGACTTCTAATGTGTACAAAAGGGTAAGTGGAGCATCGTGACATTCCTAGTATTATATGTTGATATACTACTACGGATAAGGAATGACATACCAATGCTACAATCAAGAAAGATAAAGTTGTCTAAACATTCCTCCATGAATGATTTGGAAGAGTATCTTAATTGGGGATATAAATCTAAATAGATAGATTTAAAAGGATGCTCGACTTAACCCAAGAACGTATATTCATTTGATGCTAAAGTCGTTTAGCATGGCAAACTCCAAGAGATGTCTCATGTAGATTTGAGCCATGGAGTGTATCTCTCTAATAGTCCCCATAGACTCCAAAGAAGAGAGATTGCATGAGTGACAATCATGTATGCAATGAAATGTACGAGACACGATGTTGATCGGTCATATTCGGAGAAGTTCACCGTGAGTCGGTGAAAACATCTTAAAGTTCTTAACCCAAGCACTAAGGATGTGAGCATACATGGTGGGTCCGAATTAAAACTAGAGGGCTTAATGACTCAAGTTTTTCGATGCACCAAGACGATAGAAAATCCACTTTAAGGTAAAGGGTTACCTTGAGCAAGTCAGCGATGAATTGAAAAGGTTCCAAACAACAAAAGAGTTCTTTGGTTTAGTGATAAAGACAAAGTATGTAGCTATAAATGAAGTCGCAAGTTGATTGTTTGGATTAAAGTTCATTCTGAACTAGGAATAGTTCTAAGTCTCATCTTGGATCTAAACATGTGTTGTGGCACTTTCATTTGATTATAAGAATCATTGAAAGATGGGAAATCACTATAGAGATAGTGGACTCTCATAAACAACATTACATATCCATTAACTAAAGCTTATCCAACAATGCCAGGATAATCGTCCACTTAGAGAAGAAGAGTATAAGATACCATGACGATTGGCTTTAGTGCAAGTGGGAGATTGAAAGTAGTATGCACACAAGCCAATCATGTTTGATGATAAAGCATATACTTTGTAACAATCTTATTCATTTATTAGTAAAAGTATTAATTTATTAAAGGCTTTTAATTATCGACATGATCTTTGTTTTATAATATGTGATAAACCCATAGTTTTAAGCAATGCTTTTAGAATAATGATGATGATCATTCTAATGAGATCTAAATTCTTAGAAAGCTTAAAACTAAAATAGTTCCCAATCGTTGGATTACTTAATTGGGGATTAGTGAATCCGGATAGATTGGTACATACGTTCTTTTTCTCATTGGATGAGGATGATTGATCTCATGATCATTTGTGTGGAGACACTAAAGCAAGTATGTAGGTGCTTATTAGAGAATAAGTTCACTTTGAGCGTGGCTCGCTAAGAATACCTAATGGAGTTTTATTTGCTGTCAATAGGAATTCTGTGAAGTGATAGTAGTACAAATGATCCTTGGACTTGAGATCATCATAGTATCTTGTGTATGATGAGTTATACTTTGACTTATTCCTTAAGACCCTTAGGGTATATCAAAGGTATGCTTGGGTATAATAAGTTGTACATGGAGATAATATATGATCGATAAAGAATCTACCACTTCTAATAAAAGAAGAGAAATGTCTATGTGATTCGATAAATGACAACCCAGTAGTCCTTGGCAAGCGAGAATGAAATTAGAAAGGAGTTTCTAATTTGCATTATTTGGAGTTGTGCATTTAAGAGTCGAAATACATATAATTAAATAAAATAAGACTTGACAAGAATTCCATGTCTTATATTTAATTGGGACATTGTATGGTGGAAGGATTGAATTGTCGATAACTATTTACTCAAAGGTTCTTTTATGATTAATGTTGAAATCTATATTATCTGGAAAGTCGTTGATCGCTAGGAGGCTTATCCTATTGTAGAATAAATATTATTTAAATAAATTAATTGTTTAATTTATTTATTTAAATAAGATTAGAATTGTTCTAATTGATTTATTCACAACCGGTTTAATATGGAGAACCTAAAGGGTCACACCATAAAAGGAAGAATAATTATTTAAGAAGTTAATGGCATAATCGTAATAATATAGTTATGTATATTTAATTTAATCTATGGTGATAGAATAAATTAAATAGCTTAATATTTATTATTTAATATTTTAGAAATATTAAATATAAATTAATAAGAGGAGTCTTATTAATATTATTACAATTATTATTATTTTAATTTCTAAAGAGTTTAGGAATTAATTTAATATAAGTACTCTCATTTATTCCTAATTGGATTAGGAAGGAAAATTAGTTAAAGGAGTTTAATTAATTATCCTAATAAGATTAGGGAGCTTAATTAATTAAAAGAATTAATTAATTAAAACCCAATTCCTTAATTGTTAAGGTGGGTTGCCCACATCTATAAATAAGAGGAGTCTTATTATGGGTGGGATGGGTTGTTGAGTTTAACAACTACGTAATAATTCCAAGTTGTTGGGAGTACACCTTTTCTATAGAGATAGAAAACTAGGGTTAGCCATAACACCCATCTTCTTGAATTTTATTCTTCCTTGGTGGATCACCTCTAGAGGCCAAACACATGGGTGGCTAACGTTGATCAAAGGAAGGAACCAAACCCGGTGGATTCAAGATTGAACGCGAAAGGATTTGGAGGTGAACTTGTACCTGAGGAAGCTCGATCTTCAAGGGTATGATTTATTCTTTATCTTTTCGTTTAATTAATAATTATGCATAAAGGATGATCCGGGTATATGGTTTGTAAATTTTTTAAACTCTGATTTTTACTCGCTTCCGCTAATTTATGCAATTTGATTGCGTTCTTGAATATTAAAAACCTAACAAGTAGTTCCCGCAGGACCACTTCTGGTGTATGGAGGAGGGCTTTTGAAGAGCCTCAGCTTCGTTCTGTTAGACAGCCTCATCGTTTGGCGGAGGCGGTGGTACGTTCTATTCGGGTTGAAGTGCCTAATGTCGAGGACGAGGAGGAGGATGCACCGATCGAGGTTCCTGCTCCTGCATGACGTGTTCCCCGTAGGAATTGCGAGTATTCAGTGGCGAACCCGGATCTTCCGGGTGACTTGAGTAGGCATCCTTCAAAGATACACCTGCACGCAAACGAGGTATGAAGTTAGATCTTTAATCTTCCTTATTTTTTATTGATGAGGAGTCAAGGAGTCTGGTGTTGATCTGCATTTGATGTAGGTTCTCGACTTCACACAGCCTCGAGGGAACTGGTTTAACATCTACTTGTTAGAGTTTATGCCCTAGAGGCCAATTATTTGATATAATTGCTTAACGTTTTGATATTATATTTGATTGAATAAATGAATGATTTTATTATGGTTTTATTTACTGCGTTATATAAATGTTAACATAATAAAAATCCTTAAAATAGTGATACAAATTATATAGTTTCAAGTATGTGACTTGAACATGAGATTATATAATTATAATTAGTATCATTATTCTTAAATGTCCCTAGTCGAGTATCATTGTTGATGGGACAACAATGATGCATTGAGACTAGTATGTGGATTGACTGATGACCAAATCTCATTGGTCATAAATATATGAGATATTAAGTCAATGTATAGGTACATGTTAGAGAACGGTGTATTGGACAGACCCACCATGAGAATTCTATGTGGAGCATTATGCGAAGTGTCATTAGCAATTCTCATAGTGACAATGATGTAATGGTCCTCTGACTTTGAATTCACTATATTACTACACGGGAATTTATGTACTTTGATATCATCAAATGTCACTTTTAATAGGGTGGACTATAAAGGTGATTATTGGGTACATCATGAATCGTGTGAGGAATATGAGTGATCTAGATGGAATTTAACCCTCCTATTTATTAGGGGTGATATCCATAGGCCTCTTGATTGAGTAGGACTATGAAATGCATGGCCATGCTCAAATAGTGATTTGTTTCATATAGTCTACTCATTGATCAAGAAAACTCAGATTAAATTATTAAGAGTATGACACATTCCATGACTCGAGTTTAATCTAGGATATTAAGGTTAAAAGGATTAAATTACATTGAAACATTGGTCACTAAAAGGTTGCATCGAATCATCGATCTTATTATTACTTGGGTAGCAGTGATGCATTACTAGATGCTGCTCACTGTTTATAATTTTATAATATGATTTTAAAATTATTGCCAACGTGATAATAACCTATAGTGTCACACACATAGAAAGTAATTTAAAGGGAATAAATTTAAATTTTAAGGATTTAAATATATTAATATGATTAATAGTATTTAAATCACGAATTTAAATTAAAAGGAAAGTTTGTATATATGTATATTAATTAAGTAAGACTTAATTAAGTTATATATATATATATATATATATATATATAAATTCAGATTTTATAAAATTAGGTTTTGAATAATTCCATTTAACTACTATATATAGGATATATAGCAGCTACTTAGGGTTAGATCATAACTTGAAAACCCTAGCCGCTCTTAGAGAGAGACTAGAGAGAAAACATACAGTTTTATAAAGGTTCTTTTGGTGGCTAGTACCGCAAGTCCCTCTTATTGCAGAATCGTTCGACGGTTCGTGCGACATTCGTGTGGATACCATAGAGACGTAGTCGTAAGGAATTGCGTTAAGGATTCGAGCGCATCAATTTCAGATTCTCATTTTTCATATTCGGTATAATCTCTAAACAACTGAGTTAATTGTTTTTTGCATGGATCCTATTTTTGGGTTTCGGAAATTGCTTTGAATTTTTATATTTCCGCTGCTTTTTATGTGCCGAACCCCTACACCACTCTATGTATCAGGCCTTGCATGATGACTACAGAGCGATCGTCCATGGCTGGGGATTTGGAATGTTCTTCTCCATTCTACCCCATCGCTGTCCCTGGGGTTACCTCAGGGCATTGTCTGAGCGGTGGTTTCACTAGACTCAGTCACTCCATTTGTTGGACTGTGAGGTGATGATGACGCCGATGGATTGGCGGTTTATCACAGGTATGGAGTTTGGAGGGGAGTTAGTGCCTTGCACGGTGGATATCACTCATACTGCCGTCAGATCCTTGTTGGGAGTTCCAGCAGAGGCGCTGGCGGCGGGGATTGCTCATACGAGTCCTTTGGCGTAGATGCTATGAAATGAAGGCTGCTTGAGTGAGCCCATACTCGATGATGTGAGAGTCAGGGATCGCGTTCTCCGGTGATTGTTCCCGATGATCATTAGGGGCTGCTTCATAGCAGATAACTCTTCTATGGTGTCCTTCGCTTTGATCAGCGCCACTCGACATGTGGACCGCATAGGAGAGTATGATTGGGGTTCCTACACCTTTGCATACTTCCCCAGGGGAATGCACATGCGATCACATGGCTTGACCGAGGCGTGGTTAGAATTCTACCCATTTCTGCTGGTGAGTGGTTTCTCTTGTCTTTTCCCATGTATAGGTTAAGAGTGTTGACTGACAGCAGATGTTTACCTTCGTGTTGACAGTTTTGGGCCTTTAAGAAGCTTCCTTGTTTACGTCCTGTGAGCGTGTTAGGTTTAGACACCTATCCACGTGGACGGAGATGGCATCATTCTATCTGGGGGAGGTCCCTGTTGCTGAGGGTTTCACTCATTGTCGCCTATAGCTGGAGCTATTGACAGCCGATGTCATCACATGGATTCCCTACTCTGGAGAGCATTTAGGAGTTAGTTTTGAGGATGGGTACCTGACTGGAGTAGAGTACGTTATTTCCACCTGCAGGATTACTCTTCACAGATGAAGGATGGGAGCTCTATTTAGGAGAGCGTGCTATGAGGAGTACTACAGGAGAGATTCGTATGCCGATCTTACCTCCTGCCAGGCGTTATTGGCCTGTTTCGCAGTCACCCGTCATTGACATCCCATTGTTGGGGATTGACGGTTTTACATTGTCAGAGGGCACTGTTCTTAGGAGATGTTCCAGCATTGGTGGATCCCTCGTACGATTGGAGCTCAGACCCGCGCCACACAGTTTATAGGGGATATGGTTCCAGGATCCGTGATGATGACGGATTGGCTATCCTGTGTCAGAGATTCGACTCATATGACACAGATTGACCCGGAAGCTGGATCGGTCATATCTTTTCATTCGGCATTTGGGCAGAGATCTTGCAGAGGTAGATACTTTTGATCCTTCCAGCTCTGGCGCAGGTCCCTCAGGTGACCCATATGGTTTTGCCGGCGCAGATCCTCCCTTGCATCGGCTTGACATCCCTATAGATAGAGATCCAGTGACTTAGGAGGAGTTACATCAGGTGGACAGGATCGATGATGTAGACATCGACACTCTTGACTTTTTTTGATGTATTTCTTGCTATCTCTTTTGATAGGCATCTATTGTATGTTGGGTAGCTTCGCCCCATTTCCCTATATCTTAGCTGTAAAGAGATGTATTAGATGATGATATACTTAGGAATGTATGTACAATTTTTCATTCCCTATATTATATTGCCATCTATTGTATTATGCATGTTATTATGTTATGCATATGTATGTATGTCGGAGATATTCAAAGATTGACCTGGATGGTCTTATGACACGGCCGCATAAATATCTTCTTCGACGATTAGTCAGTATTGATCATACCCCACCATTTGTGGTGGTAGCTGGTATGCGCTCATGGTATGATAGTATATCACCATCAGATATGGTGATCGTAGATGATTTACTGCAGCATACTATGATCCTGTTGATGTTTGAGGTTCCCACAGGATTTGTAGAGGGCATGCTAGAGCACTGGGTATCGGAGAGGCAGGTTTTCCGATTTGGGACCCAGGAGTTGACTCCTACTTTGGAGGAGTATGCACGATTAACGATCTTTGCCGCCACCGGACGTACCATGCGTGCATATGGCTATTGGAGACATGAGCAGACAGTTCATGACCCTCATCAGATTGAGACATAGAGTGGTCCAGGACGAGATTACATCCGGCCACGTGATATCCCAGCATTTCCTGTTTGACAGCTTTGGCTCTGAGGATAGCTATGCACGACATTCCAGGGATTTCACCACACCGGAGGACCATTGGCGTTCAGCCAGAGTAGATGTATTACTTCTATGCATATGAGCTAGATATCGGCGTCATTATGGTAGTGAGAGCTCTCAGGGAGGGTCATACCATTGTACCGATGATTATCGCAGAGACACTGAGGTCAGCTACATACTGCTGCACTTATCTGGCAGGAGTGTTTACAGGTAGCTCGGTTTTGCTGTATGTGTGGTTTATGTCACACTTGAGACCGATTGGCACATTTGTGGTTTATGTCAGCTTTCTTGGCAGGGATTAGGGATCCATTTGCCATCTTGCCGTGTTCAGGGCTTAGTTCACCCTACATCTTCATTACTCATGCTTCGGGCATGGATTATCTCCCTTTGGCTGGATTGAGGGGCATGATTACTTACCACCCACTGGCCATGATGTGTCAGTTTGACCAGTTTCAGGATTTTCATCCCTATGAGGGGGCGGTGAGTCAGGGCTTCGCATCACACCGTTTATCAGCGGAGGACAGATCCAGGTTGTATGCCTGTTGGGATCAGTGAGAGCTGGCTGAATTTTCTACCAGCTATCCAGGTCTTTCTGCAGAGTATTCCGCATGGATGGAGACAGAGACTACATTGGCTGCGGCAGTATCAACAGTGCAGGAGACTGATTCTGACGATGAGGAGCCTATAAAGGAGGCTGTTATTCCCTTCGATGATTTGATCATTGGTCGCCAAAGATTTGTGATGGATTCTCCCACCCCGAAAAGCCACTTTGTTATTCAAGATTTTGGCACAGCATTTGGAGCAGAGCTTACTTCTAATGACCTATGATAGAGATCAGGCTAGGGCCGCGATGTTGACAGCTCTTGATGAGAGAGATACTGCTCTGTTAGAGAAGGATGAGGCTAGATCGGCCAGGGATGCATTGATAGTGTAGCGGGATGCCGCCTTATCTACTAGGGATGTGGCCATCGCAGATAGTACTTCAGTTATATCCCAGATGACTATCAGCCTTGCCGACATGAGTGCATACATTGATGAGCATTATGCCACCATGAAGTTAGCCTCTGATTTGCTAGCTCGTGTAGATACCCTTGGGCAGGAGCTTGTAGTGCTTCCTCCGTCTTCAGAGAGGGATGCTATGTTAGATCTGATAGTCCGCATACACACAGATATGTAGATAGCTTTGTATTTTCCTGCACAGACTAGCTTAGCCATTTTGTCATGTTTCAGGTTCCCACAGGATTTGTAGAGGGCATGCTAGAGTACTGGGTATCAAAGAGGCAGGTTTTCCGATTTGGGACCCAGGAGTTGACTCCTACTTTGGAGGAGTATGCACGGTTGACGATGCTACCGCTGGACAGACCTTGCGTGCATATGGCTATTGGAGACATGAGCAGACAATTCATGACCCTCACCGAATTAAGACGTAGAGTGGTCCAGGACGAGATTACATCTGGCCACGTGATATCCCAGTGTTTCCTGTTTGACAGGTTTGGCTCTGAGGACAGCTATGCATGGCATTCCGGGGATTTCACCACACCAGAGGACCATTGGCGTTCAACCAGAATAGATGTAATGCTTCTATGCGTATTTTTATACGTCTTTATATCGCAGTACATGGATGAGCTAGATATCGGTGTCATTATGGCAGTGAGAGCTCTCAGGGAGGGTCATACCATTGTACCGATGATTATCGCAGAGACACTGAGGTCGACTACATCTTTGCTTTGCATCCATCCGTGCAGAATGTTTACTGTGTAGCTTCGGTCGTCTTTGTATGTGTGGTTT
Organism: Panax quinquefolius; assembly: GCA_020205615.1. Lineage (NCBI taxonomy): Eukaryota > Viridiplantae > Streptophyta > Magnoliopsida > Apiales > Araliaceae > Panax > Panax quinquefolius. The sequence goes on along the minus strand of CM035159.1, from coordinate 73,440,592 downwards.
ATGTCACACTTGAGACCAATTAGAACATTGAGACGGCAGGGGTTTTGTTTCACCAAGAAGATAGCCATGTCATACTCCTTTCAGCCTGCCGAGTGCACAGATGCTACATCGTGGTCAGCTTTCTTGGCAGGGATTTGGGATCCGTTGCCATCTTGCCGTGTTCAGGGCTTAGTTCACCCTACAGCTTCATTACTCATGCTCCGGGCATGGATTATCTCCCTCTAGCTAGATTAAGGGGCATGATTACTTACCACCCACTGGCCGTGATGTGTCAGTTTGACCAGTTTCAGGATTTTCATCCTTATGAGGGGCATGAGTCGGTAACCGCATCACAATCGTTTATCGGCGGAGACGATCCGTGGTTGTATGCTGTTGGGATCGATGAGTCGGTGAGTTTTCTGTCAGCCATCCAGGTCATTCTGCAGAGTATTCCGCATGGATGGACACAGAGACTACATTGGCTGTGACAGTATCCACAGTGCAGGAGACTGATTCTGACGATGAAGAGCCTATAGAGGAGGCTGTTATTCCCATCGGTGATTTGACTGCTGGGCTGCCAGCATTTGTGATGGATTCTCCCACCCCGAAAAGCCATCACATTACTCAAGATTCGCAGACAAACATTTGGAGCGAGCTTACATCGATGACCTATGATAGAGATCGAGGCTAGAGTAGCGATGTTGATGATTCTTGATGAGAGAGATCTTTCGCTTCTGTTAGAGAGGATGAGGCTAGATCGACAAGGGATGCATTAATAATTGAGCGGATCCGCTTATCTGCCTAGGGATGTGGCCATCGAAGATAGTACTTGATTAAATCCCGGATGATCTGTCGACCTTGCCGACATAAGTGCATACATTGATGAGCATTATGCCACCATGCGGTTAGCCTCGATCCGCTAGCTCGTGTAGATATCCTTGGGCGTGACCTTGCGGTTGCTTCCTCCGCCTTTAGAGAGGATGTTTGTTTAGATCCGATAGTCCGCGAGACACACGATCGTAGATAGCTTTGTATTTTCCTGTATAAACTAAGCTTAGCCATTTTTCATGTACAAGATGTATGTATATATCAAACAAGATATGTGTATGGCGGGAAATATATTTTGATTCACTTCCTTTTAGTTATGCCTTAAAACTTGCTTGATGTTTTTGTTTCTTGAGGGCCTTGTGATCTTGATGCATTCTCAAACTTATCCTTGATAGATGGACATTGAGGCGTCGCAAGATCTCTCGAATCGGATCATTGATTTCATAAATCCCTACCATCTTTGGTGTCTTGGGACCGGTATTTGTATGAAAAAGTTGAGAGGAGGGTGGTTTCTTCTTCTCTGAGATTGACCGCACCATAGATGGTCGCTAGTACTTCTATTTGTGAGAAGCCTAGTTAATTCCATCTATTATGGGTTGGTATTGCTCTTTGAGGCACGATCGCAGCTTAGATGGTCACCAAATCTTCTATTTGTGAGAGGAGGTTGGGTAATTCCATCCCTTTGATCTGAAACCGATGAAATGGGGCAAATTGAAGGTAGATCCTGGTACCGTGTGACAAGTATGTTATTCTGGTAGGGGTTAGACTACACCATGAATGGCTGCCTACGTACTCCTATTGAAGAGGAGATCAAGTCTGCGTAGTTTGAACCTGGTGTAAGAGGTTCAAAGCTAAATGCGGAAGGCAGATAGGTGTAGAGATGTCTTTGTTGTTTTTGTTGTGAAGAAAGGGCATAAATGTTTTTGTTGTTTTTGTTGTTGCGACCGGGCCATATAGCATATGGTTGCCTACGTACTCCTATTGAAGAGGAGATCAGGTCGGCGTAGTTCGCCCCTCAGGACGAATTAAAGGTGAAAAGAAGTGTGAATCCCATGTGCAGGCTATACTGCGGGGAGAAGAAAGTTTGATCCCATAATGGGGACAAACTACAAGTGTGTAAAAAGTTTGATCCCGTCCTCAGGACAAACTGTAGGCATAGAAAAGTTTAATCCCGTCTTTAGGATAAACTACAGGTGTGAAAGGTTCAATCCCGTCTTCAGGATAACCGAAATTGTGAAGGGTTAAATCCCATCTTTAGGATAACGGAGATTGTATAAAAGGTTTGAAATGAAGTAAAACCAGGCTCCTTGCTTGAAGTGTATGTTTCCCTGAGGGGTAGAAGAGTATTCATAAGGAAAGGGATCAAAACCGGAATGACTGGTGATTTGTTGATCAAAACCAGGATGTTTGTTTGATGGTAACTTCAGACATAGTACCGTTTCACGGTGTCCGAGTTGATAAGTTGTGGAAATTCATCGCCATCCATTTCTTGCAATCTGAGAGCACCTCCTGTCAATACTTGCTTGACAACAAATGGGCCTTCCCAGTTAGGAGCGAATTTTCCCTTATAGATTAATCTTGGTTATCAATGATCTTCTTCAAAACCATGTCATGTCGTTTGAATTGCCGTAGTCGGAATTTTCTGTTGTAAGATCGTGCGATCCTTTGCTGATATAACTGATCATGGAAGATAGCCGTGGATCACCTTTCGTCTATCAGAGACAATTGGTGATACCGGTCTTGTACCCATTGGTCTTCATCCAACCGAGCATCCATCAATACTCCGAGGGATTCCATTTCCACTTTTATGGGAGCACTTTGCTTCCATCCCATAGACTAATAAGTAGGGATTGCCCGGTGGAAGTTCGCATGGAAGTTACGTAGGCTAATAAAGTCGAGAGCAAGAGGTCGAGGCCATCCTTTGTGATTGGCAAACATTTTCTCGCACGATCTTTTGATGTTTTTATTAGCGACTTCAATGCAGACCATTCATCTTTGGATGATAGATGACCAGGGTTGAGATGTTTGATGTGGAATTTTTGCATAACCTCCATCATTTTGTTGTTGAGGTTCTTAGCATTGTCGACCTGATGACCTTTGGTTGTCCATATTGACAAATGACATTGTTTACGATGAAATCAATGATAACTTCTTTAGTAACCACAGGGAAGGATGTTGCTTCTACCCATTTGGTGAAGTAGTCGATCATGGTGAATATGAATCGATGTCCATTCTTCGGCTTTGGGCTGATCACGTCCATTCCCCACATTGAGAAGGGCCATGGCGAACTCATATTGTGAAGTTCCCTTGGAGGGGCGTGGATAGCATTCCCATGAATCTGGCATTGATAGCACCTCTTGACGTGATCATCATAGTCAGCTTTGAGTGTAAGCCAATAATGTCCCGTTCTGAGAATTTTCTTGACAAGTAGGGGTTCGCTCATGTGAGGGCCACATACTCCACCATGGATCTCATCCATGAGTCTCTGAGCTTGGTCTTTTATCCAGACATCTGAGGAGACCTAATCCTGCATCTCTTTTGTAGAGTGCATCTCCGCTCAAGTAGAATTTCATAGCAAGTTTTTGAATCTGCCTTTTCTCAGTTAGGCTCGTCTTAGCTAGTGTAGATCCATCTCGTAGATACTCCTTGATGTGCTGATACCAAGGGTTGTGGATGGGAGGTAGCTCATTCGATACTTCTCCACGTAATTCCCATAGATTGGGGCTTTTTTCAGAGCAAACGTGATGTTTGGCATGTTTTCCTTATCGGGTATGTAAACCAAGGAGGCCAACATTGCTAATACATCTGCAAAATCATTCCTATTACGAGGAATGTGTAGAAAGGAGATTTCTTCAAACTCCAACGCCATCTGTAAAACTTGTCGATGGTAAGGCAGCAAATGTAATTCTTTGGTTTGATAGATTCCTGTGGATTGCTTGATTACCAATTCGGAATCCCCAAAGACAATTAACAGCCTGATGCCCATTGAACGGGCAAGTTTTAGCCCCATGATATAGCCTTCATACTCAGCTGTGTTGTTGGTGCTGACAAACTGCAATTTGACGGCGATGGGATACTGCTTCCTCGTACCAGACATTAAAATTGCTCCAGCTCCAGAGCCTTATGTGTTAACAACTCCATCAAAATACATTCTCCACGTACGGGATGTATCGTACTGATGTTGTAGCTGAATTTCCATTATTCCTTCATTAGGAAAGTATGTTTCTAAGGGTTTGTAATCCCCTGCAGGTGCGGCGGCCAGTTGATCCGCAATTCCTTGACCTTTGGAAGACTTTTGCATTACATAGACAATGTCAAATTGCTATAGGATCAACTGCCATCTGGACAGTCGACAATTCAGTATGGGCTTACTGAACACATACTTGAGAGGATCCATTTGGGATATGAGATGGTTTGTGTGACCATGGAGGTAATGTTGTAACCTCATGGAAGCCCATGCTAAAGCACAACAAGTCTTCTCAATTAAAGTGTACTTGTGTTCATTGATGCTGAATCTTTTCCTGAGGTAATAGATAGCTCGTTCTTGGCCTCTATTGTCTTTCTGCCCCAGCATTCAGCCCATGGCATTGTCATTTATGGACAGGTACATGAACAGGGGGACACCATCCTTGGGAGGTACCAAAACATGAGCGTTAATCAGTTGCTCTTTGATTGTGAGGAAGGCTTTTTGACACTCATCGTTCCATTTCATGGAGGAGTTCTTCCTTAACAACTTGAAGATTGGCTCACAGGTTGCTGTGAGTTGAGAAATGAATCTGCTAATGAAGTTGATTCTTCCCAAAAATCCCCGTATTTCCTTCTCTGTCTGAGGAATGGGCATTTCCTTGATGGCTTAGATTTTGGTAAGATCCAGTTCAATCCCTTTGTGGCTGACTAGGAAACCTAGAAACTTGCCTGACTTAACACCAAAGGCGCAGTTGTACTTACGCAACCTGCTAAAAAGTTTTGTGAGATGGTCAAAGTGGTCCTCCTCCTTTTGGGATTTGACAATGATGTCATCCACGTAGATCTCTATCTCCTTGTGCATTAAATCATAGAAAAGAGCCATCATAGCTCGCTGATAGGTTGCACCGGCGTTGATGAGGTCGAATGACAACCATCTGTAGCAAAAGGTTCCCTAAGGTGTGATGAAAGCAGTTTTCTCACGATCTTCCTCAGTGACCATAATTTGATGGTACCCCTCAAAGCAATCAGCAAAGGAGTACATGCCGTATTGAGAAGTATTGTCAATAAGAATGTGGATAAAGGGCACGAGAAAGCTATCTTTAAGGCAAGCTTTGTTCAAATCCCGATAATCCACGCAAACTCGCACCTTTCCCCCTGGTTTAGGCATGGGAACAATGTTGGATATCCACTCCGGATATGTAGACACCATAATGATGCCAGCTTGAAATTGTTTCACAATTTCTTCTTTGACCTTAAACTCCACTCAGGTTTCACTCGCTTTGAGTTTTTGCTGACCCGGCTTGAATCCTTCTTTGATGGGAAGGCGATGAAGAACAATGTCAGTGGACAAACCCACCATGTCTTCATGAGACCATGCAAACACATCCTAGAATTGGGTTAATAGTGCCACCATGTCATTCCGTTGATTTGTGGTAAGGTCTGAACTAATTTGGATTAGCTTAGGGTTGTCTAAGGTTCCAAGATTGAAAGAAGTGGTTTGATCAAGATTGGGTTTGGGTTTGTCTGCGACCCATTCCTTAATCTCTTGAGGTGTCTCAATGTCCTCTTGGATGTCCATCAAGTCTAAGTCCAACTTTGCATCAAAGTTACAGCCCTTGTGGAGAGAAGGTATGTCATCAGCAAGGACATGCACATCTAAATTCAGAGTCCTGAAACAAAAGATGCCTTCACTTAATATATGCAACTGTTCGATCATACGAAAGTGTTAGCATGTACTTGATAAAATAACTGCTAGTACTGTAAAGGAAAGCAAGCAATTAAAGTTATCTGCAGGGCAGAGGGATTTTTCTGCCCATTTTACCCTCGTCGACCAATGAATGGAGTGTTGCTCCAATTGTCGAGGGAAAAGTCCTGATGGACTGCAGTGATAGAAGGATCGTCATTGTCTTCCTTCTCTCGAATGATAACCAGGACATCTGGGTAATCATCGTCTGGGGTGTATCTATTTGTATGTTCATCATGAACAATGACGCGAATGCCTGCCATCCTCAAGGCAAGGTCATGTTTACATTTTTGTTCCTTTTCTTCCGTCCCGGGATCAAGAATCAGCACCTCTTTTGCTTTGATTGGCACTGGTTTCGGAAATAGCATAGCCGCAACATGGGCTTGAACCTTTAATGGAGATTGCATCAACTCATGAGGTAAAAGTATAGAGAATCTCCATGCGGCAGAAGCTTGAGGAACCTGCTTATGCTTATGAGGATTTCTTGAATAACCATGGAGGTAATGCTGTAACCTCAGGGAAGCCCATGCTAAAGCACAACAATTCTTCTCAATTAGAGTGTACTTGTGTTCACTGATGCTGAATCTTTTCCCGAGGTAATAGATAGCTCATTTTTGGTCTCTATTGTCTTTTTGTCCCAGCATACAGCCCATGGCATTGTCATTTATGGACAGGTACATGAACAGTGAACATCATCCCTGGGAGGTACCAAAATAGGAGCGTTAATCGGTTGCTCTTTGATTGTGAGGAAGGCTTTCTGACACTCATCGTTCCATTTCATGGAGGAGTTCTTCCTTAACAACTTGAAGATTGGCTCACAGGTTGCTGTGAGTTGAGAAATGAATCTGCTAATGAAGTTGATTCTTCCCAAAAATCCCCGTATTTCTTTCTTTGTCTGAGGAATGGGCATTTCCTTGATGGCCTAAATTTTGGTAGGATCCAGTTCAATCCCTTTGTGGCTGACTAGGAAACCTAGCAACTTGCCTGACTTAACACCAAAGGCGCACTTGGCGGGATTCAACTTCAAGTTGTACTTACGCAACTTGTTGAAAAGTTTTGTGAGATCTTCTAAGTGGACCTCCTCCTTTCGAGATTTGACAAAGATGTCATCCACGTATATCTCTATCTCTTTGTGCATTAAATCATGGAAAAGAGCCATCATAGCTCGCTGATAGGTTGCCCCGGCATTGATGAGGCCGAATGACAACCGTCTGTAGCAAAAGGTTCCCCAAGGCGTGATGAAAGCAGTTTTCTCACAATCTTCCTCAGCGACCATAATTTGATGATACACCGTAAAGCAATCAGTAAAGGAGTACATACCGTATTGAGCAGTATTGTCAATAAGAATGTGGATAAAGGGCACGAGAAAGCTATCTTTAAGGCAAGTTTGTTCAAATCCGGGTAATCCACGCAGACTCGCACCTTTCCCCCTGGTTTAGGTACGGAACAATGCTGGATATCCACTTCGGATATGTAGACACCATGATGATGCCAGCTTGAAATTGTTTCACAATTTCTTCTTTGACCTGTAAACTCCATTCAGGTTTCAATCGCCTGAGTTTTTGCCTGACTGGCTTGAATCCTTCTTTGATGGGAAGACGATGAAGAACAATGTCAGTGGACAAACCCACCATGTCTTCATGAGACCATGCAAACACATCCTGGAATTGGGTTAATAGTGCCACCATATCATTCCGTTGATTTGTGGTAAGGTCTGAACTAATTTGGATTAGCTTAGGGTTGTCTAAGGTTCCAAGATTGAAAGAAGTGGTTTGATCAAGATTGGGTTTGGGTTTGTCTGCGACCCATTCCTTAATCTCTTGAGGTGTCTCAATGTCCTCTTGGATGTCCATCAAGTCTAAGTCCAACTTTGCATCAAAGTTACAGCCCTTGTGAAGAGAAGGTATGTCATCAGCAAGGACATGCACATCTAAATTCAGAGTCCTGAAACAAAAGATGCCTTCACTTAATATATGCAACTGTTCGATCATACGAAAGTGTTAGCATGTACTTGATAAAATAACTGCTAGTACTGTAAAGGAAAGCAAGCAATTAAAGTTATCTGCGCAGGCGGAGGGATTTTCTCGCCCATTTTACCCTCGTCGACCAATGCATGGAGTGCTGCTCCAATTGTCGAGGGCAAAGTCCCGATGGACTGCAGTGATGGAAGGATCATCATTGTCCTTCTTTTCCCGAATGATAACTATGACATCTGGGAAATCATCGTCTGAGGTGTATCTGCTTGTATGTTTGTCATGAACAATGACGCGTAGGCTTGCCATCATCAAGGCAATGTCATGTTTATGTTTCCATTCCTTTCCTTCCACTTCGGGATCAAGAATCAGCACGTCTTTAGCTTTGATTGGCACTGGTTTAGGAAACAGCATGGCCACAACATGGGCTGGCACCTTTACTGGAGACTGTATTAGCTCATGGGGTAAAGGTATAGAGAATCGCCGTGCGGCGGAAGCTTGAGGAACCTGCTTCTGCTTATGAGGATTCCTGTGAGTGGAATTGGCAGAATAGCCTAGTCCGGCTGTTCCAATTTGACTGGACATTTGAATAGGGTTCTTAATACCCTTCTTATCTTTACCAAGCCCTTGTCCAGGTTGATGACCCAATGACATCATTTCTTGAGTGGCCGATATAACTTCGGCAGAAATCTTGGGTATGGGAAGTGGCACTTTAATAGAATGGTATTGCGTGTTACTCACTTCCAAAGTATGGAAACTGTCCGGTTCAACTTTTGAATTGAAGCTGATGATTGGTAGAGTTCCTTGTTCAGGATAATCCAGCTCAACGTTGACAATGACTAGACTGCTGTTGATAATGTATTTGAGCTGGTTATGTAGCGTGGAGGGAACGGCTCCAGCCATGTGTATCCATGGTCTCCCCAATAGCAGGTTGTATCCTGAGTCTATCTTGAGGATGTGGAAGGATACATTGAATGTATTTGGACCAATCTCAATTGGCAATTTAATCTTTCCGACGGCATTTCGTCGGGATCCATCAAAAGCTCTGATAACCGTATGGCTACTTTGGATCCGCCTGAGATCGACATTTATCTTCATCAAGGTGGCATAAGGACATATATTTAGAGATGAGCCTCCATCTATCAAAACTCCAGCTAGCATGTACCCGGAAGACAAAATTGTAATATGCAATGACTTGCAATAACCGATCCCTTCGGGAGGTATGTCATCATCAGTGAAGGATATCACATTGTTGTTGAAAATATGATCAACCAAATGTTGAAATTTTTCCACGTGCACTGATTTTGGCAAATAGGCTTCTTTTAAAACCTTCAGTAAGATCTTCCAATGATCCTCAGAAGAGAAAACCAAGTCCAGTATTGAAATCTGGTGTGGAGCTTCTTGCAAGCTTAAAACCACTTTGGCTTCATTGTGGCCCATGGGAAACTTCCCCTTTGCTTCGCAAGTAGGTTTAATAACCCGTTGAGGAAGATACAGTGGATTTTCCTTCAACACTGTAGCAATAGTATGAGACATGGATCCTTCAGCTTCTCCATAATTCCATGGAACTTTGTGTAAGCTGACAACAAGATATTGTGGTCTGCAAGATAAAGAAATTGGCTCTGGTGTGGCCACTTTCAAAGGAATGTCAGATCCTTTGAGTTGAATTGGTTGTATAGAAATACTTTGATAGTCTCATCATCCACTTCAGATATAACTGCTACTGATCCCTTCCATTTGGTAGGACATGCATTCCCACCCTTAAGTTGTACGGTGTAATCATCTGCTATTTGCGGACACCGCTATCAATAAGTTTACGAATGAGATGGTGAGTGCCCATCATTCTTCTGTCTTTGTGACCCATGAATGTGAATGATATTGACACATTTCATCAAGATTGAAGCGTCCTGAACGGGGATTGATTGGAGGGAAAGGAAGGTAATTCTTCCTTCGTTGATTAACATCTATAATATCTCCTCCATAGATTGGCCCAAATAGGTGAATTCTCTCCGATTGACAAAATCCCGACGGGCTTTAGCATTTTCTCTCTTCGCAACCTTATCCTCCATAGCTTCGCTTTCTGAAGGTGGTTAGGAGGTATTCATAACAAAAGGAAGGAGATAGGCATGCTCCTACCTGATTAATTGGCGTGTGACTTGATGATGGTGGGTCACCAGTTCTGCCAATTACTCAATTTGTTTGGAAAGAGCTTTCATCTTTCGTTCAATGGTAAACTGGAACTTTTCATAATCTCATTTGTCAACACCGTCTTTAATGGGTTGGGATGATTTGCCGTTAGAATTGGAACCTTGTACAATGCTCCAACTGATTATGTTGACCTCTTCTTCTTTGTGCTGGGGAAGAGGGTTGTCTTGCACATGAGGTTGATCTGGTTTGGTGACCACGATCTCACCATTGTCTATCAGATCTTGAATCTCATGCTTCAAGGCCCAATAATCTTGAGTATCATGTCCAGGTGCTCCGGCATGATAGGCACACTTCCGAGTAGCATTAAAACCCCTCCCATTAGGGTTGGCTGGTGGAAGAAGATGAGTAATTTTCTTCTGAGCAGTCCGAAGAGCAAGAACATTCTCGATCGAGTCCCCCAAGGGTGTGAACATTCGAGGCCGCTTTACTTCTCCACTTTTAGACAATGGAGGGTTTGAAGATTGTGCTGGAAAAGGGGAGTAGTTTCTCCTCTGCATAGGCATGCTTTGATTGCCTTTTTGTCCTTGTAGTATCAAGGAAACATCCTCCTCTTTCTTTTTATGTACCCTCCGGGGGTTGTTTCCATAAGATCCGGACTAGATGTGCTCAGCAACAACTTTAAGAGCGGCTAGGTCTTGAATTTTACTGGACTTCAATCCCATCTCAACCATTTCTCCGTGCTTGATCATTTCAGAGAATGGTTTGCCAATACCAGCTAGAACTCTTTTATAGAAAGGAGCTTCCTGTACATTTATGAAAATCATGACCATTTCTGATTCTGTCATGGAAGGAATAACTTGAGCAGCAAGGCGCCTCCACCTTTGAGCATACTCTCTAAATGAGTCATTAGACTGTTTCTTAACCTTGGTAATTTGGTACCTGTCAGGAGACATTTAAGATTGAAAACTGTATTGAGTGAGGAAGGTATGAGCGAGCTCTTCCCAGCTATGGATCTTAGAGTTATCTATTCTGGTATACCATGAACGGGCTTTTCCAGTCAGACTTTTCTAAAACAGCTGCATTCTGAGCTTTTTATTTTCTGTGTAAGACCTAAGTTCTCCGATGAACACCTTTAAATGTGTATAAGGATCCCCTAATCCATCATATTTCTCAAAATCAGGGGTCTTGAATTTCTTTGGATATTGAACACCAGGAAATATGCAAAGGTCTGTATATGAAACACTGCCATGGGTTCCAATCCCTTTGAGAACGCGGATATTTTCCTCCATTTAGAGGACCTTCTTCCTAATATCACCGGTGTCTGGATCTCCTTTGAGATGGGTGTTTTCAAGATCTTTGTTGGTTGTATCCAACTGAGGTTCCAGAATTGTTTTTTCCAGACCTTGAACTCCTCCTTGTGTAGGGGATTCTGTATGTGTAGGTATCTTCGTACCCTGAGTGGACTGATGCAATTCTATCAGTAGAATGACCAAGTCTGCAATTTGTTTACTCAATCCGTCAAATTCTTCTCAGGAGACAGCATTAGTCTGGTCAGAAGAAGACATGATTGGCTATAGGCCTGTGGCCTTTTTGGATTTTGACCGAGTAGCAGGCCCAATTGCTTCCCTACAAAAGACTTACGTAGTTTAGTTTTAGGGTAATGTAAATGTTATCATAACATGTCCGTTTAGGAATTTTTGTCCTGCAAAACCAGTTGTTAATTGATAACATGTCATGCATGTACAAACATTCTTCATATTTTCCCTTACATATGGATGAACATGGAATAAAATTACAAGTAAATGCTTTTACAAGTAATTGAAAATGGAAAGTGTAGACACTCGAAATTTTCTACGCTCCTATTACTAACATTTCAGGAGGGTAGATTCGTCTTTTGGACATAACCCTGAAAGACAGCTTACATCCATTCTGAATACTACCGGAAGTTCAGCTCCAACCCGAAACATAAACTGGGAACATCATTTCAAACCCGAAACACACACCGGGAATGTCATTTCCAATCTCAGAGATAACCCCGAGATATGCAGATCAAAAGACCGTGAGAACAACATCGAGAGGGCGATTACATCTCGGCGATAACACCGCGATGCTTAGTTCCAGTCCAAGAGACAACACTGGGAGTAGCAACCCCATCCTTGGTGATAGCCCCAAGAGATGCCATTGCAGTTCCGACGATAATCCCGAAAATGCTTGTTTCAAACATATGCAATCAGCTTCAACTACAGACATCCTGTCGAGGCAAACACACCTCAGACCCGGAGATAACAACGGGCAGACAGGAACGTCCACAGATGACAGTGAGATATACAAACAAGCATTAATCCAATCTCAGATGTAACCCTGAGCAACGTCTGCTTTCCGCTTAAACTGGCGATAACCTCGGTGAGGAGTCAACAAGTCATCTTACTATCTCAACAAGATTATATCGCGGCATACCAACAAGTAGTCCAATCTCAGCTGTAACCCTGAGCAACGTCTGCTTTCAACTCAAACCGGCAATAACCCCGGTGAGGAGTCAAACGTCATCTTTTTCCTTCGACAATGGCACATCATCTCAACACTTCATACATACATACATCCAACAATGTCCCACAAGAATCGAGGATTGACAATCCCGAGTAACTATTACGTGTGACAGTAGTTTGGATAGAATTTGAAGCTTGAAGACCATGGGCATAGACCCCTCTTTCTGACTTCGTACAACCTCTAATACATGTCATTGCGTAACTCTCGACACAAGTTGTCTGAAGAAGGTCAGATATACCTCGTTCGGATGCTCGGATTGAAGTTCTGCAAGTTCGAGCAGACATTACGATGCATGCATCTTGCCGCGTCTTCGAGAGCAGCGGACCATGAGCTCGGATGCATCACGACCCGACCCGCGGTACACAGCTGCGGCTGCGGCAGTGTACTGCGACCATCCATCTATATATGAAGCCTTGGGGTTGACCATTTGAGAAGAAGAGGGAGGGAAAAAGGCGAGGAAGCCCTGTCCATTTTACTCTGCATACACATCTTTTGAGTGTTTCCTCACTTTTAAACACTAGTTAGCTCACATATAGCTATCTTTTATCCGGCGGGAGCTGAGTGTTTATCCATTTAAAGTCATAGAAGTCTACTTTGGCAGCCCACTGTAAGCCTTCTTATATTCTATAAAGCCTTCTTCTCATATTAGCACACACTGTTGTACACGTTGAGAGTCGTGTGAGTGTGTTTGACCGGACTTTGGTCCGTGGTTTTCATTTATGTCTGTATATATATACTTATATATATATATATATTTCATATATGGACTAACATTATCGAGTTATGCCTCGATTGAGCCTGAACTTGATGCAGGCGTTTAATTGCTTATATATATATATATATATATATATATATATATATATATATGTATGATGAGCACAGATTTTATATTAGGTGCGTTTTAATTTCTTATATATATATATATATATATATATATATATATATATATATTTTATCGAACATATCGATGAGCCTCGATTTACATCCGGTCGTTTAATAAATATTTATATATATATATATATATATATATTATTTGTCGGACATATCAGATGAGAGCTTTGGATTCACATGCGTTCGTTTATATATATATATATATATATATATATATATATATATATATATATATATATATATTTTACATTTATCGAGCTTGGAGTTCACTTATGGCCTTTTACAACTTTATTTACATTAAATCTCTGCTTTGGAGTTTACTTATGTGGCGATTGATCGCTTTACTGACTTTATTTACATTTTGTCCCTTTAGAGTTTACTTACATGGCGGTTGATCATATTTATATATATATATATATATATATATATATATATATTCTGACTTTATATATATATATAATTGCTACTTTGCTTTCCATACAAATTGTAGTATCATGTGAGCCTAGGAATCATGTGATCACGAGTTCGATCTCTTGAATCTAGATTGATCTCATGATGGACATTTTTTAAATTTATGGCGACACATACATTATTTTACAATTTCTCAATTTCCTTGGATGGTTTCATTGCCATAAGGAGTTCGACATTCTTTGTATATTATTTTCTCAAGAATGCTTCGCATCTCAAAAATAAAAGCAAACAAGCCGAACATTTAATAATAAAATGGAAGTATGAAAAGGTCTCAATTCTTATTGAACACAGGGTTTGAAAAACCTCTTTTACAAAACTTCATTGATATATCTTGGTTAAAAATGAATTTTCCTATAAAATTCAAACCTTGTGTATATAGGTGCGAACGAGGCCTCGTACTACTTTCAAATAACTGCACATTGATCCACACACACACACACACATTCATATAGCAGTTTCTTTGAGAAGTGGTGGTCACCATGGTAACACGGATGTCGGGGGGTGCCTAACACCTTCCCTCCGCATAATCAAGCCTCCGGACCTAAAATGAATCTCGGTTTCACAGGCCCGTCTAGCAGTGTCAAATCACTGGGTCAATGTGCAAACCTTTTTCGGTTGCGTTGGTGCAACCTGTTAAATACACCAACTGGCGACTCTTAAAGTCCAATCGTCGACATTATACATGTCGGACCTTTTTCACTTGTTTTTTCAAACAAATCTCACATTAACATGAGAACACCAAAGAACAAGTAACGAAAAGGGACACTCAAAAATCCCGACGTCGACATGTGGCGACTCTGTTAGGGACTCCAGTAAGAGGGCTTAAGCCGCTATTACAAGCTTTTCAAAATTGTTATATGCTTGTGTTTGAATGTTGCATTTACATTTATGATCAATGTGTACGAATGCATCTTAATTCTTTGCACTTGCTAAATATCTATACTGTGATATTAGTGCTTCATACATGTCATCATTTTGCATAAGCGGTGAGACACGTTGTATGTGAATGTATGTTGTGTGGTCCCTCCACCGAGGGCTATCTGTCGGTGTTTGATTCTTTGGACTCGTGGGAAGAATGATTCCCGGGGCTCAGGAAAGGCACCACTCAGATTTGCTCCAGTTGAACGACCGGATTAACTTCCCGTCAAGTAGATTGCTATGATCTGGGAACCTTCATGCCAAAAAGCCGTGAGAGTAACCCTAAGATAGGTCAGCCTCTGATAAACTAAATGCGGAGGAAAGTCTCTTCATGCTTTCCATTTTCAATTACCTGTTAAAACATTTACTTGTAATTCTATTCAACGCTCATTCATATGTAATGGAAAATATGAAGAATATCTGTACATGCATGACATGTTATCAATTAACAAACGATTTTGCAGGACAAAATTCTTAAACGGACATGTTATGATAACATTCACATTACCCTAAGACTAAACTATGTAAGTCTTTTGTAGGGAAGCAATTGGGCACATTACCCTTTCGAAAGTCCAAAAAGGCCGCAAGCTTCACAACTGACGATCATGTCTTCTTCGACAAGTCTAATCTTCTCTCCCGAGAAGAATTTGTGGATTGAGTAAAAAATCACGAGACTTGGCTATTCTACTAAAAAAATTACACCGATCTACTCGAGTGCGAAGATACCTACACGCATCTGAAAATCCTCTACACAAGGGAGAGTTCAAGGTCCGGAAAAAACAATTCGAACATCGATTGGATCTGACCAACAAAGACCACGAAAACACCCATCTCAAAGGAGATCCGGAACCCGGTGATATTAGGAAGAAGGTCCTCTAAATGGAGGAAACCATCCGCGTTCTCAAAGGGATTGGAACCCATGGCGATGTTTCATATCTGAGACCTTTGCATATTTCACGGTGTTCAATATCCAAAGAAATTCAAGACCCCGATTTTGAGAAATATGATGGATTAGGGATCCTTATACACATTTAAAGGTGTTCATTGGAGAACTTGGGTCTTACGAAAAATGAAAAGCTCGAATCATTTGTTTTAGAAAAGTCATTTGAAAAAGCCGTTCATGGTATACCGTTAGATAACTCTAAGATCCATGCATTTGTTGGGGGAAGAGCTGGCTCATACCTTCCTCACTCAATCTGATTTTTCAATCTTAAATGTCTCTGGCCAGTACCAAATTACCAAGGTTAAAGCGATCTAATGAGTCATTTAGAGAGTATGCTCAAAGTGGGCGCCTTCTTTGCTCAAGTTATTCCTTCCATGATGAATCGAAATGGTCATGACTTTCATAGATGTACAGGAAGCTCCTTTCTATGAAAGTGTTCTAGTTGGTATTGGCAAACCATTCTCTAAAATGATCAAACACAGAGAGATGGCTGAAATGGGATTGAAGTCTGAAAAAATTCAAGACCTAGCCGCTATTAAAGTTGTTGTTGAGCACATCCAGTCCGGATCTTATGGAAACAACCCCCGGAGGGTCTATAAAAAGAAAGAGGAGGATGTTTCCTTGATACTACAAGGACAAAAAGGCAATCCAAGCATGCCTATGTAGAGGAGAAACTACTCCCTTTTCGAAACAATCTTGAATCCCTCCATTGCAAACCCTCCATTGTTCACAAGGGGACTCGCTCGAGAATATTCTTGTAAAGCAAAATTACTCGAGCGTTCACGCCCCCCCTAATGGGAGGGGTTTTAATGCTACTCGAAGTGTGCTTATCATGCGGAGCACTGGACATGATACTCAAGATTGTTGGGCCTTGAAACATAAGATTCAAGATCTAATAGAACAATGGTGAGATCGTGGTCACCAAACCGGATCAACCTCATGTGCAAGACAACCCTCTTCCTCAACACAAAGAAGAAGAGGTCAACATGATCGATTGGAGAACCTGCACAAGGTTCCAATTCTAATGGCGAATCATCCCAACCCATCGAAGGCCGGTGTTGACCCATGGGATTATGCAAAGTTCCGGTTTACCGTGGAACGAAAGATGAAAGCTCTTTCCAAACAAATTGAACAATTGGCAGAACTAGTGACCCATCAGCATCAAGTCACACGCCAATTAATCAGGCAGGAGCATGCCTATCTCCTTCCTTTTGTTATGAATGCCTCCTCACCACCTTCAGAAAGCGAAGCTATGGAGGATAAGGTTGCGAAGAGAGCAAATGCTAAAACCCGTCGAGATTTTTGCCAATCAGAGGGAATTCACCTATTTGGGCCAATCCATGGAGGAGATACTACAGATGTTGATCAACGAAGGAAGAATTACTTTCCTTCTCCCTCCCATCAATCCCCGCTCAGGGCGGTTCAATCCTAATGAAATGTGTCAATATCATTCACATTCTTACGGTCACAACACAGAAGAATGTTGGGCACTCCGTCATCTCATTCAGAATCTTATTGATAGCAGTGTCCTGCAAATAGCAGATGATTACACTATGCAGCTTAAGGGTGGTAATGCATGTCCTACCAAATGGAAGGGATCAGTAGTAGTTATATCCGAAGTGGATGATGAGACTATCAAAGTATTTCCCATACAACCAATTCAACGCAAAGGAGCTGACAATCCTTTGAAAGTGGCCGCACTAGAGCCAATTCCATTACCTTTCAGACCATAACATCCTGTTGTCAGCTTACACAAAGTTCCATGGAATTATGGAGAAGCTGAAGGATCCACGTCTCATACTACTGCTACAGTGTTGAAGGAGAATCCACTGTACCTTCCTCGATGGGTTGTCAAACCTACTTGCAAAGCAAAGGGAAGTTGCCCGTGGAGAAGATTGAAAAATTCCTCTGCACTATGGGCCACAATGAAGCCAAAGTGGTTTTAAGCTTGCGAGAAGCTCCACACCAGATTTCAATACTGGACTTGGTTTTCTCTTCTGAGGATCATAGAAAGATCTTACTTAAGGTTTTAGAAGAAGCCTATTTGCCAAAATCAGTGGATGTGGAAAAATTTCAACATTTGGTTGATCACATTTTCAACAACAATGTGATATCCTTCACTGATGACGACATACCTCCCAAAGGGACCGGTCATTCTGAAGACATTGCATATTACAATTTTATCTTCCGGGTACATGCTAGCTGGAGTTTTGATAGATGGTGGCTCATTTCTAAATATCTGTCCTTATGCCACCTTGGTGAAGATGAAAGTCAATCTCAGGCGGATCCAAAGCAGCCATTCGGTCATCAGAGCTTTTGATGGATCCCGACAAAATGTTGTCGGAAAGATTGAATTGTCAATTGAGATTGGTCCAAATACATTCAATGTATCCCTCCACGTCCTCAAGATAGATTCAGGATAAAACCTGCTATTAGGGATACCATGGATACACATGGTTGGAGCTGTTCCCTCCACCTTACATCAACAACTCAAATACATTATCAACAACAGTCTAGTCACGGTTAACGCTGAGCTGGATTGTCCTGAACAAGGAGCTCTGCCAATTATCAACTTCAATTCAAAAGTTGAATCGGCCAGTTTCCATACTCTGGAAGTGAGTAACACGCAATACCATTCTATTGGAGTGCCACTTCCCATACCCAAGATTTCTGCCGAGGTTATGTCGGCCATTCAAGAAATGATGTCATTGGGTCATCAACTTTGGACAAGGGCTTGGTAAAGATAAGCGGGGTATTAAGCACCTATCCAAATATCCAAATCAAATTGGAGCAGTGGGACTAGGCTATTACGCGATTCGATTCTGAGAATCCTCATAAGCCTGGCGAGTTTCCTCGAAGCTTCCATGCGCGGCGATTCTCTATACATTTACCTCATGAGTTGATGCAATCTCCAGTAAAGGTTCCAGCCTATGTTGCGACTATGCTGTATCCAAAACCAGTGCCAATCAAAGCAAAAGAGGTGTTGATTCCTGATCCCGAGATGGAAGAAAAGGAACGAAACGTAAACATGACCTTTCCTTAAGGATGTCAGGCATTCACGTCATTGTTCATGATGAACATACAAATAGATACACCCCAGATGATAATTACCCAGATGTTCTGGTTATCATTCGGGATAAGGAAGACAATGACGATCCTTCCATCACTTCAGTGCATCAAGACTTTGCCCTTGACAATAGGAGCAGCACTCCATTCATTGGTCGACGAGGGTAAAATGGGCAGAAAATCCCTCTGCCTTGTAGATAACTTTAATTGCTTGCTTTCCTTTACTATACACTTAGCGATTATTTTATCAAGTACATGCTAACACTTTTGTATGATCAAACAGTTGCATATATTAAGTGAAAGCTTCTTTTGTTTCAGGACTCTAAATTTAGATGTGCTTGTCCTTGCTGATGACATGCCTTCTCTCCACAAGGGCTATAACTTTAATGCAAAGTTGGACTCAGACTTGATGGACATCCAAGAGGACATTGAGACACCTCAAGAGATTAAGGAATGGGTCGCAGACAAACCCAAACCCAATCTTGATCAAACCACTTCTTTCAATCTTGGAACCTTAGACAACCCCCTAAGCTAATCCAAATTGGTTCAGACCTTACCACAAATCAACGGAATGACATGGTTGCACTATTAACCCAATTCCATGATGTGTTTTCATGGTCTCATGAAGACATGGTGGGTTTGTTCACTGACATTGTTCTTCATCGCCTTCCCATCAAAGAAGGATTTAAGCCAGTCAAGCAAAAACTTAGGTGATTGAAACCTGAGTGGAGTTTAAAGGTCAAAGAAGAAATTGTGAAACAATTTCAAGCTGGCATTATTATTGTGTCTACATATCCGGAGTGGATATCCAACATTGTTCCCATGCCTAAACCAGGGGGAAAGGTGCGAGTTTGCGTGGATTATTATCGAGATTTGAACAAAGCTTGCCTTAAAGATAGCTTTCCGTGCCCTTTATCCACATTCTTATTGATAATCTTTGCTCGATCGACATGTAATCCTTTCTTTGATTGCTTTGCGGGTACCATCAAATTATAATTATTGAGGAAGATCGTGAGAAGAATGCTTTCATCACGCCTTGGGAACCTTTTTGCTATGAGGCGGTTGTCATTCGGCCTCATCAATGCCAGGGCAACCTATCGATGAGCTATGATGGCTCTTTTCCATGATTTAATGCACAAGAGATAGAGATCTCGTGGATGACATCATTGTCAAATCCGAAAGGAGGAGGACCATAGACCATCTCACAAAACTTTTCAACGAGAGTTGCGTAAGTACCACTTGAAGTTGAATCCCTTGAAGTCGCCTTTGGTGTTAAGTCGAGCAAGTTGCTAGGTTTCTAGTCGACCACAAAGGATTGAGCTGGATCTACCAAAATCCGGGCCATCGAAAATGCCCATTCCTCGAGACGAAAGGAAATACGGGGATTTTTGGGAAGAATCAACTTCATTAGCAATTCATTTCTCAACTCACGCGACAACTTTGTGAGCCATCTTCAAGTTGTTAAGGAAGAACTCCTCCATGAAATGGAGCGATGAGTGTCAAAAAAGCCTTCCCCACAATCAAAGAGCAACTGATTAACACTCTCTATTTTGGTACCTCCAGGGATGATGTTCCCTGTTCATGTACTGTCATCCATAAATTACAATGCCATGGGTTTGCATCTTTGAGGTAAAAGACAATAGAGGCGAAGAACGAGCTATCTATTACCTCGACAAAAGATTGACATCGGTGAACACAAGTACACTCGATTGAGAAGACTTGTTGTGCTTTAGCATGGGCTTCCATGAGGTTACAACATTACCTCCATGGTCACACAACCCATCTCATATCCCGAATGGATCCTCTCAAATATGTGTTCGATGGCCCATCTTGAATTGTCGGTATCGGAATGGCGATTGATCCTACACCAATTTGACATCGTCTACATGTGATGCAAAAATGCATCGAAGGTCAAAGAATTGCGGATCAATGGCCGCCTTTTTTTTGAGAGGATTACAAACCATTAGAAACGTACTTTCTGATGAAGGAAATAATGGCAATTCAATTTATAACATCGATGCGATACATCCGTCGTGGAGAATGTATTTTGATGGAGTTGTTAACACAGAAGGCTCTGGAGTTGGAGCAGTTTTAATGTCCGTGCAGGGGGGCGATATCCGTCGTAGTCAAATTGCGGTTTATCGGCACCAACAACCACGGTGAGTATGAAGGTACATGTATCATGGGGCTAAAACTTGCCCGTTCAATGGGAATTAGGCGGTTAACTATCTTTGGGGATTCCGAATTGGTAATCAAGCAATCCACAAGAATCTATCAAACCAAAGAATTTCATTTGCTGCCTTACCATCGGCAAGTTTTATAGATGGCTTTGGAGTTCGAAGAAATCTCCTTTCTACGCATTCCTCGTAATAAGAATGATTTTGCAGATGAATTAGCAACGTTGGCCTCCTTGGTTTACATACCCGACAAGGAAAACATGCCAAACATCACGTTTGCTCTGCAAAAAGCCCTAATCTATGGGAATTAAGTTGGAGAAGTATCGGATGAGCTACCTCCCATCCACAACCCTTATATCGACACATCAAGGAGTATCTACGAGATGGATCTACACGTGAGGCGAGCCTAAGCGAGAAAAGCGGATTCATCGACTTCTTTATGAAATTCTCGGAGCGGAGATGCTCTACAAAGAGATGCGAGATTAGGTCTCCTCGGATGTCTGGATAAAGACCAAGCTCGAGACTCATGGATGAGATCCATGGTGGAGTATGTGGCCCTCACATGGCGGACCCCTACTTGTCGAAAATTCTCGAAACAGGACATTATTGGCTTACACTCAAAGTGATTGTGATGATCACGTCGAGAGGTGCTATCAATGCCGATTCATGGGAATGCTATCCACGCCCCTCGAGGGAACTCCACAATATGAGTTCGCCATGGCCCTTCTCAATGTGGGGAATGGGCGTGATCGGGCCCATCGAGCCCAAAGCCGATAATGGACATCGATTCATATTCACCATGATCGACTACTTCACCAAATGGGTAGAAGCGACATCCTTCCCGGGGTTACTAAAGAAGTTATCATTGCTTTCATCGAAACAATGTCATCATCGTCGATATATGGACAACGAGAGGTCATTGTGTGAGAAATGATACTAAGAACCTCAACAACAAAATGATGGAGGAGTTATGCGAAAAAATTCCACATCAAACATCTCAACTCAAGTCATCTACCGTCCAAAGATGAATGGTGTTTGTTGAGGCGGCTAATAAAAACATCAAAAGATCATGCAAAAAATGTCCGCCATCACGAAGGATGGCACGACCTCTTGCCTCGACTTTATTAGCCTCTGAGAACTTCCATGCGAACTTCCACTAGGGGCAACCCCTACTCATTAGTCTATGGGATGGGCGGTGCTCCCCATAGAAGTGGAAATGGAATCCCTCGAGTATTGATGGATGCTCGGTTGGATGAAGACCAATGGGTACAAGACAAGTATCACCAATTGTCTACGATAGATGAAAGGCGATCCGCGGCTATCTTCCATGGTCGATTATATCGACAAAGGATCGCACGATCTCTACAATGAAAAAAGTCTAACTACGACAATTCAAACGACATGACTTGGTTTTGAAGAAGATCATTGACAACCGATCAATCTAAGGAAAATTAAGCTCCTAACTGGGAAGGCCCATTTGTTGTCGAGGAAGTATTGATAGGAGGTGCTCTCAGTTGCGGGAAATGGATGGCGATGAATTTCCACGACTTATCAACTTCGGACACCGTGAAAGCGGTACTATATGTCTGAAGTTACCATCAAACAAACATCCTGGTTTTTGATCATCAAATCACCGATCGTTCGGGTTTTGAACCCTTTCCTTTTTAATACTCTTACGCCCTCGAGAAACACATACACTTCAAGACAATGACTTACCTTTTTTTTTCATTTCAAACCTTTCATACAATCTCGATTATCCTGAAGGCGGATTTAACCTTTCACAATTTTGGTTATCCACGAAGGCGAGATTGAACCTTTCACACTGCGGTTTATCCTAAAGATGGGATTAAACTTTTCAACTGCGAGTTTGTCACGAGGGCCGGGATCAAACTTTTACACACTTGCGGTTTGTCCCCATTATGGGATCGAACTTTCTTCTCCCCAGCATATATAGCTTTGCACATGGGATTCACACTTCTTTTAGCCTTGATTAAATCACGAGGGGCGAACTACGTGCAACTTTGATCTCTCTCTTGATAGAGTACGTAGGCAACCATATATATATGGCCCGGTCGCAATAACAAAAAAAAAAAAACATTTATGCCTTTTTACAACAAAAAAAAACAATAAAAACATCTACACCTATCGCCTTCCGCATTCGACTTTGAACCTCTTACACGAGTTGAACTACATGACTTGATCTCCTCTTGATAGGAGTATGTGGCGACCATTGATGGTGCGATCTAACCCTACCGAACAACAACATACTTGTCACACGATCTTTGGGATCTACCTTGAATTTGCCCCATTTCATTGGTTTTGAGATCAAAGGGATGGAATTACCCAACCTCTTCTCACACAAATAAAAGATTCGGTGACCATCTAAGGCTGCGATCGTGCCTCGAAGAGCAATACCAACCAATAAGAGATGGAATTAACTAGGCTTCTCACAAATAGAAATCTTGGCGACCATCGTGGTGTGGTCGATCTCGAGAGAAAAAACCACCCTCCTCTCCACTTTTCCATACTGATCTGGGTCCCAAAGACACCAAAGATGGTAGGGATTCTGAAATCAATGATCCGATTCGAGAGATCTTGCGACGTCTCAATTTCCATCTATCAAGGATAAGTTCAGAATGCATCAAGATCACAAGGCCCTGAAGAAACAGCAAACATCAAACAACTTTCAAGGCATAACTAAAAGGGAAGTGAATCAAAATATATTTCCCAGCCATACATAATATTGTTTGATATATACATCTGTGCTGTACATAAAAAAATGGCTAAGCTAGTCTATATAGGAAAATACAAAGCTATCTACAGATCTGTGTGTCTACGGACTATCAGATCTAACACAGCATCCCTCTCTAAAGACGGAGGAAGCACTTGCAAAGCTCTCCTTTAAGGATATCTACAATTTAGCGGATCGAGAGGCTAACTGCATGGTGGCATAATGCTCATCAATGTATGCACTCATGTCGGTAAGGCTGACAGTCATCTGGGATCTAACTGAAGTACTATCTTCGATGGCCACATCCCTAGCAGATAAGGCGGCATCCTGCTCAATTATTAATGCATCCCTTGTCGATCTAGCCTCATCCCTCTCTAACAGAGCAGTATCTCTCTCATCAAGAGCTGTCAACATCGCGACCCTAGCCTGATCTCTATCATAGGTCATCAGATGTAAGCTCTGCTCCAAATCTTGTCTTAGAATCTTGAATAACAGTGGCTTTTCGGGGTGGGAGAATCCATCACAAATCTTTGGCGGCCCAGCCCGGTCAATCATCGATGGGAATAACGGCCTCCTCTATAGGCTCCTCATCGTCGAAAATCGGTCTCACTGCACTTGTGGATCTTTACACGACCAATGTAGTCTCTGTCTCCATCCATGCGGAATACTCTGCGAGAATGACTGGATGGTGACGAGAAAACTTCGGCCAGACTCTCGCTAATCCCAACAGGCATACTGACTGGATCTCATCCTCCGTGATAAATGGTGTGATGCGAAGCTGACTGACTCACCCCCCTCATAAGGATGAAAATCTGGCCCGGTCAAACCGACACATCACGGCCCGATGGGTGGTAAGTAATCATGCCCCTCAATCCAGCCTAGAGGAGATAATCCATGCGGGAGCATGAGTAATGAAGTGTAGGGTGAAACTAAGCCACGAACACGGCAAGATGGCAAATGGATCCCAAATCCTGCGCGGAAAAGTGACCACGATGCGGCATCATGTGCACTCTCTCGGCGGTGAAAAGGAGTATGACATGGCTATCTTCTTGGTGAAACAAAACCCCTACTTGCCGTCTCGATGTTCTAATTGGTCTCAAGTGTGACATAAACCACACATCTGACATGGCCAAGCTACTGTAAAACACTCCTGCCGGATAAGTGCGGCGGCGGTATGTAGGCGACCTCGAGTCTCTGCGATAATCATCGGTACAATGGTATGACCCTCCACGAGAGCTCTCACTTTGCCATAATGACCGCCGATATCTAGCTCATCCATGTCTCGCGCATATAAAGGCGTATAAAAATACGCGTAGAAGCGATACATCTATTCAGTTGAACGATGGTCCTCTGGTGTGGTGAAATCCCGAAATGCCGCGTGCATAGCTATCCTCGAGCCAAACACATCAAACGAGAAATTTTGGGATATCACGTGGCGGATGTAATCTCGTCCTGGACCACTCTACGTCTTAATTCGGTGAGGGTCATGAACTATCTGCTCATGTCTCCAATAGCCATATGCACGCATGAGTGTACGTCCGGTGGCATCATATCGTCGACCGTGCATACTCCTCCAAAGTAGAGTCGACTCCACAGGTCCCAAATCGGAAAACTGCCTCTCTGATACCCAGTGCTCTAGCATGCCCTCTACAAATCCTGTGGGAACCTGAAACATCAACAGGGTCATAGTATGCTGCAGAAAATCATCTACGATCACCATGTCTAATGGTGATATACTATCATACCATAAGGTAGCATACCGGCTACCACCACAAATGGCGGGGTATGATCAATACGGCTAACTGTCGAAGAAGACATCTGTGCGGTAGTGTGTCATAAGACCATCCAAAATTCAATCTTTGAATATCTCTAGACATACATACATATGAATAACATAATAACATTCATAATCTGATAGATGACAATATGATATAGGGAATGAAAAGCGTACATACATTCCTAAGTATATCATCATCTAATACATCTCTGTCTGACTAAGATATAGGGAAATGGGGTGAAGCTACCCAACATCTGAACGAGGCCTATCAAAAGAGATAGCGAAAATACATCGAGAAAAAAGTCAAAAGTGTCGATGTCACATCATCGATCTTGTCCACGATGTAACTCCTCTGAGTCACTTTGGATTCTCTATCTACGGGGATGTCGGTAGCCAATATAAGGGAGGATCTGCTGCAAAAAAACCATATGGGTCACTGAGGGACGGCGCGAGCTGGAAGGATCAAAAGTATCTACCTCTGCAGGATCTCTGCCCAAATGCCGAATGAAAAGATGTGACCGGTCCAGCTGCCGGGTTAATCTGTCAATCTGTGTCACATGAGTCGGATCTCTGACACAGGCTAACCAATTCGTCATCATCATAGATCCTAGAACCATATCCCCCATAAACTATGTGGCACGGGTCTGAGCTCCAATCGTACGAGGGATCCACCAATGTTGGAACATCTTCTGAGAACAGGGGCCCTCTGACAATGTAAAATTGTTAATCCCCAACAATGGGATGTGAATGACGGGTGACTGCGAAATAGGCCAATAATGCCTGGCAGGAGGTAAGATTGGCATACAAATCTCTCCTGTAGTGCTCCTAATAGCACGCTCTCCTAAATAGAGCTCCCATTCTCCATCTGTGAAGAGAGGAATCCTGCGGGTGGAAATGACGTATTCTACTCCAGTCGGGTACCCATCCTCAAAACCAACTCCCAAATGCTCTCCGGAGTAGGGAATCCATGTGATGACATCGGTATCGTCAATAGCTCAATAGCTCATGGTGAAACCCTCGGAGGGACCTCAATGAGGATGATGCCATCTCCCTCAAATGGATGGGTGTCTAAACCTTAGAAAACATCCTCTCATGGGCCCAAAGCCGGTCAACACTTTTAACCTATACATGGGAAAAGACAAGAGAAACACTCACCGGCGAAAATGGGTAGAA
This sequence comes from Panax quinquefolius, assembly GCA_020205615.1. Classification (NCBI taxonomy): domain Eukaryota; kingdom Viridiplantae; phylum Streptophyta; class Magnoliopsida; order Apiales; family Araliaceae; genus Panax; species Panax quinquefolius. Next base: position 73,414,040 of record CM035159.1, on the reverse strand, counting down.
TCCTAACCACGCCTCGGTCGAAGCCCTGCGATCGCGTCGCATTCCCACGAGGAAGTATGCAAAGGTGTAGGAACCCCAATCATACTCTCTATCGGTCCTCGTGTTGAGTGGCGGCCGATCAAAGTGAAGGACACCATAGAGAGAGTTATCTGCTATGAAAGCGACCCTAATGATCATCGAGAACAATCGTGGGAGAATGTGAACCACGACTCTCACATCATCGGGTATGGGCTCACTCAATAGCCCGCTCATAGCATCTATGCTCAAAGGACTTGTCTGAATAGTCCCCCTTAAAAAGCGCCTCTATCGGAACTCCCAATAAGGATCGATGGTAGTAGGGGTGATATCCTCCGTGTGCGAAGTCGCAGAACTCCTCTCAAACTCCATACCAATGATAAATCGCGATCCATCGGTGTCATCATCACCTCACGATCCAACAAATGGAGTGATTGAGTGCAGTGAAACCACCACTCGAACAATGCCACGAGGTAACCCGGGGACGGTGACGGGGTAGAATGGAAAAGAACATCCCAAATCCCGGCCATGACGATCGCTCTGTAGTAGTCATCATGCGAGGCACGATACATAGAGTGAATGCTAAACCAGATTCCTCCGAGGTTGTGTGAAGCGGGAACCTACATCAAATGTAGATCAACATCGAGACTCCTTGACTCCTCATCAATAGGAAATAAGGAGATTAAAGATCTAACTTCATACCTCGTTTGCGTGCGGTATCTTTGAAGGATACTACTCAAGTCACCTAGAAGATCTGGGTTCGCCACTTGAATACCTGGCAATTCCCTACGGGGAACACGTACAGCAGGAGCAAGGAACCTCGATCGGTGCATCCTCCTTCTCGTCCTCGACATTTGGCACTTCAACCGGAATAGGACGTATCACCGCCTCCACCAAACGATGAGGCTGTCTAACAGAACGGCGCTGAGGCTCTTCAAAAGCCCTCCTCCGTACACCAGAAGTGGTCCTGCGGGAACTACTCGGCTGATCCGGATCCATGATATCTGGACAACAAGTCTCCAAATCACCTCAGAAAGGGTGTGGTAATTTCTTACCTGGAGTCTTTTCAAAATGCATTCTATGATTACATGCATTCATGCATTGTTTTAACATACATCTACGATGAGAGTTAAAATGCATGACTACCCAATACCTACATTTTGGGAAAATTTTGCCATAGCCCCTTTGTAAATGGGACTATCCACATGCACATAGGCATGACTAGGTGGCCATTCAGTAGCACACCTATACACAGTCATATACATCCTGTATGCATCAATACAATGCTGTAAAAAAATCCGTAAGTGTAGTCTAATTACTAGGATTATTTTACTTTTATGCATTTACTCATTTGTCCTCAGATAGGATAAGAAATGAGAGTAAAAGGTGCCAATTTGACTGTTTCAAAAGTCAAATTTTTTTACATCAACATGTTCAGCATGGTTTAATACTAACATTTACTATGCTGAATATTTTTTATCAAGTCATATCAGCATGCATATTCACTACTATGTGTCTAAATGCATTTCATGCGATAAGTCATTTTCCAACAGACAGAAATTGGAAAAAAATACATGTATGTGTTACCAGGACAGTGAAGAACGCTTGTATGGTGGCAGAATATAAAGAAAGTTTCCCGAACTCAGCAGATCTGAAGAAAAGCTCTCGGATTTCCTTCGCTGCACAACTTGAAAATGACTTATGAAAGCAACCAACCGCTTTATACATAAGCGCGCGGTTGGTAGTAAAACACTTCGACTCTCTGCGGTACACTGCGGCACTTCTACATGGGTCCCACACCTTCGGCTCACTCCAATTAGAGTTGTAAAGGAGGTCTCACAAGCTAAAAAGGCTAAATCAGGAATAAAAGTGCTACGCGATTGAGCGAAATAGCCTGAAATCCTGGTTTCTCGTCGGTCAGAGTTAAACTCCCGTCGTCTCAAAGGTATTCACTTGAATGCAGGGTATACTATACCAATGAGCTCAGCTTTCATAGATCTTACTCGACAATACCCCATAAAGGTCCGATGCCGTCATTTACAAGGTCACAACTCTAAAACCTCCCCGGTGGGGGTTACAACATAAAACCACGACATATCAAACCTCCCCGGCGGGGGTTACAACGCCGAAGTTATCAACATCTACGTATCCCCGGTGGGGGTCACAACGCACATCTTTCAAGCATCTACGTATCCCCGCCGGGGGTTACAACGCAATGCAACCATTGATACACACATCAATGAAGGTCAAGTAGCCTTGACATCATCTTAGCTGATGGCAAGTAAACCCATCGAAGCAACCTTCCCCGACGGGGATCATAACGCAATGCTACCATTGACATATACATCAATGAAGGTCAAGCAGCCTTGACAATGCATCCAGCAGGGATTTATCCGGTGATACACACATTAACGAAGATCAGGTAACTCTGATAACAACAAACTGTTGGCAGTAACTCCGAATGAATGAGGAAATATGTTATACACATCCTCAAGCAGACAAAGCTTTATCCCCACAGATCTCTTACACACAAGAGGTACCTCTATGGAATATAAGCCAGTGTCTAGGATTCAAGACTTTGGTGATAGCCCCAATGTCGACATCCTTGGAGACTTGGATCGCATGTCCAAGCCATCACTAATTGTCATCCCAACAGGATTACCTGACAATCATGCATCATACATTTGCATCATGTTGTTGCATATAGCATCATGTTTATCTTTCTTGAATTTCAAGTGTCTAGGATTCTTTATCCTATCCATGCCTTGCATTGCATGAATATGATAAAGAGGGGCATCTGTAGACACTCAAAATTTTCTACACTCCTGTTACTAACATTGCAGGAGGGTAGATTTGTCTTTTGGAGATAACCCTGAAAGACAACTTACATCCATTCTGGATACTACCGGAAGTTCGGCTCGACACGGAACACAAACCGAAACATCATCTCAAACCCGAACACACACAGAATGTCATTTCCAATCTTGGAGATAACCCCAGATATCTGAGATCAAAAGACCCAACAACAACCGGAGAGAGGGCGATTACATCTCGACGATAACACCGCGACACTCAGTTCCAGTCCCAGAGACAACATTGGGAGTAGCAACCCCATCCTTGGTGATATCCTTGGTGATAGCCCCAAGAGATGCCATTACAGTTTCAGTGATAACCTCGAAATGCTTGTTTCGAACATATGCAATCAGCTTCAACTATAAACATCCTGTCGAGGCAAACACACCTCAGACCCAGAGATAACAACGGGCAAACAGGAACATCCACAAATCACAGTCAGACATACAAACAAGCAGCAGTCCAATCTCAGATGTAACCCTGAGCAACGTCTACTTTCCGCTTAAACCAACGATAACCCCGGTGAGGAGTCAACACATCATCTTACTATCTCAACAAGATGATATCGCGGCATACCAACAAGTAGTCCAATCTCAGCTTTAACCCTGAGCAACGTCTACTTTCAACTCAAACCAAAAATAACCCCGGCGAGGAGTCAAACGTCATCTTGTTCCTTCGACAATGGCACGTCATCTCAACATTTCATACATACATACATCCAACAATGTCCCATAAGAATAGAGGATTAACAATCCCGAGTGACTTTACGTGTAATAGTACTTTGGATAGAATTTGAAGCTTGAAGACCATGGGCATAGACCCCTTTTCCTGACTTTGTACAACCTCTAATCCATGTAATTGCGTAACTCTCGACACAAGCAGTCCGAAGAAGGTCAGATATACCTCGTTCGGATGCTCGGATAGAAGTTCAACAAGTTTGAAGCGGACATTACGATTGCATGATTGCACGTCTTCACGAGATAACGGGACTCATGAGGCTCGACCATGCATCACGACCACCGCCCTTGCAGTGTACCTGCGGCCATCCGTCTATATATACAAGCCTTGGGGTCAGCCACTTGAGAAGAAGAGGGAGGGAAAAAGGCGAGGAAGCCCTATCCATTTACTCTGCATATACATCTTTTGAGTGTTTCCTCACTTTTAAACACTAGTTAGCTCACATACAGCTATCTTTTATCCGGCGGGAGCTGAGTGTTTATCCATTTAAAGTCATAGAATTCTACTTTGGCAGCCCACTGTAATCCTTCTTATATTCTATAAAGCTATCTTCTCATATTAGAATACACTGTTGTACACGTTGAGAGTCGTGTGAGTGTGTTTAAGCGGGACTTGATCCGTGGTTTTTATTTACATACATATATATATACTTATATATATGTATATATTTCATATATGGACTAACATTATCGAGTTATGCCTCGATTAAGCCTGAACTTGATGCAGAGCGTTTAATTGCTTATATATATATATACTTATATATATATATATATGGTCGAACTACTATCGATGAGCACAGATTTTATATCCTGTGTTTTAATTGCTTATATATATATATATATATATATATATAAGCTATGGTCGACTACATCGATGAGCACAGATTTTATATTATATCTTTGTTATGGGACATATCGATGAGCACAGATTTACATCCGGTCGTTTAATCGCTTATATATATATATATATATATATATATCTTGTCGGACATATTCGATGAGCACAGGATTCACATCCGATGTGTTTTACTTCTTTTATATATATATATATATATATATATTTACATTCATCAGGGCACAGAGTTCACTTACGTGGCCTTTTACAACTTTATTTACATTCCGTCTTGCATGGAGTTTACTTACATGGCGGTTGATCGCTTTTGACTTTATTTACATTTTATCCCACCAGAGTTTACTTATTGGCGGTTGATCATGTTTATATATATATATATATATATATATATATATATTGACTTTATATATATATATAGCGCTTACTTGCTTTCCATACAAATTGCGTATCATGTGAGCTAAGAATCATGTGATCACATATTGATCTCTTGAATCTAGATTCGGTTCCCATGATGGACATTTTTTCAATTTGGATATGCGGCTTTGTACATTATTTTTTTACGATTATACGAATTTCCTTGGATGGTTTTGTCATGCCCATAAGGAGTTCGACATTCTTTGTATATTATTTTCTAGAGAATGCGTCGCATCTCGAAAATAAAAGCAAATAAGTCGAACATTTAATAATAAAATAGAAGTATGAAAAGGTCTCAATTCCTATTAAGCACAGGGTTTGAAAAACCTCTGTTACAAAACTTCATTGATATATCTTGGTTAAAACTGAATTTTCCTATAAAATTCAAACCTTGTGTATATAGGTGCGAACGAGGCCTCACACTACTTTCAAATAACTGCACATTGATCCACACACACACACACATTCATATAACAGTTTCTTTGAGAAGTGGCGGTCACCGTGGTAACACAGATGTCGGGGGGTGCCTAACATCTTTCCTCCGCATAATCAAGCCCTCGGACCTAAAATAAATCTCGGTTTCACAGACCCGTCTAGCAGTGTCAAATCATTGGGTCAGTGTGCAAACCTTTTTCGATTGCATTGGTACAACCAGTTAAATACACCAACTGGTGACTCTTAAAGTTCAATCGTCGACATTATACATGTCAGACCTTTTTCACTTGTTTTTTCAAATAAATCTCACATTAACATGAGAACACCAAAGAACAAGTAACGAAAAGGGACACTCAAAAATCCCGACGTCGACAGAAAGTATGAAAAGACTTTTCTCCGTTTAGTTTATCAGAGGCTGACCTATCTTAAGGTTACTCTCGTGGCTATTTGGCATGAAGGTTCCCAGATCATCGCAATCTACTTAACGGGAAGTTAATCCGGTCGTTCAACTGGAGCGAATTTGAGTGGTGCCTTTCCTGAGACCCGGGGAATCATTCTTCCCACGAGTCCAGTAATCAAACACCGATAGGATAGCCTCCTGATGGAGGGACCACAAAACATACATTCACATACAACGTGTCTCACCGTTTATGCAAAATGATGACATGTGCGAAGCACTAATATCACAGATAGATATTTAGCAGTGTAGTAATTAAGATGCATTCGTACACATTCATCATAAATGTAAATGCAACATTCATACACAAGCATATAACAACTTTGAAAAGCTTGTAATAGCGGCTTAAGCCCTCTTCTTTGGAGTCCCAATGAAGTCGCCACACTGTCGACGCCGGGATTTTTGAGTGTCCCTTTTCGTTACTTGTTCCTTGGTGTTCTCATGTTAATGTGAGATTTGTTTGAAAAAACAAGTGAAAAAGGTCCGACATGTATAATGTCGACGATTTGAATTTAAGAGTCACTATTTGGTGTATTTAACTGGTTGCACCAACGCAACTGAAAAGGTTTGCACATTTACGTAATGATTTGACACTGCTAAACGGGTCTGTGAAACCGAGATTCATTTTGGGTCCGGGGGCTTGATTATGCGGAGGGAAGGTGTTAGGCACCCCCCCCCCCGACATCCGTGTTACCACGGTGACCGCCACTTTTCAAAGAAATTGTTATATGAATATGTGTGTGTGTGTGTGTGATCAATGTGCAATTATTTAAAAGTAACGTGAGGCCTCATTCGCACCTATATACACAAGGTTTGAATTTTATAGAAAAATTCAGTTTTAACCATGATATATAAATGAAGTTTTGTAAAAGAGGTTTTTCAAACCCTGTGCTCAATAGGAATTGAGACCTTTTCATACTTCCATTTTATTATTAAATATTCGACTTGTTTGCTTTTATTTTTGAGATGCGAGGCATTCTTGAGAAAATAATATACAGCAGTGTCGAAGTCCTCATGGGCATGACATCCATCCAAGGAAATTCAAACACTATACAATAATGTACAAGCTGCTTACAGCTGAAAAATATGTCCATCATGGGAACCGAATTTAGATTCAGTAGACTGAATCTGTGATCACATGATTCCTAGGCTCACAATGATAATAATTTGTATGGAAAAAAGTAGTAGTTATATATATAAAAGTCAGAATATATATATACAGACATGATCAACCACCACGAAATAACTCCATGGGGATCGAAATGTAAATATATAAAAGCGGTAAATATATATATATATATATATATATATATATATATATATATATATATGATGAACCACCACAAAGTAAACTCTAGGTGGGATGAAATGTAAATAAAAGTTGTAAAAAGGCCACATAAGTAAACTCCAGAACTGAAAAATGTAAATATATATATATATATGTACAAATATATATATAAAAGCAGTAAATGCACCAGATGTGAATCCAGGCTCATCGGATATGTCCGACAATAATTATATATATAAGTATATATATATATATATATATAAAAGCGAGTAAATGTTCCGGATGTAAAATCTAGGCTCATCAGATATGTCTGACAACAATTATATATATATATAAGCAATTAAACGGTCCAGACCGAAGTCTAGGCTCAATCGAGGCATAACTCGATAATGTTAGTCCATATATGAAATATATACACATATATATAAGTATATATACAGACAGAAATGAAAACCACGGACCGAAGTCCGGGAAAACACACTCACACGACTCTCAACGTGTACAACAGTGTGTGATAATATGAGAAGAGGACTTTATATAATGTGAGAAGGCTTACAGTGGGCTGCCAAAGTAGACTTCTATGACTTTAAATGGATAAACACTCAGCTCCCACCGGATAAAAGATAGCTATATGTGAGCTAACAAGTGTTTAAAAGTAAAGAAACACTCAAAAGATGTGTATATAGAGTAAAATGGACAGGGCTTCCTCGCCTTTTTCCTCTCTTCTCTCTCTTCAAATGGCTAACCCCAAGGCTTATTTATAAAGACGGATGGTCGTAGGTACACCTACGGTAGCCGCGGTTGTACCTGCGGCTGGTCGTGGTGCATCCGAGCCTCGCGGGTCCTGTTGTCTCGTAGTACGTGCACTCGTGCACTGTAATGTCCGCTAGAACTTGAAGAACTTCAATCTGAGCATCCGAACGAGGTATATCTGACCTCCTTTGGACCGCTTGTGTCGAGAGTTACGCAATGACATGGATTAGATGTTGTACGAAGTCAGGAAGAGGGGCCTATGCCCATGTTCTTCAAGCTTTAAATTCTATCCAAAGTACTGCCACGCGTAATAGTCACTCGGGATTGTTACTCCTCGGTTCTTTTGGTAGATCGTTGGATGTATGTATGTATAAAGTGTTGAGACGACGCGTAGGTGTTAAAGAGATAAGATGATGTTTGACTCCTCACCGGGGTTATCGCCGGTTCAAGTTGAAAGTAGACGTTGCTCAGGGTTACATCTGAGATTGGACTACTTGTTGGTATGCTGCGATATCATCTTGTTGAAGTAGTAAGATGACACTTTTGACTCCTCACCGGGGTTATCGCCGGTTTGAGCGGAAAGCAGACATTGCTCAGGGTTACATCTGAGATTGGACTACTACAAGTGTTTGAATACCGCAAGGTCATCTGTGAAAGAACCTATCTGCCCGTTTTTAGCTCTGGGTCTTAGGTATGATTGCCTCGGTAGGAGGTCTGAGCTTGAAGCTGATTGCATATGTTTGAAACAAATAATTCTGGAGTTATCGCCAGAACTGCAAAAGCATCCTTTGGGGCTATCACCAAGGAGAGAGTTGCTACTCCCAGTGTTGTTTCTGGGACTAGAACTGAACGTCGCGGTGTTATTTCCAAGACAGAACTGTCCTCTCTGGTGTTGTTGCCGGTCTTTTGATCTTATAAACCTCGGGGTTATCTCCGAGATTGGAAATGACATTCCCGGTGTGTGTTCTGGGTTTGAGATGAAGTTCCCGGTTTGTGTTTCGGGTTGGAACTGATGTTCCTAGTTTGTGTTCCGGGTTGGAACTGCACTTCCGGTAGTATCCGGAATGGATGTCAGCTGTCTTCTAGGGTTATCTCTGAAAGACGAATCTGCCCTCCTGTAATGTTAGTAACAGGAATGCAGAAAATTTCAAGTGTCTACAAAGGCTTCCTCGCCTTTTTTTCTTTTTAAAATGGCTGCCCCAAGCCCTTTATTTATAGAGGGGAGCCAGGTGTACTATGGCGACCAGAGATGCACTGTGGTGCCGGGGTGCCCCGGTTTCCATGAGTCCGTTATCTCGAAGCGTGCACTCAGTGCCTTTGTAATGTCACTTCGAACTTGCAGAACTTCAATTTGAGCATCCAAACTAGATATATAAGACCTTCTTCGGACTGCTTGTTTCGAGAGTTATGCAATGACATGGATTAGAGGTTGTACGAAGTCAGGAAGAGGAGACTATGCCCATGGTCTTTAAGCTTCAAATTCTATCCAGTGTACTGCCACGCGTAATAGTCACTCGGGATTGGAACTCCTTGGTTCTTGTAGGACATTGTAGTATGTATGTATATATGAAGTGTTGAGACGACGCGCAGTTGTTGAGGTAACAAGATGACGTATGACTCCTCACCGGGGTTATCACCGGTTTGAGTTGAAAGCAGACGTTGCTCAGGGTTACATCTGAGATTGGACTTCTATAAGTGTTGAATGTCGTAAGGTCATCTGTGAGAATGCATGTCTGCCCGGTGTTAGCTTCGGGTCTGAGGTATGAGTGCCTCGGTGGGAGGTCTGATTGAAGCTGATCGCATGCATTTGAAACAAGCATTTCCGTAGTTATTGCCAGAACTGCAATAGCATTCCTTGGTGTTATCGCCAGGATGAAACTCGGGGTTATCTCCGAGGTTGGAAATGATGTTCCCGGTGTGTGTTTCGGGGTTGAGACTGATACCCCCGGTGTGTGGTCCGGGGTTGAAACTGAACTTCCGGTAGTATCCAGAATGGATGTGAGCTATCTTCCAGGGTTATGTCCGAAAGATGAATCGCCTCTCTGATGCCCGATGCTTGGTGTGTGAGAAAAATTTTGAGTGTTTACAGATGCCCCTCTTTATCATATTCATGCAATGCAAGGCATGGATAGGATAAAGAATCCTAGACACTTGAAATGCAACAAGATAAACATGATTCTATGTGCAACAACATGATGCAAATATATGATGCATGATTGAATGATTGCCGGCTAATCCTGCTGGGAAGACAATCAGTGATGTCTTGGACATGCGATCCAAGTCTTCAAGGATGTTGACGTTGGGGCTATCACCAAAGTCTTGAATCCTAGTCACAGATTTCATTCTCCATAGAGGTTCCTCTTATATACAAGAGATCTATGGGGATAAAGCTTTGTCTATTTGAGGATGTGTATAACATATCCCATCATCGGTCCTCTCCGATGAGGATGGTCTTCTCTGGCTTGTATCACCAACATGTACCACAATTTTGTTGGAGTTACTGCCAATAGTATGTATCGTCAAGGCTGCCTGACCTTCGCTGATGTGTGTATCACCGGATAGATCCCTATTAGGTGTATTGTCAAGGCTGCTTGACTTTCATTGATGTGTGTATCAATGGTTGCATTACGTCGTGACCCTTGCTGGGGAAGATTGCTTCGAAGGGTTTACTTGCCATCGGCTGAGATAACGTCAAGGTGGCTTGACCTTCATTGATGTGTGTATCAATGGTTGAATTGCGTTGTAACCCCCGTCAGGGATACGTGGATGATTTGTAAACTTGACGTTGTAATTTCCTATAGGGATACTTCATTATTTCGTAACTTCGACGTTGTAACCCCCTCCGGGGATACTTCTAGGGTTGTGACCCTGTACTGATGACATCAGACCTTTGTGAGGTATTGCTCAGCATGATTTATAGAAGCTGAGGCCATTGGTATAGTATACCTTATACACAGATGAATACCAGTGAGAGAGATGTGGGGCCAGATTGCGGCCCATGAAAACTAGGATTCCAGGCTATTCCGCTCAATCGCGTAGCATTTTTATTCCTAATTTGGCCTTTTCAGCTTGCGAGACCTCCTTTGCAACTCTAACTGGAGTGAGTCGGAGGTGTGGGACCCACAAAGGGGTGCTACAGGTACACTTACAGCAGCCACAGGTGGACCTGCGGCCAACCATGGCTATACAAAGCCTGTGGGTTGCTTTCATAAGTCATTTTCAAGTTGCGCGACAAAGGAAATCTGAGAGCTCTTCTTCAGACCTATTGAGTTCGGGCAACTTTCTACATATTCTACTACTGTACAAGCGTTCTTCACTGTCCTGATAATGTATGCATGTATTTTTTCCAGTTTCTATCCGTTGGAAAATAACTTATCACATGAAATGCATTTAGACACATAGTAGTGAATATGCATGCTGATATGACTTGATAAAAAATATTCAACATAGCAAATATTAGTATTAAACCATGCTGAACATAATGATGTGAAAAAAAATTGACTTTTGAAATTGTCAAATTGGAACCTTTTACTGTCATTTCTTATCCTATTTGAGGAGAAATGAGTAAAGGTAGGAAAGTAAAATAACCCTGGTAATTAGACTACACTTACGGATTTTTTACTATGATGTATTAATGCATGTAGTATGTATATGACTGTGGGTAGGTGTGCTACTGAATGGCCACCTAGTCATGCCTATGTGCATGTGGATAGTCCCATTTACAAAGGGGGCTATGGCAAAATTTTTCCAAAATGTAGGCACTGGGTAGTCATGCATTTTTAACTCTACTGTAGATGTATGTTAAAACGATGCATGAATGCATGTAATCATAAAAATACATTTTGAAAAACTCCAAGTAAGACTTTACCACACCCTTTCTGAGGTGATTTAGAGACTTGTTGTCCAGATATTATGGATTTGGATCAGCCAAGTAGTTCCCGCAGGACCACTTCTGGTGTACGAAGGAGGGCTTTGAAAGTACCTCGACCCCGTTCTGTTAGACAACCTCATCATTTAGTGGAGGCGGTGATTCGTCCTATTTGGGTTGAAGTACCGGATGTCGAGGACGAGGAGGAGGATGTAACGGTTGAGGTTCCTGCTCCTGCTGCACGTGTTCCCCGTAGGGAGTTACTAGGTATTCAAGTGGAAAACCCAGATCTTCTGGGTGCCTTGAGTCGGCATCCTTCAGTTTACCTGCATGCAAATGAGGTATGAAGTTAGATCTTAATCTTCCTTGTTTCCTATTGATGAGGAGTAAAGGGTTCTGATGTTGATCTGCATTTGATGTAGGTTCCCGGCTTTACACAGCCTCGAGGGAACTGGTTCAACATCCACTCTATGTATCAGGCTCTGCATGATGACTATAGAGAGATTGTACATGACTGGGGATTCAGGACGTTCTTTTCGATTCTTCCCCATCGCTGTCCTTAGGGTCACCTCAGGGCATTGTCTGAGCGGTGGTTTCACCAGACTCAGTCACTCCATTTGTTGAATTGTGGTGATGATGACGCCGATGGATAGGTGGTTTATCACAGGTATGGAGTTTAGAGGGATCCAATTGCCTTATCGTGACGGATATTACCCTCTACCGCCACGATCCTTGTTGGGCGTTCCAATGAGGCGCTTTCAAGGCAAGATATGCGTCTGGTGCTTTGAGCGTAGATGCTATGAGCGGGCTATTGAGTGAGCCTATACCCGATGATGTGAGAGTCAGGGATCGTATTCTCTGGCGATTGTTCCTGATGATCATTAGGGGCTGCTTCATAGCAGATACCTCTTCTACGATGTCCTTCACTTTGATTAGCACCACTCGACACGTGGACCGTATAGGAGACTATGATTGAGGTTCCTACACCTTTGCCTACTTCCTCGGGGGAATGCGCATGCGATCGCAGGGCTTGACCGAGGCTTAGTTAGGATTCTACCCATTTATGCTGGTGAGTATTTCTTTTGTCTTTTCCCATGTACAGGTTAAGAGCATTGACTGACAGCAAATGTTTGCCTTTGTGTTGGCAGTTTTGGGCCTATGAGAGGCTTCCATATTTGCGTCCTATGAGCGTGTTAGGTTTAAACACCTATCCACGATGACGGAGATGGCATCATTCCATACTGGCGGAGGTCCCTATAACTGAGGGTTTCACTCATTGCCGCCTACAACTGGAGTTTTTGACAGCGGATGTCATCGCATGGGTTCTCTATTCTGGGGAGCACTTGAGTATTGTACTTGAGGATGGGTACCCGACTAGAGTTGAGTACGTTATTTCCACCCGTAGGATTTCTCTCTTCATAGATGGAGGATGGGAGCTCTATTTAGGAGAGCGTACTATCAGGAGCACTACAGGAGAGATTCACATGCTGATCTTGCCTCCTGCCAGGCGTTATTAGCCTATTTCGCAGTCACCCATCACTAATATCCCATTGTCGGGGATTGACAGTTTTACACTATCAGAGGGTCCACCTTTTCGGAGATGTTCCAAAGATTGGTGGTTCCCTCGTACCATTGGAGCTCGAACCCGTGCTTGCATGTTTATGGGGATATGGTTCCGGAGATCCGTGATGATGATGGATTAGCTAGCTTTGTGTCGAGATCCGACTCATGTGACACAGATTAATGATTTGACTTCGGCAGTTGGACCGGGCACATTTCTTTATCCAGTACTTGGGTAGAGATCCTTCAGAGGCAGACACTTTTGATCCTTCCAGCTCTGGCGCTGGCCCCTCAGGTGACCCATATGGCTTTGTCGGTGCAGATCTGTTAACTTTGTCATATTCAATCCTTAAGTTATAATGATGAAATGTTCAAGTACTAAATTGTTTTATGGTGTTTCAGGTATCTGTTGATAAAAGAATGTTGGTGGGATTTTCAAATGGAGGAAGAAAGTTTTTCTTTCTAGGAGACAAATGTAAGGTCAATTGCATAATAATTGATTTTTCATTTAAAGGCTCTAGATTATATTATTGCATTATATTTTGTTATATGTCTTAAATGAAAAATGTTTTAAAAAATTCTAAAAGGTTATTTTTAATAACTTGAGATTAGATTTATGCATGACTTTATGTTACACATTTTCACATGCATATTATTAAATGGTATTCTTGGATTACATGTGGATATATATATATATATATATATATATATATATATATATATATATATATTTCTCTATGTATGCATGTCTAAAGTAAATGGTTTCTTTGGGCTTGATACACGTGGGAATATATATATATATATATATATATATATATATATGGTATACTAGCAGATTTACCTTTTTGGTGATTTGATATTTATATTTTTCAAGGAAGAGGTAATTATGGTTTCTAAGAAACCGTGTCTTGGAAGTTGGAAATGATAAGTAATTGATGCAGTGTTCTTTTACACGCCACTTTGTTAATGCATGGAGAGAGAAAGTCAATTGATTAAAGTGATTATCTTTTTGTGGTCTTTTGAGTTATCCAAATTGTGTAACAAACAGGAATTTTTTTTGGATAAATATTAATGTTGTGCTTTACCGTTGGAGTTGTTGTAACCAAGCCAAATTTTGTGGACTCATATAACGTTATTTTATAAACGATAATATTTGGTTGGCTATAAAAAGAGTATTCTAATGTTTGAAAAAGAACACAACTCACGAATTATTATTGCACTTATTATTGTTTCTGAGTTAATATATTTACTGAGTGCAATTCTTGAGAAGCTAAGCAATTTAATTTCTGGTATTAGTTGGGCACTGTTTGGTAAGAAATTAATTGTTTATCAATTATGTGCTAATTGATCATTGCATATAGTTGAGCCTTTAATTGTTAAATTGATTTTTCTTGCATTGATCATAGACCTCTATATTTGTATTGAATTTTCTGTTTAGACTGAGTGTAGTCTAAAGGTTTTAATCTTAGTGGATTAGAGAAAAGGTTTACAAATAGGTTCAAGGAAGCAAAGGTGCTTGAAGAGTGCATAGGTGCATAAGGAGCAAGAGAGCTCAAGAGGAATTAATTGTTAATTAATTTTTGTTGGAATCTGTTTTGTAATCTGTATTTATTTATAAAGAAATAAATAAAGTGAGTCTCCAATAATAGTTGGTATTGGACGTGGACTAGGCTATTATTATAGAGGGTAATAGCTGAACCACGTAAAAAATCTTGGTGTTGATTTTATTATTTGTTTTGCTTTAAAATCGCATAAGTTAATTAATTATCTTAATTTGACTACTTGCATTATATTAAGATAATTCTTTAACATCAAGTATTTTAGGCTATATTAATTCAGTAAGCTGATTTCAATCATTATAGTAGCCTGAAATTAATAGTTTTTAAAAGTTGGTCATAGATTGCTCCCACACTTATTCAACCCCCCTTTAAGTGTGCCTAGATAAATTTCAAGATCCTCCCTTGTATAGGCCTGACATCCCTGTAGATAGAGATCCAGTGACTCAAGAAGAGTTATATCAGGTGGACAGGATTGACGATGTAGACATCGATACCATTGACTTCTTCTGATGTATATTACTCGTTATCCCTTTTGATAGGCCTCTGTTAGCTGCTAGGTAGCTTTGCCCCATTCTCGCTATATCTTTTGATAGGCTTCTATTGTAAGACCCCAACTTTTATGAATAAAGATGAATTTTCTATAATTATCATTTTGAATATTATGGAATGAATTTGATATAATGTTGTAGTTGTGGGTAATATTCATAAATTTTGCAAAGTACGCAAGTTGTTATATAATATTCGATTGGTCGGGGAATATTCGTTTCAATAGGGAATATTTGTACGATGACACAATCATTGGTGGACCCCACAACGGAATTATTGTCGGATTGAGAAAATGACAAAAATATTTTATGAAAATAACAGTGGAAGTTTTATCGTTAACTGTTGAACTACTTGGTAGTAAAAGTACAGTAATACGCGTGGTTGCATAGTAGCACACGGTATTGATTATTGATGCTTACGTGAGAAGTCACTTAGTTTTATTCAATTATTGTCAATATTTTATATATTATTAAATCAATAATTGAGACGATGAAATTATTAATATTATTGTTTGCAATAGTAACGATGTCTAGAAGTTCTGTCAAGGAGAGGTTTGGTCACCTAATTACGCGCCAATAGGGAGAAATCCTTATTGGAAAACCCCCTCTTTCCTGGGAACGACCTGGTCGATTAATATTCTGAATTATAATAATGATGATAAATGTTGTTAAAAATATTGAGAGGATTTTTTTATGAAGTATTTAATGTAAATTTTACTTATTTTATGGACCCCTATTTACCCATTTTTCAAAATAGTCAAGAGAAGTTATATATATTAAATATTGATTATGGGTGGATTGTCTAGAAAAGGGGAAAGGGGGGGGGGGACACGGGAGTGCTATTATTTATTATAATATATATGTATTATATATGTTTATATATGAAAAGCATGATAAGGGGAAGGGACGGTGGTTCACGGGGTTGATAACCCGTGAACTTATATATATAATATATAATATATAATATATATTATATTTTATTTAAAAGATTTTGTTTTAAATCTAGACCGTCCGTTTGAAGTAAATCAATCTGGACCGTTCATGAATTAGTTATTATGCAGTCCATTCTTCTATAAATAGAAGTTCATTCCTTCATTATTTCTTACGAATTCACTGAAACTCTAGAGAGATAAACTGTAGAGAGAAAGAAGAAAAGTATTCTGCTACTTCACTACTCATATATCCAGTACTTTTCTTCTTAAGGTAATGGGTATTATTCTTTTATTCATGAAGAGAACTTCTGTTATTCCATTATTTATTATTCTGTTGGAATAACTTTTGATCTGTGCTAGTCGCCTATACTTGGTAAAATTCTTTTGTTATTCCATTCTTTATTATTACATTTGGAATATCATGTATGCAATGCGTTTACGCTTGGGACACAGTTCCGTATTTATTATTACATTGGAATATCATATATACATGCGTTTTCGTCGAACTCCGGTTCCGTCTTTATTATTTTGTTGAAATATCCTATCTACATGCGTTTTACTACCGGGACCAATTCCGTCTTTATTATTACATTGGAACATCACCGGCGGTGCAAATTTAAATGCGACTGGTTCCGTTATTTATTATTACATTGGAATAACTTGTCTGAAGTCTGCATGCATGGTGATTTCTTTTGTTATTCCATTCTTTATTATACTCGGTTGGTTAAAATTTTGACTTCTATACTCCATGAAATTAGTGGAATATCCTTGATATTTGCGCTTCATCCAAAGATCTTTTATGGAAATATTCTTACGAGCATTCTTGAATTTTACTCTACAAAAAGTATCATGTTGACAATTTGGACGTTATTAGTTCCTAAATAAAGTAATTCTTGAACTTGTTTTATTGAATTCTTATATCATTATCATCATCCTCATGTTTATATTTTTTTGAAAGTCATCATGGCACTATAGTGCATAGATGGACTTGGTATGATTATGACCGTGGATTATTCAAAGATAATCATGACCGTAATGTTACAAATGATGTGGTAAAAGTCCTCATTGACCCGTAGTGCATTGATGGACAGTTGTTGGCATGATCATGACCATTGATGAATACACGAATATCCTTAGCCCGTAGTGCATGAATAATTTATGGTTGTGATACTAATGAATATCCTTGGCCGTAGTGCGGGGATGATGTAGATTATTTATTAAGATGAGTCCCAGCGATAAAAGTGATGAAAAACCTTTAAAATCATAAAGATAGTAGATTTTATTCTCTACATGACTCTTTTAATGGATTGCTTGTTCCGCTGCAGTTAAACTTGATGTCTATTGTATTTTATCAGTTTAACATTGTTAAAGACTAATGATAATTTATTTTTGCATTATCTTAGTCATAATATTTCTTACTGGGTTAGTTGAACTCACCCTTTCTTTCATTGTTCTCTTCAGGAAATGAGAACGTAGCCGGGACTAGTCGAGAAGCAGGTGGCGGTCCAGATGATAGTATTAGTAGTCCTCACTATTCTGTTAAATAGTGTGACAATAGATGTAATGAGGACTTATTCTGAGAGTGGATATTGTCTAGAAGATAGTATTTGTATTAAAACTCTCAGCTCTCTTATTGTATATTAAAGATTGTATTTGTATTCTGTACCATGTATTTGGCGACTCAGAATAGGTGATGTATACCTATTTTGGGGGTGTCACATCTGTTGAGATGTTGGGTAGCTTCGCCCCATTTCCCTGTATTTTAGTTGTACAGAGATGTATTAGATGATGATATACTTAGGAATGTATGTACAATTTTCCATTCCCTATATCATATTGCCATCTATCGTATCATGCATGTTATTATGTTATGCATATATATGTATGTCCAGAGATATTCAACATTGATCCCTGGATGGTCTTATGACACGGCCCGTACAGATGTCTTCTTCGACAGTTAGCCGTATTGATTATACCCCACCATTTTTGGTGGCATACGAGTATCTTCATGGTATGATAGTATGTCACCACCAGACAGGGTGACTGTAGATCATTTGTTGCAGCATACTATAACCATGTTGATGTTTCAGGTTCCCCCAGGATTCATAGATGGTATGCTAGAGCATTGGGTACTGGAGAGACATGTTTTCTGATTCGGGACCCGAGAGTTGACTCCTACTTTGGAGGAGTATGCACGGTTGACGATGCTGTCGTTGGACAGACCTTACGTGCACATGGCAATCGGCGACATGAGTAGACAGTTCATGACCCTTATCGGATGGAGGCGTAGAGTGGTACAGGATGAGATTACATCTAGCCATGTGATATCCCAGCATTTTCTGTTTGATAGATTTGGCTCTGAGGATAGTTATACACGACATTCTGGGGATTTCACCACACCAGAGGATCAATGGCGTTTGGCCAGAGTGGATGTACTATTGTTGTGCGTATTGTCATATGTTTACATGCCACTGTACATGGATGAGTTGGACATCGGCGTCATTATGGCAGTGAGAGCTCTCCGGGAGGGTCACACCATCCTACCGATGATTATGGCAGAGTGTGACGCCCCCAAAATAGGTCCATTCCATCCAACCCATTCTGAGTCGCCAAATACATGGTACAGAAATAACTACAACTTTATTATTACAACATATAAATCTGTGAGTTTAAATACGAGATATTTCCATCTAGACAATATCCACACGCAAATAAATCCCCATCACTATTATTGATACATTATTTTACAAAATGGTGAGGACTACTAAACAACTCTCTCTAGAACCTTCATTCCATACCCCCAGCTAGTACTCATTACATTCTACGCCTCTCGAGAAGAAAAATGGAACAAAAAGGAAAGGGTGAGCTCAACTAGCCCGATAAAGAATATTATGACTAAGATAATATACAACAAATTATCGTTAGTCTCCAACGAGGAAAAATCTAATAGAATACAATAGACAACCGGTTTTAAATCAACAATCTGCGGTGGAAACAACAATTCATTAGAAGAGTTAAGTAGAGAATGCAAACTACTATCTTCTATATATGAATTTAAAAGTTCATCGTCGATATTTTATCCTGTAACATCAATCAATATATATCTGGAATCAAATATTCATCTTTTACACTACGAGGCCAAAGATATTCATCGATTAATCATGTTCATCTAAACACTGTTCATCTTTGCACTACTGGCCAAAGATATTAATCGATCGGTCGTATTCATTTCAACACTGTTCATCTTTTTGCACTCTGAGCCAAAGATATTCATCAAAAATCATTCATCTTTTGCTCTACAAGCCAAAGATATTCGATAATATCATCATTTAGGGTGAGGATGATGAAAAATATTTTAAAGGAAAGCGAATCCGATTGAAACAAAAGAACAAATATTAAGGATTAAGTATTTTAAACAATCCAAGTTCAAAATACTTCATAAGTAATCGGAGTGGAGTAAATTCAAGAATGATCAAAATATGGATACAATCAAAGCTAGTATCCGGAATAGATATTTTAGACGAAAAAAGAGAAATTTCATTTTTTTTTGAATAGTGCCGTATTATTATTGAATAGTATATATATCGTGAATAATACCAAGTATCGTGAATAGTAACTCAGACACCAAAAGATAGAAATTTCACAAAAAAAACATCTTCACGCTTAAGTGAATAGTACTCGTGAATAGTAACTCGTGAATAGTAACTCATGAATAGTAACTCGTGAATAATAACTCATGAATAGTAACTCCTACATGAAAAAGTTCCAAATTTGATAAAAGTTCCAACCAATATTTGACATAATGATATTGAAGAAATAATATCATTTGAGAAGAAAATAACATCCCTTACCTCGAAAATGATACTTCTAGTTGAAACATCGGATATAGGTTATGACTTGAACTTGCAAGTAGTATAGCAATACTCAAAGTATACTCAAAATACTCACAAGAATAAACTCGATAATATAGAGAGAAAACTTGAGTTTACGGTATGATTTTCAATTCTAACCTAAGCACCTATTTATAGGAAATTGCTTAGAACACCAAAAGCGAGAAAATTTAATATAATATTAATATTTATTTTCCAAAACCTCATACGCACACTTACTTGCCAACTGAATTCAGCTCCTACACATGTTAAATGAGGCCACCTAAACATTCCAAAAACGTTTTTCCTATTTTAAATATTTTAAACTTCTAAAAATCAATTATTTGAACTTGAACTTCAATAATTCATAATAAATAGCTCTTTTATCAGAAAAATTCGAACTCACGTCTTTCCATAGGAAATTCCATTATCTACAACTTTTGCGGAAGAAAGTTTTTCCAAATTCCAAATGAAAATTAACCGAAATCCTCAAGCAGGCGATTTTACAAGTTTATAATCAAATTTCGATCGAGAAATGGGTTCCACCAACACACAAAACATGTGTTAATCATTTAATGCCACAAAATACTCTTCCTCCTCATATACTCATATATCCCACATTCATTATAAAAATATCACCGTTAATATATTATTAAAATAATATATTTAAATGAATTATTTTATCGAAAAAGATAAAATATTAATTTTCAACAATTGTCACATTAAAAATTTCTCCATCTATATCCACATAAAATCAATATTTTCCTCATCATATAAATCAATAATTAATTATTCACAAATAATATTACGAGAATCACAAGATCTTGTGACGGTAGTTCCCGGAAAGAGGGCTTTCGATAAGAATTTCTCCTTCTTGGCGGCATGATTAGGTGACCAAACCTCTCCTTAGAAAGAACTTTCTAGACATTGCCAATAATGTTATCTAATAATATTATTCGGATAATATAAATTATTGCTTCGATAATGGAAAATCTTTGTAAATGACAATTTATTGAAACAACGATAATATAAAATATCAATCGTGAATTATTGAATCAATAAAATAAAATCTTTGAGCGATAATTCTTTGTAATAATTATTGAGTAGTGCCTTCTTACGTAAGAATCAATAATTGGTGCAATCTGGTATCTTCTTGTTCAACGCAGCAGCGTATTAGTGTGTTTTAACCACCGGGTATTCCAACGATATTAACGGTAACAACTCATGCAGTTATTTATAAACAACTTATATTTGTCGTTTTCTTCATCCAATCGCTTTTCGTTATGGGGCCCACAAAAGATTAGCGCCGTCGTCATGCGAATATTCCCAAACGATCTGAATATTCCACGACCAAACGAATATTCCCCAGAACAATAATGAATATTTTATAACCACTTGCTTATTCAAATATTTGCGTATTTTACCCATAACTATCCACATTAATCAAATCAACCCTTACTATTTCAAAAAATAAATAGAGGAAAATAAATTTCATTTATTAATAATTTGAGGTCTTCTGACCTCCCTCCTTATGAAATTTAATCCCTCGAAATTGGCGTGCGATACTGGTGTGTTTGAAAAGATGAGAATACCTCGCTTTCATTTCGTTTCCAACTCCGAGGTCATTTCCTCGATAGCATGGTTTCTCCACAAAACTTTAACTTGTGGTATAACCTCGGTACATAGGACATGTTCTTTCCTCTACAAGATCTTGACAGTACCTCCTCGTCGTTAAGTCTTGACTATCTCGTCCGGTTCTAACTTAATGGCGTGGTTCGAGTCGTCCACATATTTACGTAACATCGATCGTGAAAAACGTTATGAACACGCGTCGTACTTGGCGGTAAAAGCGAGTCTATAGGCCACGGTTCCTATTCGATCGAGAATTTCAAATGGATTAATAAATCGAAGGTTTGAGCTTTCCTCACCTCACCGATTCTAAGCTTTTAAAATAACAACTTCTTGCACCTCCTTCTTCAAATTCATCACTCTGGTGTGTAGCTTGAACGACTTTAACTTTATCGATTAAAGTCGATTATACTCGTATATCATCACGTGGGTACCTAGAGTTTTCATCTCCATCTCTATTATTTGAAAATTATCTGAAATTAGTCTTTGACAATATCATTTCGTCGTGCTATACCGATCTTCTACTCAACACGTCGGCTACCACGTTAAACTTTTCGAGGATGGCATGGTCGAAACATGTCTTTGAAATGAGTCTCCTCTTGAGTTCTTGAAGCTCTTCCCACATTCCTTGCTCCATTCGAATTTTGTATCTCTACGAGTCAATTTGCGTTAATGGAATAGCGATTCGAGAATATCCTTGACGAATCTCCGAGATAATAACCAACTAAGCCTGAAAGCTACGTATTTCTATTACCAACTTAGGTTGTTCTCAATTGTGACTCATATCCCAACCTTGGATAGCACGTTACAATGACACCTATCGGTTTACTATCGCATGCGAATATGGTGTCCCCTACGGAGAGTGCGGCTTGGTGCATTCCACAAAGGAAGTCACCGGATAAAGGCTCGGTACCAAATTCTATAGTTGAATTTTTAACTCCACGAAGTTCAATAGGAGCCATTCGATATGAGATTTTAGAAATGAGTTTTGTCTGGGTTCAAAATCGATACAAAATTTAATATTAGGCTTTGGGAGTAAACCAAGAAATTCTTGAAAAATACGTCGGAAAAATCAATAACAACTGGAATATTATTCAAATCTGACGTGTCTTTATTCAAATCCATAACATGAACTAAGAAAACTTGACATCCATAATAAACGAATGACTTCATGGCTTGATATGAAAATGTTTGACTACAATGGTTTGATTACTTGAATTTGAATAACAGGTTGCTTAGGAATATGAAAACTAACAACCTTACGAAAGTAATCAATTTCGGCATGATGAGTAGTTAACCTTAAAATCACATCAAAAGCAAATATCTCTATAGAAATAAGGTTAACAGGTAATGTGATAGCACCAACCTGAATCAAGCAAGATTTCTAAACAACGGATGTAATGAAAGTTTCTCCTAACGGAGTCTCCATAAATAGGTCAAAGTCTAATTTCTCCGTAGTCAAGTTCAAACGTTGAGCGCAAGCAAGAGATAAAGAATGGGTAGAACAGGTATCTAGTAAGGTATAAACTTAGCGAGATTTATAATTAACTAACTTGATGCTAACCGTTCGGGTTCCTCGCATTTTGACCGGTCCATGACAAACGCTCTTCGAGGAACCGTTGACTTTGACTTTTACAGGACATCCTTTTGAGTCACCATTCCGCTGGGTGGGTTTCGATCTGCGTACAATCTCGAAAGCGATATGTCCTTCTTTTCCATAATTATAGCATACCTTAAAGCTGTTGTGGGCGGTTTGGGGTGATATGTCCCTCTTTTCCGCATTTGTAACATCTGACCGGGTGGTGGTCTCTCTCCTCCCTTGGAACCGATTTACTCTTTGGCGGCGTCTTCACATGGTTGTTGTTGAATCTCCTCTTTTTAAAATCTCCTCTCGACTCGCTTCTTCTATTTTCATGGCTATGATTACCACCGAGTGGTTCTGCCTTTATCCGTATTCTTCTTTCTCATTTGTTATCGTTATTACGATGACTGCTATCTTGATATGATCCTGGTTATGGTCCCTCGGTTGAGCGTACTTTCGTTATCTCGCTCTAACAATGAGCCTGTGACAACATCCTGAATAGAGAGAAAATTTATGAAAATGAGATCTTGGCGTATCTGGGTTTCAAACCTCTCGAAAACATCCGCGCCATCGTTCCTCATTCTCCACCAAATGAGGTGCAAACACAGATAACTCATGAACTTCACCTCGTCTTTGGGACACCGTCATTGTTATTACTGCTCGATCTAATAAACTCCACTTCCTTCATATAGCGAATACTTTCGAGGAAGTACTTGTCATTGAACTATTTCTGAAACGTCTCCCATGACATCTTTGAGTGCAAATTTGGATGGAGTGCGCTTCCTGATTCCCACCGATGTCTGCCTCATTCACGGAAACATAAAAAGTAGCGAATGGAACTTTCGTTCCTCCGTGCATCCCAAGACATCGAATATCTTGGTAATTTGTTTGACCCACGTCTCGCCTTAATCGGATCGGCTTTCCCAGAGAATTGCAGTGGTCCCAACTCTTTGAAGCTGCTTGGTTTGTGACCACCGTGAATTGCTATCATTTCCTCCTGTATTTTGAACACGAGTCTCCTCGTCGATTTTGCATGAACTGCAAAAAGTTTCTAAACATCCCTCGTTCATCATCACTGCTTTCGGTGGTGTTGTTCACGGAGGTACATTGCCGGCTGTTTCACGTTCTCCTCGTTGATAAGTACAGGCATCTCCATGGTCTCATTTACTCCTTTGTTAATATTCTCGATCGACATTCTCAAATCTTGTCATAAAACAAAGGGTTAATTAAGGAAATCAATATATCACATAATATCCCTATATACTTAACCAACTAACAAATAAGCTTAGGTAGGACACACTAGCGAAGGATTTACTCGTCTCTCCCCTCTGGTTCTATTCCCCAGATCTCCACCGGAGATCATATACCTAAGCTACGATACCAACCTGTGATGCCCCAAAATAGGTCCATTCCATCCAACCCATTCTGAGTGCACCAAATACATGAGTACGAAATAACTACAACTTTATTATTACAACATATAAAGCTGTGAGTTTAAATACGAGATATTGCCATCTAGACAATATCCACACATGAAATAAATCCCCATCATTATTATTGATACATTATTTTACAAAAATGGTGAGGACTACTAAACAACTCTCTAGAACCTTCATTCCATTTTTGAGCTAGTACTCATTACATTCTCGCCTCCCGAGAAGAAAAATGGAACAAAAGGAAAAGGGTGAGCTCAACTAGCCCGATAAAGAATATTATGACTAAGATAATATACAACAAATTATCGTTAGTCTCAACGAGGAAAAATCTAATAGAATACAATAGACAACTAGTTTTAAATCAACAATACGGTGAAACAACAATTCATTAGAAGAGTTAAGTAGAGAATGCAAACTACTATCTTCTATATATGAATTTAAAAGTTCATCGTCGATATTTTATCCTGTAACATCAATCGATATATATCGGAATCAAATATTCATCTTTGCACTCTGAGCCAAAGATATTCATCGATTAGTCATGTTCATCTAAACACTGTTCATCTTTTTGCACTACTGGCCCAAAGATATTAATCGATCGGTCGTATTCATCTCAACACTGTTCATCTTTTACTCTGGGCCAAAGATATTCATCA
The DNA here is from genome assembly GCA_020205615.1 of Panax quinquefolius. Lineage (NCBI taxonomy): Eukaryota > Viridiplantae > Streptophyta > Magnoliopsida > Apiales > Araliaceae > Panax > Panax quinquefolius. Next base: position 73,388,599 of record CM035159.1, on the reverse strand, counting down.
AAAAATCATTCATCTTTTTGCACTACTGGGCCAAAGATATTCGATAATATCATCATTTAGGGTGAGGATGATGAAAAATATTTTAAAGAAAGCGAATCCGGTGAAACAAAAGAACAAATATTAAGGATTAGTATTTTAAACAATCCAAGTTCAAAAATACTTCATAAGTAATCGAGTGGAGTAGAATTCAAGAATGATCAAAACATGGATACAATCAAAGCTAGTATCCGAATAGATATTTTGAACGAAAAGAAGAAATTTCATTTTTCTAATTGAATAGTCTTAGTATTAAGTGAATAGTGTAAATATCGTGAATAGTTCTTAGTATCGTGAATAAGTAACTCAGACACCAAAAGATAGAAATTTCACAAAAAACATCTTCACGCTTAAGTGAATAGTACTCGTGAATAGTAACTCGTGAATAGTAACTCATGAATAGTAACTCGTGAATAGTAACTCATGAATAGTAACCCCAATAGTAACATGAAAAAGTTCCAAATTTGATAAAAGTTCCAACCAATATTTTAGCATAATGATATTGAAGAAATAATATCATTTGAGAAGAAAATAACATCCCTTACCTCGAAAGACATGATTTACAGTTGAAACACCGATATAGGCTATGACTTGAACTTGCACAGTATATAGCAATACTCAAAGTATACTCAAAATACTCACAAGAATAAACTCGATAATATAGAGAACTTGATTTACGGTATGATTTTCAATTCTAACCTAAGCACCTATTTATAGGAAATTGCTTAGAACACAAGCGAAAAATTTAATATAATATTAATATTTATTTTCCAAAACCTCATACACACACTTGCCAACTGAATTCAGCTCCTACACATGTTAAATGAGGCCACCTAAACATTCCAAAAACGTTTTCCTATTTTAAATATTTTAAACTTCCAAAAATCAATTATTTGAGCTTGAACTTCAATAATTCATAATAAATAGCTCTTTTATCGAGAAAAATTCAAAACTCGCGTCTTTCCATAGAAATTCCATTATCTACAACTTTGCGAAAGGAAGTGTTTCCAAATTCCAAATGAAATTAACTTGAAATCCTCAAGCGAAGCGATTTTACAAATTTATAATCAAATTTCGATCAAGAAATGGGGTCCACCACACACAAAAACATGTGTTAATCATTTAATGCCACAAAAATACTCTTCCTCCTCATATACTCATATATCCCACATTCATTATAAAAATATCACCGTTAATATATTATTAAAATAATATATTTAAATGAATTATTTTATCGAGAAAAAGATAAAATATTAATTTTCAACAATTGTCACATTAAAATTTTCTCCATCTATATCCACATAAAATCAATATTTTCCTCATCATATAAATCAATAATTAATTATTCACAAATAATATTACGAGAATCACGATCTTGTGACGGTAGTTCCCGGAAGAGGGGCTTTCAATAAGAATTTCTCTTCTTCTGGTAGCAATGATTAGGTGACCAAACCTCTCCTTAGAGCGAACTTTCTAGACATTGCCAATAATGTTATCTAATAATATTATTAGAGATAATATGAATTATTGCTTCGATAATGGAAAATCTTGTGTAATGACAATTTATTGAAACAACGATAATATAAAATATCAATGCGTGATTATTGAATCAATAAAATAAAATCTTTGAAGCGATAATTCTTTGTAACAATTATTGAGTAGTGCCTTCTTACGTAAGAATCAATAATTGGTGCAATCTTGTGTCTTCTTTGTTCAACAACGCGTATTAGTGTGTTTTAACCACCGGGTATTCCAACGATATTAACGGTAATAACTAACTTCTGGCAGATTATTTATAAACAACTTATATTTGTCGTTTTCTTCATCCAATAAACTTTCCAGTTATGGGGCCCACAAAAGACTGCTTGCGTGTCGTAAATGCGAATATTCCCAAACAATCTGAATATTCCACGACCAAACGAATATTCCCAAACAATAATGAATATTTTATAACCACTTGCTTATTTAAAATATTTGCGTATTTTACCCATAACTATCCACATCAATCAAATCAACCCTTACTATTTCAAAAAAAATAAATAGAGGAAAATAAATTTCATTTATTAATAATTTGGGGTCTTACGGAGACTCGAGAATCGACCACATATTGATGCACTTATCGGCAGAGTGTTCATAGCGGCTCATTGTAAATGTCTTTGTATGTGTGGGTTTATGTCACACTTGGGACCGATTAGCACATTCGAATGGCATGGATATTGTTTCACCCATGATATAGCGATGTCGTACTCCTTCCGACTGCAGAGTGTCTGAGATCTTTGGATCTTGAGTCGACTTTCTTGGCGAGGATTGGAGATCCATTCACTATATTGCCACATGTATAGGGCTTAGCTCCTCTCTGACTTCATTACTCATGCTCGGGCATGGATTATCTACCTCTAGGCTGGTTTGAGAGGGATGATCACCTACCACCCATTGGTAGTGATGTGTCGGTTTGACCCGATTCGAGATTTCCACCTATATGAGGCGGTGATTGACGTTCGCTTCGCCCACTTATCATCGGTGACGAGATCCGGGTTGTATGCTGTTGGGATTAGTGAGAGCTAGGCGATTTTCTATCGATCATCCGGGTTATCTTTGCGAGTATTGACATGGATGGAGCGAGTATGCATCGGCTATGGTAGTATCCACATTGTAGGATATTGATTCCGACGATGAGGAGCCTATGGAGGAGGATAACATTCCCATCGATGGGGACTTGATTGTTGGGCTGCCAGAATTTGTGATGGATTCTCCCACCCCGAGTGCCACTGTTACTCAGTATTCAGCATAGTATTTGGAGCAGAGCTTACATCTGATGACCTATGAGAGAGATCGAGGCTAGTAGCGATGTTGTGACTCTTGATGGGAGAGACGCCACTCTATTAGAGAGGGATGAGGCTAGATCAGCCAGGGATGGATTGATTGTGGAGCTTGATGCCGCTCTATCTACTAGGGATGTGGCCATTGAAGACAGTACTTCAGTTAGATCCCATACGACTGGCATCCTTGCCAATATGAGTGCATACATTGATGAGCATCATGTCACCATGTAGTTAGCCTTGGATCTGCTAGCTCGTGTAGATGCCATTGGGCAGGAGCTTGCAACTTTACCTCATTCTTCAGAGAGGGATGCTATGTTAGATCTGATAGTCCACATACACACAGATCCGTAGATAGCTTTGTATTTTCCTGCACAGACTAGCTTAGCCATTTTGTCATGTACAACACAGATGTATTTATCAAACAGTAGTATATGTGGCAGAGAAATATATTTTGATTTACTTCCCTTTTAGTTATGCCTTGATACTTGCTTTATATTTGCCTGTTTCTTCAGGGCCTTGTGATCTTGATACATTCTGAACTTATCCTTGACATGTGGACATTGAGCCATCACAGGATCTCTCAGAACTGATCATTAATCTCTATGTATCCCTACCATCTCTGGTGTCTTGGGACTGGTTTCTGTATGGAAATATGGAGAGGAATGTGGCTTTTCCTCTCTGAGATTGACCGCACCACAGATGGTCGCCAATACTTCTATTTGTTAGAAGCCTAGTTAATTCCATCTCTTATGGATTGGTGTTGTTCTTTAAGGCACAACCATAGCTTAGATGGTCACTGAATCCCTTATTTGTGAGGAGAGGTTGGGTAATTCCATCCCCTTGGTCTGAAGCCGATGAAATGTGGTGGATTTGAAGGTTGATCCTAGTACCGTGTGATAACTATTTTTGTTCTGGTAGGGGTTAGACTGAACCATAAATGGTTGCCTACATACTCCTATTGAAGAGGAGATCAAGTCTGCGTAGTTCACACCTGGTGTAAGAGGTTCAACGCTGAATGTGAAAGGCAGATGGGTGTAGAAATGTTTTTGTTATTTTTGTTTTTGTAAAGGAAGGGCGGAAATGTTTTTCTTGTTTTTTGTTTATTGCGACCGGGCCATATAGAATATGGTTTGCCTCGTACTCTGGTATCGAACAAAGAAAGTGTGAATCCCGTATGCGGGCTATCTTTGCGGGGGAGAAGAAAGTTTGATCCCATAATGGGGACAAACTGCAAGTGTGAAAAAAGTTTAATCCCGTCTTCAGAACAAATTGCAAGCATAGAAAAGTTTAATCCCATCTTCAGGATAAACTGCAGGCATGAAAAGTTTAATCCCGTCTTCAGGATAAACTGCAGGCATGAAAAGTTTAATCTCATCTTTAGGATAAACTGCAGGTATGAAAAGTTTGAACTGAGGTGAAACCAGGCTACTGGTTTGAAATATGTGTTTCCCTAAGGGGCAGGAGAATTTGTAAAAAGAGAGGGTTTAAAATCGAAAAGACTGGTGATTGGATAATCAATACCAGGATGTTTGCTTGATGGTAACTTTAGACATAGTACCGTTTCGCGGTGTCCGAATTGATAAGCTGTGGAAATTCATCGCCATCCATTTCCTATAGTCTGAGAGCGCCTCCTGTCAATACCTCCTTAACAACAAACGGGCCTTCCCATTTAGGAGCGAATTTTCCCTTAGATTGATCTTGGTTGTCAATGACCTTCTTCAAAACCAAGTCATGTTATTTGAATTGCCGTAGCCGGGCTTTTCTATTGTAGGATCGTGTGATCCTTTGCTAATATAACTGACCATGGAAGATAGCCGCGGTTCGCCTTTCATCTATTAGAGACAATTGGTGATACTTGTCTATACCCATTGGTCTTCATCCAACTGAGCATCCATCAACACTCTGAGGGATTCAATTTCTACCTCTACGGGGAGCACTGCTTCCATCCCATAGGCTAATGAGTAGGGGGTTGCCCTAGTGGAAGTACGCATTGAAATTCTGTAGGCTAATAAAGTCAGAGGCAAGAGGTCAGGCCATCCTTTGTGATTGGTGGATATTTTCTGCATGATCTTCTTGATATTTTTATTAGTCGCTTGAACAGCACCATTCATCTTTGGATGGTAGATGACGGAGTTAAGGTGTTTGATATGGAATTTACTGCATAACTCATCCATCATTTTGTTGTTGAGGTTCTTAGCATTGTCTGACACAATGACCTCTGGTTGTCCATATCGACAAACTATATTATTTCTAATGAAAGAAATGATAACTTCTTTAGTAACCCTAGGGAAGGAGGCTGCTTCTACCCATTTGGTGAAGTAGTAGATCATGGTGAATATGAATCGATGTCCATTACTGGCTTTGGGCTCGATGGGCTCGATCACGTTCATTCCCCACATTGAGAAGGGCCATGGCGAACTCATATTATGGAGTTCCCTTGGAGGGGCGTGGATAGCATTCCCATGAATTTGGCATTGATAGCACCTCTTGACGTGATCATCATAGTCAGCTTTGAGTATAAGCCAATAGTGCCCTATTCTAAGAATTTTCTTGACAAGTAAGGGGCCGCTCATGTGTGGGCCACATACTCCACCATGGATCTCATCCATGAGCCTCTGAGCTTGGTCTTTGTCCAGACATCTGAGGAGACCTAATCCTGCACCTCTCTTATAGAGTGCATCTCTGCTTAGGTAGAATTTCATAGCAAGTCGATGGATCCGACTCTTCTCAGTTAGGCTCACCTCAGCGGGTGTAGATATATCTTGCAGATACTCCTTGATATGTTGATACCAAGGGTGGTGGATGGGAGGTAGCTCATCCGATACTTCTCCAACATAGTTCCCATAAGCTGGGGCCTTTTGCAGGGCAAATGTGATGCTTGGAATGTTTTCCTTGTTAGGTATGTGGATCAAGGAGGCCAACGTAGCTAATGCATCTGCAAAATTATTCCTATTATGAGGAATGTGTAGAAAGGAGATTTCTTCGAACTCCAAAGCCATCTGTAAAACTTCTTGAGTGGTAAAGCAAAGAAATGTAATTCTTTGGTTTGATAGATTCATGTGGATTGTTTGATTACCAATTTGGAATCCCCAAAGGCAGTTAACCGCTTTGATGCCCATTGAGCGGGCAAGTTTTAGCCCCATGATCTGACCTTCATACTCGGTTGTGTTGTTGGTCTTGACAAAGCGCAATTTGATGGCGATGGATATCTTTGCTCTCCGTCTGGGATATTAGAACCGCTCCGACTCAGAGCCTTCTATGTTAATGACTCCATCAAAATATATTTTCCATGTGTGGCATGCATCGTACTGACGGTGTTGCTGAATTGCCATTACCCCTTCATCGAGGAAGTATGTTTCTAAGGGTTTGTAATCCCATGCAGGTGCGACGGCCAATTGATCCGCAATTCCTTGACCTTTGACAGACTTTTGCGTCACGTGGACGATGTCAAATTGTTGTAGGATCAATCGCCATCCGGACGATCGACAATTCGATGTAAACTTCTTGAACACATATTTGAGAGGATCCACGCAGGATATGAGATGGGTTGTGTGACCATGGAGGTAATGCTATAACCTCATGGAAGCCCATGCTAAAGCACAACAAGTTTTCTCAATCAGAGTGTACTTGTGTTCACTGATGTTGAATCTTTTGCTAAGGTAATAGATAGCTCGTTCTTGGCCTCTATCATCTTTTTCCCCCAGCATGCAGCCCATGGCATTGTCATTAATGGACAGGTACATGAATAGGGGAACATCATCCTTGGGTGGTACCAAAACAGGAGCGTTAACCAACTACTCTTTAATGGTAAGGAAGGCTTTTTGACACTCATCGTTCCATTTCATGGAGGAGCTCTTCCTTAACAGCTTGAAGATGGGCTCACAAGTTGGTGTGAGTTGAGAGATAAACCTGCTAATGAAGTTGATTCTTCCTAAAAATCACCGTATTTCCTTCTCTGTCTGAGGAATGGGCATTTCCTTGATGGCCTGGATTTTGGTAGGATCCACTTCAATCCCTTTATGGCTGACTAGGAAACCTAGCAACTTGCCTGACTTAACACCAAAGGCGTACTTGGCTGGATTCAACTTCAAGTTGTACTTACGCAACTTTGTTGAATAGCTTTACGAGATGATGGTCTAAGTGGTCTTCCTCCTACGGACTTGACAATGATGTCATCCACGTAGATCTCTATCTCTTTATGCATTAAATCGTGGAAAAGAGCCATCATAGCTCGCTGGTAGGTTGCCCCGGCATTGATGAGGCTGAATGACAACCGTCTGTAGAAAAAGGTTCCACAAGGCGTGATGAAAGCAGTTTTCTAACGATCTTCCTCAGCGACCATAATCTGATGGTACCCCGCAAAGCAATCCGCAAAGCGAGTACATGCCGTATTGAGTAGTATTGTCAATAAGAATGTGGATAAAAGGCACGTGAAAGCTATCTTTAAGGCAGGCTTTGTTCAGATCCCGGTAATCCACGTAAACTCGCACCTTTCCTCCAGGTTTAGGAATGGGAACAATGTTAGATATCCACTCCAGATATGTAGACACCATGATAATGTCAGCTTGAAATTTTTTCACAATTTATTCTTTTACCTTCAAACTCCACTCAGGTTTCAATCGCCTGAGCTATATGTCTATGTAATCATCAACACAACCAAAATCACTATATGTCTATGTGAAATTGCAATTATATTGATTTTAAGCACAAGCCCTTACTCTAGCTTATACGGTGAAACAGTATATGTCTATATCGGTTCACAAAATCATAAGCCATATATAACACCCCATATTAAGTATCTTATCATGATTATAATCCATACTTGCATGTTCATTGTCAATTCCATACAAATCTTTGAGGCGAATGGTGATCGGGGCATTCATACATATAAAACAATCACGATAGAATTCCCATATAATATGCAAAACAACCCTAGCATTTAAGCGTGCAACCAAACTACATATTAAAATCCGTTAGAATCCCATAATGGAGTTTAGTTCATATACGAACCAAAAGCCATTATGGGATCAACGCTAAACATGATCAATAAGCAAACAATTGAAATATGAAAGATAGAAACGATCGAACCCAATTCTTTGAATAAAAACCAATGATCAACGACTTAAATCCTCATAGAAATCTAGTAAACAATAATAAAAATCCACATGATGAGAGAATCCCGAAGAAGAATTGGAGAAGTAGGCGTTTTGGCTTCGTTCTACGTTGGAATCTCTCCCAGGTGTAAACCCTAGTTATGATGTGTAAAATACGCTAAAAGTATCAATCTCCTTTTACGACACCGTCGAAATCGTTTTAAAACCAATTACAACTCATTTAATTAAAATTAAAATAAAACAAAATCACGACTTGACGCCAGCGGCATGCCATGCACGCTCTCCTTGGTATGTCCCTCGCGTGGTATGAGACTTGCAAAAATTTTGCCCTGTCCAATCGAGTTCTAAGCGGCGGCATGCTCCCGAGCTCTTACATCGTCAGCGGCCTTGATCTACAAGTTACGGTTCTCTCTTCTTTGTCGTATGCTTACTTTACTACTTACTTGCTCTTTCATGCTTGATCTTCTTCCATGCTTGGTCTCCATGGTTCATTGTACCTCCATGCCATGCACATCACCGCTTTTTCCTTGCCTTCACGCATCCCTTAGCCTCGTGCCCTCTAATATCACCAAAATTAAGCCAATTCCTGCACTTATTCACAAAAAGGAGTTTTAAGTAAATGCAATGCAATATAACATGAAATGCAACTAAAACACAATAAAATGTACTTGAGAAGGACACAATTCGTATGAATTGGTATTCAATAAGTAGGTAAAAATACCACTTATCAAATACCCCCAAACTTGAACTATTGCTTGCCCTCAAGCAATGCATACTAATGAATAATGAAAATGCAACTTCAAAACTATGCAACTACTCTATGATGCAAACTAGTCTCACATAATCCCAGCCATAACAAAAATTCAGCCCAAATTACCTCAGTGAATTATCGAGATCCAAGAATATAATTTCAAACCAAACTATAGGCATAATGTCATACACTCAAATAATTCATATATGCTATAGAGATGATGTGTGTGTGTGTGTGGTGTTTACCAAAACTTGATCTAAGCAAAGAATACGTATGCTACATTGTTCCAAACAGAAAATTATAGTCTAAATCAAGGCTCATGTATAATCTTGCCATATAGACTATTTCAACATATCAACATAGACTAAGGTTCAACAATGGGTTTATTGCTTTATTGCTACTCATGAGGGCAGTTTTCACACTTTCCCACGGTGTTTATTGCTATTTTTCTTTTCCTTTTCTATTTTTCTCTCTTTTTTTCACATGACTGTGCAATGTCTCAATCCATTAGGCACACTGCTACCCCTTAGCGAGATTTCAATCAACGACTCCCAAACCATGAAAGAACTTAGGGCGCTAGGTGTAGAGACAATCCCCTTGGGCGTACTTACTCAAGTAGCCAGGGCCCTGAATTAAGACTAGCCACGTTATTGCTATTTGATTTTTTTTATTTTTATACATAGCATACCCATGTTTTCCCAAAATTTTGCATGTCAATGTTTCATACAGTCTAAGAGCACTTTCCACATGTTTCTCTTTTTAAAACTACATGTTCTATCGAAACAATACAACATACATTTCTTAAACCTACAAGTGATTGTGAACACGTTAAATGCAAACCTAAAGCATTTAAATAGCAACATGAATCTCATCATGTAAAACATTATATCTCGATTCATGTTATCCAACATACTCTAAAATCCTTCACAATTCACTATCATCATTGGCTAAGCAAGAATTTCTATAAAGCAAGAATTTGTGTGAGACATGCAACTAAAACATACTAACACAATCAATAAATGAATAAAAATTAAAAAATTACGCAAAATTTTATCTAACACATAAACATGCAAAATTAAACTAAATATCAACAATTAATTAAATAAAACTAAACTACTATGCTATAACCCCCAATACCCCCAAACTTATAATATTCAATGAGCCCATTGAATGAAGGTAAAGTACAAAAAAACTCTCCTAATGATCGACAGCACCACCCTCCTCGGGTGGTGAATGCAGTGGTGGATATAGCACTACTGGTTCCCAAAGCGAGGCCACTCTAGCATTGTTCCTTCTTCTTTGTGAAGGCTTGGCCAAGGCCCTTGTGAGTCCCGTTGCAAACGTTCTAAAATTGTCATACATAGTTTCGACTTTGCTCTCCAACCTTCGGAGCTGGCGATCACTAGGAACGGTGTGTGCTCGGGTGGATGGGCCTGCTTCATCTGTTTGAGGGGGCTGCTGCGATGGCTCTGGGAATGTGGGCCGGAGAATAAATCCTCGTCCGTGCGGGTGTGGCTCACCACCTGCCCAGTCCTCAAATTTAGTTATAGTGGCATGGGTGATGTCCTGGCTTGGATATTGCATTTGTTCGTTGCCCTAATTGCACCCCTGATGCACACATAGCATGTGGAATTCTCCCAGTGGTAGTTCCCTTCAGATACTTCACAATATTTTGATGAATCAAATAACCCACATCAATGTACTTTTCGCGATTAATTATGCCCCCACGATGTTATGGCCTTTTCCGCCATGATCTCGTCTTTGGTGCGATGAAAGCGATAACTTGCATGCAGATGAGCAGGTTCCACACCTTGGCGTATCGATTGATGTAGGCTGCTTTGGGAATATGTGAGGTTTGGGTCGTACCAACTTTAGTAAGTCCACTCAGTGCACGGTATGCACTGACTCTGCAATGACACGCTCAAGTGTGTTTCCTGATATGCTCCTATGATCCAATCGACACCCCCTCTTGGTGGTGTTGCGGTGATTCTCAGGACGGTTCTGATGGCGGAAGGTCTATATTCTATCTCGACACCACGAACCATAGAGGTATCGTTCATGGTGACTTTGGCATTGGCGTAAAATTCTCAGACTATGCTCATCGAAATGGGCGTGGGAGATGCGATCGATCCACCCGACCTCGTTCTGGATCATGGCACACAACCCGTCCATCCCGGCTGCTTACGGTTTGAATCCTCTTTCCTTGATGAATGTTTTTGCTACGATTCGGTAGTTCTCCTGCTGGGCTTCCAAACACAAGAACTTGGTGTGGTTGACAATGTCCTCTTCATGACTGCAGGAGGAGGAGGAGGAAGATGAAGATGGTCGTGCTCTCTTCGGACCCATTTACAGATAATTGATTGAGAATGCAGATGAACTTATTGAGAGAGAATGAGAATTTGTGAGTTGATAACTTTCACACTTGTTTCTGCCAACCCAATTGGGAACCCTAGCTTTATAGAGTGGATGAGAGCATGGGTTGAGCTTGGGACGTGGAGAGAATCATGGAGATTTGATGGAGAGATATACGACTTCAATCTATAACTGATAGAGAGATAGAGATGTGAGTTATGGGGAGTGAGAGAGTTTCGCGTCTGTTATTATAGCAAATGAGAGTCCAAATGGTCCACAACTCTATTTTAAAATGTTCAGATCTGCCTTGATTTAGTGTCGCCTGTGGCCATGCCGATAGAGTGTGTCTTGAAATTTGTCTTGTGAGGCGAGACTTTCTGAGAATGTTTGTCATTCTGATTGACTTGGCGCGTGGGCACGCGAGTTTATATAGTATGGGCCGCGCGGCCACCCGAGCCTGATATCTGCAATGTTAATGTTCCACTCCACTCTAACTATCAGTGATGCTTTCCAATGATGGTTCTTGCATGGACATTAATGCACATTGTTAAGACATAACTTAGTGGCCTCATAGTGCTACCATCTTGCAAATATTACGCAATGATTCTTCTTCTTATGCATTAAGCATGAAAATCTAATAGCTAGTAAGAAAAATGAATGAACTAATAGAACTAATTAAAAGAATTCCAAATGAATAACTAAAAAAAATCAATAGGGGTAAAAATAATGGGTTTCCTCCCATCCGGTTGCTAAGTTATAGTCAATTAAGCTTGACTATCTCTCTACGATCTCACGTCACATCAGGGCGAGAGGTGCCTTCCTTCATTGTCTCACCGCCGCACCCCAAATTTAGTGACTTGGCCTTCATCAATGGCTCTACCTTCAACTCTGAACTTTTGCCCATTACACACCTCATCGGTTCATAATTCCTCGGTTTATGTACCTCATCCTTTAGGTTCCGGTCCACCAAGTCAACCAAAAAGCATTCTTCTTAAATCTGTTTGGAACTTTATTGCCTTAAAGACATTGAGCGTGACCTCCCCGATCATGTATGCAGCGCATAGTGAGTTCCCCTTTTTACATCTATCAAGCCACTTTGTGGCTAAGAATGGTCTACCCAGTATAATCGGTATACTCTTGTCTTCTTTGAAATCTAGGATGATAAAGTCAGCTGGAAAAATGAACTTGTCCACCTTAACCAACACATCTTTAACAATTCCCCGTGGATATGTGATGGATCTGTCATTAAATTATAGTGATATGTTCATCGGCCTTGAGCCGGCGATCCCAATGATTGAACAACGGCGGGGGCATCAAGTTTATACTTGCCCCCAAATCACATAAACACTTACTAAAGTTCATCTTCCCAATTGTGCACGGAATTGTGAAGCTGCCCGGATCTTTTAGCTTTGGAGGTAGTTTGCATTGGAGCACTGCACTGCTTTCCTCGGTCAAGGCTACCATTTTAAACTCATCTAATCTTCTCTTCCTTGACAATATCCCTTTCATGAACTTTGTGTAGCTTGGCATTTATTCCAATGCCTCAGCAAAAGGTATATTGATCTGCATCTTTTTGAATACCTCCAGAAACTTGCTGAACTATTTGTCTTCTTTCTGCTTAACTAACCTATGCGGATATGGTACTTGAGGGTGAATTGGTTGTACTGGACTCTTGACCTTCTCTTCTGAATTTTCTTTGTCTTTCTCATTCGGCTGAACCTCAGAATTTTCTAGATTTTCTTCCTCTTGATCACTGCTCTTTCTCCTGTGCGGCTAGCGCTCCTCTCCTTAATATTATATCGGTAGCGGTAGCGCGACTTGCGATACTGTCAAATCTTTTCCTGATCTCAATGTGATCGCTTGACACTGCTCCTTCCCGTCTCTTCTAGGATTTATCTCCGTGTTACTTGGCAATGAACCTTGAGATCTATTGTTAAGCATGCTTGCCATTTGCCACATTTGAGTCTCCAAATTCTTAATAGCCACTGCTTGGCTTTTAATCATAACCTCAGTATTTGCCATGTATTTCAACATCATTTCCTCCATCTACGATTTCTTTTACGGGCGTGTGTGCGGTTTGGAGTGTGATGTTGTTGTTGATGAGAGAATCCTGGTGGAAACGGTGGTTTTGGTGTAAACTGTGGTTTGAGATATTTAGTGTTGAAATTGATGATTAATTTGGCCCGGTTACTGTTGTTGTTCTTGATTGTTCGACCAACTAAAGTTCGGATGATTTTGGTTGTTGGGGTGGTATGTGTTCTGGAATTGACCTTGGTCTTTTCTATAGTTACTCATATATTGTCTGCAGGCTCGAAGTGATAGCACATTGATCAGTGGAGTGTGACCCACTTTACAAATCTCACAAACGAAGGCAATTTGTTTTTCATTTTGCTCTCTGCCAAAGTATATATCTTCTTAGCCATAGGCGCCATCTGTAATGAAACAAACTATGTAATCGCATCTACCTCCAACACACTTTCTACAACCTTGTCTTTGTGGCATCCGAAATGTAGGATTACGATAGTCATTTGCACCGTAGTCTCGATAAGTGTATAGGCCTCATCATAGCTCTTTGCCCATGCGCCCCTCCTACGATTGCATCCACAATCGGTCTCGTGCCATCCCAAACCATTATAGAAGGAGTTGATCACCATCGATCTGGCATACCATGATCGGACATTTCTGAGCATCTCTTTGTATCACTCCCCATGCCTCATATAAGGACTCATACATTGTTGCTCGAACTGAGAGATAGCCATCCTCATCTTTGCAGTCTTAGCCATTGGAAAGAACTTAGCTAAGAATTTATGTGCTAAATCCTCCCATGTAGTGATTGACCCTAACGGCAAAGAATGTAGCCAACTTCTAGCCTTATCTCTCAATGAAAATGGAAATAGTCGTAGTCTAATGGCATCCTCCGTTACACCATTGTATCTGAATGTATCACAAATCTCAATGAAGCTCAATAAGTGTTCATTCGGATCATCCGTAACAGCACCCCCAAACTGAATCGAGTTTTGCACCATCTGAATAGTGCCTGATTTAATCTCAAAGGTATTAGCTGCTATCGCTGGTCTGACTATGCTCGATTGTAGTCCATTTATGTTTGGCATGGAGTACTCCCTTAGAGCACGATGTTCTTCTCTTTGCTCAAGTCTTTGTTCTTCCGCCATTTTGGATGTTGTATTATCTAACTGAGCTTGCAAATTTCTCTGCACACTCATTTTCCAACCTCTTCCGTTTATGTTATCTTCTTTGTTAGTTACGAGTTGGATGATCGCTGTGCATAAAAATCCACAAGTACACGAAAAGAAAAAAATGAAACAAAAATAAAAATGAGAAAGGATCAAAATTTGTCTAAGTGTACAATATAGTTTAAAACTAATGATTGGATGATTCAACGCCTTTTCCCTAAAATAAATCCCCAAAATAGGTCCAATCCATTCAACCTATTCTCGAGTCGCCAAATACATGGTACAGAAAAATAACTACAACTTTATTACTACAATTGTCGTGCAAAAATACAACAACACATATATATATGTGAGTTTTAATACCAACTGTGACTCATGTCCCAACTATGGATAACACCTCACATTGATACATTACATAAAGGTACAGTCGATAACTTGTTTTAGAAATTAAAATCTTTGGGAAGTGCTCAAGAAACCTTCGTGTATAGGAGGCCCATGAATCTAAGTTATGATAGATATCATATGTCCGAGAGAATTATCCTTGGTTGATCCAATAGACCCCAAAGAAAAATGAGAAGATTACTATCATGTTCCTTCCAATGGTGAGTCTTCTCTTGATATATAACTATCTCCACCGCATCTGCGATTGAACATTATGTTTTAACCAAACTCCAAGATCATATAGGTGCTGCTCAGAGATATACTTAGCAAGTGGATGTGCACAACACGTCTTATGATAACATGAGGTTGTATGTCATTAGACATCTTGTATGATAGTGGCAAAACACCCTTCAAAAGTTGGGTTCACCTCACCCTATTCGGTTCACCAAAATTAAATATCAAATGACGTATACAATACGACACACTTATCTAAAGTTCTCAATAAAATTATTTCCATACTATTTAGGGAAGAACCTCAAATGACTATAGACCACCGCTCTATTCCTCCTGTTATCCCCGCTCGACCCAAATACACTCTTGTTACACGAAAGGAATTGTGAAGCAAAAGGGTGAGCACAACTAGCTCAATAAAATAATATCATGACTAAAGATAATTAAATTATCAATAGACTTCATCGATAATAAATCGAGATTTAGAACATATGGTAGATGATAAAACTTTTCAACCATAGTTGCGAGTGGAACGAAGCAATCCATTAGAAGAGTCAAATAGACCATAATGTCTATTATCTTCTCTATGTTAAAAGTCCACCAACAATGTTTTATCCTCAGTAACATCAATCAACAGCCCTTTCCACAATCATATGAATAACTTCATAATCATAATTGTGGTTCTAAATTCCTCTTCTCATCCAGAGCGAAGATAATTTTCATCACATGTCTTTACACAAAACATCAAAGATCATGGTTATACCAAATCACAGTTCACTGCTCATATAATCATACTAATAAATTCATCTTTTTGCTACGGGCCAAAGATATTCATCAACAGATTCATCTTTGCACTACATACCAAAAGATATTCAACAACAAGTCAACTTTGCACTACATCTTTCAACAACAAGTCATCTTTGCACTTTACGGGCCAAAGATATTCATCAATAATTGATCTTTTGCACTACAGGGCCAAAGATATTCATATCTCAAAGAAATACATAATCATTTCGAAATTTATATAAACCATAATTATAACCATATATTTTGATCAATTCACCTTTGCACTTAAGCTAAAAGATATTCAATTATAAATTCAATGGTCATGATCGTATACCACCAACAATTCAACTTTGCACTCTTTGCCAAAGAGAACCCATAGTCACGATCATACCAATAATCTACCCATCTTTACACTTAAGTCAAAGAGAAATATCATCATTAGGGTTATAAAATGTTATATATGATAATAAAAAATAATATAATCAACAATATAGATTTAATCTCAAGAGTAAGATTCATAAATCAATGATTTCATAACACCTTAATCCAAATGTTATAAATCACTTAATAATCTCATAATCTAATATTATTAATATTACCACAATATTTTAATCATTTCTTAAATTTATAAATAATTTATTTTAATTGTTTACACTTTACTAATTAATGCATTTAATCATCCTAAAATGCCAAACTCATAAAATTTCATCACCAATAACCAAAACCCTCATCAAAAATCTGCATATACCTTATATAGGATTCTCAAGCCATAAAATCCTATTTTCCAATTTTGTTTACTTCACATAACATATTTAATTCATTTATTCATAACTAGTCTATTTTCATGAAAAATACCAAATCAGTCCCAAAAATTTTCTTTTCTGGGATTTAGCAGAATATAGTCCCATATTGAACATATATTTTTCTCGAAATTTTTAAAATTCATTTACTATTTTTCATATGGCCAAAACCACGAATATTTAGACATTTATCATAAATTGTACTTTTATCCAAAAATTCCAAAATTATACAAGGTATACTTGATATTATATAGATGTACTCCCAATAAAAATTTCATCAATTTTGGAGTTAACCACAAGGAGTTATAAGGTTTACTTTTAAAATAGTCTTTTCTCATAAAATTCATAACTCTAATCTATACATCCAAAATCGCCATTTTGGACACAATCAAGAAAACTCATCAAACTATCATTTTAAATTTTTCTAGAATTTTTGAAGGTCGAAAAAATTTTGAAACCGAAAAACATAATAACCACTTAAAATCCCTTACATAATAATGATAATATCCCTCCTCTTACCTCAAAAGAGAAAGATTTCATTTGAATAACGCTGAACGAACTTGCACCGTATAGCAACACTCAAGATATCTAAATACTCACAAAAATACGCTCGCGATAATATAGAGAGAAAACTTTAGTTTCTGGTGTGATTTTCAATTCTAACCTAAGCACCTATTTATAGGAAAATGCTTAGAACACCAAAGCAGAAAATTTAATAAAATAATAATATTTATATTTAAATTTCCTACGCACACCTTACAATCTGAATTCAGCAATTCACACATGTTAGTGGGGCCCACCAACTCACCAAAAATGAAAAACATGTTTTAAACAATTTTTGTAACAAAATCAATTCAGACCCAATATTCCAGAACTTCAATAATTCATAATAAATAGCCCTTTTATCAGAAAAATTCAAATCTTATGTCCATTCCATAGGAAATTTAATTCTCTACAACTTTGCAGAAGAAAGTTTTTCCAAATTCCAAACAGAAATTGACCGAAATCCACATACGGACGATTTTGCGGGGTATAATCAAATTTCATTAAAAAATGGTGTCCACCAACATGTTTAACATGTGTTTAAATATTTATAGTAACAAAAATACTCTTCCTCCTCATTTATTCATATATCACACATTCATTGTAAAAATATCACCATTATTATATTATTAAAATATAATAATATATTTAAATGAATTATTTTATCAGAAAAGATAAAATACCAATTTTCAACAATTGTCACATTAAAAATTTTCTCCATCTATATCCACATAAATAAATATTTTCCTTATCATATAAATCAATAATTAATTATTCACAAATAATATTACAGAATCACAATAATGACAACCAGGCAGTTCCCAAGAAAGAGGGGCTTTCCAATAAGGATTTTTCCTTACTGGCGCGCAATTAGGTGACCAAACCTCTCCTTGACAGAACTTTCTAGACATTGCCAATAATGCTATCTAATAATATTATTCAAATAATATGAATTATTGATCTGATAATGGGAAATATTGTGCCGTACAATTATTGAAACAATAATAATATAAAATATCAACATAGTAATTATTGAATCAATAAAATAAAATATTGAGCAGTAATTCTTGTAAATTAATTATTGAGTAGTACCTTCTTACGAAAAAAATTATCAATATTCATGAATAGTACTGCGTGAATGAATAATAGTAACTCGTGAATAGTAACTATGAATAGTAACTCGTGAATAGTAACTTTTTCATGAATAATAGTAAATTTCGTGAATATTCCCAGATAATAATATTGAAATCAATTTAACCATTAATTATAATAATTATAAAAAAATTGAATACTTTTATTTCATAAAATTTAAGGGTCTTACAATCTCCCCTCCTTATGAAATTTCGTCCCCAAAATTTACGTACTTCAGTATTTCAAAGAGTTGAGAATACCTTGCTTTCATTTCAGATTCCATCTTCCCCGTTTCATCATCATGATTTCTCCATTGCTTTATCTCCTGTATTTTAGATATCATTCTAGAATACAGCTTCAAAACAAGGGTTAATTGACATATCACAATTTGTCAACTTAAGTAAGAAAATTCAGCTTAGGTAGGACACACACTAGCGAAGGATATTACTCGTCTCTCCCTCCTAGTTCTAATCTCCGATCTCCGCCAGAGAGATCATATCCTAAGCTCGATACCAAACTGTGGCGCCCCCAAAATAGGTCCAATCCATCCAACCTATTCTGAGTCGCCAAATACATGGTACAGAAAATAACTACAACTTTATTACTACAATTGTCGTGCAAAATACAACAACACATATACTATGAGTTTTAATACCAACTGTGACTCATGTCCCAACTATGGACAACACCTCACATTGATACATTACATAAAGGTACAGTCAATAACTGTTTTAGAAATTAAAATCTTTGGGAAGTGCTCAAGGAAACCTTCGTACATAGGAGGCCATTAATCTAAGTTATGATAGATATCATATGTCCAGAGAATTATCCTTGGTTGATCCAATAGACCCCAAAGAAAAATGAGAAGATTACTATCATGTTCCTTCCAATGGTGAGTCTTCTCTTGACATATAACTATCTCCACCGTCTGCGATTGAACATTATGTTTCAACCAAACTCCAAGATCATATAGGTAGTGCTCGTAGATATACTCAGCAAGTGGATGTGCACAACCCTGTCTTATGACAACTCGAGGTTGTATGTCATTATACATCTTGTATGATAGTGGCAAAACACCCTTCCAAAGTTGGGTTCACCTCACCCTATTCGGTTCACCAAAATTAAATATCAAATGACGTATACAATATCGACACACTTATCTAAAGTTCTCAATAAAATTATTTCCATACTATTTAGGAGAACCTCAACAACTATAGACCACCGCTTCTATTCCCTCATTATCCCCGCTTTCAACCCAACTACACTCTTATTACCTGAAAGGAATTGTGAAGCAAAAGGGTGAGCACAACTAGCTCAATAAAGAATATCATGACTAAAGATAATT
Organism: Panax quinquefolius; assembly: GCA_020205615.1. Lineage (NCBI taxonomy): Eukaryota > Viridiplantae > Streptophyta > Magnoliopsida > Apiales > Araliaceae > Panax > Panax quinquefolius. The sequence goes on along the minus strand of CM035159.1, from coordinate 73,369,113 downwards.
AAATTATCAATAGCCTTCATCAGTAATAAATCAGAGATTTAGAACATATGGTAGATGATAAAACTTTTCAACCATAGTTGCAGCGAACGAGCAATCCATTAGAAGAGTCAAATAGACCATAAAATCTATTATCTTCTCCATGTTAAAAGTCCACCAACAATGTTTTATCCTCAGTAACATCAATCAACAGGTTCTTTCCCACAATCATATGAATAACTCATAATCATAATTGTGGTTCTAAATTCCTCTTCTCATCCAAATGAAATATAATTTTCATCACTGTCTTTACGAAACATCAAAGATCATGGTTATACCAAATCACGCCCTGCTTCATAATCATACTAATAAATTCATCTTTGCACTACGGGCCAAAGATATTCATCAACAGATCATCTTTGCACTACATGCCAAAGATATTCAACAACAAGTCATCTTTGCACTACGGGCCAAAGATATTCAACAATAATCATCTTTGACTCTTTCCTGCATAAAAGATAATTCATCTTTGCACTACGGGCCAAAGATATTCATATCTCAAAGAAATACATAATCATTTCGTAATTTATATAAACCATAATTATAACCATATATGTTGATCAATTCACCTTTGCACTTAAGCTAAAGATATTCAATTATAAATTCAATGGTTAAGCGATCATACCAATCAACAATTCAACTTTGCACTCATCGCCAAAGAAAAACCCATAGTCACGATCATACCAATAATCTACCCATCTTTACACTTAAGTCGAAGAGAAATTTCATCATTAGGATTATAAAAATGTTATATATGATAATAAAAATAATATAATCAACATATAGATTTAATCTCAAGAGTAAGATTCATAAATCAATGATTTCATAACACCTTAATCCAAATGTTATAAATCACTTAATAATCTCATAATCTAATATTATTAATATTACTACAATATTTTAATCATTTCTTAAACTTATAAATAATTTATTTTAATTGTTTACACTTTACTAATTAATGCATTTAATCATCCTAAAATGCCAAACTCATAAAATTTCATCACCAATAACCAAAACCCTCATCAAAAATCTGCATATACCTTATATAGGATTCTCAAGCCATAAAATCCTATTTTCCAATTTTCTTACTTCACATAACATATTTAATTCATTTATTCATAACTAGTCTATTTTCATGAAAAATACCAAATCAGTCCCAGAAAATTTTCTTTTCTGGGATTTAGCAGAATATAGTCCCATATTGAACATATATTTTTCTCAGAATTTTTAAAATTCATTTACTATTTTTCATATGGCCAAAACTACCGAATATTTAGACATTTATCATAAATTGTACTTTTATCCAAAAATTCCAAAATTTACAGGGTATACTGATATTATATAGATGTACTCCCAATAAAAATTTCATCAATTTTGGAGTTAACCACAAGGAGTTATAAGGGTTTACTTTTAAAATAGTCTTTTCTCATAAAATTCATAACTCTAATCTATACATCCAAAATCGCCATTTTTGGACACAATCAAGAAAACTCATCAAATTATCATTTCAAATTTTTCCAGAATTTTTGAAGGTCGGAAAATTTCAAAACTGAAAAGCATAATAACTCTTAAAATCCCTTACATAATAACGACAATATCCCTTACCTCAAAAGAGCAGTACTTCTGACTGGAATAATGCTGAACGAACTTGCACCGTATAGCAACACTCAAGATATCTAAATACTCACAAAAATACGCTCGATAATATAGAGAGAAAAACTTCAGTTTCTGGTGTGATTTTCAATTCTAACCTAAGCACCTATTTATAGGAAAATGCTTAGAACACCAAAGCAGAAAATTTAATAAAATAATAATATTTATATTTAAATTTCATAAGCACACCTTACAATCTGAATGCAGCAATTCACACATGTTAGTGGGGGCCCACCAACTCACCAAAAATAAAAAACATGTTTTAAACAATTTTTGTAACAAAATCAAATCAGACCAAATATTCCAGAACTTCAATAATTCATAATAAATAGCCCTTTTGTCAGAAAAATGCAAATATTATATCCATTCCATAGGAAATTTAATTCTCTACAACTTTACAGAAGAAAGTTTTTCCAAATTCCAAATAAAATTGACCAAAATCCATATACGGACGATTTTTTAAGTGTATATAATCAAATTTCAGTTAAAAAAACTTGTCCACCAACATGTTTAACATGTGTTAAACATTTATAGTAACAAAAATACTCTTCCTCCTCATTTATTCATATATCACACATTCATTGTAAAAATATCACCATTATTATATTATTAAAAAATATAATAATATATTTAAATGAATTATTTTATCGAAAAAGATAAAATACCAATTTTCAACAATTGTCACATTAAAAATTTTCTCCATCTATATCCACATAAATAAATATTTTCCTTATCATATAAATCAATAATTAATTATTCACAAATAATATTACGTAATCACAATAATGACAACCGTGAGTGGTTCCTAGAAAGAGGGGCTTTCCAATAAGGATTTCTCCTTCTTGGCAGCGCAATTAGGTGACCAAACCTCTCCTTGTGAAACTTTCTAGACATTGCCAATAATGCTATCTAATAATATTATTCAAATAATATGAATTATTGATCGATAATGGAAAATCTTGTGCCATGACAATTATTGAAACAATAATAATATAAAATATCAACGTAGTAATTATTGAATCAATAAAATAAAATATTGAATAAATAATTACTTGTATAATTATTGAGTAGTGCCTTCTTACGAAAAAAAATATCATGCTTAATGAATAGTAACTAGAATGAATAGTAACTCTTCGAATAGTAAATAGTAACTAGTAACTTCGTGAATAGTAACTAATAAAAAAATAAGAATTTCAAATAAAAATCTTACCAATATTCCCAATGTGATATAATATTGAAATAATTTAAACTTTATTTAATTGAATAACCATTAATATAAAAAAAAAAAATTGAATACTTTTATTTCATAAAATTCGGGGTCTTACAATCTCCCTCCTTATGAAATTTCGTCCCCAAAATTTACGTACACTAGTATTTCAAAGAGTTGAGAATACCTTTGCTTTTATTTCGATTCCATCTCCTCGTCATCATGATTTCTCCATTGCTCATCTCCACGTATTTTATATATCATTCTAGAATACAACTTCAAAACAAAGGTTAATTGACATATCACAATTTGTCAACTTAAGTAAGAAAATTTAGCTTAGGTAGGACACACACTTTAGCGAAGGATATTACTCGTCTCTCCCTTCCTAGTTCTAATCTCCGATCTCCGCTAGAGATCATATCCCTAAGCTCGATACCAATCTGTGACGCCCCAAAATAGGTCCAATCCATCCAACCTATTACGAAGTCGCCAAATACATGGTACGTAAAAACAACTACAACTTTATTACTACAATTGTCGTGCAAAATACAACAACACATATATCTATGTGAGTTTTAATACCAACTGTGACTCATGTCCCAACTATGGACAACACCTCACATTGATACATTACATAAAGGTACAAATAATAACTGTTTTAGAAATTAAAATCTTTGGGAAGTGCTCAAGAAAACCTTCGTATATGGGAGGCCATGAATCTAAGTTATGATAGATATCATATGTCCGGAGAATTATCCTTGGTTGATCCAATAGACCCCAAAAGAAAAATGAGAAGATTACTATCATGTTCCTTCCATGGTGAGTCTTCTCTTGACATATAACTATCTCCACCGTCTGCGATTGAACATTATGTTTCAACCAAACTCCAAGATCATATAGGTAGTGCTTTCGTAGATATACTCAAAGAAGTGGATGTGCACAACCATGCTCTTATGATAACACGAGGTTGTATGTCATTAGACATCTTGTATGATAGTGGCAAAACACCCTTCCAAAGTTGGGTTCACCTCACCTATTCGGTTCACCAAAATTAAATATCAAATGACGTATACAATACGACACACACTTATCTAAAGTTCTCAATAAAATTATTTCCATACTATTTAGGAGAACCTCAATGACTATAGACCACCGTTCTATTCCCTGTTATCCCCGCTCAACCCCTAGCTACACTCTTATTACACGAAAGGAATTGTGAAGCAAAAGGGTGAGCACAACTAGCTCAATAAAAGAATATCATGACTAAAGATAATTAAATTATCAATAGCCTTCATCAAGAATAAATCGAGATTTAGAACATATGGTAGATGATAAAACTTTTTCAACCATAGTTGCGGTGAACGAGCAATCCATTAGAAGAGTCAAATAGACCATAAAGTCTATTATCTTCTCCATGTTAAAGTCCACCAACAATGTTTTATCCTCAGAACATCAATCAATAGTTCCTCATTCCACAATCATATAAATAACTCATAATCATAATTGTGATTCTAAATTCCTCTTCTCATCCGGAGATGAAGATAATTTTCATCACTGTCTTTACCTCGAAACATCAAAGATCATGGTTATACCAAATCACGTTCTGCTCATAATCATACTAATAAATTCATCTTTGCACCACTACCAAAATATTCATCATTCATCTTTGCACCATGGGCCAAAGATATTCATCAACAGTTCATCTTTTGCACTACATGCCAAAGATATTCAACAACAAGTCATCTTTGCACTACGGGCCAAAGATATTCATCAATAATTGATCTTTTACTTTACTACAGCCAAAGATATTCATATCTCAAAGAAATACATAATCATTTCGAATTTATATAAAACCATAATTATAACCATATATGTTGATCAATTCACCTTTGCACTTAAGCTAAAGATATTCAATTATAAATTCAATGGTCATTCATGATCATACCAAACAATTCAACTTTGCACTCATCGGCCAAAGAAAACCCATAGTCACGATCATACCAATAATCTACCCATCTTTACACTTAAGTCAAAGAGAAATTTCATCATTAGGGTTATAAAAATGTTATATATGATAATAAAAACAATATAATCAACATATAGATTTAATTTCAAGAGTAAGATTCATAAATCAATGATTTCATAACACCTTAATCCAAATGTTATAAATCACTTAATAATCTCATAATCTAATATTATTAATATTACCACAATATTTTAATCATTTCTTAAACTTATAAATAATTTATTTTAATTGTTTACACTTTACTAATTAATGCATTTAATCATCCTAAAATGCCAAACTCATAAAATTTCATCACCAATAACCAAAACCTCATCAAAAATCTGCATATACCTTATATAGGATTCTTAAAGCCATAAAATCCTATTTTCCAATTTTGTTACTTCACATAACATATTTAATTCATTTATTCATAACTAGTCCATTTTTATGAAAAATACCAAATCAGTCCAAAAATATTTCTTTTCTTGGATTTAGCGAATATAGTCCCATATTGAACATATATTTTTCTCCAAATTTTTAAAATTCATTTACTATTTTTCATATGGCCAAAACCAGAATATTTAGACATTTATCATAAATTGTACTTTTATCCAAAAATTCCAAAATTTACAGGGGTATACTTGATATTATATAGATGTACTCCCAATAAAAATTTCATCAATTTTGGAGTTAACCACAAGGAGTTATAAGGGTTTACTTTTAAAATAGTCTTTTCTCATAAAATTCATAACTCTAATCTATACATCCAAAAATCGCCATTTTTGGACACAATCAAGAAACTCATCAAATTATCATTTCAAATTTTTCCAGAATTTTTGAAGGTCAAAAAAAATTTGAAAACTAAAAAAACATAATAACCCTTAAAATCCCTTACATAATAACGACAATATCCCTTACCTCAAAAGAGAAGATTTACGATTCAATATCGAATAATCTTGAATCGAACTTGCACCGTATAGCAGCAACACTCAAGATATCTAAATACTCACAAAAATATGCTCGATAATATATAGAGAGAAAAAACTTGAGTTTACGGTGTGATTTTCAATTCTAACCTAAGCACCTATTTATAGAAAATGCTTAGAACACCAAAGCGAAAATTTAATAAAATAATAATATTTATATTTAAATTTCCTCCTACATACACCTTACAATCTGAATTTAGCAATTCACACATGTTAGTGGGGCCCACCAACTCACCAAAATGAAAAACATGTTTTAAAATTTTTTTTGTAACAAAATCAATTCGCACCCAATATTTGAACTTCAATAATTCATAATAAATAGCCCTTTTATCAGAAAAATTCAAATCTTATGTCCATTCCATAGAAAATTTAATTCTCTACAACTTTGCGAAGAAAGTTTTTCCAAATTCAAATGCGAAATTGACCAAAATCCACATACGGACGATTTTTTGCAGCTATATAATCAAATTTCGATTAAAAAATTGTTGTCCACCAACATGTTTAACATGTGTTTAGCATTTATAGTAACAAAAAAATACTCTTCCTCCTCATTTATTCATATATCACACATTCATTGTAAAAATATCACCATTATTATATTATTAAAATATAATAATATATTTAAATAAATTATTTTATCAAAAAAGATAAAATACCAATTTTCAACAATTGTCACATTAAAATTTTCTCCATCTATATCCACATAAATAAATATTTTCTTATCATATAAATCAATAATTAATTATTCACAAATAATATTACATAATCACAATAATGACAACAACCACGCAGTTCTGTGAAAGAGGGGCTTTCCAATAAGGATTTCTCCTTTCTTGGCAATGATTAGGTGACCAAACCTCTCCTTGATGTAACTTTCTAGACATTGCCAATAATGTTATCTAATAATATTATTCAAATAATATGAATTATTGATCCGATAATGGAAAATATTATGCCATGACAATTTATTGAAACAATAATAATATAAAATATCAACGTAGTAATTATTGAATCAATAAAATAAAATATTGAACAAAATTAATTATATAATAATTCGAGTAGTGCCTTCTTACGAAAAAAATTATCATGCTTCGTGAATTGAATTGAATTCCCTACATACGATAATATCTAAACAAAGACTAACCCAGTAGTGTAAGACCCCAAATTATTATTAATATGAAATTTTATTTTCCTCTATTTATTATTTTGAAATAGTAAGGGTTGATTTGATTAATGTGGATAGTTATGGGTAAAATACTTGAAATATTTTGAATAATGCAATGGTTATAAAATATTCATTATCGGGGAATATTCATTTGAGTAAATGGAATATTACATATCTTTGTCGGGAATATTCGCAATAGACGGGTCTTTTGTGGGCCCCATAACAGCGATTGGATGAAGAAACGCGATAAATATAAATTGTTTATAAATACTGGCGTTCATTCACAATTAATCTTGTTGGAATACCCGTTGGTTAAAACACACTATGTCTGGCGTTGTTGAGATAACAGAAACATTAAGTGATTGCACCAATTATTGATTCTTACGTGAAGGCACTTCTCAATAATTATTTACGAAATTCTATTAAATATTTTATTTTATTGATTGAATAATTGCTTTGCATTGATATTTTATATTACTCATTGTTTCAATAAATTGTTATTACGAGATTATTTTTCCATTATCGATCTCAACAATAATTCATATTATCTAAATAATATTATTGATAACATTATTGGCAAATGTCTAGAAAGTTACATCTAAGGAGAGGTTTGAATCACCTAATTGCGGCCGAAGATGGAGAGATCCTTATAGGAAAGCCCCTCTTTCTTGGGGAGCTGCTTGGTTGTTTATAACAACGATCTTGTGATTCTGTAATATTATTTGTGAATAATTAATTATTGATTTATATGATGAGGAAAATATTGATTTTATGGATATAGATGGAATTGAAAATTTTAATGTGACAATTGTTGAAAATTAATATTTTATCTTTTTACGATAAAATAATTCATTTAAATATATTATTTTAATAATATATTAATAATGTGATATTTTTATAATGAATGTGGGATATATGAGTATATGAGGAGGAAGAGTATTTTTGTGGCAATAAATGTTTAACACATATTTTGTGTGTTGGTGGACCTGTGATTATTAGTAGAAATTTGATTTATAGCTTTGTACAAATCATATTTTTTATTGTGGGGATTTGGTCGATTTCTGTATACAAACAAGCTTAACAATTTGGAAAACCTTTCTTACGCAAAGTTAGAGAATGAATTTTCTATAAAAACTTCATGAGATTCGAATTTTCTATAAAAAAGGACTATTTATTATGAATTATTGAAGTTCAATGCTCCAAAATAATTAATTTTTGAAGTTTAAAATATTTTAATAGGAAAACGTTTTTTTGGAATGTTTAGGTGGCCTCATTTAACATGTGTAGGAGCTGAATTCAGATTGGCAAGGTAAGTATGAGGTTTTGGAAAATATATATTAATATTATATTAAATTTTCTACTTTGGTGTTAAGCATTTTCTATAAATAGGGTCTTTAGGTTAAATTGAAAATCACACCGAGATTGAAGTTTTCTCTATAATATCGAGCGTATTCTTGTGAGTATTTTGATATATTTGAGTATTGCTATATCGGTTGCAAGTTCAAATCATAGCCTATATCCGGTGTTTTCGACTAGAAATCTTGTCTTTCGAGTAAGGGATGTTATTTTATTTGAAATGATATTATTTCTTGAATACCATTATGTGAAATATTGGTTTGGAAATTTTTATCAAATTTGGAACTTTTTCATGTCAAGGTTACTATTCATGAAGTTACTATTCACGATTACTATTGTTGAGTTACTATTCACGAGTACTATTCACGAGCGTGAAGATGTTTTTTTAAAATTTCATCTTTTTGGTGTCGGAGTTACTTATTCGCGTATACGCCCGGCTATTCACGAATCTAACCTTATTCACTGAAAATGAAATTTCTTCTTTTTTCCAAAATATCTATTATGGATACTAGCTTTGATTGTATCCATGTTTTGATCATTCTTGAATTTTACTCCTCGATTACTTATGAAGTATTTTTGAACTTGGATTGTTTAAAATACCTAATCCTTAATATTTGTTCTTTTATTTCAATGGATTAGATTTCTTTAAAATATTTTTCATCATCCTCGGTCCCAAATGATGATATTACTGAATATCTTTGGCTTCAGAAAAGATGAATGATTTTTGATGAATATCTTTTGGCCTGTAGTGCGAAGATGAAGCAGTGTCGAGATGAACATAGTAGGATCGATTAATATCTTTGGCCGTAGTGCAAAGATGAATGTGTTTTAGATGAACATGACCAATGAAGAATATCTTTAACTCAGAGTGCAAAGATGAATATTTGATTCGAGATATATATTGATTGATGTTACGAGGGATAAAATATTGACAATGAACTTTAAATTCATATATAGAAGATAGTAGTTTACATTCTCTACTTAACTCTTCTAATAAATTATTATTTCATTGCGAATTACTCCACTTGATTACTTATGAAGTATTTTTGAACTTGGATTGTTTAAAATCTGAATCATTAATTATTATTGAGTTCAGATGCTCCAAAATAATTAATTTTTGAAGTTTAAAATATTTTTAGGTAGGACACACCTTTAGCGAAGGATTTACTCTCGTCTCTCCCTCCTAGTTCTATTCTCCTATCTCATGCCGAGATCATATCCCTAAGCTTCTATTACCTAATCTGGCGCCCCAAAATAGGTACAATCCATCCAACCTATTCTCGAGTCGCCAAATACATGGTACGAAAATAACTACAACTTTATTACTACAATTGTGGTAAGTAAAATACAACAACACATATACTATGAAGTTTTAATACCTACTCGACTCATGTCCCAACTATGGACAACACCTCACATCGATACATTACATAAAGGTACAAATAATAATTATTTTAGAAATTAAAATCTTTGGGAAGTGCTCAAAGAAACCTTCAGATACATAGGAGGCCATTAATCTAAGTTATGATAGATATGTCATATGTCCGTAGAATTATCCTTGGTTGATCCAATAAACCCCAAAGAAAAATGAGAAGATTACTATCATGTTCCTTCCAATGGTGAGTCTTCTTTGACATATAACTATCTCCTTTTCTGCGATTGAACATTATGTTTTAACCAAACTCCAAGATCATATAGGTAGTGCTCGTGATATACTCAAAGAAGTGGATGTACAACTCGCCTTATGACAACTCGAGGTTGTATGTCATTATACATCTTGTATAATAGTGGCAAAACACCCTTCCAAAGTTGGGTTCACCTCACCCTATTCGGTTCACCAAAATTAAATATCAAATGACGTATACAATACGACACACTTGTTTAAAGTTCTCAATAAAATTATTTCCAAACTATTTAGGAAGAACCTCAACAAATACTATAGATCAGCGCCTTACATTCCCCTCGTTATCCCCGCTGTAGACCCAAATACACTATTGTTACTAAAGAATTGTGAATCAAGCAAAAGGGTGAAACCACAACTAGCTCAAGAAAGAATATCATGACTAAAGATAATTAAATTATCAATAGACTTCATCAGTAATAAATCAGAGATTTAGAACATACGGTAGATGATAAAACTTTTCATCCATAGTTGCAGTGGAACGAGCAATTTATTAGAAGACTCAAATATACCATAATGTCTATTATCTTCTCTATATAAAAGTTCAATAACAATGTTTTATCCTCAGTAACATCAATCAACAGCTTCGGCCCCAATCATATGAATAACTTCATAATCATATTTGTGGTTCCAAATTCCTTTTCTCATCCGTAATCGAATATAATTTTCATCACCGCCTTTACCTCGAAACATCAAAGATCATGGTTATACCAAATCACGCCTCGCTCATAATCATACTAATAAATTCATCTTTGACCACGGGCCAAAGATAGTCATCAACAGTTCATCTTTGCACTTCATACGCCAAAGATATTCAACAACAAGTCATCTTTTGCTCTACATGCCAAAGATATTCAACAAGTCATCTTCAAGACTACTACGCCAAAGATATTCATCAATAATTGATCTTTGCACTACAGGCCAAAGATATTCATATCTCAAAGAAATACATAATCATTTCAGAATTTATATAAACCATAATTATAACCATATATTTTGATCAATTCACCTTTGCACTTAAGCTAAAGATATTCAATTATAAATTCAATGGTCATGATCATACCAGTCAACAATTCAACTTTGCACTACCGGTCAAAGAGAACCCATAGTCACAATCATACCAATAATCTACCCATCTTTACACTTAAGTCAAAGAGAAATATCATCATTAGGGTTATAAGAATGTTATATATGATAATAAAAACAATATAATCAACATATAGATTTAATCTCAGGAGTAAGATTCATAAATCAATGATTTCATAACACCTTAATCCAAATGTTATAAATCACTTAATAATCTCACAATCTAATATTATTCATAATACCACAATATTTTAATCATTTTTAAATTTATAAATAATTTATTTTAATTGTTTACACTTTACTAATTAAAGTATTTAATCATCCTAAAATGACAAACTCATAAAATTTCATTACCAATAACCAAAACCTCATCAAAATCAAGATATACCTTATATAGGATTCTCGCCATAAAATCCTATTTTCCAATTTTGTTACTTCACATAACATATTTAATTCATTTATTCATAAACTAGTCTATTTTTATGAAAATACCAAATTAGTCCTAAAAATATTTCTTTTTCCGGGATTTAGCATAATATAGTCCCATATTGAACATATATTTTCTCTAAATTTTTAAAATTCATTTATTATTTTAATACGGCCAAAACCAATTCGAATATTTAGACATTTATCATAAATTGTACTTTTATCCAAAAATTCCGAAATTTACAAGGTATACTGATATTATATAGATGTACTCCCAATAAAAATTTCTTCAATTTTGGAGTTAACCACAAGGAGTTATAAGGGTTTACTTTTAAAATAGTCTTTTCTCATAAAATTCATAACTCTTAATCTATACATCCAAAAATCGCCATTTTTGGACACAATCAAGGAAACTCATCAAGCTATCATTTCAAATTTTTCTAGAATTTTTGAAGGTCAGAAAAATTTCGAAATTGAAAAGCATAATAACCCTTAAAATCCCTTACATAATAATGACAATATCCCTTACCTCAAAAGAGCAGTACTTCTGACAGGAATAACGCTGAACGAACTTGCACCGTATAGAAACACTCAAGATATCTAAATACTCACAAAAATACGCTCGATAATATAGAGAGAGAAAACTTTAGTTTCTGGTGTATTTTCAATTCTAACCTAAGCACCTATTTATAGGAAAATGCTTAGAACACCAAAGCAGAAAATTTAATAAAATAATAATATTTATATTTAAATTTCCTACGCACACCTTACAATCTGAATTTAGCAATTCACACATGTTAGTGAGGCCCACCAACTCACCAAAAATGAAAAACATGTTTTAAACAATTTTTGTAACAAAATCAATTCAGACCCAATATTCCAGAACTTCAATAATTCATAATAAATAGCCCTTTTATCAGAAAAATTTAAATCTTATGTCCATTCCATAGGAAATTTAATTCTCTACAACTTTGCAGAAGAAAGTTTTTCTAAATTCCAAACAGAAATTGACCAAAATCCACATATGAACGATTTTTCGGGCTATAATCAAATTTCAGTAAAAAATTGTGTCCACCAACACACAAAACATGCGTTAAACATTTAATGCAACAAAAATACTCTTCTTCCTCATTTATTCATATATCACACATTCATTGTAAAAATATCACCATTATTATATTATTAAAATATAATAATATATTTAAATGAATTATTTTATCGAAAAGATAAAATACCAATTTTCAACAATTGTCAAAATTAAAAATTTTCTCCATCTATATCCACATAAATAAATATTTTCCTTATCATATAAATTAATAATTAATTATTGACAAATAATATTACGTAATCACAATAATGACAACCAAAGCAGCTTCCCAAAGAAAGAGGGCTTTCAATAAGAATTTTTCTCACAGCAGCCAAGAATTAGGTGACGCAGACCTCTCCTCGACAGAACTTTCTGAACATTGCCAATAATGCTATCTAATAATATGAATTATTGATCTGATAATGGAAAATACTGTGCTATAACAATTATTGAAACAATAATAATATAAAATATCAACGTTGTAATTATTGAATCAATAAAATAAAATATTGAACAGTAATTACTGTAACAATTATTGAGTAGTGCCTTCTTATGGAAAAAAATTATCATGCTCGTGAATAGTACTCGTGAATAGTAACTTATGAATAGTAACTCGTGAATAGTAACTTATAAATAGTAACTCGTGAATAGTAATTATAAAACAAATTGAATACATTTATTTCATAAAATTCGGGGTCTTACAACGGCGCCAAAAACTTGTTTCCTCTTTTACAGTCCTAATAAAAGAGCTCTAACTAATGCAAGCATACATGCGTCAACAAGTAATACAGAGTAAGTAGAGTATCGATCCCACAGAGAAAGTTGTTAAATTTAAACTATTATGCATCAATTAACTCACTATATTTATATGCTTAAACTAATAACTAGAATTGTTGAATTGAACTAATTGTACTAACAACTAAAAATAAGAATAATAATGGAATAAATATAAACTGAAAATAATGGGACCCTAACTTCATTTAATATTTCACCTCATCGCCATTATCATGCAAAAAGTGTTCACATATCATAGGAAAATAGCCAAGAGCACGAATAGAGTTATAACCATTTTTCAATGCATTATAACCTACTTACATAGCATCCACAGATGATAGACTCTATGTAATCATCAACACAACCAAAATCACTATATGTCTATGTGAAATTGCAATTATATTGATTTCAAGTACAAGCCTTTACTCTAGCTCATACGGTTGAAACAAAGATATGTCTATCATCGGTTCACAAAATCGTAAGTTTATATAACAATGTTTCCATATTCGTATGCTATCATGATTACAATCCATACTTGCATGTTCATTGTAAATTCCATACAAATATTAAGACGAATGGTGATCAAACATTCATACATATAAAACAATCACGATAGAATTCCCATATAATATGCAAGACAACCCTAGTGTAAGACCCCAAATTATTAATAAATGAAATTTATTTTCCTCTATTTATTATTTTGAAATAGTAAGGGTTGATTTGATTAATGTGGATAGTTATGGGTAAAATACGCAAATATTTTGAATAAGCAAGTGGTTATAAAATATTCATTATTGTCGGGAATATTCGTTTTGGTCGTGGAATATTCAGATCTGTTTGGGAATATTCGTATGCGACCAAGCGTCTTTTGTGGGCCCCATAACTAAAAAGCGATTGGATGAAGAAAACGACAAATATAAATTGTTTATAAATAACTATATCGTTCACAGATTAATCTTGTTGGAATACCGGTGGTTATTTCTTAAAGTTGTAGAGATTGAATTTTCTATAAAAAAACTTCCGATGCTCCTAAAATAATTAATTTTTGAAGTTTAAAATATTTTTAATAGGAAAAACGTTTTTGGAATGTTTAGGTGGCCTCATTTAACATGTGTAGGAGCTGAATTCAGTTGGCAAGTGTGCGTATGAGGTTTTGGAAAATATATATTAATATTATATTAAATTTTCTACTTTGGTGTTCTAAGCATTTTCCTATAAATAGGGTGCTTAGGTTAGAATTGAAAATCACACCGAAATCAAGTTTTCTCTCTATATTATCGAGCGTATTCTTGTGAGTATTTTGAGTATATTTTGAGTATTGCTATACGGTGCAAGTTCAAGTCATAGCCTATATCCGGTGTTTCAACTAGAAGTACTGTCTTTCGAGGTAAGGGATGTTATTTTATTCGAAAATGATATTATTTCTTCAATATCATTATGTCGAAATATTGGTTGGAAATTTTTATCAAATTTGGAACTTTTTCATGTCGGGGTTACTATTCATGAGTTACTATTCACGAGTTACTATTCATGAGTTACTATTCACGAGTACTATTCACGAAGCGTGAAGATGTTTTTTTTGAAATTTCTATCTTTTGGTGTCGGAGTTACTATTCACGTATACGCCACTATTCACGAATACGGCACTATTCACCGAAAAATGAAATTTCTTCTTTTTTTCCAAAATATCTATTATGGATACTAGCTTTGATTGTATCCATGTTTTGATCATTCTTGAATTTTACTCCACTCTGATTACTTATGAAGTATTTTTGAACTTGGATTGTTTAAAATACGAATCCTTAATATTTGTTCTTTTATTTCACTGGATTCGTTTCTTTAAAAATATTTTTCATCATCCTCAATCCTAAATGATGATATTACTGAATATCTTTGGCCTGTAGTGCAAAGATGAATGATTTCTTGATGAATATCTTTGGCCCGTAGTGCAAAGATGAACAGGTGTCGAGATGAACATGACCGACTGATTAATATCTTTGGCCCGTAGTGCAAAGATGAACAGGTGTTTAGATGAACATGACCAAATGAAGAATATCTTTAGCCTGTAGTGCAAAGATGAATATTTGATTCCAGATATATATTGATTGATGTTACAGGGATAAAATATTGACGATGAACTTTTAAATTCATATATAGAAGATAGTAGTTTGCATTCTCTACTTAACTCTTCTAATAAATTATTATTTCCGCTGCGAATTACTCCACTCTGATTACTTATGAAGTATTTTTGAACTTGGATTGTTTAAAATACGAATCCTTAATTTATTATTATTGAAGTTCCGATGCTCCAAAATAATTAATTTTTGAAGTTTAAAATATTTTTAATAGGAAAAACGTTTTTGGAATGTTTAGGTGGCCTCATTTAACATGTGTAGGAGCTGAATTCAGTTGGCAAGTGTGCGTATGAGGTTTTGGAAAATATATATTAATATTATATTAAATTTTCTACTTTGGTGTTCTAAGCATTTTCCTATAAATAGGGTGCTTAGGTTAGAATTGAAAATCACACTTTAAACTCAAGTTTTCTCTCTATATTATCGGCGTATTCTTGTGAGTATTTTGAGTATATTTTGAGTATTGCTATACTCTGTGCAAGTTCAAGTCATAGCCTATATCCTGTGTTTCAACTAGAAGTCTTGTCTTTCGAGGTAAGGATGTTATTTTATTCGAAAATGATATTATTTCTTCAATATCATTATGTCGAAATATTGGTTGGAAATTTTTATCAAATTTGGAACTTTTTCATGTCGGGGTTACTATTCATGAGTTACTATTCACGAGTTACTATTCATGAGTTACTATTCACGAGTACTATTCACGAAGCGTGAAGAATGTTTTTTTTGTGAAATTTCTATCTTTTGGTGTCGGAGTTACTATTCACGTATACGCCACTATTCACGAATACGGCACTATTCACCGAAAAATGAAATTTCTTCTTTTTTTCCAAAATATCTATTATGGATACTAGCTTTGATTGTATCCATATTTTGATCATTCTTGAATTTTACTCCACTCTGATTACTTATGAAGTATTTTTGAACTTGGATTGTTTAAAATACGAATCCTTAATATTTGTTCTTTTATTTCACTAGATTCGTTTCTTTAAAAATATTTTTCATCATCCTCAGTCCTAAATGATGATATTACTGAATATCTTTGGCCTGTAGTGCAAAGATGAATGATTTCTTGATGAATATCTTTGGCGTAGTGTAAAGATGAATGATGTCGAGATGAACATGATGAATTAATATCTTTGGTAGTAGTGCAAAGATGAACAGTGTTTAGATGAACATGACCAACTGAAGAATATCTTTAGCCTGTAGTGCAAAGATGAATATTTGATTCCAGATATATATTGATTGATGTTAAAGGGATAAAATATTGACGATGAACTTTTAAATTCATATATAGAAGATAGTAGTTTGCATTCTCTACTTAACTCTTCTAATAAATTATTATTTCCGCTGCGAAGATTGATTTAAAACTAGTTGTCTATTGTATTCTATTAGATTTTTTCCTGTTGAAGACTAACGATAATTTTTTGTATATTATCTTAGTCATAATATTCTTTACTGGGCTAGTTGAGCTCACCCTTTACCTTTTTGTTCCACTTTTCTTCTCAGGAGGCGAGAATGTAACGAGTACTAGTCGGGGTATGGAATGAAGGTTCTAGAGAGAGTTGTTTAGTAGTCCTCACCATTTTTGTAAAATAATGTATCAATAATTGTGATGGGGATTTATTTGCATGTGGATATTGTCTAGAAGATAATAATTGTATTTAAACTCACAGTATATATGTTATCGTATTTTGCACGACAAATGTATTAATAAAGTTGTAGTTATTTCTGTACCATGTATTTGGCGACTCAGAATGGGTTGGATGGAATGGACCTATTTTGGGGCATCACGGTTGGTATCGAGCTTAGGATATGATCTCTGGCGGAGATCGGGGAATAGAACTAGGAGGGAGAGGCGAGTAAATCCTTCGCTAGTGTGTCCTACCTAAGCTTATTTGTTAGTTGGTTAGTATATAGGGATATTATGTGATATATTGATTTCCTTAATTAACCCTTGTTTTATGGCAATATTTGAGAATGTCGTGAGAATATTAACAGTGGAAATGAGGCTGTGGAGACGCCTTTATACTCACCAACGAGGAGAACGTGCAGTCAGTCATCGAATGTTCCTCCTGTGAACAACACCGTTGAGCGAGATGATGAGCGAGGGTTTTTTTAGAAGCTTTTTGCAGTTCATGCAAAATCAGATGAGGGAGACTCGTGTTCAAAATACATGAGGAAATGATAGCAATTCACCGGTGGTCACAACCAAGCAGTTCAAAGAGTTGGGACCACCAGAATTCTGGGGAAAGACGGATCCGATTAAGAGGCGGAGACGTGGGTCAAACAAATTAGCAAGATATTCGATGTCTTGGGATGCACGGAGGAACAGAAATTTCCATTCGCTACTTTTATGTTCAGTGTGAGGCGGACATCGGTGGGAATCGTGAAGCGTACCCATCCAAATTTTCGGCTCAAAGACATGTCATGGGAGACGTTTGAAGCAGTTCAATGACAAGTACTTCCACGAATGTATTCGTCGTATGAAGGAAATGGAGTTTATTAGACTAGAGCGAGAATAACATGGCGGTGTCCCGATGCGAAAGCGAAGTTCGCAGAGTTATCCGAGTTTGCACCTCATTTGGTGGAGAATGAGGAACGATGACGCGGATGTTTCTAAGAGGTTTGAAACCCGGCATACGTCAAGTATCTCATTTCTCATAAATCTTCTCTTCGAGATGTTGTCAACGAGGGCTCGATTGTTAGAGTGAGATAACGAGCACGTTCAACCGAGGGACCATAACCAGGATCATACAAGAAGATAGCGGTCATCGAAATAATGATAACCAAACGGAGAAAGAAGAATACTGACAAAGGCGGTAACCACTCGGTGGTAATAATGGCCATGAAAATAGAAGAAGCGAGTCGGGAGGAGATTTTAAAAGAGAGATTCAACAACGACCATGTGAAGACGTCGGTATGATAGCAATCGGTTCCAAGGAGGAGAAAGACCACGGTGTCGATGTTACAAATGCGGAAAGAGGGACATATCATTGAAACGCCCTAACAGTTTAAGGTATGCTATAATTATGGAAAGGAAGGACATATCGCCGAGATATGCGGTATCGAAACCCAGTCAAGCGGGAATGGTGACTTAAAAGGATGTCCCGAAAGGTCAAAGTCAACGATTCTGGAAGAAGCGTTTGTCGTGGCCAGGTTAAAATGCGAGGAACCCGAACGTTAGCACAGGTTAGTTAATTATAAATTCTTGTGAAATTTATACCTTACTAGATATCTGCCTCTACCCATTCTTTTATCTCTCTTCTTGCGCTCAACGTTTGAACTTGACTACGGAGAAATTAGACTTTGACCTATTTATGGAGACTCAGTTAGAGAAACTTTCATTACATCTGTTGTTTAGAAATCTTGCTTGATTCAGGTTGGCACTATCACATTACCTGTTAACCTTATTTCTATAGAGATATTTGCTTTTGATGTGATTTTAAGGTTAACTACTCATCATGCCGAAATTGATTACTTTTGTAAGGTTGTTAGTTTTTATATTCTTAAGCAACCTGTTATTTGAATTCAAGCAATCAAACCATTGTATTCAAACATTTTCATATCAAGCCATGAAGTCATTCGTTTATTACGGATGTCAAGTTCTTAGTCCATGTTATGGATTTGAATAAAGACACGTCAGATTTGAATAATATTCCTGTTGTTATTAATTTTTCCTGACGTATTTCCTGAAGAATTTCTTGGCTTACTCCCAAAGCCTGATATTAAATTTTGTATTGACTTTGAACCCTAAGACAAAACTCATTTCTAAAATCTCATATCGAATGGCTCTATTGAACTTCGTGAGTTAAAAATTCAACTATAGAATTTGGTACCGAGCCTTTATCCGGTGACTTCCTTTGTGGAATGCACCGCCGCACTCTCGTAGGGGACACCATATTCGTGCGATAGTAAACTGATAGGTGTCATTGTAACGTGCTATCTAAGGTTGGGATATTAGTCACAGTTGAGAATAACCTAAGTCGGTAATCGAAATACGTAGCTTTCTAGACTTAGTTGGTTATTATCGGAGATTCGTTGAAGGATATTCTTGAATCGCTATTCCATTAACGCAGCTGACTCGTAGAGATACAAAATTCGAATGGAGCAAGTAATGTGGGAAGAGCTTCGAAGAACTCAAGAGGAGACTCATTTCAGTACATATTCTGACCATGCCATCCTGGAAAAGCGAACGTGGTAGCTGACGTGTTGAGTAGAAGATCGTTTACAAATACGAGTACGATATTGTCAAAGACTAATTTCATATAATTTACAAATAATAGAGATGGAGATGAAAACTCTAGGTACCCACGTGATGATATACGAGTATAATTGACTTTAATCGATAAAGTTAAAAGGCATTCGAAGCTACACACCGGGTGATGAATTTGAAGAAGGAGGTGCAAGAAGTTGTTATTTCAAAAGCAAGAATCGGTGAGGTGAGGAAAGCTCAAACCTTTGATTTATTAATCCATTTGAAATTCTCGATCGAATAGGAACTGTGGCTTATAGACTCGTTTTACCGCCAAGTATGACGCGTGTTCATAACGTTTTTCACGTATCGATGTTACATAAATATGTGGATGACCCGAACCACGTCATTGAGTTAAAACCGGACGAGATAGCCGAAGACTTAACATACGAGGAGGTACCTGTCAAGATCTTGGATAGGAAAGAACATGTCCTATGTACCGAGGTTATACAAGAAGTTAAAGTTTTGTGGAGAAACCATGCTATTGAGGAAATGACCTGGGAGTTGGAAACGTAAATGAAAGCGAGGTATTCTCATCTTTTCGAAACACCAGGTATGTATGTCAATTTTGAGGACGAAATTTCATAAGGAGGGGAGGTTGTAAGACCCCAAATTATTAATAAATGAAATTTATTTTCCTCTATTTATTATTTTGAAATAGTAAGGGTTGATTTGATTAATGTGGATAGTTATGGGTAAAATACACAAATATTTTGAATAAGCAAGTGGTTATAAAATATTCATTATTGTTTGGGGAATATTCGTTTGGTCGTGGAATATTAAATCTTGTCGGGAATATTCGTATGCGACTGAGTAGCGATCTTTTGTGGGCCCCATAACTGGAAGCGATTGGATGAAGAAAATGACAAATATAAATTGTTTATAAATAACAGCGTTCACTATTATCTTTGTTTGGAATACCCTTAGTAGTTAAAACACACTAATACGCGTTGTTGAACAAGATGGCATACGGTATTGCACCAATTATTGATTCTTACGTGAAGAAGGCACTACTCAATAATTGTTACGATAATTACTATTCAAGATTTTATTTTATTGATTCAATAATTGTTGCATTAATATTTTATATTACTGTTGTTTCAATAAATTGTCATTACACAATATTTTCCATTATCGAGCAATAATTCATATTATCTAAATAATATTATTGGATAACATTATTGGCAATGTCTAGAAAGTTACATCTAAGGAGAGGTTTGGTCACCTAATTGCGGCGCCATGAAGAGAGAGATCCTTATTAGAAAGCTCCCTCTTTCTGAGGCGGCTACCGTTGCCCGATCTTGTGATTCTGTAATATTATTTGTGAATAATTAATTATTGATTTATATGATGAGGAAAATATTGATTTTATGTGGATATAGATGGAGAAAATTTTAATGTGACAATTGTTGAAAATTAATATTTTATCTTTTTTGATAAAATAATTCATTTAAATATATTATTTTAATAATATATTAACGTTGATATTTTTATAATGAATGTGGGATATATGAGTATATGAGGAGGAAGAGTATTTTGTGGCAATAAATGTTTAACACATATTTTGTGTGTTGGTGGACACAATTATTGAATAGAAAATTTGATTATAACTTTGTAAAATCGCTTGGTTGTGGATTTCGGTCAATTTATGTTTGGAATTTGGAAAAACTTTCTTCTGAAAAGTTGTAGAGAATTGACTTTTCTATAAAAACTCGCATGATTTGAATTTTCTGATAAAAGGACTATTTATTATGAATTATTAAAGTTCCGAAGCTCCAAAATAATTAATTTTTGAAGTTTAAAATATTTTTAATAGGAAAAACGTTTTTGGAATGTTTAGGTGGCCTCATTTAACATGTGTAGGAGCTTAATTCAGTTGGCAAGTGTGCATATGAGGTTTTGGAAAATATATATTAATATTATATTAAATTTTCTACTTTGGTGTTCTAAGCATTTTCCTATAAATAGGGTGCTTAGGTTAGAATTGAAAATCACACCGAAATAAGTTTTCTCTATATATATCGAATTATTCTTGTGAGTATTTTGAGTATATTTTGAGTATTGCTATACTAGGTGCAAGTTCAAGTCATAGCCTATATCCCTGTTTCAACTAAGTCTTGCTTTTTAAGGATTTATTTTATTCGAAAATGATATTATTTCTTCAATATCATTATCTTAAAATATTGGTTGGAAATTTTATCAAATTTGGAACTTTTTCATATCGGGGTTACTATTCATGAGTTACTATTCACGAGTTACTATTTATGAGTTACTATTCACGAGTTACTATTCATTTAGTACTATTCATTGAAGCGTGAAGATGTTTTTTTGTGAAATTTCTATCTTTTGGTGTCTGAGTTACTATTCACGATACACTATTCACGAATCTGACGACTTTCACCTAAAAATGAAATTTCTTCTTTTTTCTAAAATATCTATTATGGATACTAGCTTTGATTGTATCCATGTTTTGATCATTCTTGAATTTTACTCCACTGATTACTTATGAAGTATTTTTGAACTTGATTGTTTAAAATATCTTAATATTTGTTCTTTTGTTTCACTAGATTCGCTTTCTTTAAAATATTTTCATCATCCTCAATGTCTAAATGATGATATTCTTTGAATATCTTTGGCTTGTAGTGCAAAGATGAATGATTTCTTGATGAATATCTTTGGCCCGTAGTCAAAAGATGAACAGTGTGTTGAGATGAACATGGCCAGGTGATTAATATCTTTAGCTTGTAGTGCAAAGATGAGCAGTGTTTAGATGAACATGACCAACTGATAAATATCTTTAAACAGTAGTGCAAAGATGAATATTTGATTCCGATATATATTGATTGATGTTACAGAGGATAAAATATTGACGATGAACTTTTAAATTCATATATAGAAGATAGTAGTTTGCATTCTCTACTTAACTCTTCTAATAAATTATTATTTCATTGCGAAGATTGATTTAAAACCGGTTGTCTATTGTATTCTATTAGATTTTTCCTGTTGAAGACTAACGATAATTTGTTGTATATTATCTTAGTCATAATATTCTTTATCGGGCTAGTTGAGCTCACCCTTTACCTTTTGTTCCATTTTTCTTCTCGGGAGGCGAGAATGTAGCGAGTACTAGTCGGGGTATGGAATGAAGGTTCTAGAGAGAGTTGTTTAGTAGTCCTCACCATTTTTGTAAAATAATGTATCAATAATTGTGATGGGGATTTATTTCCGTGTGGATATTGTCTAGAAGACAATAATTGTATTTAAACTCATAGTATATATGTTGTCGTATTTTGCACGACAAATGTATTAATAAAGTTGTAGTTATTTATGTACCATGTATTTGGCGACTCAGAATGGGTTGGATGGAATGGACCTATTTTGGGGGCGTCACACCTAACATTTAAGCGTGACAACCAAACTACATATTAAAATCCGTTAGAATCCCATAATGGAGTTTAGTTCATGTCTAAACCAAAAGCCATTATGGGATCAACGCTAAACATGATCAATAAGCAAATAGTTGAAATATGAAAGATAGAACGATCAAACCCAATTACTGAATAAAAACCAATGATCAGCGATTAAATCCTCATAAAAATCCAGTAAACAATAATAAAAATCCATAATGACAGAGAATCCCAAGAAGAATTGGAGAAGTAGACGTTTTGGCTTCGTTCTATGTTGGAATCTCTCCCAAGGTGTAAAACCTAGTTATGATGTGTAAAATACGCTTAAAGTATCAATCTCTCTTTCTGACACCCGTCGAAATCGTTTTAAAAACCAATTATAACTCATTTAATTAAAATTAAAATAAAACAAAATCACAACTTGACATCGCGCTGCGGCCGCAGCCTCTTTCTTGATATGTCCTCGGCGCGCGAAATTGAAAAAGTTTGCCTGCCTGTCCAACCGAAGTTCTCGTATGCGGGCGCGCTTACTCATGAGCTCTTCTGCTGCGTGGCAGCGCTGACCTTGATCCTGATTCTACGGTTCGGTTCTCTTGTTGTCATCTGTCTGCATTGTTACTAATTGCTCTTTAATGCTTGATCTTCTTCCATGCTTGGTCTCCATGCTTCATTGTACCTCCATGCCATGCACATCACCGCTTGTGCCTTGCCTTCATGCATCCCTTAGCCTCGTGCCCTCTAATATCACCAAAATTAATCCGATTCTTACAGTTATTCACAAAAAGGAGTTTTAAGTAAATGCAATATAAAATAACATGAAATACAACTAAAACACAATAAAATGTACTTGAGAAGGACACAATTCGAATGAATTGGTATTCAATAAGTAGGTAAAAATACCACTTATCAATAATCATGACCGTAATGTAACGAATGATGTGGTAAAAGTCCTCATTCGCCGGTAGTGCATTGATGGACAATTTTTGGTATGATTATGACCAGGGATTATTCGGTATAGTCATGACCATTGATGATTTAATGAATATCCTTGGCCCGTAGTGCAGAGATGATTCGATGATGCGGTTTATTTATTAAGCTAAGTCTAAGCGATAAAAAATTTGATGAAAACATTTTAAATCATAGAAGATACTAGATATCATGCTCTACTTGACTCTTCTAATGGATTTCTTATTCTGCTGCAGTTAAACTTGATGTCTATTGTATTTTATCAGTTTAATATTGTTAAAGACTAATGATAATTTATTCTGCATTATCTTAGTCATAATATTTCTTAATGGGATAGTTGAGCTCATCATTTCTTTCACTATTCTCTTCAGGAAATAAGAATATAGCTGGGATGAGTCGGGGAACGGAGTGACGGTCCAGATGATAACATTAGTAGTCCTCACTATTCTGTTAAATAGTGTGATAATAAATGTAATGAGGACTCCATTGAGTGTGGATATTGTCTAGATGACAATATTTGTATTAACACTCATAACATATGTTTTGTCGTATTTTACACGACAGTTGTATAATTAAGTTTGTATTTGAATTTTTGTACCATGTAAGTGGCGACCCAAGATGGGTGATGTATACCTGTTCTGGGGGCGTCACAGTTGGTATCAAAGTTTAGGGATATGATCCTTGGCTGAGATGTGAGACAAGAATTAGGAGGGGAGAGACGGGAAATTCCTTCGTTAGTATGACCTACCTAAGTTTATTTGGTATTTAATTGGTCGGTCAGAGTATAGGGATAATATATGATATGTTAATTAACCTTTGTTTTGTGACAGTGTTTGAAAATGGCATCTGAAAATGTTGAGATCAGCAATGACGCACATGAGACCGTTGAGTCACCAACGATTAATACTCAGGATAATGTGCAACAGGAAGACAATAATCCTCAGGTAAATAACAACACCGATCAGATGATGAACAATGGGATGTTCAGAGGCTTTATGCAATTCATGCAACACATCGGTAGGAAGACTCTGTTCAAAATATAGGTGGAAATAATGGCAACCCGATCGATCAACACCGCTAAGTAGTTCAAGGAGATGGGACCACCGGAGTTTTGGGAAAGCGAGAACCACTTAAAGGCGGAGACGTGGTTAAAGCGAGATCACCAAGATATTTGATGTCTTGGGATGCTTCGAGGAGTAAAGGTTCCTTTTGCCACCTTTATGTTGCATGAAGAAAGTGATTCTTGGTGGGAATCAGAAAAGCATACCACTTTGGCCTCAAGATGTCTTGGGAGAAGTTCCAAGAGTTGTTCAACGACAAGTACTTTCCCGAAAGTATTCGTCATATAAAGGAGGTGGAGTTTATCAAGTTGGAGCAAAACAATAAGACCGTGTCGCAATACGAGGCTAAATTTGCGGAGTTATCCCAGTTTGCATCCCATTTGGTCAATAATGAGGAGCGAATGATGCGAATGTTTCTAAGAGGTTTGAAACCCGATATACGTCAAACCTCATTTCTTATAAACTTTGTTTATATTCAGATATTGTGAATAGGGCTCAGTTATTGGAGAGCAATAATGATTCAGCACAACCAAAAGGCAACGACCAACAACACGATAATAATCATACCGGTGGCAACAACCATCAGAACAATGATAACCATCGTGGAAGAAATTATCATGCCAAGAATGGTAACCATTTCGGTGGTAATCAAGGCCAAGAAAATAAGAGTGGACATTTCAAGAAGAGGAGATTTAACAATGATGGAAAGACGTCAGTGTAGGGTTTCGACATAGAAACGCACAGCGGAAATAGAATAATTTAAAGCAATTTCCGAAACCCTAAACAGGATCCATGCGAAAATAATTAATTCAGTGGTTAGAAATTATACCGAATATGAAAATGCTTCTAAAATTGATGCGCTCGAATCTCCAACGCAATCCAAACGAATTGCGCCTCTATGGTATCCATACGAACTCCCGCGAACCGTCGTACGATCTGCAGTAAACGGAACTGCGGTACTAGCCACCAAAAAGGAATGGATTTTAGAACTGTTTCTCTCTAGTCTCTCTCTAAGAGCGGCCAGGGTTATGATGTTATGATATTACCCTAAGTGGCTACTATATCATATATAGTAGTTAAAAAGGGATTAATCAAAAACATATTTTAATAAAATCCAAATATATATATATATATATATATATATCTTAATTAAGTCTTACTTAATTAATATACATATATACAATTATCCTTTTAATTTAAATTAGTGATTTAAATACTATTAATCATATTAATATATTTAAATCCTTGAAATTTAAATTAATTCCATTTTAAATTACGTTCTATGTGTGTGACCCTATAGGTTATTATTACATTGGCAATAATTTTAAAATCATATTATAAAATTATAAACAGTGAGCGACATCTAGTAATGCATCACTGCTACCCAAGTAATAATAAGATCGATGATTCGATACAACCTTTTCGTGACCTTTATAGTCCACCCTATTAAAGGTGACATTTGATGATATCAAAGTACATAAATTCTCGTGTAGTAATATAGTGATTTCGTGTTGGGAGGACCATTACATCATTATCACTATGAGAATTTCTAATGACACTTCGCATAATGCTCCACATAGAATTCTCATGGTGGAGTCCATCCAAGACATCATTCTCTAACATGTACCTATGCATTGACTTAATATCTCATATATTTATGACCAGTGAGATTTGATCATCAGTCAATCCACATACTAGTCTCAATGCATCAATGTTGTCCCATCAACAATGATACTCGACTAGGGACATTTAAGAACAATGATACTAATTGTAATTATATAATCTCATGTTCAAGTCACATACTTGAAACTATATAATTTGTATCACTATTCTAAGGAATTTTATTATGTTAATAATTATATAACGCAGTAAATAAATCCATAATAAAATCATTCATTTATTCAATCAAATATAATATCAAAACGTTAAGCAATTATATCAAATAATTGGCCTCTAGGGTATAAACTCTAACGTCAAGACCAGCACCCGCTGTTAAGGAAGGAGAATGACCGCCGGTCGTATGTTACAAATGTGGAGGGGAAGGACATATAAGTCCAAACTGCACGATGCAGTCCAAGGCATGTTACAATTGTGGAAAAGAAGGTCACCTAGCCCAATTTTGTCGTGCACCAAAGCCAAGTCCAGCTGAGAAGGAGGCATCAAAGGGTGTCCCAGACAATACAAAACTAGTAGTTCAAGGGAGAGCGTTTGTGGTAACCTCCCAAAAAGCGAAGAATCCGAACGAGGTGATCACGGGTAAACTAATCATAAACTCTAGCGAAGTATATACCTTATTTGATACCGGTTCTACCCATTCTTTTATTTCTCCTACTTGCGCTCAATGTTTAAATTTGACTCTGGAGAAATTAGACTTTGACTTATCGATTGAAACTCCGTTGGGAGAAACCTTCATTACATCCACTGTTTATAAGTCTTGTTTGATTCAAATCGGTAACCACACGTTACCTGTCGATCTTATTTCTTTGAAAATACTTGCCTTTGATGCGATTTTAGGAATCGATTGGTTAACTACTCATTTTGCTTTTCGTAAGGTTGTTAGCTTTCATATTCCTAACCAACCTGTTATGCGAATTCAAGCAACCAAATCACTAAAGTCAATCACTGTCATATCAAGCCATAAGTAAAGAGCTCCAAGCCTTTCGCTGGTGACTTCCAAGTCTTGGGATGCACCGAAGCCAGACTTTCCGTAGGCGACAGTGTGAATGACGATGACAAGTTGATAGGTATCAATGTGACGTGTTATCCAAGTCTTGGATGAGGGTCACAGTTTTGAATGATATTTCTATTGTTAATAAATTTCCTGGCGTATTCTTGAAGACTTCTTAGCCTTACCTTAGAGCGTGAAATCGAATTTTGTATTGACCCCAGTACAAAACCCATTTCTAAAACCCTTAAATATTTCTTCAACTAAAATGAACGTAACATGCACCAAAGACGTTGGCTCGAGCTGTTGAAGATTACAACCATACTATTCAATATTATCGTGGAAAAAACGAACGTGGTAGCTAATGCATTGAGTAGAAGATCGTATGCGTTTACGAGTGCGACGTTGTTAACACAAAGACCCATTTCATATAACTTACAAATGATGAATATAGAGTTAAAGACTCTAGGGACCCACGTAAAGATAACAAATATACGAGTAGAATCGACTTTAATCAATAAAGTTAAAGCCGCTCAAACTACACACCTGAAGCTGATGAATATGAAGAAGAAGGTTCAAGAAGGTGTTATTCTAAAAGCAAGAGTCGATGAATAGAGAAAATCTCAACCCTTGATTTTATTAGTCTATTTGAAATCCTCGATTGAGTAGGAACTGTGGCCTATAGACTTGTTTTATCGCCAAGTATGTCGCGTGTTCATAACGCTTTTTTTACGTATCGATGTTACGTAAATATGTGGATGACCCGTACCACGTTATTAAATTAGAAATAGACGAGATAGCAGAAGATTTAACGTATGAGGATATAGGTGTTAAAATCTTGGATAAAAAGGATCATATTCGACACTCAAAGGTTATACCTCAAGAGTTAAAATCTGAAATGAAGTCAAGGTATCCTCATCTCTTCGGCATACCAGGTACGTACGTAAATTTTGAGGGCGAATTTTCATAAGGAGGGGAGATTGTGAGACCGCAAATTTTATGAATAAAGATTTAAATTTCTCGAAATATTTTTTTGAATATTATGGTGTGGATTTGATATAATGTTATAGTTGTGGGTAATATTTATAAATTTTGCAAAGTATGCAAGTTGTTATATGATATTCGATTGGTCGGGAAATATTCTTTTTATCGGGGAATATCCGTATGACGGCACAATCATTGGTAGACCCCACAACGAAAGTATTGTCGTAGTTAGAAAATGACAGAATTATCTTTTTATAAAAATAACTACGAAAAGTATTACCAAGTAAAACAAATTGAACTACCCTAGTAGTAAAAGTATAGTAATACGCTGGGTTGCATGCGTAGTAGCACACGGTATTGATTATTGATGTTTACGTGAGAAGTCACTCGGTTATACTCAATTATTGCTCTGATGAATTGCTTTATCATATCTCTCATATTATTGATTCGATTATTGTCACATTATCATCTGCATAATATTTTATATATTATTAAATCAATAATTGAGACGACAAAGTTATTAATATTATTAAATTGCAATATTTACAATATCTAGAAGTTCTGTCAAGGAGAGGTTTGGTCATCTAATTACGCGCCAATAAGGAAAAATTCTTATCGGAAAGCCCCCTCTTTCCTATGAACGACCTGGTTGTAAAATATTGTGAATTATAATATTAATGATGAATAAGATTGTGTTGATTAAAGATGAAATTGATAGTTACATTGTGTTGGAATTATTAGTGTTAGTAAAATCGACATTTATTCCAATGATAATTGATGTCTGTGGGTTATATTGAGAAATCAGGTAATTAATCGGATAAATGAGCAATTAATTACTACTAATTCACATGCTAATTATATAACTATTTGTTTATATGTGTGTACTATTGAATCACATTCTTGTACTATTAGGGGAGTTGGTGCAAGATTAATAATACTTGCTTGACTAAGTTAAAAATGGAGGTATAGATGAAGGTACTATATTGTAATTCATATTTTCACATGATTATAACTATTGATTCACATGATTGAACTATTGCTTCACATTATTTACTATTAGGGGAGGTGGTGCAAGTTTGATAATACTTGCAGGACTAAATTAAAAATGAAAGAAAAGTTGGAGGTATTATACTATAATATTTCGAGCCCCAAAACGTGTAATTATCGAAACTATATTTTCCTATAAATAGATGTTCATTCTTCCTTCATTTCTCACCAATTCACTAAAGCTTTAGAACAACTATTATAGAGTGAAATTATAGAGAGAAAGAAGAAGAGAAGTCTGCTACCTCTCTACTCCAGTATCCAGTTTCTTTCTAAGGTAAGGGGTATTATTTCTTTCGTATTCATGAAGAGAGCTATTGTTATTCCATTCCTTATTATTATGTTGGAATAACCTGTCTATGCAAAGTACTACATACATGGTGAAATTCTTCTATTATTCCATTCTTTATTATTCATTTGAATATCACATGCATGCTGTCTGGATTGAGCTTGACTTCGTTCCATTCTTTATTATTACTGTGAAATAACTTTTTATGCATGCGGTTTATCGCATGCCCGTGAATTCTTGTTGTTATTCCATTCTTTATTATTCTATTGGAATATCCTCGTCTGCATGCGGATTACGCATGACCGGTTCCATTCTTTATTATTCTATTAGGAATAACTTTGTTTGCATGCGGTCTATCGCATGCATGGTGAATTCTTACATTATTCCATTGTTTATTATTCTTGCTGAATAACTTTTGCCTATGTTGATTACCGCATGCATGGTGAATGATCCTTTGTATCCATTCCTTATTAAATTGTAGAAATGATCTGTCTTCGTGGATTACCGCATGGCGGGTGAAAATCCATTTGCAGTTTTATAATTTTTCTGACCCTCAAAAATTCTGGAAAAATTTGAAATGATAATTTGATGAGTTTTCTATATTGTGTCCAAAGATGCCGATTTTTGGATGTATAGATTAAGAGTTATAGATTTTATGGGGAAAGACTATTTTAAAAGTAAACTCTTATAACTCCTTGTGGTTAACTCCAAAAATTGGTAAAATTTTTATTGGGAGTACATGTATATAACAGGAGTATACCTTGTAAATTTTGAAATTTTTGGACAAAAGTACAATTTATGATAAATGTCTAAATATTTGATAGTTTTGGCCATATAAAAAATAGTAAATGAATTTTAAAAATTCTGAGAAAAATATATGTTCAATATGGGACTATATTATGCTAAATCCCAGAAAAGAAATATTTTTGGGACTGATTTGGTATTTTTCATGAAAATGAACTAGTTATGAGTAAATGAATTAAATATGTTATATGTAGTAACAAAATTGGAAAATAGGATTTTATGGCTTGGGAATCCTATATAGGGTATATGCAGATTTTTGATGAGGGATTTGATCATTGGTGATGAAATCTTATGAGTATGGCATTTTTGAATGATTAAAATACATTATTTGGTAAAGTATAAACAATTGAAATAAATTGTTTATAAGTTTAAGTAGTGATTAAAATATTATTATAATATTAATAATATTAGATTATGAGTTTATTAAGTGATTGATAATATTTGGATAAATTTAAAGTCTTTAATATTTATCCTTGATTTCGTTTGATTTCATTTCGTTTGATTATTGCTTATATCATTGTCATCATCATCATGCTTATATTGTGATGAAAGTCATCTTTGGCTTACGTGCATAGATGAACTTGGTATGATTATGACTAGGGATTATTCGGTATAATCATGACCGTAATGTAACGAATGATGTGGTAAAAGTCCTCATTGGCCGGTAGTGCATTGATGGACAGTTTTTGGTATGATTATGACTAGGGATTATTCGGTATAGTCATGACCATTGATAATTTAATGAATATCCTTGGCCCGTAGTGCAGGGATGATTCGATGATGTGGTTTATTTATTAAGCTAAGTCTCAGCGATAAAAAAAAAATTGATGAAAACATTTTAAATCATTAAAGATACTAGATATCATGCTCTACTTGACTCTTCTAATAGATTGCTTATTCCGCTGCAGTTAAACTTGATGGTTATTGTATTTAATCAATTTAACATTGTTGAAGACTAATGATAATTTATTCTGCATTATCTTAGTCATAATATTTCTTACTGGGCTAGTTGAGCTCACCCTTTTTTTCACTGTTCTCCTCAGAAAATGAGAATATAGCTGGGACAAGTCGGGGAACGGAGTGACGGTCTAGATGGTAGCATTAGTACTCCTCAGTATTCTGTTAAATAGTGTGATAATAAATGTAATGAGGACTCCATTGAGTGTGGATATTGTCTAGATGACAATATTTATATTAACACTCATAGCATATGTTTTTCGTAATTTACACGAAAGTTGTATAATTAAGTTTGTATTTGAATTTTTGTACCATGTAAGTGGCGACCCAAGATGGGTGATGTATACCTGTTTTGGGGTCGTCACACCATCAGTCTATTATCTTCTCCATGTTAAAAGTCCACCAATAATGTTTTATCCCTGCAACATCAATCAACAATTCATGTGCACAATCATATGAATAACTCATAATCATAATTGTGATTCTAAATTCCTCTTCGTACCCAGGACGAAGATAATTTTCATCACATGTCTCTACCTAAAATATCAAAAATCATGGTTATACCAAATCACAATTCTTGTTCCTAATCATACTAATAAATTCATCTTTGCACTACGGGCCAAAGATATTCATTAACAATTCATCTTTGCTCTACAGGCCAAAGACATACAACTGTATTATAGAAGAGTCAAGTAGAGCATGATATCTACTATCTTCTACGAATTAAAAGTGTATTATCAATATGTTATCGCTGAGACTCAGCTTAATAAATAATACACATCATCGAATCATCCCTGTACTACGACCAAGGATATTCATTAGTATTACGACCATGAATTATCCATGCACTTCTGACGAGGATATTCATGTTTTCAATTACTATCTTGATTATACCAAATAATCCACAGTATAATCATACCAAGTTCATCTATGCACTACTGGGCCAAAGATGAATTTTACCACCTCATTTGTAACATTACGGTCATGATTATACCGAATAATCCCTGGTCATAATCATACCAAGTCCATCAATGCACGTAAGCCACAGATGACTTTCAACACAATATAAGCATGAGGATCATCAATGATATAAAGAATCAATCAAATGAGATAAAGGATAAATATTAAACATTTATAATATAATTTATCCAGGGTTCAACAATATCCCAATGTTATCAATCACTTAATAATTTCATAATCTAATATCATTAATATTATAACAATATTTTAAACATTTCTTAAACTTATAAATAATTTATTTTAATTGTTTACACTTTACCAAATAATGCATTTAATCATTCAAAAATGCCATACTCATAAGATTTCATCACCAATGATCAAATCCCTCATCAAAAATCCGCATATACCTTATATAGGATTTTCAAGCCATAAAATCCTATTTACCAATTTTTCAAACATAACATATTTAACTCATATGTTCGTAACTAAACCATTTTCATGAAAAATTACCAAATCAACTTGTTATTTTTCTATCCTTTGTCCAAACATATATACATATATTTCATACACAACAAGTATTTTTTATAATTTTCAACTCCCTTAAGTATTTTTCAAAATCAATTTCTAATTAATTCCTTAAGAAATTAGCTACCTCAAGTTTAACTCCAGAAATTCCCAAATCTTGGCGGGATCTTACACATGTTAACGTGAGCTTCCAATTTAAATTTTATGGTCATCTGAGTTATAGAACTTCAAGTTATAGCGTTTTCATCGAAAAACCTAAATATTGAAATAGTCATAACTTGCTCATTTTAAGTCGGAATGAGCTCATTTTTGGACAGGAGGTACTTTATACCCTATATTTCCATGTCCCAAATAGGCGAAATTTTTCTCACAAATTAAGTGGCCGAAACAGCCCTTACAAAATTTTGGGTAGTAGCTTTTTCTCTTTTTTCACTTTTTCGTGCTTTGTTAAAAATAGTCCATACAAAAATCTACAACTCCTCTTTCAGTGATTCCACTTGGAGATGTTAGAAAACTTATCATAATATCCTCCCAATTTTTTCCAAAATTTTTGAATGTCCAAAAAATTATGAAACTGTAAATGGATTTTAACCCGCCATGCGGTAATCCACGTAAACAGATCATTTCCACAATTTAATAAGGAATGAATATGAAGGATCATACACCATGCATGTGGTAATCCATATAGACAGGTTATTCCAACAGAATAATAAAGAATGGAATAACAGAAGAATTCACCATGCATGCGATAGACCGCATGCATGTGTTATTCCCAGCGTAATAATAAAGAATGGAACCAAAGTCATGCGAAATCCGCATGCGCATGTGATATTCCAATGAATAATAAAGAATGGAATAACAATAGAATTCACCAGGCATGTGATAGACCGCATGACGAGTTATTCCAACGAATAATAAATAATGAAATCAATTAAATGCGTAATACATGCATGCGGGATATTCCAATGTAATAATAAAGAATGGAATAATAGAAGAATTTCACCATGTATGTGGTACTTCGCATAGACAGGTTATTCCAATAGAATAATAAATAGTGGAACTAGGTCATACGTAATACGCACAGACAGGATATTCCAACAGAATAATAAAGAATGTAATAACAATAGCTTGCTTCATGAAAATGAAAAAAATAATACCCCTTACCTTAGAATAAAGTTGGATACTGGAATAGAGAGGTAACAGAGTTCTTTTCTTCTTTCTCTCTATAATTTCTCTCTATAATAATTGCTCCATAGCTTTAGTGAATTGGTGAGAAATGAAGGAAGAACGAGCTTCTATTTACAGGAAAATATAGTTTCGATAATTATACGTTTTGTGGCTCAAAATATTACAGTATAATACCTTCCTCTTTTCTTCATTTTAATTTAGTTCGCATTGTATTATCAAACTTGCACCACCTCCCTAATAGTAAATAATGTGAATCAATAGTTCAATCATGTGAATCAATAATTATAATCATGTGAAAATACGAATTAAAGTATAGTACCTCCATCTATACCTCCATCTTTAACTTAGTCATGCAAGTATTATCAATCTTGCACCAACTCCCCTAATAGTACAAGAATGTGAATCAATAGTGCACACATGTGAACAAATAGTTATAATCATGTGAATTAATAGCAATTAATTGCCCATTTATCCGGTGAATTACCCGATTGGTCAATATAACCTCCAGACATCAATTATTATCGAAATAACTGTCGATTTCCACTTACACTAACAATCCCAACACAATGGAAATATTTTTCTCAAAAATTTCATTTATGAAATTTCAAAGTTTGACTTTTTTTTGAAAAAGTCAACTGTTGACTTTTTTGACCAAAAAGTCAACCCCAATAAATTTTGTGTTCATAGTCTATTTCTACCAATTTCATCGTTCCAGACTCAAATATCACGTCCGCGTCTCCAAATTCAACTCCGAACTCAAATTCTATTTTTAATAACATTCTTCATTCATATTATAACTCACAATATTTAACAACCACGCGTATTACTATACTTTTACTACCGGGTAGTTCAATGAGCTTTTAACGGTAACACTTTAAATCGTTATTTTATATAAAAGATAATTACATCATTTTTTAACTACGACAATACTTCCATTGTAGGGGTCCACTAATGATTGTTAATCGTCGTCTGACGATATTCCCCGACAAAAAGAATATTCCCAATTAAACGAATATAATATAACAACTTGCATACTTTGCAAAATTTTCACATATCACACTTAACTTTAACCTTTTATCAATTTAACCATTTACTAAATAGAATAATTATAAAAAAATTGAATACTTTCATTTTATAAAATTTGGGGTCTCACAGTTTGTATGGAAAGCAGTAAGCAGTTGTATATATATAAAAGTTGTAAATATATATATACAGACATGATCAACCACCACGAAGTGACTTCAATGGGGATCGAAAAGTAAATAAAGCGATAAATGCGATCAACAATATACGAATTAAACTCTAGGCCCGACAGAAATGTAAATATATATATATATATATATATATATATATATAAAGCGATAACGCACTTATATATAAATCCGGGCTCATCGGATATGTCCGAAATGAACAATTATATATATAAACATATATATATATATATGCGATAACGCCTCGGATGTAAAATCCATGCTCATCGAGATATAATACGACAACAATTATATATATATATATAAACTATTGTTAGATTACGTGCGATGAGCTGGATTTTCCATCCAGGAGAGTTTATTTGCTTATATATATATATATATATATATATATATATATATATATATATATATATATATATATATATATATAAGCGATAAACGCTCGAGACATAAGTCAGGCTCAATCGAGGCATAACTTTCGATAATGTTAGTCCATATATAAATATATACATATATAAGTATATATATACAACAGAAATGAAAACCACGATAGAAATCAAGGTCGCATACGCACACAACCACGACTCTCGATGTGTAGAATAATGTGTGCAAAGATGAAGAAAAGACTTTATAGAGTGTGAGAAGGCTACGGTGAAATTTGCCATGCAGAGACTTCTATAACTCTATATGGATAAACACTCGACTCCGCCGTGAAATGTATATAGCTATATGTGAGCTAACGGTGTTTAAAAAAAGCAAGCACTCAATATGGGTGTGTACAAAGCAAATTGAACAAGGCTTCCTCGCCTTTTCTCTTTTTAAAATGGCTACCCCAAGCCCTCTATTTATAGAGGGGTAGCCATGAGTGTACTACTGGCGACCCAGCAGTGTACTCACTTGGTACCCGGAATGCCAGTTTCTCTGGTCCCGTTATCTCAAAATGCGTGCACTCGTGCCTTTGTAATGTCGCTCGAACTTGCGAAACTTCAATCCGAGCATCCGAAACGAGGTATATAAGACCATGAGCATTACGTCTTTACTTGTGTAGAGAGTTACGCAATGACATGGATTAGAGGTTATCTGAAGTCGGGAAGAGGGACCATGCCCATGGTCTTCAAGTTTCAAATTCTATCGGGTGTACTGCCATGCGTAATAGTCACTCGGGATTGGAACTCCTTAGTTCTTATAGGACATTGTTGTTTGTATGTTTGTATGAAGTGTTGAGACGATGCGCAGGTGTTGAGGTAGCAAGATGACGTAGGACTCCTCACCGGGGTTATCGTCGATTTGAGTTGAAAGCGAGCGTTGCTCGAGGTTACATCGAGATTGAATTTGCGCAAATGTTGAATCTTGCAAGGTCATCCGTGAAAAGCTTTGTATTGCTGGTGTTAGCTCAAGGTGCGAGGTATGAAGTGCCTCGGCGGGAGGTCTCATTGAAGTGATCGCATGCATTTGAAACAAGCATTTTCGGAGTTATCGCCGGAACTGCAACAACATTCCTTAGTGTTATCGCCAAGGATGAAACTCAGAGTTATCTCCGAGGTTGGAAATGATGTTCCTGGTGTGTGTTTTGGGATTAAGACTAATGCCCCCGGTGTGTGGTCCGGGGTTGAAACTGAAATTCTGGTAGTATCCAGAATGGATGTGAGTTGTCTTCCAGGTTATGTCTGAAAGAGCGAATCGCCCTCTATGATGTCGATGTGAATGTGTGCGAGAAAATTTTGAGTGTGTACACTAAACATATAAAATATTTTATCAACAAATTATTATATATACAAATTATATATTCACAATTAACTACCCATATAACTTTTACAAAGAACTTTTCATACAAAAGAAAACTAGAACTTTAGAAGGTAGAATTATACCTGTGATTGCTTGTTTAGATTATCTTCCTTGGCTCTCCAAATCACAGAACCTTTCTTCTTTCCCCCCTCTTTTCTCCCTTTTCTCTCTGTGTTTTCTCTTCTTTCTCTTCTCTGTTCTTTCTTTCTCTTCTAACTTAACGTAGTATAATATAATATATCTGATATAATATACGTAATATAACTGACATATACATTTATTACATATTAATTCATATAATTAACTGATATCAGTTACAATTCTTTTGAAAATCAAAAGCCATAAGACTTGTTTGGCTAAATCTACTTTAAAATTAAAGACTTAAAACCCTTAACCTTGTTTGGCAAAACAAAATTAAAATAATAACTTAAAATCCTTATGCCTTGTTTGGTAAAACCCATTTAAATTAAAGACTTAACATTCGTTAAGCCTTGTTTGGCAAAACAGACTTAAACTCTTTTACTTTATTTTCATAACTTATTTATAATATAGTTTATTGTTCCCACTTTATTTAATTAATTTCCCATATTAAAGCTAATATCAACCTATTAAATCAATTTGCCACATAATATACAAAATTATAATTTTCATTATAATTTTATTTAATAAATTAACACATTATTTTATTTACTAATTCAAATTAAACAATATTATAAAAATTCATTTAATCCTTATCAACTCTCTAATTTAATTATTAAATTAAATTAGAATATTACTACATAATAATTAATTCATTACTCTTTTATTTAAATTAACTTCATATTACCTTAATTAAGTTAATTTCCACAACTCATAAATTATTTATTTAACAATAATCACATAAATTAAAATATTTATTTAATTTAATAAATATTTGAAATTATAATTAAAATTACGGATTACGTCCCTAGAATCACAACTCAAACAATTCATTCGCCACACTCTTTTCTTCTTGCAAGGATTATATCCCCAGAATCGAAAACACAATTGAACAAATAACTCAGGATAGTTTTTCATCATTTTATCTTCGAGTTCCCACGTAGCTTCTTCGGCATTGTGGTTCCTACATATTACCTTCACGGAAGGTATCACTTTATTCTTGAGTACTTGTTCTTTCCTGTCAACTATTTGGATAGGAATCTCCTCATAAGACAAGTCCTTATCGAACTGTAACGGTTCATACTCAATCACATGCTTGTAATCGGGTTTATACGGTCGTAGTATGAAAACATGAAAAACATTGTGAACATGTTCCAACTCTGGAGGTAGAGCTACCTCATAAGCCACTTCACCTACTCCTCGTAGCACCTCGAAGGGTCCAATAAACCTCGGGATTAGCTTTCCCTTTTTACCAAAATGAATTTTCCCCTTCCAAACAGAAACTTTTAGGAAAACGTCGAACTCGTGATCTTGTCTGTGTTGATCAGTATACTTCTTCTGTCTGTCTTGAGTAGCTACCAATCTTGCCCTGATGAGTTTGGCAACCTCAGTGGTCTACTATACCAGCTTTGTTCCTAATAATTGACGTACTAACTTCATCCCAACACAGTGGAGTTCTGCACTTCCTGCCGTACAATGCTTTGAAAGGCGGCATGCTAATGCTTGCGTGGTAACTGTTGTTGTAGGCGAATTCTGCCAGTGGTAAATGATCATCCCATTTCCCTTTGAAATCCATGATGCATGCTCTGAGCATATCTTTTAACGTCTGGATTATTCGTTCGCTTTGGCCGTCTGTTTGAGGATAGTACGCCGTACTCATTATCAACTGTGTTCCCATGCATTCTTGTAGTCTCTTCCAGAAATTTGTTGTGCATCTCGGATCTCCATCTGACACAATTGACACTAGAACTCCATGTCTCAAAACGATCTTCTTGACGTACAACTTTGCCAACTGATCAAGATTGAATCTAATCTTTATTGGCAAAAAATTTTCTGATTTCGTCAATCTATCCACTATCACCCAAATCACATCGTATCCTTTCTAAGTAGTTGGAAGACCTACCACAAAATCCATTGTGATATGCTCCCACTTCTATTCTGGTATTTTTAACGGTTGAAGTAATCCGCTTGGTCTCTGATGCTCGGCCTTGACTCTTTGACACGTCAAGCATTTCGTGACACATTTTGTAACATCTCGTTTCATATTTAGCCACCAAAAATGCCGTCGTAAATCTTGATACATCTTCGTACTTCCCGAATGAATGGAATATCTTAAGTTATGAGCTTCAGTCAAGATTTTGTCTTTAATATCCAGTACTGCTGGAACCCAAATTCTTCCTTCAAACCTTAGTAGTCCTTCAACATCGATCTTGAACTTCATCTCACTACCTTCGAACATTCCTTCTTTGATTTTCTCACATTCTTCATCTTGTAGTTGAGCATTATTCACTTTTTACACTAAAGTTGGACTAGCTTCCATCTGAAACAATCTTTTATCAGATTCTTTTGGAAATTTGATTTCTAGCTCTAGTCTTGCCATTGCTAAAATAAGCTCTTCCTGAGTAGTTAACAACATCAACTTATCCTGACCCTTTCTACTCAAGGCATCGGCAACCACATTTGCTTTACCCGGATGATAAAAGATCTCACAATCATAATCTTTTATCAATTCCAACCATCTCTTTGACGCATGTTTAGATCTTTCTGTGTGAAAATATATTTTAGACTTTTATGGTCTGTGTATATCTCACATTTCTCCCTATAGATATGACGCCCCCAAAATAGGTATACACAACCCATTCTGAGTCACCAAATATATGGTACAATATTCAAATACAAACTTCATTTATACAATACGACAAAAACGTATCTAAGAGTTTTAACACGGATATTGTCTCGTAGACAATATCCAAACTCAAATGGAGTCCTCATACAATTATTATTACACTATTTCATAGAATAGTGAGGACTATTATAGCCACCATCTCGGACCATCACTCCATTCCCCGACTAGTCCCAGCTATATTCTTATTTCCTGAAGAGAACAATGAAAGCAAAGGGTGAGCTCAACTAGCCCAGTAAAGAATATTATGACTAAGATAATGCATAATAAATTATCGTTAGCCTTCAATAGTGTTAAACTGATAGAATACAATAGACAACAAGTTTTAGATTAACAACTGCAGCGGAACAAATAATTCATTAGAAGAGTCAAGTAGAGCATGGTATCTACTATCTTCTATGATTTAAAAGTTCATCATCAATATTTTATCGACGTAACACAGCTGAATAAATAATCCACATCACTGAATTTTCCATGTACTACGGGCCAAGGATATCCGTTATTACCACCAGTGGTCATGATCATGCCAGCAACTGTCCATTAATGCACTACGGACCAATGAGGACTTTTACCACATCATTTATAACATTATGGGTCATGATTATACCGATACATAATTCCTGGTCATAAACATACCAATCAACAGTCCATCTATGCACTACGGGCCAAAGATGACTTTCATCACAATATAAGCATGAGGATGATGACAATGATATAAGAATTCAATTAAATGAAAGCAAGGAAAAATTTTAAAGATTTATAATTCAATTTATCCAGAGTTAAAGAATGTCCAAACTGTCAACATGATAACTGCTTTGTGGAGTAAAATTCAAGAATAATATTCATGTATCAAAAATAATTTGGATAAAAAAGAAATCAATTTTTATCATGAATAGTACCCCAGGTGAATAGTACCTGAGTGAATAGTACCTCGTGAATAGTACTTCATGAATAGTACCCCATAAATAGTATCCCGGCATGAAAAGATTAAAATTTAACAAGAATATTTAGAAAAATATCATTGTGAAATGATACTAGATGAAGCGCAATTTCAAGGATATTCTACTAATTTCAAGGAGTATAGAAGCAATACTTACCACAGTAAGTTTAAATTTAGGAATATGAAATGAAATAATATCCCTTACATAATATGGAGTATGAAATAAAATAACATTTCTTATGAGTATTGAAATAAAATAATATTCTTTACCTTAGTAGAAACTGGATTTGACTGGAATATCGAATATTATTCTAAGAAAATCTTGAACAAAAAGCTACACTCAAAGTATCATTATATTCAAGAGAAATACTCATAATACTATAGAATAAGAATTTCTGATATTGAAGGTGTGTTTAGGAAGGAGGGTTACCCCCTATTTATAGTGAAACAGAGGGAGAAAAGTTAAAAAATCATGCCTAATTTTTTTCTTCTTCTTCTGCCTAACTTTTTCATTCAATGCCTAACCTTCCATTTTCAATAGATGGAGCCCACCATTTGGAGAAAAATTATTTTGCAGGAGAATCTATTATGCCCACCAACTTAGAAAATAAGCTTTGCAGGCAAAATTCTCCACCAACCATCACTTTGGAAAAAGAATACGCAGAGGAGAATTCAAAATGTGCACAGAAGGTTCAAAACTAAAATGATAACCTTCATTCCACTTTTATTCATATGGTAAAAATTATATATTATAATAATAGTACCATTTAAATTATAAAAAAATTATAATATTATAATAATATATTTGAATGAATATTTTATCGGAGAAGATAATCGCCAAACTTTCAACAAATATTTCATGCTAAATTTCTTCATTTATATTAAAATTGAACCAATATCCACCACATAATAATTATTCATAATTTATATTATAAGCTCACAATATTAACAACCATATCATTTCCAGGAAAGATGGGGATTTTCGATAAGGACTTCTCTTTATTGGCGCGCAATTAGGTGACCAAACCCCTTTCCTCAACAGAACTTTCTAGACATTGTCAATAATATAAATAATAATATGAATAACTTTGTCCTCTCAATTATTGATTTAATAATATAAAATATTGTGACAATAATTGAATCAATAATGTGAGATACTATCTAAAGAATTATCGTGGCAATAATTAAATAAAAATGAGTATCTTCTCACGTAAGCATCAATAATCAAAGATACTGTAAAATACCGTAGTACTACTATGTAACCATGCCAGTATTCTCGTAATTTTTTCACCGTATTTCAACAGATTAACGGTAAAACTTTTGCCGTTATTTTTATAAAAGTTATTTCGTGGTTTTCTAACTCAAACAATGAATTCCATTATGGGATCCACCAATGATTGTGTAATCGTCATCTAATATTCCACGATAAAATGAATATTCCCAATAACGAATATTTTATAACAACTTGCTTACTTTTGCAAAATTTATAAATATTAACCACAACTATAACATTATATCACATCCACACCTTATTATTCAAAATAACATTTAGAAAAATTAATCTTTACTCATAAAAGTTGAGGTCTTCCAACCTCTCCTTCTTACGAAATTTCGTCCTCGAAATTGGTGTATGCATTACTGTATGTCGAGAGGCGAGGATACCTTGTTTTCATGTCGATTCTAACTTCTAAGTCATTTCCTCAATATTGTGGTTTTCCACAAAAAACTTTGACTTAAGGTATAACCTTTGAGCGTAGAATATGTTCTTTCTTATCCAAGATTTTAACAATTATCTCTTCACACGTTAAGTCTTCC
Source organism: Panax quinquefolius (assembly GCA_020205615.1). Lineage (NCBI taxonomy): Eukaryota > Viridiplantae > Streptophyta > Magnoliopsida > Apiales > Araliaceae > Panax > Panax quinquefolius. The sequence goes on along the minus strand of CM035159.1, from coordinate 73,325,839 downwards.
GCTATCTCGTCTGGTTCTAATTCCATAATATGGTTTTGGTCTTCCACATATTTATGTAACATAGATATGTGAAAAATATTATGAACATGAGACATACTTGGCGTTAAAGCGAGTCTATAGGCCACAGTTCTTACTCGGTCGAGGATTTCAAATGGACCAATGAATCGAGGATTGAGCTTTCCTCTTTTCCAAATCTCGTAACTTCTTTCCATGGAGCAACACGTAACAATACATGATCTCCAACATTGAATTCCCACGTCTGTGAGATCCCAAATTTTATGAAATAAAAGTATTCAATTTTTCTATTTTGGTAAATAGTTAAATTGATAAAAGTTTAAAGTTAAGGGTCGATTTGAAAATTTTTCAAAGTAAGCAAGTTGTCATAAAATAACTTAGGTAATAAAAGAACGATGTACGCATTGTTGCATAGTAGCACTACGGTATTGATTATTGATGCTTATGTGAGAAGTCACTCGGTTATACTCAATTATTGCTACAATAATTGCTCGATCATATCTCTCTATATTATTGATTCAATTATTGTCACGGTATCATCTCGCATAATATGTTATATATTATTAAATCAATAATTGAGACGACAAAGTTATTCATATTATTATTTGCAATATTGACAATGTCTAGAAGTTTTGTCAAGGAGAGGTTTGGTCACCTAATTGCGCGCCAATAAAGAGAAATCCTTATCGAAAAGCCCCCTCTTTCCTGGGAATGACCTGGTTGTTAAATATTGTAAGTTATAATATTAATGAATGTTATTAAAAAATTGAATTTGAGTTCAGAGTTGATTTTGGAGACGCGGACGTGATATTTGAGTCCGGAAAGATGAAATTAGTAGAAATAGACTATAAACACAAAAGTTGTTGGAGTTGACTTTTTGGTCAAAAAAGTCAACAGTTGGCTTTTTTGGAAAAAGTCAAACTTCAAAATTTCAAAAATGGAATTTTTGAGAAAAATATTTCCATTGTGTTGGGATTGTTATTTCTGTCGTTTTCTAACTCCGACAGTAATTCCATTGTGGGATCCACCAATGATTGTGCCGTCGTACGAATATTCCCTGATAAAATGAATATTCCCCGACCAAACGAATATTTTATAACAACTTGCTTACTTTGCAAAATTTATAAATATTAACCACAACTATAACATTATATCGCATCCACACCTTATTATTCAAAATAACATTTAGAGAAAAATTAATCTTTACTCATAAAAGTTGAGGTCTTCCAACCTCTCCTTCTTACGAAATTTCATCCTCGAAATTGGTGTACGTACCTGGTATGTCGAAGAGGCGAGGATACCTTGTTTTCATGTCAGATTCTAACTTCTAAGTCATTTCCTCAATATTGTGGTTTTTCCACAAAACTTTGACTTAAGGTATAACCTTTGAGCGTAGAATATGTTCTTTCTTATCCAAGATTTTAACAGGTATCTCTTCACACGTTAAGTCTTCCGCTATCTCGTCTGGTTCTAATTCCATAATGTGGTTTTGGTCTTCCACATATTTATGTAACATAGATATGTGAAAAATATTATGAACATGAGACATACTTGGCGTTAAAGCGAGTCTATAGGCCACAGTTCTTACTCGGTCGAGGATTTCAAATGGACCAATGAATCGAGGATTGAGCTTTCCTCTTTTTCCAAATCTCGTAACTTCTTTCCATGGAGCAACACGTAACAATACATGATCTCCAACATTGAATTCCACGTCTGTGAGATCCCAAATTTTATGAAATAAAAGTATTCAATTTTTCTATTTTGGTAAATAGTTAAATTGATAAAAGTTTAAAGTTAAGGGTCGTATTTGAAAATTTTTCAAAGTAAGCAAGTTGTCATAAAATAACCGGTAATAAAAGAACAGTAATACGCATTGTTGCATAGTAGCACACGGTATTGATTATTGATGCTTATGTGAGAAGTCACTCAGTTATACTCAATTATTGCTACAATAATTGCTGCATCATATCTCTCATATTATTGATTCAATTATTGTCACAGTATCATCTGTATAATATGTTATATATTATTAAATCAATAATTGATCGACAAAAGTTATTCATATTATTATTTGCAATATTGATGATGTCTAGAAGTTTTGTCGAGGAGAGGTTTGGTCACCTAATTGCGGCAATAAAGAGAAATCCTTATCGAAAAGCCCCTCTTTCACGGAATGACACGGTTGTTAAATATTGTAAGTTATAATATTAATGAATGTTATTAAAAAATTGAATTTGAGTTCAGAGTTGATTTTGGAGACGCGGACGTGATATTTGAGTCCGGAAAGATGAAATTAGTAGAAATAGACTATAAACACAAAATTTGTTGGAGTTGACTTTTTTATCAAAAAGTCAACAAATGGTTAACTTTGGAAAAAGTCAAACTTCAAAATTTCAAAAATGGAATTTTGAGAAAATATTTCCATTGTGTTGGGATTGTTATTTACGCTGTTTTTAACTCCGACAATAATTCCATTGTGGGATCCACTATGATTGTGCAGTAGTCGTCTGAATATTCCACGATAAAATGAATATTCCCGAAACGACGAATATTTTATAATAACTTGCTTACTTTGCAAAATTTATAAATATTAACCACAACTATAACATTATATCGCATCCACACCTTATTATTCAAAATAACATTTAGAGAAAATTAATCTTTACTCATAAAAGTTGAGGTCTTCCAACCTCTCCTTCTTACGAAATTTCGTCCTCGAAATTGGTGTACGTACCTGGTATGTCGAAGAGGCGAGGATACCTTGTTTTCATGTCAGATTCTAACTTCTAAGTCATTTCCTCAATATTGTGGTTTTTCCACAAAACTTTGACTTAAGGTATAACCTTTGAGCGTAGAATATGTTCTTTCTTATCCAAGATTTTAACAGGTATCTCTTCACACGTTAAGTCTTCCGCTATCTCGTCTGGTTCTAATTCCATAATGTGGTTTTGGTCTTCCACATATTTATGTAACATAGATATGTGAAAAATATTATGAACATGAGACATACTTGGCGTTAAAGCGGTCTATAGCCACGCCTTCTTACTCGTACGAGAGATTTCAAATGGACCAATGAATCGAGGATTGAGCTTTCCTCTTTTCCAAATCTCGTAACTTCTTTTCATGGAGCAACACGTAACAATACATGATCTCCAACATTGAATTCCACGTCTGTGAGATCCCAAATTTTATGAAATAAAAGTATTGATTTTTCTATTTTGGTAAATAGTTAAATTGATAAAAGTTTAAAGTTAAGGGTCGATTTGAAAATTTTTCAAAGTAAGCAAGTTGTCATAAAATAACCGGTAGTAGTAAAAGAAACGATGTACGCATTGTTGCATAGTAGCACACCAGATTGATTATTGATGCTTATGTGAGAAGTCACTCCGGTTATACTCGATTATTGCTACAATAATTCTTTGCATCATATCTCTCATATTATTGATTCAATTATTGTCACAAGATCATCTCGAAAGTATTATGCATACAAGCCAATCATGTATGATGATAAAGCATATAATCGTAATCAATCTTATTTATTTATTAATAAAAGAATTATTTATTAAAGGCATTTATTATCTACATGGTGTCGCTTTTTTAATAATATGTGATAAACCCATAGTTTTAAGCAACGCTTTTAGAATAATGATGATGATCATTCTAATGAGATCTAAATTCTTAGAAAGCTTAAAACTAAAATAGTTCCCAATCATTGATTACTAAATTGGGGATTAGTGAATCCTGGATAGATTGGTACATACGTTGCTTGCTTCATTGGATGAGGATGATTGATCTCACGATCATTTGTGTGGAGACACTAAAGCAAGTATGTAGGTGCTTATTAGAGAATAAGTTCAATCGAACGTGACTCGCTAAGGAATACCTAATGGAGTTTTACTTAGTGTCAATAGGAATTCTGTTGTGATAGTAGACAAATGATCTCAGACTTGAGATCATCATAGTATCTTATATATAATGAATTACACTTTGACTTATTCCTTAAGACTCTTAGAGTATATCAAAGGGTATGCTTGGGTGTAATAAGTTATATATGAAGATAATGAATGATCAATAAAGAATCTACCACTTCTAGTAAAAAGGAGAGATGTCCTATGTGATTCGATAAATGACAACCCAGGAATCCTTGGCCAAGGTGGAATGAAATTAGAAAGTAGTTTCTAATTTGCATTCATTGGGAGTTGTTCATTTAAGAATCGAAATACATATAATTAAATAAAATAAGACTTGATAGTAATTCCATGTCTTATATTTAATTGGGACATAGTATGGTGGAAGGATTGAATTGTACGGTAACTATTTACTCAAAGGTTCTTTTATGATTAATGTTGAAATCTATATTATCTGGAAAGTCGTTGATCGCTAGGGAGGCTTATCCCTATCAGTAGAATAAATATTATTTATTTAAATAAATTATTTGTTTAATTTATTTATTTAAATAAGATTAAATTGTTCTAATTGATTTATTCACAACCTGGTTTAATATGGAGAACCTAAAGGGTCACACCATAAAAGGAAGAATAATTATTTAAGAAGTTAATGGCATAATTGTAATAATATAAGTTAAGTATATTTAATTTAATCTATGGTGATAGAATAAATTAAATAGCTTAATATTTATTATTTAATATTTTAGAAATATTAAATATAAATTAATAAGAGGAGACTTATTAATATTATTATAATTATTATTATTTTAATTTCTAAAAGGTTTAGGAATTAATTTAATATTAGTACTTTCTCATTTATTCCTAATTGATTAGGAAAGAAAATTAGTTAAAGGAGTTTAACTAATTATCCCTAATAGATTAGGGGAGCCCATTTAATTAAAAGAGTTTAATTAAATAAATAATACCTTATTTTAATTAAAATAGGTTATATAATATCTTTATAAGAGGAGTCTTATATTAGATATGATATATACGTAATTCCAAGAGTTGGAGAGTACACCTTTTCTTATTAGGATAGGAAAAACTAGGGTTTGAGCCAAATCTCTTCTTCTTGAAAAATTCCTCTTCCTTGGTGGATCACCTATAGAGGCCACACACTGGGTTGCTTACATTAATCAAAGGAAGGAATCAACCCTAGATTCAAGGAGATCATGAGAAGTAGGAGGTGAACTCGCACTCGAGGAAGCTTTCGTTTCTACAAGGGTATGATTTCATAATTTCTTATTCTTCGTTTTAATTAATAATATGCATAAAGGATGATCCGGGTAATTGGTTTGTGAAAAATTTTAAAATCCGATTTTATCTCGCTTCCGCTATATATTGCAATTTGATTGCTACTTTGATTTTCACGAAAACCTAACAGTGGTATCATGAGCCAAACTTTATGCGAATTATTAATTATTTAGATTCTAAATATGTATGGGTATGTATTTTGAATAATTTATTGGGCATAATTTGTTGTATAAAATTATTATTTTATGAAAGATTTTTTTTCACAAAACTGCTTTCGAAAGAAAAAAAAAAAAAAAACTTATTAGAAAAGAAAGTTGTTTTTTATTTCGTAAGGCGTAACATCAACCTGGACCGGCAAAAGAACCTTGGGAGGTCATTATTTTTTTTTAGGGGACCCATGTCCGTTATTATTATATATATATAACTTTGTCCAACAAGTTGTGTCTCGCACATTCATTCACGTGATGTGAGCAGTGTAGTCCTGGTTTTGATGTGGGCAGAAATGAATGTAGCAAAGAAGTCCTACCAACTTGTTAAAAAAAAAAAAAAATTACTTGCATGGATTTAATTTTGTCAAAAATCGAGTCCCGCTTAATGCTTTCTAGTCAAATGTTGAGGTTTACCGCAGGGCAAATAAAGGTCATATTATATATATATATATATATAATTGTTATATACATATATATTAATCTTAATAATTTTATAATTAAAATAAAAGAGTTTATTTTAATCTTGAAATTGGATTTCATGCAACATAAAATTGCCCATTAAATGATACTCATATATATATGGAATGATTTAATTTATTGATACATATGATGATATGTATGATAATAAATGGGATTGATTATGGACAATCAACCAATATGATTGGATTTATTTTAGTTGGATGTTTTTGAATGAATGGGTTTTATTAAATGGGGTCTGCAGACTGCCTTTTCTTGGTTTTCTTCTCGATGTAAATTCTATCTCTCTCCTATGTACTTCCCTCGATCACGATCAAGGTTTCTATTTAAATTAAATAGTTTAATGAAATAGGATTAGTTAGAATTTTTTTAGAAGAACCAAGACCAAGATCAAGGAGCGCTTGAAGACCCGCTTGTAATGGAGCCCAGGTTTAAATGTAATAGTTATATTTAAATGTTTATTCTTTGCACCTTAGGGTTTGACCTTTTGGTTCACTTGGTGGCTCTAGTGAACCAAACTAGAATAAAAGTCCATAATCAATCCGGTAGAATATGGTATTCTATATGTGCATGCTAGTATTATATATATTATATATTATGCAAACATGCTTGCATGTTTAATAATATGACGCCGTATTTTATATATATAATTGCATGCGGCCAAACAAGATGAGACAAATAATAACAAATCCTCAAAGTTTTTATTAAGTCTTAAGCGTTCAAAGATATTTAGAATATCGAACGTCGCCTTTCTAGCATGATAAAATTAATAGAGTATTAAATATTTAATATGAGTTTGTTGTGTCACCACAAGGCAAGTATTAAGTATTTAAGATGTTAATTTATCACATTTGATGCTTATAAAGAAAATTGAACAATATTGTTTTGTTGTGTCACCACAAGGGCGATATTTTTCTTTTTTGAATATATGGAAGTGCTAGGTTGGACTTAACTTAGATAATTTTGATTCGGATGTGCCACCACTTGATCAAAATAATCCAAGAGGCAAAATATAAGGAGTTACATGTTGATGTAATTGACAAGGAGTTGTCTACCTATTTATTTATATATAGTTTGTTGTGTCACCACAAGGCTATATATATTTGAAATGGGATCCTTATTCTCACTAGCAAAAAAACTTTAATTAGATTTTGCTTAACTATATAAATGAGGTAATATAGTTTGAAGAAAATAGTGGGAAATACCAATATAAAATAAGACCTAATTTATTTTGGTAATTAATAAATGAATGTTTGCTAAAATATTGTCCTTTTAAATGCGTAATTTTGAAAATGTCACATTCATTAATTTCACTCAAAGCATACTTGATGCTAACAAACCGACCGGAATCAACTACACCTGATCGTTGAGGAATCTGAGAATTGTTCTCACCACCGAAAAGATTTCTTATGTCCTAAATCGCCTGCACCGCAAAAAAGTTGCGAGAGACACCTCTGAGGAAGAGATTGCTACTTTTAAACAAAGGGCAAGATGATGCATCTGTGGCTCAATGCATCATGCTCGCATCCATGAGTAACGAGCTTCAAATACACAAGATGAAAATATGGATGCTCCTACTATGCTATCGCACCTGGAGAGTCAGTATGGTGAGCAAAGTAGGACCGCTAGATATGAAATATCTAAGAGCTCTTCCGATCTCGGATGACCGAGGGCACTCGCCACAGAGACTCATGTCCTAAAGATGATCAACTGATTGAACGCCTTGGACAAATTGGGTTCGCCATGGATGGGGAGTTGAGTCAAGATTTAGTCTTGCATACTCACTCCCATATACCTTCTCACAATTTGTTGTGAATTTTCACATGAATAAGTTGGATGTCGACTTGCTCAATTACTTAACATGTTGAAAATCAAAGGTCACTTCCCATCCAAGAAGAACCATGTCTTCTTCGGTGGATGATTCTTCCAAGAATAGGAAGAGGCCCAAGGTATCTTCCGAAAGGAAGAAATCCAAGAAGGCTAAGGGAAAGGCGAAAGTGAAGGATCAAAAGAAACTGATCCAAAGCAAAGGAATTTGCTTCCATTGCAATAAGCCAACATCGGAAGAGGAACTGCAAGGATTATCTTGCGTAGAACAAAAGCGTAAGAAGCTTGGAGAAGCTTCAATCCTAATCATGGTTTGTTTATGATTGAAATTAATTTTTCCGAAAGTCAATCTTCTACTTGGGTATTAGATAACGATGTGGTTCTCACATATGTAATAATATGCAGGACCGGTCAAGTAGAAAGCTAAGCAAGGATGAGGTCGCCCTACGAGTGGGAAATGGAGCAAAGGTTGCACGCATTAGTCAATAGGGACTTATTGTTTAACACCGCCTACTGCAAGTTCATTAATTTAAATAATTGTTATTTTGTTCCAAATATCATTAGAAACATTATTTCTATCTCTCGTATTGATATGGATGGTTTTAATATTATAATAAAGAACAACAGGTTGTTCTATTTATAATGATAATGTTTTATATGGTGTTGGTAATTTGCGTAAATGGACTTTATATACTGACTTGCATGAAAATATATTTCAAATTGAACAAACTAATAAAAGGAAAAGAGATGATGTTAATTATACCTTCATGTGGCAATCAGAGACTCCTGGCCATATTAATGAAACAAGATTATCCAAGTTGCATAAAGATGGGCTCCTAGAGCTATCTCGATTATGAATCATATCCAACCCGTGAATCTTGTCTCATGGGTAATGACTAAATCTCCTTTTTAGTGAAAAGGAGAAAGAGTTACAGAGTTGTTAGCGTTAGTACACACGTATGTATGTGGACCTATGACAACGAATCGCATTACGGAGGGTATTCTTATTTTATTACATTCATCGACGACCACTCAAGATTTGGATATGTGTATTTAATGAAATACAAATCAATCATTTGAAAAGTTCAAAGAGTTCGTAAGTGAAGTTGAGAAGCAAACTGGTAAGAGTATTAAGATTCTTCGATCCGATCGAGGAGGAGAATACTTAAGTGGTGAGTTTCTCAATTGTCTCAAAGAAAATGGTATAATCTCACAATGGACTCCACCAGGGACGCCACGATGAATGGTGTATCTCGAAAGGAGAAATCGAACATTGTTGGACATGGTTCGATCTATGATGAGCTTTACCGACCTTCCAGCTTTCCTTCCGGGGATATGCCTAGAATCCACGATACCTACTTAACAAGGTACCTACAAAATCCGTCCCCAAGACCCCATATGAAGCATGGATAGGGGAGGAAACCAAATCTTAAGCATGTTAAGACTTGGGGTTGTCCAAATTATGTCAAAAAGTTTGAAAACGATAAGTCGCAGACTAGATCCGACAAATGTAGATTTGTGGGATACCCTAAAGAAACATCGGGTATTATTTCTATCATCCAACCGATCAAAAGGTGTTTGTTGCGAAACATGCCGCCTTCTTGAAAAGGAGTTTATCCTCAAGGGGTCAAATGGGAGTAAGATATATCTTGAAGAAGTTCAAGAACCACAAAATACTACGAGATCAAAGTGAGGTACCTAACCAAGTAGAGATTCCTTCAGACCACACCCTATTCAGTACATCCGGAAGAGTACCAAAGATGCCAGACGGTATGGACTTGTCATAGAAGATGACAATGAGGTACGATCATAGATGATGATGATCCATTGAATTACTTAATGCTATGAGTAGTAAAGACTCGAGAGAAATGGCAAGAAGCCATGAAATCCGAGATGGACTCCATGTATGAGAACCAAGTATGGACTTTGGTCTCACCACACCAAGGCATTAAGCCTATTGGGTGTAAATGGGTCTTTAAAAGAAAGACCGGAGCAGACGGCAAGGTAGAGACCTATAAGGTCTGATCGGTTGCAAAAGGTTTCAAACAAAGACAAGGAGTTGACTATGACGAAACCTTCTCACCAAGAGTAATGCTCAAGTCCATTCGGATTTTGCTTGCGATTGCAGACTTACCATGACTACGAAATCAAGCGATGGACGTGAAAACGGCCTTCCTCAATGGGAAACTTGAGGAGGATGTGTATATGACATAACCAGAGGGATTTGTTTCAAAGGTTGGAACAAATCAAGTCCTGTAAGCTACAACGATCCATTTATGGATTAAAGCAAGCTTCAGAGGTGGAACATCCGCTTTGATGAGACAATCAAAAGTTTGATTTTATCAAAATGAGGATGAACCATGTGTGTACAAGAAGGTTAGTGGGAGCGCTTATTTCATTCCTTGTATTATATGTTGATGATATATTACCGATAGGGAATGATATTCCTATGTCGCAAAACAATTAAAATCGGTTATCTAAACACTTCTCCATGAAGGACTTGGGAGAAGCATCCTATATTTTGGGGATAAAGATCTATAGAGATAGATCTAATAGGATGCTTGCTTATCCCAAGGAACGACATTGACATGATGCTAAAAAGGTTTAGCATGGAAGATTCCAAAGAGGTCTCATGCCGAGATGAGCCATGGAATACATCTCTCAAGAAACAAGCCCCAAAAACACCTGAGGAGAGAAACCGTATGAGTAAGATTCCTTATGCTTCAGCAATAGGATCTATCATGTACGGTATGATATGTACTAGACCAGATGTCGCTCATGCACTTAGTGTAACGAAAGCGAGATATCGATCGAATCCGTGAGAAGAACACCGGAAGGCGTTGAAAAATATCCTAAAGTACTTAAGAAGAACTAAGGATGTATTTCTTGTTACTATGGTCCGAATTAAAACTAGAGGGCTTCACAGACTCAAGTTTTCAAATGCACCAAGATGACAATGAATCCGCTTTGGGGTATGTGTTTACCTTAAACGGAGGCGCAGTGAGTTGAAAAGTTCCAAGCAAAGACAGCAAATCTTTGATTCAAAGATGAGGCAGAGTACATAGTGCAAGTGAAGTCTGCAAAGGAAGTCGTTTGGATGAAGAAGTTCATTACCGAACTTGGTGTGGTTCCTAGCATTAAAGGACCAAAGGTTTTATTCTCGCGGACAACACCGAGTCATTGCACAAGCTAAGGAACCCAGTCTCATCGTAAATCCAAACACGTGTCATGCATGATTTCATTTGATCGAGAGATCATTGAAAGAGAGACGTCCACCACGGAGCGTGTGGACTCTCAAGACAATATTGCATAGATCCATTTACTAAAGCGTTAACACAATGAAGGCTTTGATCGTCACTTAGAGAAGATGGGTATGAGATACCACTTACGATTGGCTTTAGTGCAAGTGGGAGATTGAAAGTATTATGCATACAAGCCAATCATGTATGATGATAAATCATATACTGTGTAATCAATCTTATTTATTTATTAATAAAAGAATTATTTATTAAAGGCATTTATTATCTACATGGTGCTGTTTTAATAATATGTGATAAACCCATAGTTTTAAGCAACGCTTTTAGAATAATGATGATGATCATTCTAATGAGATCTAAATTCTTAGAAAGCTTAAAACTAAAATAGTTCCCAATCATTGGATTACTAAATTGGGGATTAGTGAATCCGGATAGATTGGTACATACGTTGCTTGCTCATTGGATGAGGATGATTGATCTCATGATCATTTGTGTGGAGACACTAAAGCAAGTATGTAGGTGCTTATTAGAGAATAAGTTCACTGAACGCGACTCGCTAAGGAATACCTAATGGAGTTTTACTTACCTGTCAATAGGAATTCCTGTAGTGATAGTAGTACAAATGATCCTTAGACTTGAGATCATCATAGTATCTTATATATAATGAATTACACTTTGACTTATTCCTTAAGACTCTTAGAGTATATCAAAGGGTATGCTTGGGTGTAATAAGTTATATATGAAGATAATGAATGATCAATAAAGAATCTACCACTTCTAGTAAAAGGAGAGATGTCCTATGTGATTCGATAAATGACAACCCAGTGAATCTTGGTTAAGGTGGAATGAAATTAGAAAGTAGTTTCTAATTTGCATTCATTGGGAGTTGTTCATTTAAGAATCGAAATACATATAATTAAATAAAATAAGACTTGATATAGTAATTCCATGTCTTATATTTAATTGGGACATAGATGGTGGAAGGATTGAATTGTACGGTAACTATTTACTCAAAGGTTCTTTTATGATTAATGTTGAAATCTATATTATCTCGGAAAGTCGTTGATCGCTAGGGAGGCTTATCCCTATTGTAGAATAAATATTATTTATTTAAATAAATTATTTGTTTAATTTATTTATTTAAATAAGATTAGAATTGTTCTAATTGATTTATTCACAACCTAGGTTTAATATGGAGAACCTAAAGGGTCACACCATAAAAGGAAGAATAATTATTTAAGAAGTTAATGGCATAATTGTAATAATATGTTAAGTATATTTAATTTAATCTATGGTGATAGAATAAATTAAATAGCTTAATATTTATTATTTAATATTTTAGAAATATTAAATATAAATTAATAAGAGGAGACTTATTAATATTATTATAATTATTATTATTTTAATTTCTAAAAGGTTTAGGAATTAATTTAATATTAGTACTCTCATTTATTCCTAATTGGATTAGGAAAGAAAATTAGTTAAAGGAGTTTAACTAATTATCCCTAATAGGATTAGGGAGCCCATTTAATTAAAAGAGTTTAATTAAATAAATAATACCTTATTTTAATTAAAATAGGGTTATATAATATCTTTATAAGAGGAGTCTTATATTAGATATGATATATACGTAATTCCAAGAGTTGGAGAGTACACCCCTTTTCTTATTCAGATAGGAAAAACTAGGGTTTGAGCCAAATCTCTTCTTCTTGAAAAATTCCTCTTCCTTGGTGGATCACCTATAGAGGCCACACACTTGGGTTGCTTACATTAATCAAAGGAAGGAATCAACCCTTAGATTCAAGGAGATCGCGAGAAGTAGGAGGTGAACTCGCACTGAGGAAGCTCGCTTTACAAGGGGTATGATTTCATAATTTCTTATTCTTCGCTTTAATTAATAATATGCATAAAGGATGATCCGTAATTGGTTTGTGAAAAATTTTAAAATCCGATTTTATCTCGCTTCCGCTATATATTGCAATTTGATTGCTACTTTGATTTTCACGAAAACCTAACATCATCTGCATAATATGTTATATATTATTAAATCAATAATTGAGATGACAAAGTTATTCATATTATTATTTGCAATATTGACAATGTCTAGAAGTTTTGTCAAGGAGAGGTTTGGTCACCTAATTGCGCGCCAATAAAGAGAAATCCTTATCGAAAAGCCCCCTCTTTCCTGGGAATGACCTGGTTGTTAAATATTGTAAGTTATAATATTAATGAATGTTATTAAAAAATTGAATTTGAGTTCAGAGTTGAATTTGGAGACGCGGATGTGATATTTGAGTCCGGAAAGATGAAATTAGTAGAAATAGACTATAAACACAAAATTTGTTGGAGTTGACTTTTTGGTCAAAAAAGTCAACAGTTGGCTTTTTTGGAAAAAGTCAAACTTCAAAATTTCAAAAATGGAATTTTTGAGAAAAATATTTCCATTGTGTTGGGATTGTTAGTGTTAGTGGAAATCGACATTTATTTCGATAATAATTGATGTCTAGAGGTTATATTGACCAATCGGGTAATTAATCGAATAAATGAGCAATTAATTGCTATTAATTCACATGATTTACTATTAGGGGACGTGGTGCAAGTTTGATAATACTTGCAGGACTAAATTAAAAATGAAAGAAAAGTTGAAGGTATTGTATTGTAATATTTCGATCCCCAAAACGTGCAATTATCGAAACTATATTTTCCTATAAATAGAAGCTCATTCTTCCTTCATTTCTCACCAATTCACTAAAGCTATAGAGCAATTATTATAGAGAGAAATTATAGAGAGAAAGAAGAAGAGAATTACTCGCTACCTCACTATTCCAAAGATCCAGCTTTTCTTCTAAGGTAAGGGTATTATTTCTTTCATATTCATGAAGAGAGCTATTGTTATTCCATTCCTTATTATTATGTTAGAATAACTTTTGTCTATGCTAAGTACCGCATACATGGTGAAATTCTTCATTATTCCATTCTTTATTATTACATTGAAATAACTCCGTTGCAAGCGATCTATCGCATGCCCGTGAATTCTGTTGTTATTCCATTCTTTATTATTCATTTGGAATATCCCATGCATGCGCTTTATGCATGACGACCGGTTCCATTCTTTATTATTCTGTTGAATATCCTATCTTTGCGCTTTACGCATGACCTGGTTCCATTCTTTGTTATTCTATTGGAATAACTTGTATGCATCTGGGCCTATCGCATGCCCGGTGAATTCATTTGTTATTCCATTCTTTATTATTTTGTTGGAATATCCTCGTGCGTGTGGTTTACGCATGACCGGTTCCATTCTTTATTATTCGTTGGAATATCACATGCATGCGGTTTTACGCATGACTTTCGTCATGATTCTACGCATGACCGTTCCATTCTTTATTATTACGCTGGAATATTCATCCGGTCACGGTTTACGCGTGACACGGTTCCATTCTTTATTATTCGCTGAGAATAACACATGCATGCGGTCTATCGTTATGCATGGTAAATTCTTCTGTTATTCCATTCTTTATTATTCTGTTGGAATAACCTGTCTATGTGGATTAATTCATGCATGGTGAATGATCCTTTGTATTCATTCCTTATTAAATTGTAGAAATGATCTCTCTACGTGGATTACTGCATGGCGGGTGAAAATCCATTTACAGTTTTGTAATTTTTCTGACCCTCAAAAATTTTGGAAAAAAATTTGAAATGATAATTTGATGAGTTTTCTATATTGTGTCCAAAGATGACAATTTTTGGATGTATAGATTAAGAGTTATTGATTTTATGGGAAAAAACTATTTTAAAAGTAAACCCTTATAACTCCTAGTGGTTAACTCCAAAATTGGTGAAATTTTTATTGGGAATACATGTATATAACAGAGTATACCTCAGAAATTTTGGAATTTTTGGACAAAAGTACAATTTATGATAAATGTCTAAATATTCGCGCTTTTGGCAATATGAAAATAGTAAATGAATTTTAAAATTTCAAGAAAATATATGTTCAATACAGGACTATATTCTCGCTAAATCCCGTAAAAGAAATATTTTTGGGACTTATTTGGTATTTTTCATGAAAATGAACTAGTTATGAGTAAATGATTTAAATATGTTATGCGTAGTAACAAAATTGGAAAATAGGATTTTATGGCTTGGGAAACCTATATAGGGTATATCTGATTTTTGATGAGGATTTGATCATTGGTGATGAAATCTTATGAGTATGGCATTTTTGAATGATTAAAATGCATTATTTGGTAAAGTGTAAACAATTGAAATAAATTGTTTATAAGTTTAAGAAGTGATTAAAATATTGTTATAATATTAATAATATTAGATTATGAGTTTATTAAGTGATTGATAATATTTGGATAAATTTAAAGTCTTTAATATTTATCCTTGTTTTCGCTTATATCATGGTCATCATCCTCATGCTTATATTATGATGAAAGTCATCTTTGGCTTACGTGCAAAGATGGACTATTGATTATTAGTTTTACAATTGTATATCTTTGGCTTACGTGCAAAGATGGACTGTTGATTATTGGTTTTACAGTTGTATATCTTTGGCTTACGTGCAAAGATGAACTATTGATTGATGAGTATCTTTGGCTTATGTGCATAGATGAACTGTTTATTGGTATGATTATGACCAGGGATCATTCGGTATAATCATGACCCATAATGTTATAGATGATGTGGTAAAAGTCCTCATTGGCCGTAGTGCATTGATGGGATGATTATTGGTATGAGTATAACCGAGGATTATTCGGTATAAACATGACCATTGATGATTACATGAATATCCTTGGGCGTAGTGCAGGGATGACTCGATGATGTGGATTATTTATTAAGCTAAGTTTTAGCGATAAAATATTGATTATACACTTTTAATTCGTAAAAAATAGTAGATATCATGCTCTACTTGACTCTTCTAAAATACAGTTGTATGTCTTTGGCCTGTAGTGCAAAGATGAATTGTTAATGAATATCTTTGGCCGTAGTGCAAAGATGAATTTATTAGTATGATTATGAGAAGGAATTGTGAGTTGGTATAACCATAATTTTTGATGTTTCAGGTGAAGATAGGTGATGAAAAATATCTTTGTCCTGGGTGCGAAGAGGAATTTAGAATCACAATTATGATTATGAGTTATTCATATGATTGTGGACAGGAATTGTTGATTAATGTTATAGGGATAAAACATTATTGGTGGACTTTTAACATGGAGAAGATAATAGATCTGATGGTCTATTTGACTCTTCTAATGGATTGCTCGTTCTGTTGCAACTATGGTTGAAAAGTTTTATCATCTACTATATGTTCTAAATCTCTAATTTATTATTGATGAAGGCTATTGATGATGTAAATTATCTTTAGTCATGATATTCTTTACTGGGCTAGTTGTGCTCACCCTTTTTGCTTCACAATTCCTTTCAGGTAATAAGAGTGTAGCTGGTTCGACCGGGGGTAACAGGAGAATAGAACGGTGGTCTATAGTTGTTGAGGTTCTCCCTAAATAGAATGAAAATAATTTTATTGAGAACTTTAGATAAGTGTGTCATATTGTATACGTCATTTGATATTTAATTTTGGTGAACCAAATAGGGTGAGGTGAACCCAACTTTGGAAGGGTGTTTTGCCACTATCATACAAGATTTCTAATGGCATACAACCTCGTGTTATCATAAGACAGGATTGTGCACATCCACTTGCTGAGTATATCTACGAGCACTACCTATATAATCTTGGAGTTTATTTGAAATATAATTCTCACTTGGAGACAACGGAGATAATTATATGTCAAGAGAAGACTCACCATTGGAAAGAAGATGATAATAATCTTCTTATTTTTCTTTGGGGACTATTGGGTCAACCAAGGATAATTCTGTGGACATATGATATCTATCATAACCTAGACGCATGGCCTCCCATGTACGAAGGTTTCCTTGAGTATTTTCCAAAGATTTTAATTTCTAAAACAGTTATTGACTGTACTTTTATGTAAAGTACCATTGTAAGGTGTTGTGGTCGAGGCACCATGAGAGTTACATATATTTGTATTAAAACTCACATCTTATCTATTGTCGTACTCTGCACGATAGTTCAACAGTTGTATAAATGAAGTTTATATTTGATTTCTGTAGTGTGTTATCTGGCGACTCAGAATGGGTCCTGTGGACCTATGTTGGGGGCGTCACAACGTCCCTTCAATGAAGATCAGCATAACTCTTTTGTTGATCTTGTGAGGTTTTTATACGTTGCCGGATCATTTGAAACTTTTTCATAGTCATGCGTACCATTTTTGGTCCCAACAACGTTGCTTCATCCACCTCGTCCCAGCATACTGGAGAACGACACTTTTGTCCATACAATGCCTCGAATGGAGCCATACCTATACTTGCTTGATAACTGTTGTTGTAGGAGAATTCCACCAATGGAAAGTACTTGTCCCAACTTCATTTGAAGTCTAGGACACAGAGTCTTAATAGATCGTCAAGAGTTTGAATAGTCCTCTCCGACTGCCCGTCCGTCTGAGGATGATATGCTGAACTGAATCGTAAATCCATGCCCATAGCTTTTTGCAAACTAACCCAAAATCGTGAAGTGAATCTTTGGTCTCAATCAGAAACTATGGATACTGGCATACCATTTAATCTCACAATCTCATTTATGTACATACGAGCAAGGCGTTCAAGTGAATAAGTTTCTTGTATAGGCAAGAAATGAGCAGACTTGGTTAATCTATCGAAAATGATCTAAATTGCATCTATGACTTGAGAAACCTTGGGAAGACCAGTAACGGAATCCATGGTGATGTGTTCGCACTTCCATTCTAGAATTTTAAGTGGTTGCAATGGACCTTTTGGTACTTGATGCTCCGCCTTGACACGTTGACAGGTTAGACACCTTAAGATAAACTCTACTATCTCTCTCTTCATATTGCTCCACCAAAATGTATGTCAAAGATCACGATACATTTTGGTACTCCCAGGGAAGATTTCAAATGGTGTGTTGTGCACCTCCATCATGATTTTATACATCAAATCAGAGTCATTAGGAACACAAAGTCTGGATTTGACTCAAAGTATTCCTTCTTCATCGATTCTTGCTTCTAGAATAACACCTTCTTGCACTTTCTTCTTCATACGCATCAGCTCCATGTTTGTAGCTTGAGCAACTTTAAATTTATCGATTAAAGTCGGTTCTACTCGTATATTTAACATCATCACGTGGGTCCCTAGAGTCTTTAACTCTATCTCCATCCTTTGTAAGTCATACAAAATGGGCCTTTGCGTTGACAATATCGCACTCATACCCGCATATGATCTTCTACTCAATGCGTCAACTACCACGTTCGCTTTTCCAGAATGGTATTGAATGGTATGATCGTAATCTTTCAACAGCTCGAGCCAATGTCGTTTCTGCATGTTGAGCTCCTTTTGGGTGAAGAAATAATTGAGGCTTTTATGATCTGTATAGATCTCCACTTTCTCCCCATCGAGTAATGCCTCCAGTTTTTTAAAAAAAAACGATCACGCCAACTCTAGATCATGAGTAGAATAATTCCTTTCATATTCTTTGAGTTATCGTGTGAGGCACAAAGCTATGACTTTTCCATGTTGCATGAGAACACATCCTAAACCTTTGCCTGAAGCATCGCTGTATATGAAAAATCCCTTCAAACCAGATGGTATTGTCAGAACAGGTGTTGAAATGAGTCTCCTCTTGAGTTCTTGAAAACTCTTCTCATATTCGTTGCTCTGACTGAATTTTGTATCTTTTCGAGTCAGTTGAGTTAATAGAGTAGTGATTCGAGAAAATCCTTCCACGAATCTTCGATAATAACCAGCTAAGCCCAGAAACACCTTCCTAACGACCTCAAATTGAAAAACATAAAGACCTAATGTTGTAGGTCAATTCGTCCTCATTCTGGATCATCTTGAATCACCTCAATCGGAGTTCGTATGAAAACGTTATGGCTGTTTTAGTAAAACATATCCTGTTAGATTTTTCTCAACATCTGCACATTAGACCACCCCCCGCCGGGGTGGGGTTCCTTAAAAATAGCCCACCGGGGTGGGCCTAGCTATTGTAACTCAAAATTTCCTTCACTGTTATGAACCATTATGCCAAAATTTCTTTATAACCTTCATAATTTGAGTTATACATGTCCAAATTAGTTCATTTTCGATTCTATGGGTTTGTAACTCATAAAACTACAACATACCAAATACCCATTGACTAACATAAACATTAAATAACCCAAATACTAATTTACAACTCATGTTCATACTAATTTTCATGTTTTGAAAAGTTTAGCGAATTCATTTACTACGAATTCGTTTCTCAACCAATTTGGTTCGTTTAACTTCTGTTATTTTTGTATTGAACTATATTAACATCTAAAAACAATTCATGGATTACATCAACACTTAGCCATCAAATTTGTGACTCAAAAGTGACTTTTTCATGACATTTCTAGTAATTAAAAACTTAGGAATTCAAAAGAATTTGGGATAGTGCTATTACCTCTTTGAAGCTTAATTGAATTCCCCCAATACACTGATTATGCTCCCTCAATTCTCAGCAAGTAATTCTCTATATAACTATCAAGAATTCAAGCAACATAACTTATGAGGGGGAGCTGCCAATTTATAGGAAATTCATTATCTATAAAATACCTTTGCCCAAAGATTGAAACTAAGAGGAAGAAGAAGAAGCCATTGGAAGATGAAGAGTTGGTTACCAACTCCTTCCCCAATAATTTTTCTCATATTCCTTGCTCTGACCGAATTATGTATCGTTTCGAGTCAGCTGAGTTAATAGAGTAGTGATTCGAGAAAATCCTTCCATGAATCTCCGATAATAACCAGCTAAGCCTAGAAAGCTACGTACTTCGGTTACTGACTTAGGTTGTTCCCAACTTTGTATTGCTTTAATCTTTGCTAGGTCAACAGATATTCCATGATTTGATATCACGTGCCCAAGGAATGCTATTCCTCAAGCCAGAACTCGCATTTCTTCAACTTGGCATATAACTTATTTTCATGAAGCATTTGGAGTATCAGCCTCAAGTGTTGCTTATGATCTTCACGGCTTTTGGAGTATATGAGGATGTCATTAATAAAGACAACCACAAAATGATCCAAATATTTCTTGAATACTCGGTCCATCATATCCATGAAGGCAGTAGGAGCATTAGTCAATCAAAAAGACATGACTAGGAATTCGTAATGCCCGTACCGAGTTCTGAAAGCAGTCTTTGGAATGTCATCAGTTTTAATCTTTAACTGATGATATTCAGAATGAAGATCGATCTTTGAAAATAATTTGGCACCTTACAACTGGTCAAACAAATCATCAATACAAGGTAACGGGTACCTATTTTTGATGGTGACATGATTCAACTCCCGATAGTTAATGTAAAGTCGCATACTCCCATCTTTCTTCTTTACAAATAGAATAGGAGCACCCCAAGGAGACGTACTAGGACGAATGAAATCGATATCTAACAACTCATGCAATTGGGTTTTTAACTCCTGAAGTTCAATAGGAGCCATTCAATATATGGCTTTGGAAATGGGTTTCGTACCGGGTTCAAGATCAATACAAAACTCATTTTCACGCTATGGGGGTAGGCCAAGAAGTTCTTCAGGGAATACGTTAGGAAATTTATTAACAATAGAAATATCATTCAAATCTAACGTATTTTTGTTTAAATATGTAACATGGGCTAAGAAAGCTTGACATCCATTTTTCAATAAACGAATGGCTTTATGGCTTGATATGATAGTGATTGACTTTAGTGGTTTGGTTTCTTGATTTTGCATAATAGGTTGGTTAGGAATATGAAAGCTAACAACCTTACAAAAACAATCAATTTTTGCATAATGAATAGTTAACCAATCAATCCCTAAAATCACATCAAATGTAAGTATTTTCAAAGAGATAAGGTCGACAGGTAATGTGAGGGTGCAGATTTGAATCAAACAAGACTTATAAACAGTGGATGTAATGAAGATTTCTCCCAATGGAATTTTAACAGATAAGTCAAAGTCTAATTTCTCTGGAGTCAAATTTAAACGTTTAGCGCAAGTAGGTGAAATAAAAGAATGGGTAGAACCGGTATCAAATAAGGTATGGACTTCACAAGAGTTTATGATTAGTTTACCCGTGATAACTTTATTCGGGTTCCTCGCTTTTTAGGAGGTCATGACAAATGCTCGCCCTTGAACTACTGGCTTTGACTTGTCTGGGACGACCTTTGGTGTCTCCATCCCAGCTGGACTTGTCTTTACTACACGATAAAATCGAGCTAGGTGACCTTTTCTTCCGTAATTATAACACGCTTTGGGTTGTTACGTACAGTTTGAACTGACGTGTCCCTCCCCTCCGCATTTATAGCATACGACCGATGGTCATTCTCTTTCCTTGAAAATGGGTGCTAGTGCTGCTGTCTTTCCATCATTATTGAACCTTCTCTTCTTGAAATTTCCACTTCTATTATCTTGGCCAGGATTACCACCAAAATGGTTACCATTTCTATCATGTTGATTTCCTCCACGTTTGTTGTCACCGCTTTGATGACTACTACCACTGGTATTATCATTTTGTTGGCTGCTATCTCTTGGTTGGGTTGACTCATTATCGCATTCTAAAAACTGAGCCCTATTCACAACATCTGAATATAAGAAAAGTTTATGAGAAATGAGGTATTGACGTAATTTGGGTGTCAAACCTTGCAAAAACATTCACGTCATACGCTTCTCAGTATCTACCAAATGGGATGCAAACCGGGATAACTCAAAAAACTTAGCCTCGTACTGTGATACGGTCATATTGTTTTGCTCCAGCTTGATGAATTCTACTTCCTTCATATGACGAATACTTTCAGGAAAGTACTTGTCATTGAATAATTCTTGGAACTTCTCCCAAGACATCTTCAGTGCGAAAGACTGAGTATGTTTTATAGATTCCCACCAATGATCTGCATTTCCTCGCAACATGTAGGTGGCAAAGGGAACCTTTTGCTCCTCGGAGCATCCCAAAACATCAAATATCTTGGTGATCTGCTTAATCCATGAATCTTCCTTAAGTGGTTCTGGCTTTCCCAAAAAATTCTGGTGGTCCCAACTCCTTGAATTGCTTAGCGGTGACCATCCGAGAGTTGCCAGTGTTTCCACCTGCATTTTGAATAGGAGTCTCTCTCGCCCGATGTTGCATGAATTGCAAAAAGCTCCTAAACACCCCGTCGTTCATCATTTGGTTGGTGTTGTTATTTACATGAGGATTATTTTCTTCTTGATGCACATTATCCTGGTTATTAATCGTCGGTGACTCAACGGTCTCATGTGCTCCATTGCTTATCTCAACATTTTTAGATGCCATTTTCAAACACTACCACAAAACAAGGGTTAATTGACATGCCACATCTTCATATACTAGATTCTTTTCTACTTGGATGGGCTCGTAAGAAATCACGTGTTTGTAGTCAGGCTTGTACGGATGCAATAAGGAAATGTGAAACACATTATGGATGTGCTCCAACTCAAGTGGCAATGTAACTTTGTATGCCACTTCACCCACTCACTTTAGTATCTCGAATGGTCCTATGAATTGCGGACTCAATTTTCCCTTCTTGTTGAATCGTATTTTTCCCTTCCATGGAGATAATTTTAAGAAAATGTGACTTCCGACTTCAAAGTCGCGGTCCTGACGATGCAAGTCTGCGTATTTCTTCTGGCGATCTTGTGCAACTACTAGTCGAACTCTTGTCAATGCCACCACATTTGTGGTTTGTTGAACTAATTTCGGACCTAGCATCTTTCGCTCCCCAACTTTATCCCAACATAACGGTGTTCTACACTTCCTTCCGAAAGAGCTTCGTATGGTGGCATGCCTATACTCGCATGGTAACTATTGTTATAAGCGAATTCCACTAAGGGTAGGTGATCATCCCAACTTCCTTTAAAGTCCATCACGCAAGTTCTAAGCATGTCCTCTAGCGTTTGTATCATTCACTCACTTTTCCCGTCTGTCTGCGGATGATAAGCGGTACTTAACCTCAATTGTGTTCCCATCCTTTCTTGCAAGCTTTTCCAGAACTTTGACGTGAAGCGCAGATCTCGGTTAGAGACAATCGATATCGGCACTCCATGTCGTGAAACAATTTCCTTTACGTACAGATTTGCTAACTGATTCAAACTATATCGGATCTTAATTGGTAGAAAATGAGCCATTTTCATTAGTCGATCCACGATAACCTAAATGGCATCAAAACCTTTCTGCGTGACTGGAAGTCCTACAATGAAATCCATCGTAATATGATCCCATTTCCACTCTGGTATCTCCAACGATTGGAGTAGACCACTCGGCCTTTGGTGATCTTCTTTGACTCGTTGACACATAAGACATCTACTAACGCACTCTGCGATTTCTCATTTCTGATTTGGCCACCTAAAATGTTGCCTCAAATCCCGGTACATCTTCGTGCCTCCTGGATGAACGGAATACGTCGTATTATGTGCCTCGTGTAAAATTTCTTCTCTCAACTCGTTTATCACTGACACCCACACTCTCCCTTTGAATATTAAAATATCGTCTCTATCTATTTTGAATCTCTCCTCCTCATGATCTGCGATCCTCTTTCTGATTCTCTCGCACTCTTCATCCTTTTCTTATGATTCCTTTATTCTATCCAACAAGGTCGGACAAGCTTCTACTGCAAACAATCTCTCTTCATACTTTTCTGACCTCTTTAATTCTGTTTCTAATCTTTCAATATCCCTTATTAACTCCTCCTGAGTTGTCAATTGAAATAACTTCTCCCTTCCTATCCTACTCAGCACATCGGCCACAATGTTCGCCTTTCCCAGGTGATAAAGGATATCACAGTCATAATCCTTGATTAATTCTAACCATCTTCTTTGACGCATATTCAACTCCTTCTGTGTGAAGATATATTTCAGACTCTTGTGGTCCGTGTATATCTCACATTTTTCTCTATACAAATAACGCCTCCAATTCTTTAACGTAAAAACTACTGCCACTAACTCTAAATCACGAGTAGGGTATCATTTTCGTAATCCTTCAATTGTTATGATGCATATGCAATGACTTTGCCATGTTGCATTAGCACACAGCCCAGTCCTCTATGCGACGCATCACTATACACGACAAATCCTCCCGTATCATCCAGTAGTGATAATGTAGGTGCCTTGCTCAATCTTTTTTTCAGCTCTTGGAAACCCTCACACTTGTCCGTCCACACGAACTTCACCGTCTTCCTTATTAAATTGGTCAACGGGGTGGCTATCTTAGAAAAATCTTCGATAGTACCCAGCTAACCCTAAGAAACTTCTCACTTTAGTTGGCGTCTTAGGTTGTTCCCAATTATTCAATGCTTCTACTTTCGCAAGGTCTACTGATATTCCATCCTTATCCACCATGTGTCCTAAGAATTGAACCTTCTTCATCCAAAATTCACATTTGGAAAATTTTGCGTACAACTTCTCTTTCCTTAGAGCCTCCAAAACCATCTTCAGATGTTTGGTGTGTTCTTCTTCCGTCTTTTAGTATATCAGTATATCATTGATGAAAACTACTACAAATTTATCTAATAACGGTTTAAAGACTCGGTTCATCAAATCTATAAATGTTTTCAGAGCATTCGTTAACCCGAATGACATTACCAAAAATTTAAAATGTCCGTAACAAGTTTGAAACACCGTCTTCGATATATCCTCTTCCCACACCTTTAGCTGGTGATAACCCGTTCGCAAATCTATCTTCGAGAAACACTTGGCTCCTTTTAGTTGGTCGAAAAGATCGTTTATCCTTGGTAACGGATATCTATTCTTAATCGTCACTCTATTCAATTCTCGATAATCGATATAGAGCCTCATCGATCCATCCTTTTTATTTACAAACAACACGGGTGCTCCCCAAGGGGACACACTCGGTCGTATGTAACCCTTATCCAATAAATCTTGCAATTATATCATCAATTCTTTCATTTCTACTAAGCGCCATATGGTATGGAGCTTTCGAAATCGGTGTCGTTCCTAGTGCTAAGTCTATTATGAATTCGATTTCTCTGTCTGACGGAAGACCAGGTAGATCGTTCAGAAATACATCTTGAAATTCTCTCACTAAGGATATATCCTGAATTTCTACTCCCTTCTTTCGAGTATCAACAATGTATGCTAAAAAACCTACACATCCTTTTCTTATCAATTTCTTGGCCTGCATTATCGTAAGACAATATGATTGTTTAAGCGATGAGCTACTATAAAACACTACCTTAGACTTATTCAAAGTCTGAAGGTTCATACTTTTATTCTAACATTCATTACCATGGCATGGTTATACACTTATTACCTACGCCCTCGTTATAACCTCGCCTCCCCTTATGAGATCGAGTGATCGAGATGAAGCCGGACGGAGAGATCGATCGACAGAGACGGTTTAAACTGAGAGATCGATCGACCGAGATGAATCCGGATGGAGAGATCGAGTGATCGAGATGAAGTCGGACGGAGATCGGTATCGACCGAGATGAAGTTTCGAATGGAGAGATCGAATCGAGATGAAGTAATATTATCTCGCCTCCCTTATGAGTTATGACCCTCGTTAAAATTCCCAAAAAAATGCCTATACTGACGGCCAAACCGTGACCTCGTAATAGACTACCATCGGAAGGCTATACTGACCGATCGGACTTAGACTGTCATCGCTATGTATATCTATAATGATTTACTCGCTAAATCCCGCCGCTATAGATTGATTTTCTAGTAGTGTTATACAACCAATCTATTCCTAATATTACGTCAAACTCTCCCAATCTTTTCAGGATCAGGTCTACACTTAGTTCACGATCTCTAATATTTACTTAATAATTTCGGTAAATATACTCTACAGGGATTACTTCCTTATTCGTAACTTCTATGTTCAAGGGATTTCCTAATCGTTCTCTGGGTAAATTAAGTCGACTAGCAAATTCCTCAGATACAAAAGAACAGGTGGCACCCGAATCAAATAATACATAGACATTTATATTATTGATCAGGATGTTACCTGACACAACGTCCTTCGCAGCTACTGCATCCTGGACGGTCATATTAAATGTTCTGGAAGTTGGACGGTTGGATAGCATCGATCCGCCAATCATCAATTTGCTACTCCTTCCTTGTTGGCCGCTTCCTCCGCTACTTCCTTTCTTCGAGAAATCTTTAATTAGATGATCCGCCAAACCACAAGTGAAACATCGTTTGATCTTCTTTGGCTTTGGGAAGTTTGGAGCATAATGTCCCTCTTGGCCACAGTTGTAACATACATTGTTCCCTTTCCAACACTCACCTTGGTGATACCTCCCACACTTTGGGCATCCTTCCACCTTCTTCTTAAACTCTCCTCGAAACTTCCCCACTTGATTGTTGAGATTCTTGTTGTTGTTGTTGTTCTCCCACTTTTTCTTTCCTAAATTTCTACCTCTGCTGCTGCTTCCTCCTCGGTTTTCTCCTCTGGTATTATTTCCCTTCTTCTCATTGTTATACAGACTTAAAGCTTCACTTCCTCCCTCTGCAATAATGGCCTTCTCCAGCAACTTCGTAAAAGAATCTATCTGAAGAACTGAGACATTGTTAAACAACCAAGGCTTCAGTCCTTGCTCAAAATGCCTAGCTTTCTTCTCTTTGTCTACCACCTGGTGTTCAGCAAACCGGGCTAGTTCATTGAACTTAGCCGCGTATTGCGCCACCGTCATCTCTCCTTACTTAAGTTCTAAGAAATTTACCTCCATTTTATTTTTCATGCTCTTTGGGAAATAATTCTCAAAGAACAAAGTCTTAAACCTCTCCCAAGTGAGTATCCCTTCTCCCGCTCTCTGCTGATTCGCCTCCCACCAGTAGTTCGCTTAGCCTTTCATCATGTAGGTTGAAAATTCCTTCTTCTAGTCTTCACCCACATGAGCGATGGTGAAAGCCTTCTCCATCTCTTTTATCCACGTCTGGGAAATGATCGGATCGGTAGTGCCTACGAATTCCGGAGGTCCTACACTCCTAAAATCCTTAAAGTTTATAACTTGAACCACTTGGGGAACGGGTGGTACTGGTTCATTTCTTCCCCTAAGAGCTTCTCCTAACAAATCTACAAGCCTCTGTATCGGATCTACTGGTCTTCTCTCATCATTAACTAACTCTTTCGGTGCAATTATTCTACGTCTGGGTGGCATATTTCTGCATCAAAAAATTTTCATTTTATTATCTAGTTATATTACTTAGACATTTCTCAAATAAAAAGAATTAATATTTTATAACACATTTCTAAAATAAGATCATTTATATTCATATGCCAAATCGTTACAATTACATGATCCTCTCTAGCATACTACTATAAATGATAACACATATCCCCTATTATCACAAAAGACGGGGACAACACTATCATACTACCCCTCTAGTATTTCAAAAGTCTGGGGTTTACACTTATCTCACATCTTACACAAAAGACTGATATTTCAACAACACATAAATAAAACACTACAACTACTAAGCTTTTCCTTCTAGACTCAATCTAACATCCCACGCTCCACGGCGCTCTGGTATTCCTTCTGAGTAATGTGCACCACCATATCTCGGCTTATGGTATGCCGAGTCTGTCCTTGCTCAGCCGAGTAGTGATTTACCCCATCAATCAATCTCTCCATGGCCGTGCGTAGAGCATAGCCCATCTTGTTCATCTTCCTTCTCTTGCACCACACCTCATCCTTTAGATCATTTTCCCTATCATTGGCTTCCTCCCACTTCTCCTCGAAGTGAATCCTATCCATCACCTCCATTTCTAATTGAGTATGAAGAGCCTCTTTCTCTATCCTCTCGCTCAACTCTCTCTGTTCCATTTCCTCCAACTTTCCTGCCAACTCTACGTTTCTAGCCATCGATCGGTGAAACAAAGTCCCTATCTTGATCCCTGCCTCCTTACGGTGACCAATCTCCACCTCCATCTCCTGCATCTCTAATTTCCTCTAATGGTCCTTGTCCCTCAATTTCTGAAACTCAGATTCCCTCTCCCTAGCCTCAGCCTCTATCTCCTCCACTCTACATCCTAACTCCAAAATTTGCTCCTCATACTCCCCCAACAACCGATCCTCAAAAGTAGCCTTTGTCGAGTCCTCCATGGGCTCAGGCTCCTCCTCCATAGGCTCCTTCTCTAGATCAGACTCCTCAGGTAATGGTTCCATCTCCTTTTCCTCGTCATCATCATCGATAAGGGCCACTGCTGATATAGGCTCCGCTATCAATGGTGCCTCAAATACCACGTGTATGTCACGCGAGTCCTCCTCTATTATTCGGCTAGGTCCTCCCATGTCAGTCATCCTACAACCACTAACATAAGACAAACAAAAAAAAACAAAAACTCCATCAGAATGTTAAATAAACATAAGTTCATTGTATATAATGAAATTATATTTCATAACATACTAAATCCTTCTCTAGGAAAACTCTACATGAAGTCTTCTCTATCTTCTAAGTTCTCCTAAGTTATAATCTAAGGACTCTCGCTCCTAATGTTTATAACTACAACTTTGATGCCAACCTGTGACACCCCCAAATTCAAACCACACTTGTCTCAAATTTGGTTGTCACGTTCTAACTCTAATAACAAAATCCAAATCTCACACAGCGGAATAATAGAATAAATCACATTGTTATAACATAATTATTCTTGTCCCAAGGGTTCGAAATTACATATCTTAACTGTAATTAAACAATATTTGGACGTAACTAATACATAATATAATACAACTTAAATTAAACATAGCTTAATAAGTTATTCTGCAACCAAATTATAGTACATTCCTAGCAACCTAGAAATAACTACTCAAAAGCCTTCTCTTTACCCTTGTCCTTGCTAGAGGGTTCACCACGTTCTGCCTTCACTGAAAGTTTTAGGGAAAGCAAGGATGAGCAATAATTTTACCCAACAAGTAATATAGCAAAAGGGTAATCAATATGGTTTTATATTTCTCAAGGGTATTGTTGGGTAAAATCTAATTACGCACGACACACAAGTATATGTGGTCAACAAGTAATATAATAGTAAGTATAGCATCATTCCCACAGAGACAATTAAGTAAGAAATTAACCTCACAATTATCAATTCCTATTAATCCAAATTTTATTAAACTATCCAAAACAATGAGTAAAATTATAAAAGCTAAATTATTAATAAATATAAGATCACAAACCTGTCACAAATATTAAAACTGAAATTTCAAACAATTATTGGAGAATTAGGCTTATGACTTCACCTTAAACTTCACTCTGATTTTTATACCTTTATTCCAGTTCAATTCACTATCCCAGTTTATTAATCAAGAACACGAATGTAGCACTAGCCACTTCTCGATGCACTAATACCGTATTAACTCAAATCCACAAATTAGATAGAAATAAGTTAAACATCTTAATCAACTAACTCACTATATCTCTATGTGAATTATAATTAAAGAAGATTTAAGATTAAGTCCTTTATCTGATTACATGCGATGTCAAGCATATCTTTACCTTAACATTCATCAAGATTCTGTTCATTCACAAAATTCAAGAACACATGATATATTAAGTAAGTCTAGATTCGTACTTCATCTCTCGAATTCATACAAATCCACAAAGAACTGTTGATCAGGCAATTCATAAATTCAAGCTCAAATTAATATAGATAAACTGGATAATAACTTATTAAACTGGAAATCAAAGTTACATAATCATCGTTTCACTTAAGGATCCATCATAAGCCTAAAAAGTAAATTAGTTAATCATCAATGAATTAAATACTGAATAATTTAAAGATAACATCTTTTCAATTACAAATATAAGACTAAGAAGAAGAATAATGTAGAACACCCTTCACGTTAGCCTTAATCTGAAATCGATATGAAAGTTCTTCAAAATCTTCACTCCAATGCTCAATATGAATTTTTGTAATTAATCTCTGATAATTGCTCTGTATGATGTTGATTACAATGTTTGTTGCTCAGTATTTATCCAACACACCAGTTTTTTTCAAAGTCCCATGTCAATTAGAGTCCAATTGCTATCTAAGTGATCAAAATCCTCACTCCAGCAGAGTTTTCAACCAACTAGGAGAGTTTGAATCCAAAGACTTCACTTCCCCAAGCGTAACTTCATTAACTAACTTTGAAGACCCCGCCTGGGTGGGGTGTTAGGTTTAATTAGACCGCCCTCCGGCGAGATATGTTCTCATTCTCCCGATTTTGCCAAACTTCATGCTTGCTTCTATAAATGCTTCAAGACTTCCTTTCTTTGCTACTTGCCACACCAACCACCCTATACATAAAATAACACAAAACGAATAAAAACGAACATGGAAACAAGAAATTAACAACGATTAAGCTTGAAATGGACATCGATTCGTGGATATAAAATCCACTTATCAAAATCCCCCAAACTTGAACCGTGCTAGTCCTCGAGCACAAAACAAACTACATGCTATGCAATGCATTGCAATAAGATGTAATTTATCTAACTATATGATTACGAATCCAACAGTATCACAGAATAAAAAATATTCCACTGGTCTCAAGAAGATCAAGCAAGCATTTCAACACCTCATATCAAAACCACTCAATAGTTTTCTCCACAATCCTCGAATTTCAAACCTTTATTACTGATATAGTGCATGTGTGAGCAACATCTATGCTAACTAATTCAAATTCAAATTCAACACATAATCAATTTCTTATTAGGAATCATACAGAATAACTCAGAAATTTCAAAAATAGACAAGTTCCAACTGAAATCAAACATTTACCAAGATTAGGGGATCAAATAGGGTGTCGACGTCGGGATTTTTGAGTCTCCTTTTTCGTTACTTGTTCTTTGGTGTTCTCGTGTTAATGTGAGATTTGTTTGAAAAAATAAGTGAAAAAGGTTCGACATGTATAATGTCGACGATTGGACTTTAAGAGTCGCCAGTTGGTGTATTTAACTGGTTGCACTAACGCAACTGAAAAAGGTTTGTACATTGACCCAGTGATTTGACACTGCTAGACGGGTCTGTGAAACCGAGATTCATTTTAGGTCCGAGGGCTTGATTATGCCAAGGGAAGGTGTTAGGCACCCCCCGACATCCGTGTTACCACGGTGACCGCCACTTCTCAAAGAAACTATTATATGAATGTGTGTGTGTGTGTGTGCGCGTGGATTAATGTGCAGTTATTTGACAGTAGTGCGAGGCCTCGTTCGCACCTATATACACAAGGTTTGAATTTTATAGGAAAATTCAGTTTTAACCAAGATATATCAATGAAGTTTTGTAAAAGAGGTTTTTCAAACCCTGTGCTCAATAGGAATTGAGACCTTTTCATACT
Organism: Panax quinquefolius; assembly: GCA_020205615.1. NCBI lineage: Eukaryota > Viridiplantae > Streptophyta > Magnoliopsida > Apiales > Araliaceae > Panax > Panax quinquefolius. Next base: position 73,294,460 of record CM035159.1, on the reverse strand, counting down.
TCCATTTTATTATTAAATGTTCGGCTTGTTTGCTTTTATTTTTGAGATGCGAAGCATTCTCGAGAAAATAATATATTGCAATGCTGAACTCCTTATAGGCATGACAGTCATCCAAGGAAATTCATACATCAGTAAAAATAATGTACAGTGTACGCTTACAATTTAAAAATGTCCATCATGGGAACCGAATCTAGATTCAGTAGACTGAACCTGTGATCATATGATTCCTAGGCTCACATGATACTGCAATTTGTATGGAAAGCAGTAAACAATTATATATATATATAAAAGCTGTAAATATATATATATATATATATATATATAAACATGATCAACCGCCACGGCAAGTAAACTCTAAAGGGACAAAATGTAAAAGTAAAGTCAGAAGCGATCAACTCGCCACGAAAGTAAACTCCAGCAAGACGGAATGTAAATAAAAGCTATAAAAGGCCCACGTGAACTCCGAACTGTAATATATATATATATATATATATATATATATATATATATATATATATGATATATATATATAAAAGCAGTAAACGCACTGGATGTGAATGCAGGCTCATCGGATATGTCCGACAGTAATTATATATATGTATATATATATATATATATAAGCAATTAAACGCACTGGATGTAAATCCAGGCTCATCAGATATGTCTGACAATAGTTATGTATATATATATATATAAGCAATTAAACGCTCCAGACCAAAGTCTAGTCTCAATCGAGGCATAACTCGAGTATGTTAGTCCATATATGAATTATATATATATATATATATAAGTATATATATACAGACAGAAATGAAATCCACAGACCAAAGTCCGGGCAAACACACTCACATGACTCTCAACATGTACAACAATGTGTGCTAATATGAGAAGAAGGCTTTATAGAATATAAGAAGGCTTATAGTGGGCTGCCAAAGTAGACTTCTATGACTTTAAATGGATAAACACTCGGCTCCCACCAGATAAAAGATAGCTATATGTGAGCTAACTAGTGTTTAAAAGTGAGGAAACACTCAAAAAATGTGTATGCAGAGTAAAATGGACAGGGCTTCCTCACCTTTTTCCCTCATCTTCTTCTCAAATGGTCAATTCCCAAGGATTGTATATATAGAGCGGATGGCAAGGCAGTACACCTCTGGCGGCTTGTACTCACTACCGGTTGTGATGCATCCGAGCCTCGAGGGTCCCGTCGTCTCCTAGTACGTGCAGTCATACACTGTAATGTCCGCTCGAACTTGGAGAACTTCAATCCAAGCATTCGAATGAGGTATATCTGACCTTCTTTGGACCGCTTGTGTTGAGAGTTATGCAATGACATCGATTAGAGGTTATAAGAAGTCAGGAAGAGGGGTTTATGCCCATGGTCTTCAAGTTTCAAATTCTATCCAAAGTACTGTCACACGTAATAGTCACTCGGGATTGTCAATCCTCGGTTCTTATGGGACATTGTTGGATGTATGTTGAGACGACGTGCCATTTGTCGAAGGAATAAGATGACGTTTGACTCCTCGTCGAGGTTATTTTCGGTTTTAGTTGAAAGTAGACGTTGCTCAGGGTTACAGTTGATATTGGACTACTTGTTGGTATGCCGCGATATCATCTTGTTGAGATAGTAAGATGACGTGTTGACTCCTCACCGGGGTTATCGCTGGTTTAAGCGGAAATCAGACGTTGCTCAGGGTTACATATGAGATTGGACTGCTGCTTTTTATATGTCTCACTATTATCTGTGGACATTCCTGTCTACCCGTTGTTATCTCTAGGTTTGAGGTGTGTTTGCCTCGACAGGATGTTTGTAATTGAAGCTGATTGCATATGTTTGAAACAAGCATTTTTGGGGTTATCGCCGGAACTACAATGGCATCTCTTGGGGCTATCATCAAGGATGGGGTTGCTACTCCCAGTGTTATCTCTGGGACTGGAACTGAGCGTCATGGTGTTATCACCGAGACAGAACTGTCCTCTCCGGTGTTGTTGCCGATCTTTTGATCTGCATATCTCGGGGTTATCTCCGAGATTGGAAATGACATTACCGGTGTGTGTTCCGGGTTTGAGATGATGTTCCCAGTTTGTGTTTCGGGTTGGAGCTGAACTTCCGGTAGTATCCGGAATGGATGTAAGCTGTCTTTCAGGGTTATCTCCAAAAGATGAATCTACCCTCCTGCAATGTTAGTAATAGGAGTGCAGAAATTTTTGAGTGTCTACACATGCCCCTCTTTATCATATTCATACAATGCAAGGCATGGATAGGATAAAGAATCCTAGACACTTGAAATGCAAGCAAGATAAACATGATGCTATATGCAACAACATGATGCAAATGTATGATGCATGATTGTCAGGTAATCCTGTTGGGCTGACAATCAGTGATGGCTTGGACATGCGATCCAAGTCTCCAAGGATGTCAACGTTGGGGCTATCACCATAGTCTTGAATCCTAAACACTGGCTTATATTCCATAGAGGTACCTCTTATGTGTAAGAGATCTGTGGGGATAAAGCTTTGTCTACTTGAGGATGTGTATATCATATTCCCTCATTCACATGAAGAGTCTATCGCCAATAGTTTGTTGTTATTAGGGGTTGCACGATCTTCACGATGTGTGTATCACTTGGGATAAATCCTGCTTGGATGCATTGTCAAGGTCAACGACCTTCATTGATGTATATGTCAATGGTAGCATTGCGTTGTGATCCCTGCCGGGGATACGTAGATGCTTGAAAGATGTGCGTTGTGACCCCCGCCCGGGATACGTAGATATTGATAACTTCGGCGTTGTAACCCCCACCGGGGAGGTTTGATATGTCGTGGTTTTACGTTGTAACCCCCGCCGGGGAGGTTTTAGGGTTGTGACCCTGCAAATGATGGCATCAGACCTTTGTAGGGTATTGCTGAGCAAGATCTATGAAAGCTGAGCTCATTGGTATAGTATTCCCTGCATTCAGGCGAATACCTTTGAGACGATGGGAGTTTAACTCTGACCGACAAGAAACCAAAATTTTAGGCTATTTCACTCAATTGCGTAGCACTTTTATTCCTGATTTGGCCTTTTCAGCTTGTGAGACCTCCTTCGCAACTCTAACTGGAGCGAGCCGAAGGTGTGGGACCCATGTAGGAGTGCTGTAGGTGTACTTGCAGGAGCCGTAGGTTAGCCCGTTGCTAACCGTGCCTATGTATAGGCGGCTGGTTTCTTTCATAAGTCATTTTCAAGTTGCGCAGTGAAGGAAATCCAAGAGCTCTTCTTCAGATCTCTCGAGTCCGGGTAACTTTCGCGTATTACCTCTCGCCACCGCATAAGCGTTCTTCATCATCACCGGAAACACATGCATGTATTTTTTTTCAATTTATGTCCGTTGGAAAATGACTTATCGCATGAAATGCATTTAGACACATAGTAATGAATATGCATGCTGATATGACTTGATAAAAAAAATTCAACATAGTAAATGTTAGTATTAAACCATGCTGAACATGTTGATTTGAAAAAAATTTGACTTTTGAAACAGTCAAATTGGCACCTTTTACTGTCATTTCTTATCTTATCTGAGGACAAATGAGTAAAGGTAGAGAAACGAAATAATCCTGGTAATTAGACTACACTTACGGATTTTTTTACTGCAATATATTGATGCATACAGGATTTATATAACTATTTATAGGTGTGCTACTGAATGGCCACCTAGTCTTGCCTATGTGCATGTGGATAGTCCCATTTACAAAGGGGCTATGGCAAAATTTTCCCAAAATGTAGGTATTGGGTAGTCATGCATTTTTAACTCTATAATAGATGTATGTTAAAACAATGCATGCATGCATGTAATCATAGAATACATTTTGAAAAGACTCCAGGTAAGAAATTACCACACCCTTTCTGAGGTGATTTAGAGACTTGTTGTCCAGATATCATGGATCCAGATCAGCCGAGTAGTTCCCACAGGACCACTTCTAGTGTACGGAGGAGGGCTTTTGAAGAGCCTCGGTCTTGCTTACATTAGACTGACCTAAATCGTCATGGCGGAGGCGGTGATACCTCCTATTCAAGTTGAAGTGCCGAATGTCGAGGACGAGGAGGAGGATGCACCGATCGAGGTTCCTACACCTATTGTACGTGTTCCCCATAGGGAATTGTTAGGTATTCAAGTGGTAAACCCGGATCTTCTAGGTGACTTGAGTAGGCATCCTACAGTATACCTACACGCAAACGAGGTATGAAGTTAGATCTTTAATCATCCTTATTTCCTATTGATGAGGAGTCAAGGAGTCTGATGTTGATCTGCATTTGATGTAGGTTCCCGGCTTCACACAACCTCGAGGGAACTGGTTTAGCATCCACTCTATGTATCAGGCCTTGCATGATGACTACAGAGCGATCGTCCATGGCTGGAGATTTGGGATGTTCTTCTCCATTCTACCCGTCATTGTCCCCAGGGTTTACCTCGTGGCATTGTTCGAGCGGTGGTTTCACCTGCACTCGATCACTCCATTTGGGCTGGATCGTGAGGTGATGATGACGCCTTCGATGGATTGGCGGTTTATCGAGGTATGGAGTTTGGAGGGAGCTGCCGGTGCCTTGCGGCGGATATCACCCCTCTTGCCGTCGATCCTTGTTGGGAGTTACTGGCCTTGAGCGTTCAAGGCGGGACTATTCGTCTGTGTCCTTTGAGCGTAGATGCTATAAGCGAAATTTGTTGAGTGAGCCCATACCCGATGATGTGAGAGTCGAGGATTGCATTCTCCCGTGATTGTTCACGATGATCATTAGGGTCGCCATGTGCAGATAACTCTTCTACGGTGTCATTCGCTTTGATCAGCGCCACTCGAAATGTGGACCGTATAGGAGAGTATGATTGGGGTTCCTACACCTTTGCCTACTTCCTCAGGGGAATGCGCATGCGATCGCAGGGCTTAACCGAGGCGTGGTTAGGATTCTACCCATTTCTGCTGGTGAGTGTTTCTCTTGTCTTTTCCCATGTATAGGTTAAAAGTGTTGATTGACAGCAGATGTTTGCCTTCGTGTTGGCAGTTTTGGGCCTATGAGAGGCTTCCTTGTTTGCATCCTGTGAGTGTGCTAGGTTTAGACACCTATCCATGAGGACAGAGATGGCATCATTCCATACTTGCGGAGGTCCTTGTTGCTGAGGGTTTCACTCATTGTCGCCTACAGCTGGAGCTATTGACAGCCGATGTCATCACATGGATTCCCTACTTTGGAGATCATTTGGGAGTTGGTTTTGAGGATGGGTACCTGACTGGAGTAGAGTACGTCATTTCCACCCGCAGGATTCCTCTCTTCACAGATGGAGGATGGGAGCTCTATTTAGGAGAGCGTGCTATTAGGAGCACTACAGGAGAGATTCGTATGCCGATCTTGCCTCCTGCCAGGCGTTATTGGCTTGTTTTGCAGTCACCCATCATTGACATCCCATTGTTAGGGACTGACCATTTTACATTGTCAAAGGGCCCCTGTTCTCATGAGATGTTCCAGCATTGGTGGATCCCTCGTATGATTGGAGCTCAGACCCGCGCCACACAGTTTATGGGGGATATGATTCCAGGATCCGTGATGATGATGGATTGGCTAGCCTGTGTCAGAGATCCGACTCATGTGACACATATTGACAGATTGACCCAACAGCTGGACCAGTCACATCTTTTCATTCGGCATTTGGGCAAAGATCCTACAGAGGTAAATACTTTTGATCCGTCCAGCTCTGGCATTAGTCCCTCAAGTGACCCATATGGCTTTGCCGGTGCAGATCCTCCTTTGTATCGGCTTGACATCCTTGTAGATAGAGATCTAGTGACTCAAGAGGAGTTACATCAGGTGGACAGGATTAATGATGTAGACATCGACACTCTTGACTTTTTCTAATTTATTTCTCGCTATCTCTTTTGATAGGCCTCTGTTGTATGTTGGGTAGCTTCGCCCCATTTCCCTGTATCTTAGCTATACAGAGATGTATTAGATGATGATATACTTAGGAATATATGTACAATTTTTTATTCCCTATATCATATTGCCATCTATTGTATTATGCATGTTATTATGTTATGCATATGTATGTATGTCCAGAGATATTCAGCATTGACCCCTGGATGGTCTTATAACATGGCCCGTACATATGTCTTCTTCAATAGTTAGCCGTATTGATCATACCCCACCATTTGTGGTGGTAGCTGGTATGCGTTCATGGTATGATTGTATATCACCATCAGACATGGTGATCGTAGATGATTTGCTGCAGCATACTATGACCCTGTTGATGTTTCGGGTTCCCACAGGATTTGTAGAGGGCATGCTAGAGCACTAGGTATCGGAGAGGCAGGTTTTCTGATTTGGGACCCAGGAGTTGACTCCTACTTTGGAGGAGTATGCACGGTTGACGATCTTGTCATTGGATGCGAGACTTTGCGTGCATATGGCTATTGGAGACATGAGCAGACAGTTCATGACCCTCACCGGATTGAGACGTAGAGTGGTCCAGGATGAGATTACATCTGTCCACGTGATATCCCAATGTTTCTTGTTTGACAGGTTTGTCTCTGAGGACAGCTATGTATGGCATTTCGGGGATTTCACCACATCGGAGGACCATTGGCATTCAGCAAGAGTAGATGTATTGCTTCTATGTGTATTGTCATACATCTTCATGCTGCGGTACATGGATGAGCTAGATATCGGCGTTATTATGGCAGTGAGAGCTCTCAGGGAGGGTTATACCATTGTACCGATGATTATTGCAGAGACACTGAGGTTAGCTACATACTGCTGCACTTATCCGGAAGGAGTGTTTATAGGTAGCTCGGTCATGCTGTATGTGTGGTTTATGTCACACTTGAGACTGATTGGCACATTGAGACGACAGGGGTATTGTTTCACCCAGGAGATAGCCATGTCATACTCCTTTCAGCCTGCCGAGTACACAGATGCTGCATCCTGGTTAGCTTTCCTGGCAGGGATTAGGGATATGTTTGCCATCTTGCCATGTTCAGGGCTTAGTTCACTCTACAGCTTCATTACTCATGCTCCGGGCATGGATTATCTCCCTCTGGCTATATTGTGGGGCATGATTACTTACCACCCACTGGTTATGATGTGTCAGTTTGACTAGTTTCAGGATTTTCATCCTTATGAGGGGGCAGTGAGTCAGCGCTTCACATCACACCGTTTATCAGTAGAGGACCGATCCAAGTTGTATGCCTATTGGGATCAGCGAGTGGCTGAGTTTTTTGTCAGCCATCCAGGTCATTCTGCAGAGTATTCCGCATGGATGGAGACATAGATCGCATTGGTCAGCGGCGGTATCCACAAAGTAAGAGGCTGATTACGACGATGAGGAGCCTATAGAGGAGGTCATTATTCCCATCGATGATTTGATCACTGGTCACAAACATTTGTGATGGATTCTCCCACCCCGAAAAGCATCATTTACTCGATGATTTGGCACAACTTTTGGAGCAGAGCTTACATCTGATGACCTATGATAGAGATCAGGCTAGGGCTGCGATGTTGACAACTCTTGATGAGAGAACTACCACTCTGTTAGAGAGGGATGAGGCCAGATCAGCCAGGGATGCATTGATTGGGGAGTGGGATGCCGCTTTATCTGCTAGGGATGTGGCCATTACAGATAGTACTTCCGTTAGATCCTAGATGACTGTTAGTCTTGCCGACATGAGTGCTTACATTATTGAGCACTATGCCACCATGCAGTTTGCCTCTGATCTGCTAGCTCGTGTAGATACCCTTGGGCAGGAGCTTGCAGTGCTTCCTCCATCTTCAGAGAGGGATGCTATGTTAGATCTGATAGTCCGCATACACACAGATCTATAGATAGCTTTGTATTTTCCTGCACATACTATCTTAGCCATTTTGTCATGTACAACACAGATGTATATATCAAACAGTATTATGTATGGCAGGGAAATATATTTTGATTCACTTCCCTTTTAGTTATGCCTTGATACTTGCTTGATGTTTGCCTATTTCTTCAAGGCCTTGTGATCTTGATGCATTCTGAACTTATCCTTGATAGATGGACATTGAGACGTCCCAAGATCTCTCAGAACGGATCATTAATTTCTGTAAATCCCTACCATCTTTGGTGTCTTGGGACCGGTATCTGTATGGAAAAGTGGAGAGGAGGGTGGTTTCTTCCTCTCTGAGATTGACCGCACCACATATGGTCGCCAGTACTTCTATTTATGAGAAGCCTAGTTAATTCCATCTCTTATGGGTTGGTATTGCTCTTTGAGGCACGATCACATCTTAGATGGTCACCGAATCTTCTATTTGTGAGAACAGGTTGGGTAATTCCATCCCTTTGATCTGAAACCGATGAAATGGGGCAAATTAAAGGTAGATCCCGGTACTGTGTGACAAGTATGTTGTTTTGGTAGGGGTTAGACTGCACCATGAATGACTGCCTACGTACTCCTATTGAAGAGGAGATCAAGTATCTGCGTAGTTCAAACCTGGTGTAAGAGGTTCAAAGCTGAATGCGGAAGGTAGATAGGTGTAGAGATGTTTTTGTTGTTTTTGTTGTTGCGAAATAGCATAAATGTTTTTGTTGTTTTTGTTGTTGCGACTGGGACATATAGCATATTGTTGCCTACGTACTCCTATTAAAGAGGAGATCAAGTCGGCGTAGTTCGCCCCTCAGGACAAATTAAAGGCAAAAAGAAGTGTGAATCCCATGTGCAGGCTATACTGCGGGGAGAAGAAAGTTTGATCCCATAATGGGGACAAACTGCAAGTCTGTAAAAAGTTTGATCCCATACTCAGGACAAACTACAGGCGTAGAAAAGTTTAATCCCGTCTTCAGGATAAACTGCAGGTGTGAAAGGTTCAATCCCGTCTTCAGGATAACCAAAATTGTGAAGGGTTAAATCTTATCTTCAGGATAACCGAGATTGTATGAAAGGTTTGAAATGAAGTAAAACCAGGCTGCTGGCTTAAAGTGTATGTTTCCCTAAGGGGCAGAAGAGTATTCAAAAGGAAAGGGTTCAAAATCGGAATGATTGGTGATTTGATGATCAAAACCAGGATGTTTGTTTGATGGTAACTTCAGACATAGTACCATTTCACGGTGTCTGAGTTGATAAGCTGTGGAAATTCATCGCCATCCATTTCCTGCAATCTGAGAGCACCTCCTGTCAATACTTCCTTAACAACAAATGGGCCTTCCCAATTAGGAGAGAATTTTCCCTCCGATTGATCTTGGTTGTCAATGATCTTCTTCAAAACCAAGTCATGTCGTTTGAATTGCCGTAGTTGGACTTTTCTGTTGTAGGATCATACGATCCTTTGTTGATATAACAGACCATGGAAGATAGCCGCGGATCGCCTTTCGTCTATCAAATATAATTGGTGATACCTGTCTTGTACCCATTGGTATTCATCCAACTAAGCATCCATCAATACTCTGAGGGATTCCATTTCCACTTCTATGGGGAGCACTGCTTCCATCCCATAGACTAATGAATAGGGGGTTGCCCCAATGGAAGTTCGCATGGAAGTTCTGTAGGCTAATAAAGTCAGAGGCAAGAAGTCAAGCCATCCTTTGTGATTGGCGGACATTTTCTGCATGATCTTTTTGATGTTTTTATTATTAGCTTCAATAGCACCATTCATCTTTGGACGGTAGATGACGGAGTTGAGATGTTTGATGTGGAATTTTCAGCATAACTCCTCCATCATTTTGTTGTTGAGGTTCTTAGCATTGTCTGACACAATGACCTCTAATTGTCCATATCGACAGATGACATTATTTTTGATGAAAGCAATGATAACTTCTTTAGTAACCCCGGGGAAGGATGCTGCTTCTACCCATTTGGTGAAGTAGTCGATCATGGTGAATATAAATCGATGTCCATTACTGGATTTGGGCTCGATGGGCCCGATCACGTCCATTCCCCACATTGAGAAGGGCCATTGCGAACTCATATTGTGGAGTTCCCTTGGAGGGGCGTGGATAGCATTCCCATGAATCTGGCATTGATAGCACCTCTTGACGTGATCATCACAGTCAGCTTTGAGTGTAAGCCAATAATGTCCCGTTCTGAGAATTTTCTTGACAAGTAGGGGCCCGCTCATTTAAGGACCACATACTCCACCATGGATCTCATCCATAAGTCTCTGAGCTTGGTCTTTATCCAGAAATTTGAGGAGACCTAATCCTGCATCTCTTTTGTAGAGTGCATCTCCGCTCAGGTAGAATTTTATAGCAAGTCGATGAATCCGTCTTTTCTCAGTTAGGCTTGCCTCAACGGGTGTAGATCCATCTCGTAGATACTCCTTGATGTGCTGATACCAAGGGTTGTGGATGGGAGGTAGCTCATCCGATACTTCTCCAATGTAATTCCCATAGATTGGGGCTTTTTGTAGAGCAAACGTGATGTTTGGCATGTTTTCCTTGTCGAGTATGTAAACCAAGGAGGCCAACGTTGCTAATGCATCTGCAAAATCATTCCTATTACGAGGAATGTGTAGAAAAGAAGATTTCTTTGAACTCCAAAGCCATCTGTAAAACTTGCCGATGGTAAGGCAGCAAATGTAATTCTTTGGTTTGATAGATTCATGTGGATTGCTTGATTACCAATTCGGAATCCCCAAAGACAATTAACCACCTAATGCCCATTGAACGGGCAAGTTTTAGCCCCATGATACAGCCTTCATACTCAGTTGTGTTGTTGGTGCTGACAAACTACAATTTGACGGCGATGGGATACTGCTCTCCGTCATGGGACATTAAAAGCGCCTTGACTCCGTGAGCCTTCTGTGTTAACAACTCCATCAAAATACATTCTCCACGTACGGGATGTATCGTACTGATGTTGTAGCTGAATTGCCATTATTCATTCGTCAAGAAAGTACGTTTCTAAGGGTTTATAATCCCTACTTGCAGTGCGCGGCGATTGATCCGTAATTCCTTGACCTTTGATGACTTTTGCATCACATAGACGATGTCAAATAACTGTAGGATCAACTCGCCATCCGGACGATCGACAATTCATATGGGCTTCTTCAACACACATATTTGAGAGGATACATTCGGGATATGAGATGGGTTGTGTGACCATAAAGGTAATGTTGTAACCTCATGGAAGCCCATGCTAAAGCACAACAAGTCTTCTCAATCAGAGTGTACTTGTGTTCACTGATGCTGAATCTTTTGTTGAGGTAATAGATAGCTCGTTCTTGGCCTCTATTGCCTTTCCGCCCTAGCATGCAGCCCATGACATTGTCATTTATGGACAGGTACATGAACAGGGGGACACCATCCCTGGGAGGTACCAAAATAGGAGTGTTAATCAGTTGCTCTTTGATTGTGAGGAAGGCTTTTTGACACTCATCGTTCCATTTCATGGAGGAGTTCTTCCTTAACAACTTGAAGATTGGCTCACAGGTTGCTGTGAGTTGAGAAATGAATCTGCCAAAAATCCCTATATTTCCTTTTCTGACTGAGGAATGGGCATTTCCTTGATGGCCTTGATTTTGGTAGGATCCAGTTCAATCCCTTTGTGGCTGACTAGGAAACCTAGCAACTTGCCTGACTTAACACCAAAGGCGCACTTGGCGAGATTCAACTTCAAGTTATACTTACGCACCCTGCTGAAAAGTTTTGTGAGATGGTCTAAGTGGTCATCCTCCTTCCGGGATTTGACAATGATGCCATCCACATAGATCTCTATCTCCTTGTGCATTAAATCGTGGAAAAGAGCCATCATAGCTCGCTGATAGGTTGCCCCGGCGTTGATGAGGCCGAATGACAACCGTCTCAGCAAAAAAGGTTCCCAAGGCGTGATGAAAGCGGTTTTCTCATGATCTTCCTTAGCGACCATAATTTGATGGTACCCATGAAAGCAATCAACAAAAGGAGTACATGTCGTATTGAGCAGTATTGTCAATAAGAATGTGGATAAAGGGCACGGGAAAGCTATATTTAAGGTAAGCTTTGTTCAAATCCCGATAATCCACGCAAACTCGCACCTTTCCCCCTGGTTTAGGCACGGGAACAATGTTGAATATCCACTCCGGATATGTAGACACCATAATGATGCCAACTTGAAATTGTTTCATAATTTCTTTTTTGACCTTTAGACTCCACTCAGGTTTCAATCGCCTGAGTTTTTGCCTGACTGGCTTGAATCCTTCTTTGATGGGAAGGCGATGAAGAACAATGTCAGTGGACAAACCCACCATGTCTTCATGAGACCATGCAAACACATCCTGGAATTGGGTTAATAGTGCAACCATGTCATTTTGTTGATTTGTGGTAAGGTCTGAACCAATTTGGATTAGCTTAGGGTTGTCTAAGGTTCCAAGATTGAAAGAAGTGGTTTGATCAAGATAGGGTTTAGGTTTGTCTGCAACCCATTCCTTAATCTCTTGAGGTGTCTCAATGTCCTCTTGGATGTCCATCAAGTCTAAGTCCAACTTTGCATCAAAGTTACAGCCCTTGTGGAGAGAAGGCATGTCATCAGCAAGGACGTGCACATCTAAATTCAGAGTCCTGAAACAAAAGATGTTTTCACTTAATATATGCAACTGTCCGATCATACAAAAGTGTTAGCATGAACTTGATAAAATAACTCCTAGTGCTGTAAAGAAAATAAAGCAATTAAAGTTATCTACAGGGTAGAGGGATTTTCTGCCCATTTTACCCTCTTCAACCAATGAATGGAGTGATGCTCCAATTGTCGAAGGCAAAGTCCTGATGGACTGCAGTGATGGAAGGATCGTCATTGTCTTCCTTCTCCCGAATGATAACCAGGACATCTGGGTAATCATCGTCTAGGATGTATCTATTTGTATGTTCATCATGAACAATGACACGAGTGCCTGCCATCCTCAAGGCAAGGTCATGTTTACGTTTCCATTCCTTTTCTTCCGTCTCGGGATCAGGAATCAGCCCCTCTTTTGCTTTGATTGGCACCTTTGGTTTGAAAACAAGATATAGCCATGAACATGGGCTGGAACCTTTAATGGAGATTGCATCAACTCATGAGGTAAAGGTATAGAGAATCGCCGTGCGACAGAAGCTTTAGGAACTTGCTTGTGCTTATGAGGATTCCTATAACTGGAACTGGCAGAATAGCCTAGTCCGGCTGTTCCAATTTGACTGGATATTTGGATAGGGTGCTTAATGCCCTGCTTATTTTACCAAGCCCTTGTCCAGGTTGATGACCCAATGACATCATTTCTTGAATGGCCGACATAACCTCGGCAGAAATCTTCGGTACGGGAAGTGGCGCTCTAATATAATGGTATTGCGTGTTACTCACTTCCAGAGTATGGAAACTGGCCGGTTCAACTTTTGAATTGAAGCTGATAATTGGTAGAGCTCCTCGTTCAGGAAAATCCGGCTCAGCGTTGACAGTGACTAGACTGTTGTTGATAATGTATTTGAGTTGTTGATGTAAGGTGGAGGGAATAGCTCCAACCATGTGTATCCATGGTCTCCCTAATAACAGGTTGTATCCTGAGTCTATCTTGAGGACGTGGAAGGATACATTGAATGTATTTGGACCAATCTCAATTGGCAATTCAATCTATCCGACGACATTTTGTCGGGATCCATCAAAAGCTCTGATAACCATATGGCTGCTTTGGATCCACCTGAGATTGACATTCATCTTCACCAAGGTGGCATAAGGACAGATATTTAGAGATGAGCCTCCATCTATCAAAACTCCAGCTAGCATATACCCGGAAGACAAAACTGTAATATGTAATGGCTTGCAATGACCGGTCCCTTCGGGAGGTATGTCATCATCAGTGAAGGATACAACATTGTTGTTGAAAATGTGATCAACCAAATGTTGAATTTTTTCCACATCCACTGATTTTGGCAAATAGGCTTCTTTTAAAACCTTCAGTAAGATCTCCGATGATCCTCAGAAGAGAAAACCAAGTCCAGTATTGAAATCTGGTGTGGAGATTCTCGCAAGCTTAAAACCACTTTGGCTTCATTGTGGCCCATAGTGCGGAGGAATGCATAGCTTCGCTTAAGGATATGCATTCCCACCCTTAAGCTGCACAGTGTAATCATCTGCTATTTGAAGGACACCGCTATCAATAAGATTCTGAATGAGATGGTGGAGTGCCCAACATTCTTCTGTGCTGTGACCACAAGAATGTGAATAATATTGGCACATTTCATCAGGATTGAACCTCCCTGAGCGGGGATTGATGGGAGGGAGAAGGAAAGTAATTCTTCCTTTGTTGATCAACATTTGTAGTATCTCTTCCATGGATTGCCCTAAATAGGTGAATTCCCTCTCATTGGAAAAATACCGACGGGCTTTAGCATTTGCTCTTTTCGCAACCTTATCTTCCATAGCTTCGCTTTCTGAAGGTGGTGAGGAGGCATTCATAACAAAAGGAAGGAGATAGGTATGCTCCTGCCTGATTAATTGGCATGTGACTTGATACTGGTGGGTCACCTGTTCTGCCAATTGTTCAATTTGTTTGGAAATGGCTTTCATCTTTCGTTCCATGGTAAACTAGAACTTAGCATAATCCCATTTGTCAACACCGTCTATGATGGGTTGGGATGATTCGCCGTTAGAATTGGAACCTTGTATAGTGCTCCAACTGATCATGTTGACCTCTTCTTCTTTATGTTGAGGAAGAGGGTTGTCTTGCACATGAGGTTGATCTGGTTTAGTGACCACGATCTCACTGTTGTCTATTAGATCTTGAATCTTATGTTTCAAGGCCCAAAAATCTTGAGTATCATGTCTACGTGCCCCGACATGATAAGCACACTTCTGAGTAGCATTAAAACCCCTCCCATTAGGGTTAGCTGGTGGAAGAAGCTGTGTAATTTTCTTGTGAGCAGTCAGAAGAGCAAGAATATTCTTGGGTGAGTCCCCTAAGTGTGTGAACGTTCGAGGTCGCTTTAATTCTCCACTTTTAGGCAATGGAGGGTTTGAAGATTGTGCTGGAAAAGGTGAGTAGTTTCTCCTCTGCATAGGCATGCTTGGATTGCCTTTTTGTCCTTGTAGTATCAAGGAAACATCCTCCTCTTTCTTTTTATGGACCCTCCGGGTTGTTTCCATAAGATCCGGACTGGATGTGCTCAGCAATAGCTTTAAGAGCGGCTAGGTCTTGAATTTTTCCAGACTTCAATCCCATTTCAGCCATCTCTTCGTGTTTGATCATTTCAGAGAATGGTTTGCCAATACCAACTAGAACTCTTTCATAGAAAGGAGCTTCCTGTAAATCTATGAAAGTCATGACCATTTCTGATTCTGTCATGGAATGAATAACTTGAGAAGCAAGGCGCCTCCACCTTTGAGCATACTCTCTAAATGACTCATTAGACTGTTTCTTGACCTTGGTAATTTGGTACTGCGGTCAGGAGCCATTTGAGATTGAAAACTTTATTGAGTGAGGAAGGCATGAGCCAGCTCTTCCCAGCTATGGATCATAGAGTTATCTAATCTGGTATACCATGAACGGGCTTCTCCAGTCAGACTTTTCTGAAACATCTGCATTCTAAGCTTTTCATTTTCTGCGTAAGACCCAAGTTCTCCGATGACCACCTTTAAATGTGTATAAGGATCCCCTAATCCGTCATATTTCTCAAAATCAGGGGTCTTGAATTTCTCTGGATATTAAACACTAGGAAATATGCAAAGATCTGTATATGAAACACTACCATGGGTTCCAATCCCTTTGAGAATGCGGATGGTTTCCTCCATTTAGAGGACCTTATTCCTGATATCACTAGTGTCTGGATCTCCTTTGAGATGGGTATTTTCAAGGGTCTTTGTTGGTTGTATCTAATTGATGTTCTGGAATTGTTTTTTTCTGACCTTGAACTCCTCCTTGTGTAGAGGATTCTGTATATGTAGGTATCTTCGTACCCTGAGTAGACTGGTGTAATTCTTTTAGTAGAACAGCTAAGTCTATGATTTGTTTACTCAATCCGTCAAATTCTTCTCGGGAGACAGTATTAGACTGGTTAGAATAAGACATGATTGGTTGTAGGCTTGCGGCCTTTTTAGACTTTAAGCGGGTAACAGGCACAATTGCTTCCCTATAAAAGACTTACGTAGTTTAGTCTTAGGGTAATGTAAATGTTATCATAACATGTCCGTTTAGGAATTTTGTCCTGCAAAACCGTTTGTTAATTGATAACATGTCATGCATGCACAGATATTCTTCATATTTTCTGTTACATATGAATGAGCATGGAATAGAATTACAAGTAAATTTTTTTATAGGTAATTGAAAATGGAGAGCATGAAGAGACTTTCCTTCGCGTTTGGTTTATCAGAGGCTGACCTATCTTAGGGTTACTTTCGCGGTTTTTGGCATGAAGGTTCCCAGATCATCGCAATCTACTTGACGGGAAGTTAATCTGGTCGTTCAACTGGAGCGAATCTCAGTGGTGCCTTTCCTGAGCCCTGGGGAATCATTCTTTCCATGAGTCTAGTAATCAAACACCGACAGGATAGCCTCCTAGTGGAGGGACCACACAACATACATTCAC
Source organism: Panax quinquefolius (assembly GCA_020205615.1). Classification (NCBI taxonomy): domain Eukaryota; kingdom Viridiplantae; phylum Streptophyta; class Magnoliopsida; order Apiales; family Araliaceae; genus Panax; species Panax quinquefolius. The sequence goes on along the minus strand of CM035159.1, from coordinate 73,277,937 downwards.
ATACAACGTGTCTCACCGTTTATGCAAAATGATGACATGTGCGAAGCACTAATATCACAGATAGATATTTAGCAGTGCAGTAATTAAGATGCATTCATACACATTCATCATAAATGTAAATGCAACATTCACACACAAACATATAACAATTTTGAAAAGCTTGTAATAGCGGCTTAAGCCCTCTTACTGGAGTCCCCAGCAGAGTCGCCACCTATCGACGTCGGGAAATTTGAGTGTCCCTTTTCATTACTTGTTCTTTGGTGTTCTCATGTTAATGTGAGATTTGTTTGAAAAAACAAGTGAAAAAGGTCCGACATGTATAATGTCGACGATTGGACTTTAAGAGTCGCCAGTTGGTGCATTTAACTGGTTTCACCAACACAACCGAAAAAGGTTTGCACATTGACCCAGTGATTTGACACTGCTAGATGGGTCTGTGAAACTGAGATTCATTTTAGGTCCGGGGGCTTGATTATGCGGAGGGAAGGTGTTAGGCACCCCCCGACATCCGTGTTACCACGGTGACCGCCACTTCTCAAAGAAACTGGTATATAAATGTGTGTGTGTGTGTATGGATCAATCTGCAGTTATTTGAAAGTAGTGCGAGGCCTCGTTCGCACCTATATACATAAGGTTTGAATTTTATAGGAATATTCAGTTTTAACCAAGATATATCAATGAAGTTTTGTAAAAGGGGTTTTTCAAACCCTGTGCTCAATAGGAATTGAGACCTTTTCATACTTCCATTTTATTATTAAATGTTAAACTTTGTTTGCTTTTATTTTTGAGATGCGAAGCATTCTCGAAAATAATATACAAAGAATGTCGAACTCCTTATGGGCATGATGACCATCCAAGGAAATTGAGACAATCAAAAAATAATGTACGAGTACAACTTCACAATTTGAAAAATGTCCATCATGGGAACCGAATCTAGATTCATGAGACTGAACATGTGATCACATGATTCTTAGGCTCACATGATACTGCAATTTGTATGGAAAGCAGTAAGCAGTTATATATATATATATAAACATGATCAACCACAACGAAGTAAACTCTAGGCGGGAGAAAATGTAAGTAAAGCTATAAAAGCGATCAACTACCACGAAGTAAACTCCAGGTAGGACGGAATGTAAATAAAAGGCGTAAAAAAGCCACGTAAACTCCAAACTGCCCCGATGTGAAATGTAAATATATATATATATATATATATATATGTGTGTGTGTGTGTGTGTACAGATATATATATATATATATATATATATATATATATAAGCAGTAAACACACTAGATGTGAATGCAGGCTCATCGGATATGTCCGACAACAATTATATATATGTATATATATATATATATAAAAAAGCGATTAAACGCACTGGATGTAAATCCAGGCTCATCAGATATGTCTGACAATAGTTATATATATAATATATATATATATATAAGCAATTAAATGCTCCAGACCGAAGTCTGTGCTCAATCGAGTCATAACTCGATAATGTTAGTCTATATATGAAATATATACATATATATAAGTATATATATACTGACAGAAATGAAAACCACGGACCAAAGTCCGGGCAAACACACTCACACGACTCTCAACGTATACAACAGTGTGTGCTAATATGAGATGAAGGCTTTATAGAATATAAGAAGGCTTACAGTGGGCTACTAAAGTAGACTTCTATGACTTTAAATGGATAAACACTCAGCTCCCAGCGGATAAAAGATAGCTATATGTGAGCTAACTAGTGTTTAAAAGTGGGGAAACACTCAAAAGATGTGTATGTAGAGTAAAATGGACAGGGCTTCCTCGCCTTTTTCCCTCCCTCTTCTTCTCAAATGACTGACCCCAAGGCTTGTATATATAGATGGATGGCCGCAGGTACACCTACGGCAGCCGTAGTTGTACCTGCGGCTGGTCGTGATGCATTCGAGCCTTGCGGGTCCCGTCATCTCGTAGTACGTACAGTCATGCACTGTAATGTCCGCTCAAACTTGCAGAACTTCAATCCAAGCATCCGAACGAGGTATATTTGACCTTCTTCGGACCGCTTGTGTCGAGAGTTATGCAATGACATGGATTAGAGGTTGTACGAAGTCAGGAAGAGGGGTCTATGCCCATGGTCTTCAAGCTTCAAATTCTATCCAAAGTACTGTCACACGTAATAGTCACTCGGGATTGTCAATCCTCGGTTCTTGTGGGACATTTTTGGATGTATGTATGTTGAGACGACGTGCCATTTGTCTAAGGAACAAGATGACGTTTGACTCCTCGCCGGGGTTATTGCCGGTTTGAGTTGAAAGTAGACGTTTCTCAGGGTTACAGCTGAGATTGGACTACTTGTTGGTATGTCGCGATATCATCTTGTTGAGATAGTAAGATGACGTGTTGACTCCTCACCGGGGTTATCGCCGGTTTAAGCGGAAAGCAGACGTTGCTCAGGGTTACATCTGAGATTGGACTGCTGCTTGTTTGTATGTCTCACACTCATCTGTGGACGTTCCTGTCTGCCCGTTGTTATCTCTGGGTCTGAGGTGTGTTTGCCTCGACAGGATGTCTGTAGTTGAAGCTGAATGAATATGTTTGAAACAAGCATTTCTGGGGTTATCGCTGGAGCTGCAATGGCATCTCTTGGGGCTATCACCAAGGATGGGGTTGCTACTCCTAGTGTTCTCTCTGGGACTGAAACTTAGCATTGCGATGTTATCGCCGAGACAAAACTGCCCTCTTCGGTGTTGTTGCCGGTCTTTTGATTTGCATATCTCGGGGTTATCTCCGAGATTGGAAATAACATTCCTGGTGTGTGTTCCGGGTTTGAGATGATGTTCCCAGTTTGTGTTCTGGGTTGGAGCTAAACTTTCGGCAGTATCTGGAATGGATGTAAGCTGTCTTTCAGGGTTATCTCCAAAAGACGAATCTACCCTCCTACAATGTTAGTAATAGGAGTGCAGAAAATTTCGAGTGTCTACATAGGGTATTCATGCTTTCTTTTCTTTCTTTTTTTTCAATGACAGGGGCTCTTTTCTCTTATTTCCCGTCTTTTCTTTATATTATTTTTAGATAGATGGTTGGTGAGTGCGTTTTACGCTCCATCTCACGCTCGTGTTTATGGGGAGTATGTTTTCCTTAACCCACCACAAGACTCAACTAGATATTATTTTCTCTTTTTTTTTCTGAAGCTTATATACCCTACCTTTTTCCCCCAAACTTAGGTTCTTGTCTAATTCGTCGTTTTCACTGCCTATTCTTGTCATTCTATGATTTACACTAGCATTATCCTTTAGAAACTATTTATGTATCAATTAAAACTAATCAGTCAACATAGATGTTATTACGTGCTTCCCTTTTTATATCAGTTTCAAACAAGCACAAGATCCAAGTCATAATTCAAAACTACATCAATGTTCTAATAATCAATGCTGTATTTATCGACTTAATCTCAATCTCATCATTGGCCCAAAATAAAATGCACTACAACACTGCTGGACATATTCAAACACAATATTTAACTAATTTTTATTTCTTTTTATTTATTTATTATTATTATTATTATTTTTATATATGTACTGAACATAGCAAAAATGCAGAAACAACAATAATTAAACTATGTATGCACCTAAGCTATTATGAAATTATATGATTACATGAATGCAATATCACAAATCCTAAATTAATATGCAAAACTAAAGTGCAAATGACAAATGCAAGCCTAACTAATGACATTATGCATGCAAACATGTAATTAAATCCCCCAAACTTAAGAATTACAATGCCCTCATTGTGTGGATAACTCAATAAAAATTATGAGGACTTCCTTGTAAGCACGTCAAGCCTGGGGTGGTGGTGGTTGATCTTCTTCCTCGGAGTCACCCGGTGAAAATTGTGGTAGTGGGACTGGTTGCTGATATGGAAATTGAGCTTTAGGATTTAAACTTTGGAGCGTCGTGTTCAATGATGCAAATGAGAGATTCATGGCCTCGAACATATGGTCTTGCCTAGTAGCGAGCTGCCTCATCTCTCGTTGTGCTTGCTTGTTGTGCTCATCTACTTAGCGCTAAAAATTGTGGAACTGAAGACTAGATATTGCCTCGGAATGTGGTCCCTGCTCTATTCCTTGATCTCCCATAGTTGCATCCTCATCCTCCGAGGTGTCTACAGCGTTAACTTCGTCCTCCAAAGTCGATGGAAAAATAAAATCCAGACCTCGAGGATGGGAATCACCTCCGGCCACACCGAATACCGCACTATCATTCTTGAATCTAGTAACTGAAGCGACATCTGAGTGGGTTCATCATTTGACCATCTAACACCCACTTGGCGACACAACCCACATATGAGTGATGGGTGTGGCAAGCTCTAACGCCCCCCGAACAGGTATACATCACCCATCTTGAGTCGCCAGATACATGGTACAGAACTCAACTAGAAACTTAATTATATACAACTGTCGTATAAAATACGACAAAACATAGCTGAGAGTTTAAAAACGAATATTGCCTTCTAGAAAATATCCACACTCAATGGAGTCCTCATTATATTTATTATCACACTATTTTATAAAAATAGTGAGGACTACTATAGCCACCATCTTGGACCATTACTCCATTCTCTGACTCGTCCCAGCTATATTCTCATATCCTGAAGAGAAAGTGAAAGAAAAGGGTGAGCTCAACTAGCCCAGTAAGAAATATTATGACTAAGATAATGCAGAATAAATTATCCTTAGCCTTCAATAGTGTTAAACTGATAAAATATAATAAACATCAAGTTTAACTGCAGCGGAACAAGTAATCCATTAGAAGAGTCAAGTAGAACATAATGTCTACTATCTCCTCTAGATTAAAAGTTCCATCTTTAATATTTCATTCCTGTAATACTCATCAACAGTTCTTTGTTATACCCAAGACAAAAAGAACTGTCTAATCACCTATCTTCACCTGAACCACCAAAGATTATAGCTAAATCCACAATTCATATTAATGTAAATCAACAGTTTCTCCTTGCCACAAAGGCTTAATGGAACGTTTACTCAATATCCTTACCCCAAAGGCTAAAGATATTCAACTATAATAACAATGATCATACCAATCAGTTGTCTACCTTTGCACATGGGCCAAAGATATTCAGCTATAAAACCAATGGTCATGATCATACCAATATTGCTTGTCAGTGCACTACGGTCAAAGATATTCAACTGTTAACTAATGGTCATGATCCTACCAACCACATCATAGAATTATCTCTGCACTATGACCAAGGATATTCATTAGTATCACCAGTGGTCATGATCATGTCATACACATGTCCATCTTTGCATTATGGGCCAAAGCTATTAATCAACAGTTCATCTTTGCACTACGACCAAAGATATCAATCAACAGTTCTTCTTTGTACTATAGGCCAAAGACATACAACTGTAAAACCAATAACCAATAGTCCATCTATGCACTACGGGCCAAAGATTACTTTTAACGCAATATAAGCGTGAGGATCATGATAATTATATAAAGAATCAATCAAATGAGATAAATGATAAATATTAAACATTTATAATACAATTTATCTAGAGTTCAAGAACATCTAAATTGTCAATATGATCACCAATTGTGGAGTAAAATTCAAGAATAATATTCATGTATCAAAAATTAATTTGGACAGAAAAGAATCAATTTTTCGTCGTGAATAGTACCCCGTGAATAATACTTCATGAATAGTACCTTATGAATAGTAATTTATGAATAGTACTTCATGAATAGTACCCCCGAGCGAATAATATCCGAGTGAATAGTACCCCGTAAATAATACTCCGAGTGAATAATACCCCGTAAATAATACCCAGAGTGAATAGTACCTGAGTGAATAGTAAGAAATAATACCCCTTACGAATAAGAAATAAATAACATCCCTTACGGATATTGAACGAAAATAATATTCCTTACGAATATTAAACGAAGACAATGAATATTGAACGAAAATGATATTCCCTACGAATATTAAACGAAAATAATATTCATACGAATACGAAAAATAATATCTCTTCAGAATATGAAATAAATAATACCCCTTACGACTGTTGAACGAAAATAATATTCCTACGAATATTGAACGAAGATGATAGTCCTTACGAATATTGAACGAAAATAATATTCATACGAATACGAAAAATAATATCTCTTTAGAATATGAAAATAAATAATACCCCTTACCTTGGAAGAAGACTAGACACTGGAGTAGTGAAGTAGCAGACTTCTCTTCTTTTTTCTCTCTATAACTTCTCTCTCTATAATTGCTCTTGTGAGTATTAGTGAATTGGTGAGAATGAAGGAAGAATGAGCTTCTATTTATAAGAAAATATAATTTAGATAATTGCACATTTTGGGGCTCGAAATATTACAGTATAATACCTTCATCTTTTCCTTCATTTTTAATTTAGTCCTGCAAGTATTATCAAACTTTCACCACCTCCCCTAATAGTACATCATGTGAATCAACAGTACAATCATGTGAATCAATAGTTCTATACATGTGAAAAAAAATAATTACAGTATAGTACCTTCATCTATACCTCCATTTTTAATTTAGTCATACAAGTATTATCAATCTTGCACCACCTCCCCTAATAGTACATGCATGTGAATCAATTGTACACACATGTGAACAAATAGTTATAAGCATGTGAATTAATAGCAATTAATTGCTTATTTATCTGATTAATTACCCGATTGGTCAATTTAACCTCAAAAAATCAATTATTATCGAAATAATTGTCTATTTCAACCAACACTAATAATCCCAACACAATGAAAATATTTTTATCAACAATTTTATTTTTGAATTTTTGAAGTTTGACTTTTTCTAAAAAAGTCAATTATTGACTTTTTGACCAAAAAGTCAACCCCGATAAATTTTGTGTTTATAGTCTATTTGTACTAATTTCATCGTTCTAGACTCAAATATCTCGTCCGCGTCTCCAAATTTAACTCTGAGCTCAAATTTGATTTTTAATAACATTCATCATTAATATTATAACTCACAATATTAACAACTAGATCATTCCAAGGAAAGATGGGGCTTTTCGATAAGGATTTCTCCCTATTGGTGAGCAATTAGGTGACCAAACCTCTCCTCGACAGAACTTTCTAGACATCGTCAATATTGCAAATAATAATATGAATAACTTTGTCGTCTCAATTATTGATTTAATAATAATAAATATTATACAGATGATACTATGATAATAATTGAATCAATAATATGAGAGACATTATGCAGTAATTACTGTAGCAATAATTGAGTATAACTGAGTGACTTCTCACATAAGCATCAATTAATCAATACCATGTGCTATTATGCAACCACGCTTATTACTATACTTTTATTACCGGGTATTTCAATAGTTTAACGGTAAAACTTTCGCCGTTATTTTTATAAAAGGATATTTCTGTCGTTTTCTATATCCGACAGTTATTCCGTTGCGAGGTCCATCAATGATTGTGTCGTCGTAAGAATATTCCTCGACAAAAAGAATATTCCCCGACCAAACAAATATTTCCCGACACAACGAATATTTTATAACAACTTGCTTACTTTGCAAAATTTTCAAATATCACCCTTAACTTTAAAGTTTTATCAATTTAACTATTTAAAAAAATAGAAAAATTGAATACTTTTATTTCATAAAATTCAGGATATCACACAAGCCGCCTGAGAAGTTTCCTCGTAAGCATCGGCGAATAGAAAAACAGATTATGGCCCCGACATTAATGATGAAATCTTACACAATCACATATAGAAGGAGTGCCTTCTCTTTGGTCACGTCCGATGTGTGTTGGGATGGAAACAGTTTTGCACATAAGAAATCATACCATATCTTACCATACCGACTGAGATCCTTGCTATGAAAAGCTGTGCCTCCTTTCCGACCCTTGATCCATGTTGTTCCTGGCTTAGTCATTTCTTTGAGTATAGCCTCATAGTCCGGATCGAAATCATGTAGGTGGGAATATTGGCACTGTCTAGGTACTCGTAACTGATAATAGGTGTTGATGGCATTAGCAATGAACGGGACTAATCGACCCCGCACATAAGCATTGAAGGGGGCTTTGTCCTCGGCGTTCGCATAAAACTCCTTGACTATGTTGACAACGGCGGGCTCAAGTTCTTCAGTGAACTTGTTCCACCCTTTCTGATAAATTTGCTGCATCATTTCACCGTCGACATGATCTGGTATCAACCCCTGCTCCGGTGTTAGAGCTTTCATCACCATATAGTCGTATCGATCGGCGGCAGCGGCACTTATGAATTTATGGTGATCAAAGGTCTGTGTCGGTTGTGCGGGCCTTGAACTTTTTCTCCTTTGTCGTTTTGATGTGGGTTGAGACGCCATGGAATTAATTGGTTCGTAACACAACTATTTCCCCCAAAACTTTATTCACACAAATTATCAAACACTTGGTGTGCACAGAAGTTTATCCTCCACAAAAATTGAAGATTTTCTCTATTATGGTACTAGGAAGTGAGGAAATTGGGTTATGAGGGTGTGAATATATAGAGATGGTGTTGTGGTGTATAGTGGTGGGGTGAAGTAATGGGGTAGTGGATTGGAGTGGTGGGGAGAAGTAATGGGGATTGGTAGTTTATGTGAAGAACAATTAGGGTTGCACTTTGGAAGATGAAGTAGTGTTCGTGTGTAATGAGGAAGTGGGGGAAGTAGGTTGAGAAGGAGTAACTACCGAGAAATCGTCTGTTAAACTCCAAGACCTCCGCCCTGGCGGGGGGTAACACGCTTAGGAAGCCCGCCCTGGCGGGCATGTAATCTGTTATTGGACTTGGGGGAACCCCACCCCGACGGGGGTGTTAGTGTTTTAGGGGCCCGCCCCGGCTGGCATACACTCTACAAACTGAACTCTTTGCTCTTCTTTTCTTCATGCTACTCCACTTAATGGACATTTTCTCATCCTGCAAGTCATGAAACATAAAAGTTAGACGATTGTTAATCATTTCAAGCATGGTTGATAGATTATTAAGACTCATACAATATAATAACTACTTAATGAACTTATTATATATTACTACTTATGCTAAATGTCGATGTCGGGATTTTTGAGTGTCCCTTTTCGTTACTTGTTCTTTGGTGTTCTCATGTTAATGTGAGATTTGTTTGAAAAAATAAGTGAAAAAGGTCTGACATGTATAATGTCGACGATTGACTTGAAGAGTCGCCAGTTAGTGTATTTAACTGGTTGCACCAACGCAACCGAAAAGGTTAGCACATTAACCCAGTCTTTTAACACTGCTAAACGGGTTTGTGAAACCGAGATTCATTAAGGGTTCTGGGGCTTGATTATGCGGAAGGAAGGTGTTAGGCACCCCCGACATCCGTGTTACCACGGTGACCGCCACTCTTCAAAGAAATTATTATATGAATGTGTGTGTGTGTGTGTGTGTGGATCAATGTGCAATTATTTGAAAGTAGTGTGAGGCCTCGTTCGCACCTATATACACAAGGTTTAAATTTTATAGAAAAATCCAGTTTTAACCAAGATATAGCAATGAAGTTTTGTAAAAGAGGTTTTTCAAACCGTGTGCTCAATAGGAATTGAGACCTTTTCATACTTCTATTTTATTAAATGTTCGGCTTGTTTGCTTTTATTTTCGAGATGTGAAGCATCCTCGAGAAAATAATATCTGACAGATGTCGAACTCCTTATGGGCATGATGACCATCCAAGGAAACTTAGACACTTTATAAAATAATGCACAAGCTACTTACAACTAAAAATATCCATCATGGGAACCAAATCTAGATTTAAGAAATCGAACATGTGATCACATGATTCCTAGCTCACATGATCTTCGCAATTTGTATGGAAAGAAGTAAGCGAGCTATATATATATATATAAAAGCAATAAATATATATATATAAATGTACATGATCAACCACCACAAAGCAACTCCATGGGGATCAAAATGTAAATATATAAAAGCGGTATATATATATATATATAACTCCATATATATATATATATATATATATATATATATATATGTGAACTCAAAATACTTAAATGTAAAAAAGTAAACCACGGAGTAAACTCAGCTCGATGAATGTAAATATATATATATATATATATATATATATATATATATATATATATATAAAAGATGTAAACGCATAGGATGTAAATTCGGGCTCATCTGATATGTCCGACAACAATTATATATATATATATATATATATATATATATATAAGAGAAAAATGCGCACTCTGATGTAAAATCCAAAGCTCATCGATATATATATATATAAATATATATATATATATATATATATATATATATATATATATAATTAAACGCTTAAACGCCTCGATGTAAAATCCAGGCTCATCGAAGTGATGTAGTCGACCATATATATATATATATATATATATATATATATATAAGCAAATAAACGCCTGCATCAAGTTTAGGCTCAATCGAGACATAACTCGATAATGTTAGTCCATATATACAATATATATATATATATATATATATACATGAAATGAAAACCACTAACCAAAGTCCCGACAAACACACTCACACAACTATCAACGTGTACAACAGTGTGTGATATATGAGAAAGAGGCTTTATAGAATGTAAGAAGGCTTACAGTGGGATGCCAAAGTAGACTTCTTAGACTTTAAATGGATAAACACTCAGCTCCCACCGGATAAAAAGTAGCTATATGTGAGCTTACTAGTGTTTAAAGAAGAGGAAACACTCAAAAGATGTGTATTCAGAGTAAAATGGACAGGGCTTCCTCGCCTTTTTCCTTCTCTCTCTCTCTCTCTTCAAATGGTTGACCCCTCAACTTATATTTATAGACTGATGGCCGCAGGTACACTGTGGCTAGTACGCGATTATATACTACTGGTGACGTCATGCGTGGATCCGAGCCTCGCGGGTCCCGTCATCTCGTAAGACGCGATCGTGCCTTTATAATGTCCGCTCGAACTTACAGAACTTCAATTCGAGCATCCGAACGAAGTATATCTGTTCTTCTTTGGATCGCTTATGTTGAGAGTTACGTAATGACATGGATTAAAGATTGTACGAAGTCAGGAAGAGGGGTCTATGCCCATGGTCTTCAAGCTTCAAATTCTATCCAAACTACTGCCACACGTAATAGTCACTCAGGATTGTTAGTCCTCGGCTCTTGTGGGACATTGTTATATGTATGTATGTATGAAGTGTTGAGATGACGTGCCATTTATTGAAGGAATAAGATGACGCTTGACTCCTCGTCGGGGTTATCGCCTTAAGTTTAAGTAGACGCCGCTTAGGGTTACAAAGAGATTGACTACTTGTTGTATACATCGATATCATTTTGTTGACGTGTTAAGATGACATTGTGACTCTCACTATCATATCGCCGGGTATTCCAAAAGCGCCCGTTTTGTTAGTACATCCGGATCGACTACTTGTTTGTATGCCTCCTCACCGCTATCCGAGATTGAAGTCGATCGCATATGTTTGAAACAAGCATTTCTGGGGTTATCGCCGGAACTGCAATGGCATCCCTTGGGGCTATCACCAAGGATGGGGTTGCTACTCCCAGTGTTGTCTCTGGGACTGGAATTGAATGTCGCGGTGTTATCGCCAAGACAGGACTGTCCTCTCCGGTATTGTTGCCGGTCTTTTGATCTTCATATCTCAGGGTTATCTCCGAGATTGGAAATGACACTCTCGGTGTGTGTTTCGAGTTGAGATGATGTTCCCGGTTTGTGTTCTGGGTTGGAGCTGAACTTCCGGTAGTATCCGGCATGGATGTAAGTTGTCTTTCAGGGTTATCTCCAAAAGACAAATCTACCCTCCGCAATGTTAGGAATAGAGTGTGTAAAATTTTTGAGTGTCTATAGATGCCCTCTTTATCATATTCATGCAATACAAGGCATGGATAGGATAAAGAATCCTAAACATTTGAAATGAAAACAAGATAAACATGATGCTATATGCAAAGAACATGATGCAAATGTATGATGCATGAATGATTGTCATGTAATCCTCGCCGGGATGACAATCGCAAATGATAGCTTGGACATGCGATCCAAGTTTCCAAGGATGTTGACGTTGGGACTACCACCAAAGTCTTGAATCGTGTAGACACCGGGTTATACTCCATAGAGGTACCTCTTGTGTGGAAGAGATCCGTGGGGATAAAGCTTTGTTCTGCTTTTGAGGATGTGTATAACACATTCCTTCATTCTGTCAGAGTTATCGCCAACAGTTTGTTGTTATTATGGTTTCGATCTTCGTTGATGTGTATATCACCGGATAAATCCTCGATGGATGCATTGTCAAAGGTCGCTTGACCTTTATTGATGTATGTGTCAATGGTAGCATTCATTTGTAGCCCTTTCACGGGTAAGGTTTCTTCGATGGGTTTACTTGCCATCGGCCGATATGATGTCAAGGTTGCTTGACCTTCATTGATGTGTGTATTAATGGTTACATGCGTTTTATTGCGTAGATGCTTAAAAGATGTGCGTTGTGACCCGTAGGGGCTTAGATGTTTGATAACTTCGGAGTTGTAACCCAAATGGGGGAGGTTTGATATTTCGTGGTTTTCAAGATGAACCCCCACGGGGATTGTTTAGGGTTGTAACACTAAAATGATGGCATCGGACCTTTGTAGGGTATTGCGAGCATGGTTTATGAAAGCTAAACTCATTGGTATAGTATACCCCGTATTTAAAGCGAATACCATTGAGACGATGGGAGTTTAACTCGACCGACAAGAAACCGTGATTTCAAAGCTATTCCGCTCAATCGCAGAAAGCATTTTATTCCCCGATTTGCCTTTTCAGACTTTTGTGAGACCTCCTTTGCAACTCTAACTAGAGTGAGCCGGAGGTGTGGGACCCATGTAGGGGTGCCAAAGGTGTACCTGCAGGAGCCACAGGTTAACCTTCGGCCAGCCATGCCTATGTATAGGTGGCTGGTTGCTTTCATAAGTCATTTTCAAGTTGCGCAGCGAAGGAAATCCGAGAGCTCTTCTTCAGATCTGCTGAGTTCGGGCAACTTTCTGCATATTCTGTCACCATACAAGCGTTCTTCACTGTCCTGATAACACATGCATGTATTTTTTTTTCCAATTTCTGTCCGTTGGAAAATGACTTATCACATGAAATGCATTTAGACACATAGTAGTGAATATGAATGCTGATATAACTTGATAAAAAATATTCAACATAGTAAATGTTAGTATTAAACCATGCTGAACATAATGATGTGAAAAAATTTGACTTTTGAAGCAGTCAAATTGGCACCTTTTACTGTCATTTCTTATCCTATATGAGGACAAATGAGTAAAGGTAGACAAACAAAATAATCCCGTAATTATACTACACTTACGGATTTTTTTTTTGTGATGTATTGAATGCATATAGGATGTATATAATCGTGTATAGGTGTGCTACTCTTGAATGGCCACCTAGTCATGCCTATGTATGTATGTAGGATAGTCCCATTTACAAAGGAGCTATGGCAAAATTTTCCCAAAATGTAGGTATTGGGTAGTCATGCATTTTTAACTCTACTATAGATGTATGTTAAAACAATGCATGTATGCATGTAATCATAGAATTCATTTTAAAAAGACTCCAGTACAAAAAATTACCACACCCTTTTCTCGAGGTGATTTGAAACTTGTTGTCCATATATTATGGATCCAAATCACCGAGAAGTTCCCATGCAGACCACTTCCGGTGTACGGATGAGGGCTTTTGAAGAGCCTCAAGCTGCTCTTACGTGAGAAACCTCATCGTTTGGCGGATGCGGTGGTACGTCCTATTCGGGTTGAGGTGCCGAATGTCGAGGATGAGGAGGAGGATGCACCGATCGAGGTTCCCGCCTCTCATTGTACGTGTTCCCCGTAGGGAATTGCCAGGTATTCAAGTGGCAAACCCAGATCTTCTAGGTGACTTGAGTAGGCATCCTTCAGTATACCTGCATGTAAATGAGGTATGAAGTTAGATCTTTAATCTTCCTTATTTCCTATTAATGAGGAGTCAAGGAGTCTGATGTTGATCTGCATTTGATGTAGGTTCCTGGCTTCACACAGCCTTGAGGGAACTGGTTTAGCATTCACTCTATGTATCAGGCCTTGCATGATGACTATAGAGCGATCGTCCATGGCTGGGGATTTGGGAGGTTCTTCTCCAATCTACCCCGTCGTTGTCCTTGGGTTACCTCGGGGCATTATTCGAAGCGGTGGTTCCACCACACTCAGTCACTCCATTTGTTGGATCGCGAGGGTGATGATGATGCCGATGGATTGGTAGTTTATCATGTGGTATGGAGTTTGGAGGGGAGCCGTGCCTTATACGACGGATATCACCCCTACCGCCATCAGATCCTTGTTGGGAGTTCCGCGGAGGCCCTCAAGGGCGTGACCATTCGTAAGGTCCTTTGAGTGTAGATACTATGAGCGGGCTGTTGAGTGAGCCTATACCCGATGATGTGAGAGTCGAGATCACATTCTTTGGCGATTGTTCTGATGATCATTAGGGGTTGCTTCATGGCAGATAATTCCTCTACTGGTGTCCTTCGCTTTGATTAAGACCACTCGACACGTGGACCGTGTATAGAGAATATGATTGGGGTTCCTACACCTTTTCCTACTTCCTCGGGGGAATGCGCATGCGATCAGGCAGGGCTTGATCGAGGCGTGGTTAGGATTCTACCCATTTCTGGCGGTGAGTGTGTCTCTTGTCTTTTCCCATGTATAGGGTTAAGAGTGTTGACCGACAAAGAGATGTTTGACTTTGTGTTGGTAGTTTTGGGCCTATGAGAGGCTTCCTTATTTGTGTCCCCGTGAGCGTGTTAGGTTTAGATACCTATCCACGAGGACGAGATGGCATCATTCCAAATCAAGCGAGGTCCCTCATTCTTTGAGGGTTTCACTCATTGTCGCCTACAGCTTGGAGTTGTTGACGGTGATGTCATTACATGGATTCCCTACTCGGAGAGCATTTTGGAGTTGGATTTGAGGATGGGTATCCGATCGAGAGAGTACGTCATTTCCACCCGCAGATTCCCTCTTCACAGATGGAGGATGGGAGCTCTATTTAGGAGAGTGTGCTATCGTGAGCACTACAGAGAGATTCAGATGCCGATCTTGCCTCCTCGCCAGTGTTATTGGCTTTTTTGCGATCACCCATCATTGACATCCCATTGATGGGGATTAGACGGCTTTATTGTCGTCGAGGGCCCTTGTTCTTAGGGGATGTTCTAGCATTGGTGGATCCTCGCGTATGATTGTAGCTCAAACCCGCGCCACATAGTTTATGGGGATATGGTTCTAGGATCCATGATGATGACGGATTAGCTAGCCTCGTGTCGTAGATCCGACTTATGTGGCATGATTGATAGATTGACGCGATAGTTGGATTTGGTCACATATTTTCATTCAAAGATTTGGGTAGAGATCCCGCAGAGGTAGATACTTTTGATCCTTCCATTTCTGGCGTTGGTCCCTCGGATGATCCATATGTTTTTTTTGATGCAGATCCTCCTTTGTATAGGCCCCGACATCCCCATAGATAGAGATCCAATGACTCGTGAGGAGTTACATCAATTGTGGATAACATCGATGATGTGGACATCGACACCATTAACTTTTTCTCGATGTATTTCTTTTGATAAGCCTCTCATTGGTCGCTAGGGTAGCTTCACCCCATTCTCGCTATATCTTTTGATAGGCCTCTGTTAAATGTTGGGTAGCTTCGCCCCATTTCCACATATTTTAGTCAGAGAGATGTATTAGATGATGATATACTTAGGATGTATGCATAGTTTTCCATTCCCTATATCATATTACCATCTATTATATCATGCATGTTATTGTTATGCATATGTATGTATGTCCAGAGATATTCAGTATTGACCCCTGGATGGTCTTATGACACGGCCCGTATAGATGTCTTCTTTGACAGTTAGCCATATTGATCATACCCCACCATTTACGGTGGTAGGCGGTATCGCGATCATGGTATGATAGTATATCACCATCGATGGGTGATCATATATGATTTGTTACAAAGATACTATGACCTTATCGATGTTTCGTGTTTCCTCCAGATTTGTAGAGGGCATGTTAGAGCACCGGCACCGGACAAACATGTATTTCGCTTTTGGGACCCATGAGTTGACTCTACTTTGGAGGAGTATGCATGATTGATGATGCTTTGCCTCGGACAGATCTCTTGCATGCACATGGTGATAGGAGACATGAGTAGAAGCAGTTCATGACTCTCACAGGATTGAGGCGCAGAGAGTAGTGCGGGATGAGATTACATCCGACCATATTATATCCCAAATATTTCTGTTTGGACAGTTTGGCTCGAGGATGACTATACACGCGATTCCTTTCCGGATTTCACCACACCGGAGGATCATTGACGCTTAGCCCGAGTAGATGTATCGCTTCTATGCGTATTGTCATACGTATACATGCCGCGGTACATGTATGAGCTAGATATCGGCGTTATTATGGCAGTGAGAGCTCTCAGGGAGGGTCGTACCATTGTACCGATGATTATCACAAAGACCTTGAGGTTGGCTACATACTGCTGCACTTATCCGACAGGAGTGTTCACAGGTAGCTCGGTCATGCTGTATGTGTGGTTCATGTCACACTTGAGACTGATTGACACATTTAGACATCATGGATTTTGTTTCACCCATGAGATAGCCATGTCGTACTCTTTTCAAATTCCGCATGTGTCTGATGTCAGATCTTGGTCCGCTTTTTGGAAAGAGATTGGAGATCCATTTGATATATTACTGTGTTCGTGGCTTAGCTCACCCTATAGCTTCATTACTCATGCTCCGGCATGGATTATATCCTCTCGGTTGGATTGAGGGGCATGATTACTTTACTACCCATCGGGTCGTGATGTGTCAATTTGACCGGTTCAGGACTTCCATCCGTATGTGGGGGCGGTGAGTCGGTCACCGCGTCACACCGCTTTTTCACGGAGGATAGATCTAGGTTGTATGCTGTTGGGATCAACGAGTCATTTGAAGTTTTTGTCGATCATCCAGTTGTTCTTCGAGTATTCCGCATGGTTGGAGATAGAGATCGCATTGGGCGTGGCGGTATCCACAGTGTAGGAGACTGATTATGACGATGAGGAGCTTATAGAGGAGGCTGTCATTCCCACTGATGACTTGACTGCTGGGCTGCCAGTATTTGTGATGGATTCTCCCACCCCGAAAAGTGCCATCTTTTACTCGAGATTCTAAGCATCATTTGGAGTAGAGCTTACATCTGATGACCTATGATAGAGATCAGGCTAGGGCCACGATGTTGACAGCTCTTGATGAGAGAGATACCGCTCTGTTAGAGAGGGATGAGGCTAGATCAGCCAGGGATGCATTGATAGTTGAGTGGGATGCCGCCTTATCTGCTAGGGATGTAGCCATTGCAGACAACACTTCAGTGAGATCCCAGATGACGGTCAGTTTGGCCGACATGAGTGCTTACATTGATGAGCATTATGTCACCATGTAGTTAGCCTCTAATCTGCTAGCTCGTGTAGATACCCTTGGGCAGGAGCTTGCAGCGTTACCTCCGCTCTTCGTAGAGGGATGCTATATTAGATCCGATAGTCCGCATACATACAGATCTCAGAGATAGCTTTGTATTTTCCCCACGCATAAGCTTAGCCATTTTGTCATGTATAACATGATGTATATATATCAAACGATATTATGGATATGTATGGCATGGAAATATATTTTATGATTCACTTTCCTTTTAGTTATGCCTTGATACTTGCTTGATATTTGCATTCTCAACTTATCTTTAGATGCCGTGGCCTTTGATCTTGATGGATCATTGATTCAACTTATCCTTGATAGATGGACATATCAAATGGATTTGCCTCTCTCGAGATTGAACTTGTCGATTTGTAGGAGGTTCAACTCTTATGGGTTGGTAATGCGGAGGCGCGATCGGATGGGTGTAGAAGTATTTTTGTTGTTTTTGTGAAGAAAGGGCATAAATGTTTTTGTTATTTTTTCTTTATTACGCACCGTGCCATATAAGAGATATGGTTTCCACTCGTATAAGAGGTTCAAGTTGAATCCGAGAGATCATGGGTGTAGAAGTATTTTTGTTGTCGACGAAGTTTTTGCCCCTCGTGACCATATAGAATCGTGTAATGAAGAGAAGTGTAAATCCCATCGTGCAAAGCTATAAGAGAAGCGTAATCCCATGTGCGGGGGGGGGAATAAAGTTTTATCCCATAGAGAGGATAAACTACAAGTGTGGAAAAAGTTTAATCCCATCTTGAGGATAAACTTCAGGGGTGAAAAGTTTAATCTCGTCTTTAGGAGAAGTAGGTGTGAAAAGTTTAATCTTGTCTTCTGGAGAAGCAGGTGTGAAAAGTTTAATCTCGTCTTCAGGAGAAGCAGGATGTGAAAAGTTTGAAATGAAGTAAAACCAGTCACCGGATTGAAGTGTATATTTCCACGAGGCGAAAGAGTTTGTAAAAAGGAGAGAGGGTTTAAAACCGGAATGACTGGTGATTGGATGATCAAAACCAGGATGTTTGTTTGATGGTAACTTCAGACATAGTACCGTTTTACGGTGTCCGAGTTGATAAGCTGTGGAAATTCATCGCCATCAATTTCCTGCAACCCGAGAGCACCTCCTGTCAATACTTCTTTGACAATAAATGGGCCTTCCCGCTAGGAGCAAATTTTCCTTAGATTGATCTTGGTTATCAATGATCTTCTTCAAAATCAAGTCATGTTGTTTGAATTGCCATAGTCGGTCTTTTTATCATTGTAGGATCGTAATGCGATCCTTTGGTTGATATAATCGACCATGGAAGATAGTCCGCGATTTGCCTTTCATCTATCGAGATAATTGGTGATACATGTCTTGTATCCATTGGTCTTCATCTAACCGAGCATCCATCAATACTCGAGGGATTCCATTTCCACTTCTATGGGAGCACCGCTTCCATCCCATAGACTAACAACGAGGAGGTTGCCCAAAGGAAGCACGCATTGAAGTTTCTCAGAGGCTAATAAAGTTAGGGAAAGAAGTCGCCATCCTTTGTGATTGGCGGACATTTTCGCATGATCTTCTTGATGTTTTTATTAGCCGCTTCAACAACACCATTCATCTTTGGTCGGTAGATGACAAAGTTGAGATGTTTGATGTGGAATTTTCTGCATAATTCCTCCATCATGTTGTTGTTGAGGTTTTTAGCATTGTCAGACATAATGACCTCTGGTTGTCCATATCAACAAACAACATTATTTCTGATGAAAGCAATGATGACTTCTTTAGTAACCCTGGGGAAGGAAGCTGCTTTAACCCATTTGGTGAAATAGTCAATCATGGTGAATATGAATCGATATCCATTACTGGATTTGGGCTCGATGGGCCCGATCATGTCCATTCCCCACATTGAAAAGGGCCATGGCGAACTCATATTGTGGAGTTCCCTTAGAGGTGCGTGGATAGCACTCCCATGGATCTGACATTGATAGCACCTCTTGACGTGATCATCACAGTCAGCTTTGAGTGTAAGCCAATAATGTCCCGTTCTGAGAATTTTCTTGACAAGTAGGGGTCCGCATACTCCACCATGTATCTCATCCATGGATCTCATCCATGAGTCATTGAGCTTGGTCTTTGTCTGACATCCGAGGAGACCTAATCCTCGCATCTCTTTTGTAGAGTGCATCTCTTTCGTGTAGAATTTCATAAGAAGTCGATGAATCCGCCTCTTCTCGCCAGGCTCGCCTCGGTGGTGTAGATCCATCTCGTAGGTACTCTTTGATATGTTGATACCAAGGGTTGTGGATGGGAGGCAACTCATCAGATACTTCTCCAATGTAATTCCCATAGACTGGGGCTTTCTGCATAGCAATCGTGATGCTTGGCATGTTTTCCTTGTCAGGTATGTAAACCAAGGAGGCCAACGTTGCTAATGCATCTGTAAAGTCATTCTTATTACGAGGAATGTGTAGAAAGGAGATTTCTTCGAACTTCGAATCCATCTGTAGAACTTGCCGATGGTAAGGCAGTAAATGTAATTCTTTGATTTGATAGATTCCTATGGATTACTTGATTACCAATTCAGAATCTCCAAAGAAAGTTAACCGCCTGATACCCATTGAACGGGCAAGTTTGAGTCCCATGATACAGCCTTCATACTCAGCTGTGTTGTTGGTGTTGATAAACTGCAATTTGACGGTGACGGGATACTGCTCCCCCGTATCGAATATTAAAACTGCTCCAGCTCCAGAGCCTTCTGTGTTAACAGCTCCATCAAAATACATTTTCCACGAACGACATGTATCGTACTGATGTGATAGCTGAATTGTCATTACTCCTTCGTCAGGAAAGTATGTTTCTAAGGGTTTGTAATCCCTCGGTGCGGCTGACGCAAATTGATCCGCAATTCCTTGACCTTTGACCGACTTTTGAGTCACGTAGACGATGTCAAATTGCTGTAGGATCAACTGCCATCTGGATAGTCGACAATTCAGTATCGGTTTGCTGAACACATACTTAAGAGGATCCACGCGAGATATGAGATGGGTTGTGTGACCATGGAGATATTGTTGTAATCTCATGGAAGCCCATGCTAAATCACAACAAGTCTTCTCGATCAGAGTGTACTTGTGTTCATTGATGCTGAATCTTTTGCTGAGGTAATAGATAGCTCGTTCTTGGCCTCTATTGTCTTTCTGTCCCAACATGCAGCCCATAGCATTATCACTTATGGACAGGTACATGAACAGGGGAACATCATCCCTGTGAGGTACCAAAACAGGAGCGTTGATCAGTTGCTCCTTGATTGTGAGGAAGGCTTTCTGACACTCATCGTTCCATTTCATGGAGGAGTTCTTCCTTAATAATTTGAAGATTGGCTCACAGGTTGCCGTGAGTTGAGAAATGAATCGGCTAATGAAGTTGATCCTTCCCAAAAAACTCCGTATTTCCTTCTCTGTCTGAGGAATGGGAATTTCCTTGATGGCCTGGATTTTGGTAGGATCCAGTTCAATCCTTTTGTGGCTGACTAGGAAGCCTAGCAATTTGCTTCGACTTAACACCAAAGGCGCATTTCAAGGGATTCAACTTCAAGTTGTACTTACGCAACTTTGCTGAAAGAATATTCTCGAGTGAGTCCCCTAAGGGTGTGAACGTTTGAGGCCGCTTTCACTTCTCCACTTTTAGGTAATGAAGGGTTTGAAGATTGTCTTGGAAAAGGGAGTAGTTTCTCCTCTGCATAAAGCATGCTTGGATTGCCTTTTTGTCCTTGTAGTATCAAGGAAACATCCTCTTCTTTCTTTTTATGGACCCTCAGGGGTTGTTTCCATAAGATCTGGACTAGATGTGCTCAAAGAATGACTTTAAAAGCGGCTAGGTCTTGAATTTTACTGGGACTTTCAATCCCATTTTAGCCATTTCATAGTGTTTGATCATTTCGAAAATGTTTTGCCAATACCAAATAGAACTCTTTTATAGAAAGGAGCTTCTCAGATATCTATGAAAGTCATGACCATTTCGATTACGCCATGCAAGGAATAACTTGAGCAAAGAAGGTGCCTCCACCTTTGAGCATACTCTCCGAATGACTCATTAGACTATTTCTTGACCTTGGTAATTTGGTACCTACCAGAGCCATCCGAGATTGAAAACTATATTGAGTGAGGAAGGCGTGCCACCTCTTTCCCAACTATAGATCTTAGAGTTGTCTAACTGGTATACCATGAACGAGCTTCTCCAATGAGACTTTTTCTCAAATAATTTGCATTCGTAGCTTTTCATTCTCAAAGATAAGATCCGAAGTTCTCCGATGAAAACTTTTAAATGTGTATAAGGATCCCCTAATCCGTCATATTTCTCAAAATTAGGGGCTTTAAATTTCATGATAATGAACACCGTGGAATATGCAAAGGTCTCAGATATGAAACACCGCCATAAGTTCCAATCCTTTAGAACACGAATGGTTTCCTCCATTTGAAGGACTTTCTTCCTGATGTCACCGTTGTCTGGATCTCCTTGGAGATGGGTGCCTTCAGGGTCTTTATTGGTTGTATCCAACTGATGTTCTGGAATTGTTTTTTCCAGACCTTGAACTCCTTGTGTAGAGGGTTCGTAAGTGTAGGTATCTTCGCACTCGAGTAGACCGGTGTAATTCTTTTTAGTAGAAACGGCCAAGTCTCGTGATTTGTTTACTCAATCAGTTGGATACAATGGTAATTGAAAATTACAAGTAAATGCGTTTACAAGTAATTGAGAACGGAAAGCATGAAGAGATTTTCCTCCGCGTTTGGTTTATCAGAGGTTGACCTATCTTAGGGTTACTCGTGGGCTTTTTCGGCATGAAGGTTCCCGGATCATCGCAATCTACTCGACGGGAAGTTAATCCGGTCTTTCAACCTGAGCGAATCTGAGTGGTGCCTTTCCGAGCCATGGAATTATTCTTCCCACGGTCCATGAATCAAACACCGACAGGATAGCCTCCTGGTGGAGGGACCACACAACATACATTCACATACAACGTGTCTCACCATTTATGCAAAATGATGACATGTGCGAAGCACTAATATCACAGATAGATATTTAGCAGTGCAATAAGTAAGATGCATTCGTACACATTCATCAGAAATGTAAATGCAACAATCACACATAAGCATATAACAATTTTGAAAAGCTTGTAATAACGGCTTAAGCCCTCTTACTGGAATCCCCAGCAGAGTCGCCACTTGTCGACGTCGGGATTTTTAGTGTCCCTTTTCGTTAGTTATTCTTTGGTGTTCTCATGTTAATGTGAGATTTGTTTGAAAAAACAAGTGAAAAAGGTCCGACATGTATAATGTCGACGATTGACTTTAAGAGTCGCCAGTTGGTGTATTTAACTGGTTGCACCAACGCAACCGAAAAGGTTAGCACATTGACCAAGTGATTTGACACTGCTAAATGGGTCTGTGAAACCGAGATTCATTAAGGGTTCAGGGGCTTGATTATGCGGAGGGAAGGTGTTAGGCACCCCCCGACATCCGTGTTACCACGGTGATCGCCACTCTTCAAAGAAATTGTTATATGAGTGTGTGTGTCTATGTGTGTGTGTGTGTGTGGATCAATGTGCAATTATTTGAAAGTAGTGTATAAGCCCTCGTTCGCTTTATATACACAAGGTTTGAATTTTATAGGAAAATTCGCTTTTAACCAAGATATAGCAATGAAGTTTTGTAAAAGCGGTTTTTCAAACCACGTGCTCAATAGAATTAAGACCTTTTATACTTCCATTTTATTGAATGTTCTACTTTGTTTTTTTTTATTTTCTAGATGCGAAGCATCCTCGAGAAAATAATATCTGTGATGTCGAACTCCTTATGGGCATGATGACCATCCAAGGAAACTTAGACAACGTAAAATAATGTACAAGTCACCATACACTAAAAATGTCCATCATGGGAACGAATCTAGATTGATTCAAGAACCGAACCTGTGATCACATGATTCCTAGGCTCACATGATACCGCAATTTGTATGGAATGCAAGATGGCGATTATATATATATAAAAGCGATAAATATATATATATATATATATATATATATATATATATATACATGATCATCACCACAAAGCAACTCCATAGGGGATCGAAATGTAAATAAAGCAAGAATGCTATCAACTCGCCACGAAAGTAACTCCAAGGCGACACAAAATATAAATAAAGTCATAAAAAAGCGATCAACTACCACGAAGTGAACTCAGAGCGAGACGAAATGTAAAAAAGTCAGAAAAAAGCCACGGAGGAAACTCCGAGCTGACAGAATGTAAATATATATATATAAAAGCGATGAACGATCGGATGTAAATCCGGGCTCATCGATATGTCCGATGCGACAATTATATATATGTTTATATATATAAAAGCGAGTAAACACAATTTGGATGTAAAATCCAAAGCTCATCGAGATATAATAACAACAATTATATATATAAATATATATATACAAAAGCAATTAAATGCTCCAGATGTAAAATTTAGGCTCATCACACGTAGTCTCGACCACGCTTTATATATATAACTATATATACATAAAAAGCAAATAAATGCTCCAAACCGAAGTTCAGGTTAATCGAGGCATAACTCGATAATGTTAGTCTATATATATGAAATATATACATATATAATATATATATATATATATATATATATATATATATATATATATATAAAATGAAATGAAAACCACTAATCAAGTCCTGGGCAAACAAACTCACACGACTATCAACGTGTACAACAAAGGTGTGTGATATATGAGAAAGAGGCTTTATAGAATATAAGAAGGCTTACGTTGGGCGCCAAAGTAGACTTCTTAGACTTTAAATGGATAAACACTCAGCTCCGTAGGATAAAAAGTAGCTATATGTGAGCTAACTAGTGTTTAAAGAAGAAAACACTCAAAAGATGTGTATGCAGAGTAAAATGGACAGGCTTCCTCGCCTTTTTCCTTCTCTTTCTCTCTTTAAATGGCTGACCCCTCAGCTTATATTTATAGACTAATGGCCGCAGTACACTGCAAGCAATTATGCAGCTTGTACCTGTATCGGTCATGGTGGATCCGAGCCTCATGGGTCCCGTCATCTTGAAGACGTGTTGGTCATTCCCATCAGAATGTCCGTTCGAACTTGCGAACTTCAATTCGAGCATCTGAACGGCGAAGTATCTGCATTTCTTCTGATCGCTTGTACGAAAGTCGAGGAAGAGGGTCTATGCCCATGGTCTTCAAGCTTCAAATTCTATCCAAAGCATCGCTACTTTCGTAATAGTCACTCGGGATTGTCAATCCTCGGCTCTTGTGGGACATTTGTTGTATGTATGTATAAAGTGTTGAGACGATGTGCCATTTGTTGAAGGAACAAGATGACGCTTGACTTTTCGCCGGGGTTATCGCCGGCTTGAGTTGAAAGTAGACGTTGCTCAGGGTTACAGCTGAGATTGGACTACTTGTTGGTATGCCGCGATATCATCTTGTTGACGTGGTAAGATGACGTTGTGACTCCTCACCGGGGTTATCGCCGGTTTAAGTGGAAAGCAGACGTTGCTCAGGGTTACATCTGAGATTGGACTGCTTATTTGTATGCCTCACTGTCGTCTGGATTGAAGTTGATCGTACATGTTTGAAATAAGCATTTTCGGGGTTATCGCCAGAACTGCAATGGCATCCTTGGGGCTATCACCAAGGATGGGGTTATACTCCCGATGTTGTCTCTAGGATCGAACCGAACGTCATGGTGTTATCGCCGAGACAGACTGCCCTCTCCGGTGTTGTTGCTTGGGTCTTTTGATCTGCATATCTCGGGGTTATCTCTAGATTGAAAATATGCAACCCGGTGTGTTCCGGTTGAGATGATTTTCCTGGTTTGTGTTCCGGGTTGGAGCTGAACTTCTCCGTAGTATCCAAAGTGGATGTAAGTTGTCTTTTCGTGGTTGTCTCCAAAAGATAAATCTACCCTCCTACAATGTTAGGGAATAGAGTATGTAAAATTTCTAGTGTCTACATTAGTTTTGATGAGCCTATTCATCAAGCGCTATTATTTTTTTGTTGAGTCATTGCTATATCTAGTGAGCATTTGTTTTGCTCACTCTTGCATATATACACTCATTGCAACTAAAGTTGAGAAGGTCAATGAACCTACAACTAGCAAAGGAAATGAAAAATGTACAAATGATGAAGACTTGTAATTTAATGACTTTTATGTTAATAGACTTTATATTTAATGATGTGATGTAATTATTTTATTTTTTCACTTGATTGATGTTTAAGGTTAGACAACCTGGGATATTTTGGATTTAATGATGTAACCCTTGGATAGGGAGGATTTACGATTTAATTTTGTTATATTTGGGTAGATAGTACTATTGAATGGAAAGTGAACACCAAGTCTTGGGGAATGAAGTAGCGATTTGGGAGTGTCACGGGGTAGTGATAGAATTTCAAATAAATTTTACTTGATAAATGATACTTTCTTAATCCAGTGTGCCAAAACCTTAAACGACAATCTTTTAGGAACGAAGATAGTATTTGTTGGCAAGGATTACACTTGGAATATGACTATTAATCTCAAGTGTCTGCTTTTGTTTTTAAATTTGAGCTTGAGACTATTAGTCATGGGATTATAAAATAACTTAAGATTTGGGTTATTTAATACCTTGTTCTACCCCTATTATAATTCCTACAATTTCGGATTAAAATTGCTAGATAAAATTAACCTCAACCTATTTTTAAAATGACCATAATATCCTCGAAATTTTGTTATTATTTGTGACGCCCCCAAAATAGGTATACACAACCTATTCTCGAGTCACAAATACATGGTATGTAACTTAAATACAAACTTCATTTATACAATACGACAAAACATAGGCGAGAGTTTTAACACGAATATTATCTCGTAGACAATATCCAAACTCAAATGAAGTCCTCATTACAATTATTATCACACTATTTTTTTATAGAATAGTGAGAATTACTATAGCAACCATATTGGACCATCACTCCATTCCCTTACTAGTCCTAGCTATATTCTCATTTCCTGAAGAGAACAATGAAAGAAAAGGGTGTGCTCAACTAGCCCAGTAAGGAATATTATGACTAAGATAATGCGTAATAAATTATCGTTTGCCTTGAAAGTTAAACTGATAGAATACAATAGACAACAAGATTAACTACAACGAAACAAGCAATCCATTAGAAGAGTCAAGTAAAGCATGATATCTACTATCTTCTATGATTTAAAAATTCATCATCAATATTTTATTGTTGTAACATAGCTCAATAAATAATCCACATCACTGAATTATCCATGCACTACGGGCCAAGGATATTAATTAGTATCACATCCATGAATTATCCATGCGCTACGGGCCAAGGATATTCGTTATTATCACCAATGGTCATGATCATGATAAACAACAATTCATCTTTGCACCCTTGGCCGAAGAGAACCCATGGTCATGATCATACTAACAACTGTCCATCAATGAACTACGGGCCAATGAGGACTTTTATCACATCATTTGTAACATTACAAGTCATGATTATACCGATACATAATTCCTGGTCATAATAATACCAATCAACAGTCCATCTATGTACTATGGGCGAAAGATGACTTTCATCACAATATAAGCATAAGGATGATGACAATGATATAAGAATTCAATAAAACAAAATTAAGGATAAATATTAAAGATTTTTAATTTATCTAGAGTTTAAAAATGTCCAAATTATCAACATGATAACTGCTTTGTAAAGTAAAATTCAAGAATAATATTCACGTATCAAAAATAATTTGGACGAAAAGGATCAATTTTTTGTCATGAATAGTACTTTGGGTGAATAGTACTTTATGAATAGTACCCGTGAATAGTACTTCGTGAATGAATAGTACCCCATGGATAGTTTTTATGAATAGTACCACAGAATAGTACTTTGTGAATAGTGTCATATGTATAAATAGTACCGTACGTATGAATAGTGTCGTATGTATGAATAGTACCCATGAATAGTACTTCTGCATAAAAAGATTAAAATTTAACAAGAATGTTCAGAAAAATATCCTTGTAAAACGATACTAGATGAAGAGTAAATTTCAAGGATATTTTACAAATTTCAAGGAGTATAGAAGCAATACTTAACAAAATGAGTGTAGAATTTGAAATCTGAAATGAAATAATATTACTTACATACTACGGAGTATGGAAAAAAAATATTATTTCTTACGAATATTTAACAAAAATAATATCCCTTACGACTGTTGAACGAAAATAATATTTCTTATGAATATTGAACGAAGATAATATTCCATACGAATATTGAATAAAAATAATATTCCTTACGAATATTGAACGAAAATAAAATTCCTTACGAATACGAAAAATAATATCGTAAGCGGATATGAAATAAATAATACCCCTTACTTTAAAAGGAGAGTACTTCCGACTGGTATAGCAGAGATATTCTTGAAGAAAACTTGCACTATTTGCTGCACTCAAAGCTTCCTTAAACTCAAAAGAAATACACTCAATATTATAGAAAAAGAATTCTCTAATTCTGGTGTGATTTTTATTTCTAAACTGAGCATCCTATTTATAGAATATTGGCATAATACTATTTAAAAATAATCACGGGTGAACACTGGGGAGAATTCACGTACGAATTCGTTTTAAAAAAATATATTTAATTTTACTATGTTGCACTATGCAAAAACGATGCATTACTATATGACACTATGCAGTACTATGCAAATATTATGTAATAATATGTATATAATAAAATATAATATATTCTATTTTATATAAAAAACAAACCTTATATATATATATAATCCTCTTTCCCACGACACCATCATTCACACACACACATTACATTAAATATATATATATATATATATATATATAAAAAAACAAAATTGAGATAATTTTCTCCAGTGACTTAAAAAAATAGGTAAGTGGAGGTCCATGCAATAAGCCAAATTTACAACAAATACTTCATAAAAATCCTCTCTATTTATCTCAATTCACTTGGCTTCATAAAACACATTTTTAGTAATATTTATTCATCATTAATATTATAACTTGCAATATTAACAATCAGATCATTCTCAGGAAAGAGGGGGCTTTCTGATAAGGACTTCTCCTTATTGGCGCGCAATTAGGTGACCAAACCTCTTTCCTTGACAGAATTTTTTAGACATTTTCAATAATACAAATAATAAAATGAATAACTTTGTCGTCTCAATTATTGATTTAATAATATAAAATATTATGCGAGATGATCTTTGTGATAATAATTGAATCAATAATGTGAGATACTATGTAGCAATTACTATGACAATAATTGAGTATTACTGAGTGACTTCTCACGTAAGCCTAAATAATCAAAGATATTGTACAATACCGTGTAAGCACATGCAACCACGCCAGACATCGTACTTTTACCACCGGGTATTTCAACAGCTTAACAGTAAAACTTTTTCTCATTATTTTTATAAAAGTTATTTTGTCGCTTTCTAAATCAGACAATAATTCCGTTGTGGGGTCCACCAGTGATTGTGCCGTCGTACGGATATTCCCCGACAAAAAGAATATTCCACGACCAAACGAATATTTTATGACAACTTGCTTACTTTGTAAAATTTATAAATATTACCCACAACTATAACATTATATCAAATCCACACCTTATTATTCAAAAATAATATTTAGAGAATTAAATTTTTATTCATAAAAGTTGGGGTCTTACAACCTCCCCTCCTTATGAAATTTCATCCTCGAAATTGACGTACGTACCTGGTATGTCGAAAAGGTGAGGATACCTTTTTTCATTTCAGATTCTAACTCTTGAGGTATAACCCTTGAGTGTAGAATATGTTTCTTCTTATCCAAGATTTTAACAGGTATCTCCTCATACGTTAAATTTTATGCTAACTCATCTAGTTCTAATTCAATAATGTGGTTCGGGTCATCCACATATTTACGCAACATAGATATGTGAAAAACGTTATGAACACGAGACATACCTAGCGATTAGGCGAGTCTATAGGCCACACTTCCTACTCAATCGAGGATTTCAAATAGACTAATAAATCGAGGGTTGAGGTTTCCTCTCTTCATCTACTCTCGCTTTTGGAATAATAACTTCTTGTACTTTCTTCTTCATATTCATCAGCTCTGGGTGTGTAGCTTGAGCGGCTTTAACTTTATCAGATAAAGTCGATTTTACTCGTATTTTTAACATCATCACGTGGGTCCCTAGAGTCTTTAACTCTATCTCCATCATTTATAAGTTATACAAAATGGGACTTTATGTTAATGAAGTCGCACTCGTAACCGCATACGATTTTCTACTCAACGTGTCAGCTACCATGTTCCCTTTTTCCAGGATGGTATTGAATGATATTATCGTAATCTTTCAACAGCTTGAGCCAACGCGTCTTTGGCGCATGTTACGTTCGTTTTGGGTGAAGAAATATTTGAGGTTTTAGAAATGGGTTTTTACTGGGTTCAAGGTCAATACAAAATTTAATTTCACGCTTTAAGGGTAGGCCATGAATTTTTTCAGGAATACGTCGAAAAATTTATTAACAATAATATCATTCAAATCTAACGATTTTTGTTTAAATCCTTGACATGAGCTAAGAAAGCTTGACATCCATTTTTCAATTAACGAATGGCTTTATGGCTTCATACGACGTTGATTGACTTTAGTGGTTTGGTTGCTTGAATTAGTTATAATAGGTTGGTTAGGAATATGAAAGCTATCAACCTTAAAAAATAATCAAGTTTTGCATGATGAGTAGTTAACCAATCAATCCTAAAATCATATCAAATACAAGTATTTTCAAAGAGATAAGATCGACGTAATGTGAGGGTGGCGATTTGAATAAAATAAGATTTATAAACAATGGATGTAACGAAGGTTTCCCCAATGGAGTTTCAACAGATAAGTTAAAGTCTAATTTTTCTGGAGTTAAATTTAAACGTTGAGCGCAAGTAGGAGAAATAAAAGAATGGGTAGAACCGGTATCGAAAAAGGTATAGACTTCACAAAAGTTTATGATTAGCTTACCCGTGATAACTTCGTTCATATTCCTCGCTTTTTGGGAAGTCACGAAAAACACTCTCCTTTAAACTATCGATTTTGACTTGTTTGGGACAGCCTTTGGTGTCGCCATCCTAGCTGGATTTGACTTCTCAACACGACAAAATAAAGCTAGGTGACCTTCTTTTTTGCAATTGAAACACGCTTTGGGTTGGTGCGTACAGTTTGGACGGATGTGTCCTACCTGTCCGCATTTGTAACATACGACTGGTGGGCGTTGTCCTTCCTTGGAAACGGGTGCTGGTGCTGCTGCCGATATCTTTCCGTCATTGTTGAATCTTCTCTTCTTAAAGTTGTTCCCACCTAGTTCACCTCTCCTATTATCTAGGCAATGATTACCACCAAAGTGGTTACCATTTCTGGCATGATAATTTCCTCCACGATGGTTATCATTGTTACGATGGTGGTTGCTTGCGGGTACGATTATTATCATGTTGTTGGTCGTTGTCTTTTGGTTGGGGACTCATTATCGCACTCCAATAATCGAGCCATATTCACAACATCCTAATATAAACAAAGTTTATGAGAAATGAGGTATTGACGTATTTCGGGTTTCAAACCTCTTAAAAACATTCGCGTCATACGCTCTTCATTATCTACTAAATGGAATGCAAATCGGGATAACTCCACAAACTTAGCCTCGTATTACGATATGACCATATTGTTTTACTCCAGCTTGATGAATTCTACCTCTTTCATGTGATGAATACTTTCGGGAAAGTACTTGTCATTGAAAAATTCTTGGAACTTCTCCCAATACATCTTTAATGCGACAGGCTGAGTAGGTTTTACAGATTCCCCCCAATGATCTGCCTCTTCTCGCAACATGAAGGTGGCAAAGGGAACCTTTTGCTCCTCGGAGCATCCCAAGACATCAAATATCTTGGTGATTTGTTTAATCCATGCCTCTGTCTTAAGTGGTTCTGGCTTTCCCAAAAACTCCGGTGGTCCCAACTCCTTGAATTGCTTAGCAGTGACCATCCGTGAGTTGCTAGTGTTTCCACCTGCATTTTGAATAGGAGTCTCTCTCACCTGATGTTGCATGAATTGCAGAAAGCCTCTGAACATCCAATTTTTCATCATTTGGTCAGTGTTGTTGTTTACCTGAGGATTATTTCCTTCTTGATGCACATTATCCTGGTTATTGATCGTCGGTGACTTAACGGTCTCATGTCCTCCATTTCTTATCTCAACATTTTTCAGATGTCATTTTCAAACACTGGCACAAAACAAGGGTTAATTGACATGCCACATATTATCCCTATATTTTGACCGACCAATTAAATAACAATTAGGTTTAGGTAGGTCATACTGGTGAAGGATTTATCCGTCTCTCCCCTCCTAGTTCTAGCCTCAAATCTCAGCCAGGGATCATATCCCTAAGCTTTGATACCAACTGTGACTCTCATCCAAGACTTGGATAGCACCTCACATTGATACCTATCAACTTTCCACCGTTATTCATGGCGTCCCCTACTGAAAGTCTGGCTTCGGTGCATCCCACACAAGGAAGTCACCAACGAAAGGCTCGGGGCTCTTTACTTATGGCTTTGATACCAACTGTGACGCCCCCAAAATAGGTATACACAACCCATTCTGAGTTGCCAAATACATGGTACTGAACTTAAATACAAACTTTATTTTTACAATAAGACAAAATGTAGCTGAGAGTTTTAACACGAATATTATCTCGTAAACAATATCTGAACTCAAATGAAGTCCTCATTACAATTATTATCACACTATTTTAATAGAATAGTGAGAATCTATATAGCGACCATCTTAGACCATCACTCCATTCCCCGACTAGTCCCAAACTATATTCTCGTTTCCTGAAGAGAACAATGAAAGAAAAGGGTGAGCTTAACTAGCCCAGTAAAGAATATTATGACTAAGATAATGCAGAATAAATTATCGTTTGCCTTCAACAGTGTTAAACTGATAGAATACAATAGACAACAAGATTAACTGCATCGGAACAAGCAATCCATTAGAAGAGCCAAGTAGATCATGATATCTACTATCTTCTATGATTTAAAAATTCAACATTAATATTTTATCGTTGTAACACAACTCAATAAATAATCCATATCAACAATTATCCATGCACTACGGGCCAAGGATATTTATTAGTATCACATCCACGAATTATCCATGCACTACGGGCCAAGGATATTTGTTATTATCACCAATGATCATGATCACGTCAAACAACAATTCATCTTTGCACCCTTAGCCGAAGAGAACCCATGGTCATGATCATACCAACAACTGTCCATCAATGCACTACGGACAATAAGGACTTTTACCAAATCATTTGTAACATTACATGTCATGATTATCTGAAGATACATAATTCCCCGGTCATAATCATACCAATCAACAGATCCATCTATGCACTACGGGCCAAAGATGACTTTCATCACAATATAAGCATGAGGATGATGACAATGATATAAGAATTCAATCAAACAAAATCAAGGATAAATATTAAAGATTTTTAATTTATCTAGAGTTTAAAAATGTCCAAATTATCAACATGATAACTGCTTTGTGGAGTAAATTCAAGAATAATATTCACATATCAAAAATAATTTGAATAGAAAAGAATCAATTTTTTGTCGTGAATAGTACCCTGAGTGAATAGTACTTGAGTGAATAGTACCCCGTGAATAGTTCTTCGTGAATAGTACTTTATGAATAGTACTTTGTGAATAGTGTCGTACGTATAAATAGTACCATACATATGAATAGTGCCATATGTATGAATAGTACTCCGACATGAAAAGATTAAAATTTAACAAGAATGTTCAGAAAAATATCCTTGTGAAACGATACTAGATGAAACACAAATTTCAAGGATATTCTACTAATTTCAAGGAGTATTGAAGAAATACTTAACAAAATAAGTGTAGAATTCGAAATCTGAAACGAAATAGTATTACTTACATACTACAGAGTATGGAAGAAAATATTATTTTCATACGAATATTGAAAAAAAATAATATCTCTTACGACTGTTGAACGAAAATAATATTCCTTACGTATATTAAACGAATATAATATTCCTTACGAATATTGAACAAAAATAAAATTTCTTACGAATACGAAACATAATATCGTAATCGAATATGAAATAAATAATACCCCTTATCTTAAAAGGAGAGTACTTTCGACTATTATAGCAAAGATATTTTTGAAGAAAAATTGCACTATTTGCTACACTCAAAGCTTTCTTAAACTCAAAAGAAATATGCTCAATATTATAGAAGAAGAATTCTCTGATTTGATGTGATTTTTATTTTTAAATTGAGCATCCTATTTATAGGAGAATACATGATACTATTTGAAAATAATTTCGGGTGAATAGTGGGGAGAATTCACGGACGAATTCATTTTAAAAAAAAATTGATTTTACTATGCAAACACTATGCAAACACTATGCGGCACTATGCAAATACTATGCATATAATAAAATATAATATATTCTATTTTATATAAAAAAACAAAACTTATATATATATACTCTCTCTTCCCACGGCACCATCATTAACACACATTAAATATATATATATATATATATATATATATATATATATATATATATATACTTATATGTATATATATAATAAAACAAAAGCTGAGATAACTTTTTTCGACGATTTTGAAAAATGGGTAAGTGAGGGTCCATGCAATAAGCCAAATTTATAATAAATACTTCATAAAAAATCCCCTCTATTTATCTCAATCACTTAGCGTCACAAAACACATTTTTAATAATATTTATTCATCATTAATATTATAACTCTTAATATTAACAATCACATCATTCCCAGGAAAGAGGGAACTTTCCGATAAGGACTTCTCCTTATTGGCGCGCAATTAGGTGACCAAACCCCTTTCCTTGACAAAACTTTCTAGACATTGTCAATAATACAAATAATAGAATAACTTTATAGTCTCAATTATTGATTTAATAATATAAAATATTATGCAGATGATACTGCAACAATAATTGAATCAATAATGTGAGATACTATGCAACAATTACTATGGCAATAATTGAGTATAACTGAGTGACTTCTCACGTAAGCCTCAATAATCAAAGATACTGTACAATACCGTGTGCTACTGTGTAACCACGCGTATTACTGTAATTTTACCACCGGGTATTTCAACAGTTAACAGTAAAACTTTTGCCGTTCTTTTTATAAAAAGTTATTTCTGTTGCTTTATAAAATATTTGATTGGTCGTGGAATATTCATTTTAATAAGGAATATTCGTACGACGGCACAATCATTGGTGGACCCCACAATAAAAGTATTGCCGGAGTTAGAAAATGACAGAAATATCTGTCAGGAATAAGCATGTGAATGTTATTCCTATTTACATATGATTTGATTATGATATATATGAATGAATATGCAAGTATGCTTGCATTAAGGAAAGGTGTAAAGTCCTTTGATAGATGATAGAAACATATGTACAAGGACTTAGAGTGAATTGATCAAATATGTTAGGTTGATCCTACATAAGCAAAACAGCTTTGTAAAGTCCTTAAAAAGAAATTATGTACAAGGACTATAAAGATAAAAAGATCAAGCATGTTAGGTTGATCTTATGATGTAATAGATAGGCTTGTCTGATTGTCAAGCACTGCACCAGAAATCGTAGTCTACCAGGAGAGTCAAGGAAAACTCGAGAGCTGTTGAGGCAGAATCGTAGTCTGCAAGATAGTAGATCTTAGAGTTCGTAGACTGCCAGGAGAGACGAGGAAGGATCGTAGTGTGTCGAGGAGAACTTCCTCAAAGCCGTAGTCTGCTGAGGAAGTCATGTTCAAAATAGTAGAGACAGCCTGCCTACGAGCCGACCGAGCATCTGCCGAAGCCAAGTCAAGAATCATAGGCTACTCTCTGAGTCGTAGAGTCTACTGATGTCGAAGGCAAGTCAAGAATCATAGACTACACTGAGAGTCGTAGAGTCTACTGATTATATCAGAGGCAGAGATCGTTGTCAAGCAAGATCAGATGAAGACAATGAACACAAAGTTAGAAATCGTAAAGTGTCAAGATCGATCTCACAATTCGTGAGTGTCTACATAAGCCGGTTTGAATCGTAGAGTGTAGAACTAAGACTTCAATAGATGTGTTCACAACGCCAAGGCAGAATCGTAGAGCAAATAAGATTCTCAACAAATGAGCACTCCTAGAATATCTAAAGAAATGAAGTCTCACGGTTGATACAAAGAAAGATACATCCCACCAAGGAAATCGAGAAGCGGTCAATCGAATGTCATGCAAGCTAACAGAAGATCTAAGCATCAACCCAATCAGCATCCAGATTGAGTTGTGAAGTCATTCAAGATGAAGTCTTCCACAAGTTGATCAAAAGAAGACTTCAGTAACTAACTAAGGAAAGTCAGCAAAGGCAGTAGCTGTCAAGTAAACAGAAGACAACGATCTTGGAAGAAACCAGGATCGTAGTGTTTGCCAAACAAAGAAAGAACTGATGGAGTGCACACAGATATACTGGTCAGCTTCTGAAGAATAAGGCTAAAGTGATTAAGCATTGGGTCAGTCCATTGATGATAAGTGAACGAAAGATCACAAGGAGAAAGAGAGCTGAACATGCCACAAATCTGAAGTGTCTTGCTATTTAGAAGGGGCCGGAGTAAGGAGTCGAGCCATCGATGATCACGAGGCAAGCGAAAGTCGACGCAAACAAGAAGGAAGAGGTGTTCTACACTGAAGATCAAATAAACACTATTCAAGATCGTAGTGTTGTCTCTGCCTGTCAACTAGACACTATGATCCGGTCCAAGAAGATGTGCATCAGAATCATAGAGTTCGAACAAATAAGGATTGAAGCATTGGCAACAGTTCAACCTGAAGATTGATATTTAAACAAACTTATTTAGAGCATCAATGCAAAAGGATAACCTCTGATCGAGAAATCAGAAGGAGGTAATTAAGTCGACTACCTGCCCAAGATATAAAAGTAACATCTCTGATGGGTTAGGTGAAACAGTAGACTGCAGTGTCAGAAAGTCATGTCATATCACATCTGCAGTCTACACAAAATAACTTGAGATCTGCGAGGCAATTCAAAAAGATTTTAACGGCTACTTTCCAACGGGAAGATTGGGAAGCAGTATAAATCAACAGAGCTTCAAAGATCAAGAGTTGCTGATGATTGCTAAGTTGCAGTATCATTGAGTTGTTGGAATGCTATTTTTGACTCTATGAGTTCCACCAGAGATTAAGAGAACAAGTCTTAGTGCAGTGAGACTACATAGGTGGAAGTGAAACAGCTTTGAAGAAGGACTTAAACAGATTAGAGCTTCACTCAACAAAGATGAGAATGCCACTGAAGATGGCAGCTAAGCTGAGAGCCAAGAAGGCCAAGGAGATAGCATTCAGAAAAGTGGTTGAGTACAAAGAAGATCAAGAGAGCCACTCTACAGATCACCATGAACCAAAAGCTGAAAAAGAACAGATGTAGAATCATGTCTGCAAAGCATTCAAGAAGGGTTGAAGGATTGCTAAGTGCCAGACGAAGTCTACCAAAAGCTCAGAGACTTAGCAAATCCAGATGGTGATGGTGCACAACTGACATCGGATAAAGATGAGCAGAAAAGAGTGAAGATCAACTGCACCATAGAAGATGTGGTCCAGACTAGAGGCATAATTTAAAGAGGACCACGCCAAGCTGCTAAGTACATAAGATGTTTAAGCTTAAAGATATCTTAGCAGCTCAGCACCACCACCACCAACAACAACTAACTACAACAACAAAAGCTAGGGGCTCGAGGGTCCTTGTCCCGGAGGGACTAAATGAAGTTCCAAGCTCATTGGCTTGAAGAGTTCTAGGGAACTAGAGGAGTTCCAAGGTCAGGCCTTGAAGAGTTCGTAGTGAACTGAAGTTCCAAGGCTGCTGGCCTTGAAGGAATCTTAGTGATTCAGGGTGATGCCCTTCCTTAGTGGAAATCCTGCTAGTTGAAAGCATAAGAGTGGATTAGGAGCTTGAGTCTCTGAACCGCTTAAAATCCCTAGTGTCATTTACTTTATGTCATTTACATTATGTACCTAACTGCTATAACCACTACGTATGTATTAACTATTTATAACTTAACTAACTCTAAGAACAATGTATATATGATTATGAATATAACAATGAAGGGGATCTTTTACTTATTCCGCTGTGCTTGAAAAGATTCTTATGTTTGTCATATGCTAATTCATTAGCAATACAAAATAAAAAGGAAAAGTATTTGAAGATTAAAAGGATCTATTCAACCCTCCCTTCTAGATCTATTGTGTGCCTCTGGGAACTAACAATTGGTATCATAGCTGGTTCTCATGCTATGTTCAAAAGCTAATCGCTTGGAGTCTGATCCTAGGCACAAACATTGTTCTAAACTTGGTTTAGTATTAAGTCACTTGTTATATGCAGATGAGCTCACACATTGGAAATACTGTATATAGGTAAATGTGTATATACCCCTGAAGCTGCTCAGATTGGTCCATGATCTTGATTGCTATATCTACAAGACCAATTCTTGCCCGCGACCAATCTTATAGTCTGAAGACCAGGCTAGGAATCTCAAGAGACATCAACAGAAAAGAGCCAAACATCCACCAGCCTGAAAAGATGAAAAGGCCATACATGCTAAGAAATGCCTATTTAGAGAAGAAAGAAGAACTTCTCAAACATGTATCTGGCCAACCAGCAGCTGGATGTAAACCTTGTGAACTCAAGGATGTCGAAAAACTAAAGATGTTGAGATTCTCTTAGCTTGCATCTTCAAGACCACGAATTTGATTATTTGAAGGTCAACTGGAGCAACAA
Organism: Panax quinquefolius; assembly: GCA_020205615.1. NCBI lineage: Eukaryota > Viridiplantae > Streptophyta > Magnoliopsida > Apiales > Araliaceae > Panax > Panax quinquefolius. The sequence goes on along the minus strand of CM035159.1, from coordinate 73,239,376 downwards.
GTCATCGAGAGCAAATGAGAAACTATGCACATCAATGCCTAATCTTAGTAGAGTCGAAGTTAAATGATCATTAAGGAACCGATAATAGAAAGGTACGCTTTCTTAGTAGTATAATTGTGTACATCATGTTGCACCTCCTAATGAACTATAACGATATCCTATCAAGAAACCATAATCTACCTAAAAAGGTGAAGAGAGAAAGTTCACTGAGGTTGGAAACTCAAATGCTTACAAACTTTCTCTCCATCCAAGTTTTAGGTTGAAGATGACATCTTGAAAGAAATCAGAAATAATTCATAAGCATATCAAAGGTTAAAACAATCTTATGTGGAGTAATCTTTGTTGATGGGTAAGTATGCATATACAAGCCTATGTTCTAAGTGCTTGATAACACACAGAGTTTGATCAGTTCTACAAGAGTATCTTGAAGATTCGTAGAAACTGATCACCTCCATGAATCAACCAGATACACATAAGTCACAGAGTTGATTCTTACTTTGTGAACATTTAAAACCCTGTGAGCATAACCAAGCAAATGATGAAACCATCAAAGAAAAAGAGTGTTGTATTAAAATGGCAAATCTTACACACACTCACCATCATGCATCTCAAAATGTATTATCTAAATTAGTTATATGCATGAATATGACTGATGGTGATCAATATGATGATTATCCAAATATATGAGGAACAGGGATTTAGAAAACTAACCTAGTAGGACCCATTTAATTATGGGTACCAAAATAGATATGTATCTAACCTGCAGGTACCTGGTCTATCTGGCCACACTAAGGAATGCTGAAGCAGAAGACTTTAGTCAAGAAGATTCAACCAGCAGAAGGCTTAAGACTGTTCAGAAATGACTCTGATAAAACTCCTATATGTCAAAGCCTGTTCTTGAAGACCTACTGAGCTAATCTAAATAAAGCTCATATGGTCACGATCTTTATATGGAAGCAGCCATTCAACCAAAGATAAAAGGGTCGTATATGCCCAATCATGAAAAGCATGTCATATAAGAAGAATCCTCGAGGAAGTTGATATTAGAGGATCATCGAGCATCAATCATGAGGAACTCATTATGGAAGCGAACTCGAAAACACAAACTATCAAAGAAGACTACGTTCAGTAGTCTTTGTCGAATGATCGTAGAATGATCGATAATGGAGATTTCCATGTCTACGGTGTAAATAGATTTACTTGACAATGGTGATTCCAGTCAGAAGGAGATATGCAAGGATGTCTCCTAGATATGCAAGGATGTCTCCTAATGCACAAGAAGAAAAGGAAATTACACCTTACTGAGAAGACAATATAAAAATGGGGAAGCAGTGATCTATTAAGGAACAACAGCACTGAGATATGCTATGAAGAAATGTACCAGTTACAGAGTCCCAAAACTTTGTGGCTGATGAACCAAATGAAGAACCATAGTCAGTAGGAACGTCTCAAAACTTACTACTAATAACCAATCAGCCACCCAACTCAAAATCGTGGAGTGCCTACAATCAAACATCCGATCGTAGTGTAAGGGTAGGAGGACACCACGATTACAACAAAGACAATTGTCTAAAGTTGGTAGATGACCTCCCCAGCAGAAAAGGCCAAATGAGATATCAGTGCAATTCACTTCTAAAGTTTTTCATCTAGAAAGCGCCTCAGGGACAAACCTGTCCCTTAGCTCACTCTAAGAGGTTGGCCCTTCCTAAGCTACCTTAACCCAGAAGGATTTCTTAGTCAAGTTTATCTCAAGGACCAAGACAATCAATGATCGTAGAGTAGAGTTTGAAGAGATCTCAACGATCGTAATGCAATCTCAACGATCGTAGAAGTAGACTCGATGATCGCAGTCCTACCAGAACAAACTAGCTCATGGTGAGATCGGAAGAACTAAACAATTGCTCAACCATTCAGAATATAAGGAAATAACGTCTATTGCTAATTGGAAAGATGTCTTGCTGAAGAAAAGTGCCCAAGCCTTCATGAAGTACATCGATTGGTTGAGCTATCTATTCGCCAAGATAATGGACTAATGTCAAAACCAACCATTGCAACATCATCTCAAAAAAAGATTGTTGAGTCAACAAAGGAACGTAGAGTCCAGAGCTACCTCACCAAGATGCTCTACGAACCAAAAAGGTCAATGGTCAATCCACGTCAATGATGCTTATTCTCTTAAAAGGAATATAAAACTGAAAAGCTTATGGGGAGTTACAACTCATTACTTGGCATTGTGCAACCAATGGCTAGTTGACACATCACAGTGTTTATAGAGTCAGAAGGAACTGCCATAAAGATAAATTCAAAATCTACAAATAGTTATCAGAAACTATCGAACCTCTCTCCCTCCCATTTTCAAACCCTAGAATCCTCTTCGAAGCCAAAATCAAATAAACCCCCAGAGCCCTGATCACAATCAGCTATCTCTCATAAATCTTTCTAAATCAAATACCCATATTCCTCGAACTATTCAAATGGAAGATTGGCGAGTAATCACTGACATTCAGCTTGGAACTAAGTCGTTTGAGATATCCAAAAAGAAGTTCAGAAACATTCTTGAACTTGTGAAGAAAGCTGGATTTTCAGAATGTCTTGAGGCAAACACTTGAGTATATACCGAGTTGGTTAAGGAGTTCTACTCAAATGCATCCATAAATGTCGGAACCCTTTCTACCAAGGTTAAAGGTCAGTCTCTAAAGCTAAAATCATCTGATATCAATCAATGCTTAGGTTTTCCTGACCTAGGACTAAAAAACCTTGATGAGATCGACAATGAGCAAGCGAAGGAGATTATGGGGTACCAAAGGAACCCTAGTCTGAAGGAAATGAAGAAAAAGGAGTTTCCTGAGGAATTCAAGTTCCTTGCTGAGATAGTGGGAAAATGTATACTATACAAGGATACTGCACATGACACTGTGCTTGATTAGCAGTTGAAGATTATATCTGCAATAGTTCTAAAGAAGCGAATCAACTTTGGAGCTATCTTATTCGATCAGATCTCCAAATGGATAGAAAAGGCTGAGATAAAGAAGTCTACTGATAGACCCCTGACTAAGGTCTTTCATGGAAGATTGCTGAGTATTGTGATGAAGAAAAAGCTGGGAGGAAAAATCAAGGATGATGAAGGAGAGCCTCTAAATGTTCATAAAGTAATGTCTCCACAGCTATTCGTGAACTGTAAGAAGAACCCAAAGGAAAACAGGAAGCTAATGTTAGGTTTGTAATATTCATAACGCAATCAAATTGCAAAAATAATGCGGAAGCGTGTAAAATCAGAGTTTAAAAAAATTTACAAACCATAAACCCGGATCACCCTTTATGCACAATTATTAATTAAACGAAAAGATAAAGAATAAAATCATACCCTTGAAGATCGAGCTTCCTCAGGTACAAGTTCACCTCCAAATCCTTTCACGTTCAACTTGAATCCACCGGGGTTTTGTTCCTTCCTTTGATCAACGTTAGCCACCCATATGTTTGGCCTCTGGGGTGATCCACCGAGGAAAAAAAAAATTCAAGAAGATGGTGTATTTGGCTCAAACCCTAGTTTTCTATCTCTATAGAAAGGGTACTCTCCAACAAATTAGAATTATGTCAGTATGTTGAAAAAATTCAACAACCCCTACCACCCATAATAAGACTCCTCTTATTTATAGATGTAGGAAACCCATCTTAACAATTAAGGAATTGGGTTTTAATTAATTAATTAAATTCTTTTAATTAATTAAGCTCCCTAATCTTATTAGGAATAATTAATTAAACTCCTTTAACTAATTTTCCTTCCTAATCCAATTAGGAATAAATGAGAGTACTTATATTAAATTAATTTCTAAACTCTTTTAGAAATTAAAATAATAATAATTGTAATAATATTAATAAGACTCCTCTTATTAATTTATATTTGATATTTCTAAAATATTAAATAATAAATATTAAGTTATTTAATTTATTTTATCACCATAGATTAAATTAAATATACATAACATATTATTACGATTATGCCATTAACTTCTTAAATAATTATTCTTCCTTTTATGGTGTGACCCTTTAGGTTCTCCATATTAAACCGGTTGTGAATAAATCAATTAGAACAATTCTAATCTTATTTAAATAAATAAATTAAACAATTAATTTATTTAAATAAATAATATTTATTCTACAATAGGGATAAGCCTCCTAGCGATCAACGACTTTCCGGATAATATAGATTTCAACATTAATCATTAAAGAACCTTTGAGTAAATAGTTACTTCAAATGCAATTCAATCCTTCCACCATACTGATGTCCCAATTAAATATAAGACATGAAATTCTTTGTCAAGTCTTATTTTATTTAATTATATGTATTTCGATCCTTAAATGCACAACTCAAATAATGCAAATTAGAAACTCCTTTCTAATTTCATTACGCCTTAACCAAGGACTCTTTGGGTTGTCATTTATCGAATCACATAGGACATTTCTCTTCTTTTATTAGAAGTGGTAGATTCTTTATTGATCATACATTATCTCCATGTACAACTTATTATACCCAAGCATACCCTTTGATATACCCTAAGGGTCTTAAGGAATAAGTCAAAGTATAACTCATCATACACAAGATACTATGATGATCTCAAGTCCAAGGATTACTTGTACTACTATCACTACAGAAATTCCTATTGACGAGCAAATAAAACTCCATTAGGTATTCCTTAGCGAGCCACGTTCGATGAACTTATTCTCTAATAAGCACCTACATACTTGATTTAGTGTCTCCACACAAATGATCATGAGATCAATCATCCTCATCCATGAGCAAGCAACGTATGTACCAATCTATCCGGATTCACTAATCCCCAATTTAGTAATCCAACGATTGGGAACTATTTTAGTTTTAAGCTTTCTAAGAATTTAGATCTCATTAGAATGATCATCATCATTATTCTAAAAGCATTGCTTAAAACTATGGGTTTATCACATATTATAAAAACAACATCATGTAGATAATTAAAAGCCTTTAATAAATTAGTACTTTTTATTAATAAATGAATAAGATTATTACAAAGTATATGCTTTATCATCAAACATGATTGGCTTGTGTGCATACTACTTTCAATCTCCCACTTGCACTAAAGCCAATCGTCATGATATCTTATACTCTTCTTCTCTAAGTGGCGATTATCCTGTTGTTGGATAAGCTTTAGTTAATGGATATGTAATGTTGTTCATGAGAGTCCACTATCTCTATAGTGATTTCCCATCTTTCAATGATTCTAATAATCAAATGAAAGTGCCACAACACATGTTTAGATCCAAGATGAGACTTAGGAACTATTCCTAGATTACGTAATGAACTTTTAATCCAAACAATCAACTTGCGACTTCATTTATAGCTATATACTTTGTCTTTATCACTAAACCAACAACTCTTTCTTTGTTTGGAACCTTTCAATTCAACACTGCACCTTGATCAAGATAACGCTTTACCTTAAAGTGGATTTTCTGGTGTCTTGGTGCATCTGAAAAAACTTGAGTCTCATTAAGCCCTCTAGTTTTAATTAAGACCCACCATGTGTATGATCACATCCTTAGTGCTTGGTTAAGCACTTTAAGATGTTTTCAACGTCTTACAATGAACTTCTCCATAATATGGTGATCAACATCGGGTCTCGTACTTTTCATTGCATACATGATTGTCACTCATTGCGACCTCTCTTTTCGAGAGTCATGTGGGGACTATTAAGAGATACACTCCATAGCTCATCGACATGAGACATCTCTTGGAGTTTGCCATGCTAAACGACTTTAGCATCAAATGAATATCGTTCCTTGGGTTAAGTCGAGCATCCTGTTGTATCTATCTTTATAGATTTTATCCCCAATTAAGATACTCTTCCCAAATCATTCATGGAGGAATGTTTAGACAACTTTATCATTCTTGATTGTAGCATTAGTATGTCATTCCTTATCCGTAGTATATCAACATATAATATTAGGAATGTCACGATGCTCCCCTTGACCCTTTGTACACACACTAGAATTCTTACCTCATCGTATGTAACTCTGGATCATCATCTTACATGATGCGTACCTCATCATCATCATCCATGATGAATCCATACCTCCTAGGTATCTTGATTACTATTCGATTCTACGATTCGGTTGTGGTACAATAGAGTCTATCTATAGGTTCCTCTTATTTGACTTATAGTGTTTTGTGGTTCTTGAACTCTTCAAGATCTATTATCCTCCACTAGCCCTTGAATAATAAACACCTTTATCTTAGAAAGCGTGTGTTTTAAATAACAAACACCTTTTGCTAAGTAGAATTATAGAACATATACCCTAAACTTACTTTAGGATGTCCCACAAATCAGTACTTGTCAAATCTTGTCCCAAGCTTATCCTTTGAAACCTTTTCACATAAGTTAGACAACCCCTTATCTTAACATACTTAAGATTAGGAATCCTCCCCATCCATAACTTTTATGGAGTCTTGGGCCGTAATTTTTGAGGTTACCTTTTAAGTAGATATGCGACCATTTCTAGGACATGATCCTGAAGGATCTTTGGAATGTCGGTAAAATCATTTTTGGACCGCACCATGTCCAACAAGGTGCGATTTTCATTCGGATACATCAATCAATTATTGCGTATCGGGATGTGTCCATTATGAAAAACCATTTGAGATGATCTAGAAACTTATTGCACAAGTATTTATTCCTTGATCTAATCAAAGAATCTTAATACTTTGCCAATTTGTTTCACTTACAATTCTTTGAACCTTTCAAATAATTCATACTTGTATTTTAGCAAATACACACATTCAACTCTTTGAATGATCATCTCCTTTTCTTATACTAATTTGTTCAATATGCAAAATTATTTTCATGTAAGTCAGTATACAAAATTTATTAAGTAATATTCGAGTTCTATACAAAACATTATTATTATAAATAGAACAACAATTGTTCTTAATTATAATACCAAAGATTTCATTGTCCAACAATAAAATGGAAATAATATTTTAAACAAAGGCGGAATACAATAACAACTTATTGACTTAATAGACTTTCCGTAGGCATTGCTAAACTATAAGTTTCTATGGCTAATGTAGCAACCTTTGTTACATTTCCCACATAGGATTTCTTATCTTGTTTAACTTTCTACTACTACGCTTGGTCCCTTCATAAATCTATATTTATGATAACCAAAATCGGTATCCAATACCCAAGTAGAACCTTGACTTAAAGAAAATTTTATTTTAAATCATGAACAAATTTGTATTTATAACCGAAACTTCACTAAGCTTCTTTGGTTAGCCTCTGCAAGATACTTCTCATGATTTCTTTCCGATTGTCCGGGCTTATTGCGGTGGAAGCAAACTCCATTGCTATTCGTGTCGATTTTGTTCTTATTATCCTTTGTTTTTGCCTTTCTATTTATCTTCTTTGAATCATTCTTCTTTTTAGAAGATCCTTTGGCCCCTACCAGTAAGACTTGATCTTTCTTGGTTGGAAAGTGACTCTCAACATTTTTCAATATGTTAAGCAAATCGGTAAGTGATATCTAGCTTGTTCATATGAAAATTCACAACAATTAATGAAAAGAGTCCGGGAGTGAGTGCAAGATCAAATCTTGGCTCAACTCTCCATCCATGACAAAACTCAGTTGTCCTAATTGATCAATCAAATTGATTATGTTAAGAACTTTTATGCATCTTATAGTGTCATTGGCCATTCTAGATCGGAAGAGCTCCTTAGATATGTCGATATCTATCGGTCCTACTTTCCTCACCATCAACTACTTGATGTGCGGGAATATAGTAGGAGCATCCATAGTTTCATCTTGTGGCTGAAGCTCGTTACTTTCATGGATGCGAGCATGATGCATTGAGCCAATGTGCATCATCTTGCCACTTTCTAAAAGTAGCAATCTCTTCCTCGGAGGCATTATGCGCAACCATTCTGCGAGGATAGGCGTATTAAGGACATAAGATAGCTTTTCACTACTATGAGAACTATTCTCAAATTCCTTAACCAATCCGTTTAATTTGATGCGGTTAATTTAGCATCTAATATGCTTCGCATGATGATAGTAATTTTAGACATTGTAAAATTACGTAAATGAATTTGTAATTAACAACATTTTAACATACATTCTTTTATTAATTACCAAAATAAATTAGGTCTTATTTTAAATTGGTATCTCCCACTATTTTCTTCAAACTATATTACCCTCACTTATATAGTTCGCAAAATCTAATTAAAGATTTGCTAGTGAGAATAAGAATCCCATTTCAAATGTATATAGCCTTGTGGTGACACAACAAACTATATATAAATAAATAGGTAGACAACTTTTGTCAATTACATCAACTATGCAACTCCTTGTATTTTGCCTCTTAGATTATTTTGATCAAGTGGTGGCACATCCAGAATCAAAATTATCCAAGTTAAGTCCCACCTAGCACTCCATATATTCAAAAAGAAAAATATCATCCTTGTGGTGACACAACAAAACAATATTGTTCAATTTTCTTTATAAGCATCAAATGTGATAAATTAACAACTTAAATACTTAATACTTGCCTTGTGGTGACACAACAAACTCATATTAAATATTTAATACTCTATTAATTTTATCATGCTAGAAAGCGACGTTCGATATTCCAAATATCTTTGAGCGCTTAGGACTTAATATAAAAATTGAGGGGTTTGTTATTAATTTGTCTCATCTTGTTTAGCGCGCATGCACATATATATATAAAAATACGCGTCGTATTAATGAACATCTGAAGCATGTTTGCATAATATATAATATATATAAAGTATAAGCATGCACATATAGAATACTATATTCTACGGATTGATTATGGACTTTTATTCTAGTTTGGTTCACTAGAGCCACCAAGTGAACCAAAAGGTCAAACCCCAAGGTGCAAGAAATAATATTTAAATATAACTATTATATTTAAACTTAGGGCTCCATAACAAACGGGTCTTCACGCGGCTCCTTGCTCCTTTGATCTCTAATTTTCTAAAATTAATTCTAACTATTCCTATTACAATACTATTTAAAATAAATAGAAACCTTGATCGTGATCGAGGGAAGTACATAGGAGGGAATAGAATTTACATTAAGAAAAATTAGAGAAGGCGAATCTGTGAGACCCCATTTAATAAAACCCATACATTCAATGCATCCAACTAAAATAAAATTCAATCATATTGGTCGATAGTCCATAATCAATCCCATTTATTATCATACACATCACCATATATCATCAATAAATAACATTCATCTCATGAATAATAAACATTTAATATATATATTGATATCATTTAATGGGCAAATTTAGTTAGTATAAAATCTATTTTGAATAAAAATAAACTCCTTTATTTAAATCCAAATGTAAATCAAAATAAAACTATTTTATTTTAATTTATCCTATTTTGAATAAAATAAACTATTTTATTTTAATCAAAATTTTAATCAAAATAAACTCCTTTATTTTAATTAATTATGGAATCCAATTCCATATATATATATATATAAAAAATCTTTAATTAAAATAAACTCTTTTATTTTAATTAATTATGGAATCCAATTCCATGTAAAAAAAAAAATCTTTATTAAAGGAAACACGGATATTCTTTCCTATTCACAAATAAACTCTTTTATTTTGAATAATATGAAATCTATTTCATATCTAAATAAACTCCTTTATTTAAGGAAAGATCAATTTCAACTCCAATTAGTTATCATGGAATCCAATTCCAACTCTAATTAGTTAGCATGAAATTCTAATTTTAAAATTAAAATAAATCTTTTATTTTAATATTAAAATAAACCTTTTATTTTAGGATTAAAATAAACCTTTTATTTTAATTATAAAATTATTTAAAATTAAAATAAAACTTTATATTTTAATATTAAAATAAACCTTTTATTTTAAAATTAAAATAAACTTTTTATTTTAATTATATAATAATTGAGAATATATATATATATTCGTAATATATTATATATATATAATATTTCCGCGTGTTAACAGGTTATGAAAGCTAACAGGTTGGTTAATAGTTGTTAACCTCGATTTCCGTGCGTGCTCATCCATCTAACCGTGACCCTTTTTAAAATGACCTGCTGCTGAATTCCAACGAGGCCTCAAAATCCTTTTGAAAAATGACGCATGTATCCTGTTTACTTGAGTATATACCGAGTTGGTTAAGGAGTTCTACTCAAATGCATCCATAAATGTCGGAACCCTTTCTACCAAGGTTAAAGGTCAGTCTCTAAAGCTAAAATCATCTGATATCAATCAATGCTTAGGTTTTCCTGACCTAGGACTAAAAAACTTTGATGAGATCGACAATGAAGCAAGCGAAGGAGATTATGGGGTACCAAAGGAACCCTAATCGAAGGAAATGAAGAAAAGGAGTTTCTGAGGAATTCAAGTTCCTTCTTTGAGATAGTGGGAAAATGTATACTATCTGAGGATATCGCATATGACAATTTAATGCTTGATTAGCGATTGAAGATTATGTCCGCAATAGTTCTAAAGAAGCGAATCAACTTTTTGGAGCTATCTTATTCGATCGATCTCTCAAATGGATGAAAAGGTGAGATAAAGAAGTTCACCGATAGACCCACGACTAAGGTCTTTCATGGAAGATTCTTTGAGTATTGTGATGAAGAAAAAAGCTGGGAGGAAAAATCAAGGATGATGAAGGAGAGCCTCTAAATGTTCATAAAGTAATGTCTCCACACTATTCGTGAACCGTAAGAAGAACCCAAAGGAAAACAGAAGCTAATGTTAGGTTTGTAATATTATAAACGCAATCAAATTGCAAAAATAATGCGAGGCGTGTAAAATCGAGTTTAAAAAAAATTTACAAACCATAAACCCGGATCACCCTTTATGCACAATTATTAATTAAACGAAAAGATAAAGAATAAAATCATACCCTTGAAGATCGAGCTTCCTCAGGTACAAGTTCACCTCCAAATCCTTTCGCGTTCAACTTGAATCCACCGGGGTTTTGTTCCTTCCTTTGATCAACGTTAGCCACCCATATGTTTGGCCTCTAGAGGTGATCCACCGAGGAAAAATAAAGAATTCAAGAAGATGGTGTATTTGGCTCAAACCCTAGTTTTCTATCTCTATAGAAAAGGGTACTCTCCAACAAATTAGAATTATGTCGTATGTTGAAAAAGTCAACAACCCCTACCACCCATAATAAGACTCCTCTTATTTATAGATGTGGGGAACCCATCTTAACAATTAAGGAATTGGGTTTTAATTAATTAATTAAATTCTTTTAATTAATTAAGCTCCCTAATCTTATTAGGGATAATTAATTAAACTCCTTTAACTAATTTTCCTTCCTAATCCAATTAGGAATAAATGAGAGTACTTATATTAAATTAATTTCTAAACTCTTTTAGAAATTAAAATAATAATAATTGTAATAATATTAATAAGACTCCTCTTATTAATTTATATTTGATATTTCTAAAATATTAAATAATAAATATTAAGTTATTTAATTTATTCTATCACCATAGATTAAATTAAATATACATAACATATTATTACAATTATGCCATTAACTTCTTAAATAATTATTCTTCCTTTTATGGTGTGACCCTTTAGGTTCTCCATATTAAACCCAGGTTGTGAATAAATCAATTAGAACAATTCTAATCTTATTTAAATAAATAAATTAAACAATTAATTTATTTAAATAAATAATATTTATTCTACAATAGGGATAAGCCTCCCTAGCGATCAACGACTTTCCGGATAATATAGATTTCAACATTAATCATTAAAGAACCTTTGAGTAAATAGTTACTGAAATGAATTCAATCCTTCCACCATACTGATGTCCCATTAAATATAAGACATGAAATTACTTGTCAAGTCTTATTTTATTTAATTATATGTATTTCGATCCTTAAATACACAACTCAAATAATGCAAATTAGAAACTCCTTTCTAATTTCATTACGCCTTAAACCAAGGACTCTTGGGTTGTCATTTATCGAATCACATAGGACATTTCTCTTCTTTTATTAAAGTGGTAGATTCTTTATTGATCATACATTATCTCCATGTACAACTTATTATACCCAAGCATACCTTTGATGATATACCCTAAGGGTCTTAAGGAATAAGTCAAAGTATAACTCATCATACACAAGAATACTATGATGATCTCAAGTCCAAGGATTACTTGTACTACTATCACTACGAAATTCCTATTGACGAGGCAAATAAAACTCCATTAGGTATTCCTTAGCGAGCCACGTTCAGTGAACTTATTCTCTAATAAGCACCTACATACTTGCTTTAGTGTCTCCACACAAATGATCATGAGATCAATCATCCTCATCCAATGAGCAAGCAACGTATGTACCAATCTATCCGGATTCACTAATCCCCAATTTAGTAATCCAACGATTGGGAACTATTTTAGTTTTAAGCTTTCTAAGAATTTAGATCTCATTAGAATGATCATCATCATTATTCTAAAAGCATTGCTTAAAACTATGGGTTTATCACATATTATAAAACAGCATCATGTAGATAATTAAAAGCCTTTAATAAATTAGTACTTTTTATTAATAAATGAATAAGATTGTTACAAAGTATATGCTTTATCATCAAACATGATTGGCTTGTGTGCATACTACTTTCAGCTAACAATAACTGGGAGCAGAAGCAAGGTTTCTGTAAAGAAGAGGAAGGTGAAAGAGGTGGAAAGTTCTGAGTCTGGTGACTCTGCACCAGTAGCAGCCACACCAGTAAGGAAGAGATCTAGGGGTATGAAGAAAACTGAGGCTCTACCAAGAAGTCTCTCCACCGAAGACAAAGATGAAGGTGAAAAGGTCTTAACTGCACCAGAGACCATAAAGAGAAGAAACAACAGACTGCTTCAAGGGCCATCAAGGAAGAAAACTAAGGTGGTAAACCAGCAAGCCCCATTTTCCCAAGAAAGTACTTCTGACGAAAAAGAGGAAACTGAAAGCCCTAAAAATGAATCCTAAAAGAGAAAATCCAGCAATAAAAGTGAAGATGGATCAATGAAAGAGATTGCAAAATCTGATGATGAAAAGGAATACGCAAGCCCTGTGGCTAACTCTCAGAGTATTCACTCTGATGATGAAGAAAAACTACAAGATGATCCAACTGCATCTCCAAATAAAAATTCTCCAACAAGCCCAGATGATGGGTTAAATGATGTTGATTCGGAAGAAGAAGAACTTTCCCCTGCCACTACTGAACGATAAGAAGATTTTCCTAATGATTTAAAGGCCTTAGAGTCTGAAGAGGAAGAAAAGGCTGACTCTCCAATAGCTGAACCTTCAAGAAGAAGAAAGAGCTACAGACTACTTGCTAAATTTGTCCCCAAGAAGAAAAGTGATCACTCTACTACAGTCATTGAAGTAAGTGATGATGAATCTAAATCACAGGAGAAAAGTGCTGAAGATGGGACTAGTAATGAAGAAGACGAATCCAAGGAAGATATTCCTGAAGAAGGCACTAATGATGAAAACTAGTATGAAGAATTCTCTGATGAATTAGATGAAAGGAGTCAGCATGATTCAAGCTCAGAAGGTGAAGAAATGGAAACTGATGAGTCTGATGAAGAAAATCTACGAAGGTCTAACTCCTATTCAGAACAAAGAGAAGATGGAAGGAACTTTAGCTCTTCAGAAGAAGAACTAGAAAGTTTTCACATTCCTAATCCTGTAAATCGCAAGAGAAAGATTGTGGTAAAAATCGACGAATCACTGGATGTGCTCTCTGGTAGATGGATCAATCATGGAAATGAAAGGCTAAATATGGTAATGATGACTGCAGAAAATGTACTCAACAATTGTAAGGCTATGAAGCCAGACACATCAACCATAATATATGAACCTGAAGTTAAGAACCATGCAATAAGATGGTTCCACCCTCATATGCCATGGGTAAAGACATCTCTCAATGGAGATAACAGTTATCTAACATGGGTCTTCTTTCACCTTCCCAACATTGAGCTGGTGGCACAGAACTTCCCAAGAATCAAGAAATTTGCAACTCAGATGATAAAGAACCATTCTCATTACAAAGTCTACCGACATGCTTGCAACCATTATATTCCTTATGATTGTAGAGTGGACTCTGATGACAGAAGGAGTATGGCCAAGGAGATGATCGTAGAGTCTTTTCACTCTACCACTGATGGTGTTCAAGTCCAAAATAAGGAGCTTCCGTCCACCCAAGCACATCTATCTAACACTCCTTCATTCTCCAATAACGATTGGTATCCAACGATTTTTCAGATTCTCACTACTTTTGAAAATCTGTCAAAGGTTGAAAATCGCAGAGTCCAATCTGGTGTTCAACAAGAGGCTGCCCAATCAAATGACTAAATCCCTTTGGAGCAGGAACTATTAAAGAATTCTGATGAGCTGGTTGAGAAGATATCTCAAATTAATGAAGAGTCAAAGATTGTAGCAAAAGGAGACAATTCAATTCAGAATAGACTTCAAGATACTATGGTTGATGTATCTCTCAAAATCAAAGAGATAGATCACATTTATCTGAAGGCCATATATAATCAGAAGACAGAAGCTCTACGAGCACAGAAGGCCAATGAAGAGCAAATTCAAGCCCTCTTTGACAAGATTGACAACATGAATCAGTCTTTCTCTATGCAACTTGAGTTAAGTTAACAAGAACTCAAGATTGAAGTTGGTAACTCCTCTTATCTAATGGAGCAGCTTATGTCCAACATGGAACAACTCTCTCAAGTGATTAATAACAAAAAGGGGGAGAAAAGTGGCATAAAAAGAGGCACAGTAAGAGGCATTCAAGAAAGGGCAAGGAGAGCAAAAAGAAACAAGAAAAGAAGACAAAGAAGAAGACAGTAGAAGAAGAAGTTGGGTCATCATCTGAGGGGGAGCCAAAGGATGATGAGCCTGTGCTTGCAAAGGCTAAGGGGGAACTAGAAGACGAAGAAGAGAAGCATACATTTGAGGGGGAGCAGACAAAAGAAATGAAGTCAACATCGCAGGATGAGCAGGTGCAAGAAGATCAAACAGATGAATAGCTGATCAACAAACATCCTAGAAGCATACATGGAGTCAAAGAGGTACATCTCTAACTAGTTAGGTATGTTCTGGATCCAGGATGTAAAATGTCATAGTATATTAAATTCCATATTATTATAAATGACATTCATGATTATCTATTTTAGAAATACAGTTGCTCACTATATATAAGATTCATTCATAACATGCATATGTACTTATTGTTTTTGTCATAATCAAATAGGGGGAGATTGTCAGGAATAAGCATGTGAATGTTATTCCTATTTACATATGATTTGTTTATGATATATATGAATGAATATGCAAGTATGATTGCATTTAGGAAAGCTGTAAAGTCCTTTGATAGATGATAGAAACATATGTACAAGGACTTAGAGTGAATTGATCAAATGTGTTAGGTTGATCCTACATAAGCAAAACAGCTTTGTAAAGTCCTTAAAAAGAAATTATGTACAAGGACTATAAAGATAGAAAGATCAAGCATGTTAGGTTGATCTTATGATATAATAAATAGGCTTTTCTGATCGTCGAGCACTGCACCAGAAATCGTAGTCTACTAGGAGAGTCAAGGAAAACTCGAGAGCTATTGAGGCAGAAACGTAGTCTGCAAGATAGTAGATCTCAGAGTTCTTAGACTACTAGGAGAGATGAGGAAGGATTGTTGTGTGTCGAGGAGAACTTCCTCGAAGCCGTAGTCTGCTGAGGAAGTCATGTTTAAAATAGTAGAGGCTGACCCTCTGGTAGTATCGGCATCTGTCGAAGCCAAGTCAAGAATTGTGTAGACTACTCTCTCGGTCATAGAGTCTCTTGATGTGTCGGGAACCAAGTCAAGAATCGTAGACTACACTGAGAGTCGTAGAGTCTACTGATCATATCAGAGGCAGAGATCGTTGTCAAGCAAGATCAGATGAAGACAATGAACACAAAGTTAGAAATTGTAAAGTGTCAAGATCTGATCTCACAGTCGTAGTGTCTACACAGCCGAAGCTGAATCGTAGAGTGTAGAACTAAGACTTCAATAGATGTGCTCACAACGCCAAGGTAGAATCGTAGAGCAAATAAGATTCTTAACAAATGAGCACTCCCAGAATATCCAAATGAATGAAGTCTCTGGTTGGTACTATAAAGATACATCCCACCTGAAGGAAATCAGAGAGCACTCAATGAATGTCATGCAAGCTAACAGATGATCTAAGCATCAACCCAATCAGCATCCAGATTGAGTTGTGAAGTCATTCAAGATGAAGTCTTCAACAAGTTGATCAGAAGAAGACTTCAGTAATGGACTAAAGAAAGTTAGCAAAGGCAGTAGCTGTCAAGTAAATAGAAGACAACGATTTTGGAAGAAACCAGGATTGTAGTGTTTGCCAAACAAAGAAAGAACTGATGGACTGCACACAGAGATATTGGTCAGCTTCTGAAGAAAAAGGCTAAAGTGATTAAACATTGGGTCAGTCCATTGATGATAAGTGAACGGGAGATCACAAGGAGAAAGCGAGCTGGACACGCCACAAATATGAAGTGTCTTGCTATTCAAAAGAGGCCAAAGCAAGGAGTCAAGCCATCAGTATCTGAGAGCAGTCGAAGCAAACAAGAAGGAAGAGGTGTTCTACATTAAAGATCAAATAAACACTCTTGAAGATCGTAGTGCTGTCTTTGCCTGTCAACTAGAAACTACGATCTGGTCCAAGAAGATGTGCATCAGAATCGTAGAGTTCAAACAACTGAGGATTGAAGCATTGGCAATGGTTCAACCTGAAGATTGATATTCGAGCAAAGCTTATTGAGAGCATCGATGCAAAAGGACAACCTCTGATCGAGAAATCAGTAGGAGGTAATTAATTCTACTACCTGCCCAAGATATAAAAGTAACATCTCTGATGGGGTAGGTGAAACAGTAGACTGCAGTGTCAGAAAGTAATGTCATGTCACATCTACAGTCTACACCAAATAACTCGAGATCTGCGAGGCAATTCAAAAAGCTTTTAACAGCTACTTTCCAACGGGAAGATTGGGAAGCAGTATAAATCAACAGAGCTTTAAAGATCAAGAGTTGCTGATGATTGCTTAGTTGCAGTATCGTTGAGTTGTTGGAATGCTATTGTTGACTCTTCGAGTTCCACCAGAGATTAAGAGAACAAGTCTCAGTGACAGTGAGACTACATAGGTGGAAGTGAAGCAGCTTTGAAGAAGGACTTAAACAGATTAGAGCTTCACTCAACAAAGATGAGAATGCCACTGAAGATGGCAGCTAAGCTGAGAGCCGAGAAGGCCAAAGAGATAGCATTTAGAAAAGTGGCAGAGTACAAAAAAGATCAAGAGAGCCACTCTACAGATCACCATGAACCAAAAGCTGAAAAAGAACAGATGCAGAATCATGTATACAAAACATTCAAGAAGGGTTGAAGGATTGCTAAGTGCCAGACGAAGTCTACCAAAAACTCAGAGACTTAGCAAATTTAGATGGTGATGGTGCACAGCTAACATCAGATAAAGATGAGCAAAAAAGAGTGAAGATCAGCTGCACCATAGAAGATGTGGTCCAGACTAGACGCAAAATTTAAAGAGGACCAGGCCAAGCTGCTAAGTACATAAGATGTTCAAGCTCAAAAACATTTTAGCAGCTCAGCACCACCACTAACAACAACAACTACAACAACAAGAAGCTAGGGCCTGAGGGGTCCTTGTCCGGAGGGACTAAACAAAGTTCCAAGCCTGCTAGGCTTGAAGAGTTCCTAGGGAACTAGAGGAGTTCCAAGGCTGCTAGCCTTGAAGAGTTCTACGTGAACTAAAGTTCTAAGGCTGCTGGCCTTGAAGGAATCTTAGTGATTCAGGGTGCTGCCCTTCCTTAGTGGAAATCCAGCTAGTTGAAAGCAGAAGAGTGGATTATGAGCTTGAGTCTCTGAACCACTTAAAATCCCTTGTGTCATTTACTTTATGTCATTTACATTTTGTACCTAACTGCTATAACTGCTATGTATGTATTAACTGTTTATAACTCAACTAACTCTAAGAACAATGTATATATGATTATAAATATATCAATGAAGGGAATCTTTTACTTATTCCGCTCTGCTTGAAAACATTTTTATGTTTGTCATATGCTAATTCATTAGCAATACAAAATAAAAAGGAAAAGTATTTGAAAATTAAAAGGATCTATTCAACCCCCCTTCTAGATCTATTGTGTGCCTCTGGGAACTAACAATATCTTTTATAAAAATAACGACAAAAGTTTTACCGTTAAACTGTTAAACTACCCAGTAGTAAAAGTACAATAATACGCGTGGTTGCATAGTAGCATACAGTATTGTACAATATCTTTGATTATTGATGCTTACATGAGAAGTCACTCAGTTATACTCAATTATTGCTACAGTAATTGCTGCATAATATCTCTCATATTATTGATTCAATTATTGTCACAGTATCATTTGCATAATATTTTATATTATTAAATCAATAATTGAGACGATAAAGTTATTCATATTATTATTTATAATATTGATGATGTCTAGAAAGTTCTGTCGATGAGAGATTTGGTCACATAATTGTGCGCTAATAGGGAGAAATCCTTATTGAAAAGCCCCCTCTTTCTTGGGAATGATCTAGTTCTTAAATACTGTGAGTTATAATATTAATGATGAATAAGTTCACGTTGATTAAAGATGAAATTAATATTTTCATTGTGTTGGGATTACTAGTATTAGTGGAAATCGACATTTATTTCGATAATAATTGATTTCTGGAGATTAAATTAACCAATCGGGTAATTAATCGGATAAATGAGCAATTAATTGCTATTAATTCACATGCTTATAACTATTTATTCACATGTATGTACTATTGATTCACATGCATGTACTATTAGGGGAGGTGGTGCAAGATTGATAATACTTGCATAACTAAATTAAAAATAGAGGTATAGATGAAGGTACTATACAGTAACTATTTTTTCACATGTATAGAACTATTGATTCACATGAATGTACTATTGATTCACATGCATGTACTATTAGGGGAGGTGGTGCAAGTTTGATAATACTTGCAGGACTAAATTAAAAATAAAGGAAAAGATTAAGGTATAATACTGTAATATTTTGAGCCCCAAAACGTGTAATTATCGAAACTATGTTTTCCTATAAATAGAAGCTCATTCTTCTTTTATTCTCACCAATTCACTAAGACTCACAAGAGCAATTATAGGGAGAGAAGCTATAGAGAGAAAGAAGAAGAGTATTCTGCTACTTCACTATTGCAGTATCCAGTCTTCTACTAAGGTAAGGGGTATTATTTCTGTCGTATTAATAAGGGATATTATTTTTGTTCAATATCCGTCTGAAATAATATTTTCTTCCATACTCTGTAGTATATAAGTAATATTATTTCATTTCAGATTCCGAATTCTACACTATTTTGTTAAAGTATTGTTTCGATACTCCGTGAAATTAGTAGAATATCCTTAAAATTTGTGCTTCATCTAGTATAGTTTCACAATGATATTTTTTTGAACATTCTTGTTAAATTTTAAGCTTTTCATGCCGGAGTACTATTTATGGGTACTATTCATTTATACGGAATTATTCATATGTACAGTACTATTCATAAAGTACTATTCATAAATACAGTACTATTCATAAATATGGTACTATTCATAAAGTACTATTCACAAAGTACTATTCATAAAGTACCATTCACGGGGTACTATTCACAAAGTACTATTCAAAAAAGTACTATTCCTGAAGTACTATTCATGGGATACTATTCACTCAGGTACTATTCACCCGGAGTACTATTCATGACAAAAATAAATTTCTTTTTGGTCCAAATAATTTTTGATACAATATTATTCTTGAATTTTATTCCACAAAGCAGTATCATGTTGACAATTTGGATATTATTGAATTCTGGATAAATTAAATTATAAACCTTTAAAATTTATCCTTGCTTTTATTTAATTGAATTCTTATATCATTGTCAACATCCTCATGCTTATATTGTGATGAAAGTCATTTGTGGCTTACGTGCATAAATGGACTGTTGATTGGTATGATTATGACCAGGGATTATTCGGTATAATCATAACCGTAATATTACAAATGATGTGGTAAAAGTCCTCATTGGCCCATAGTGCATTGATGAACATATGTTGGTATAATCATAACCATGCGTTCTTTTTGGCCAAGGGTGCAAAGATGAATTGTTGTTTGGCATGATCATGACCATTGGTGAAAACACGAATATCCTTGACCCGTAGTGCATAGATAATTCGTGGTGGTGATAATAATGAATATCTTTGGCCCGTAGTGCATGGATAATTCAGTGATGTGGATTATTTATTAAGTTGAGTCTCAGTAATAAAATTGATGGTAAACTTTTAAATCATAGAAGATAGTAGATAACATGGTTTACTTGACTCTTATAATGGATTGCTTATTCCGCTGCAGTTGTTGATCTAAAACTTGTTGTCTATTGTATTCTATCAGTTGTTATACTGTTGAAGGCTAAGGATAATTTATTATGCATTATCTTAGTCATAATATTTCTTACTGGGCTAGTTGAGCTCACCCTTTTCTTTCATTGTTCTCTTCAGAAAATGAGAATATAGCTGGGACGAGTCGAGGAATGGAGTGATGGTCCATGATAAGTGGCTATAGTAGTCCTCACTATTCTATGAAATAGTGTGATAATAATTGTAATGACGACTCCATTGAGTGTGGATATTGTCTAGAAAATAATATTCATGTTAAAACTATCAGCTTATGTTTTATCGTATTGTACACGACAGTTGTATAATTAAGTTGTATTTGTATTCTGTACCAAGTATTTAGCGACCCAAGATGGGTGATGTGTACCTGTTTTGGGGGCGTCACAAAGAATATTTCCCGACCAAACGAATATTTTATGACAATTTGCTTACTTTGCAAAATTTGTAAATATTACCCACAACTATAAAATTATATCAAATCCACACCTTATTATTCAAAAATAATATTTAGAGAAAATTAAATCTTTATTCATAAAAGTTGGGATCTTACATTATTACTGACAACTTAAAACTTACTAGTACAAAGACTAAATATTATTTTTTTTTGAGGAGAGGGTTGGCAGGGTGGGGGGGGGGGGGTGCGTTGTATATATAATCACTGAATATTATTTTTTTGGGAAGGGTGGAGAGTGGGGGGCTAGGGGCTGGTTGTATACATAATAAGTAAATTTGGGGGGGGGGGGGGTAGAGGGTGGAGGGTGGGACGGAGTGGAGTTATATACATAATTAGTAAAAAAAAATTGGGGTGGTGGTAGGGGTGGGGGTGGGGATAGGGTGGATATATATAATCATTGAATATTAATTTTTTGGGGAAGGTGGGTGTGGGGTGTATACATAATTACTAAATATTATTTTTTTAGGTGGGGGTAGGGGGCTAGGGGTGGGGGATAAAGGTGAGGTGGGGTGCGATGGGGGGTATGGTTGGGGGTGGTGTTAGGTTTGCTAGAAACAAGAATATGCAATCTAATCACATAAATGAAGCAGAATCGTTATAAAATTGAATTTTAAAATTTTCTTACAAACCATAAACCATGTTCATTCTTGTGATTGATTATCAATCTATAAAAGAGTAGGAGAATCAGAATCATACCCTTGAAGATTCGAGCTTCCTCAGGTACAAGTTCAACTTCTAGTCCTTCGTGCTCTCCTTGAATACGGGGGATTGATTCATTTCTTTGATCAACGTTAGTCACCCTAGCATTTGGCCTCTAGAGGTAGTCCACTAAGGAAGAACAAAAACTCAAGTAAAAGGGTGTTTCTGGCTAAACCCTAGTTTTTCCTATCTTTGTAGAAAAAAGAGTACTTTTCAACAATTGGAATTGCGTCTACTGATATATGGATAAGACTCCTCTTATATAAATATTAGCCAACCCTTCTACCCTAATTAGAAATAAAGTTATATTTATTTAATTAATTTTTTTTAATTAATTAAGCTCCCTAATCTTATTAGGGATAATTAATTAAACTCTTTTAATTAATTTGCCTAATAATCTTATTAGGAATAAATGAGAGTACTTATATTAAATTAATTCCCAAACTTCTTTAGAAATTAAAATAATAATAATTGTAATAATATTAATAAGACTCCTCTTATTAATTTATATTTAATATTTCTAAAATATTAAATAATAAATATTAAGTTATTTAATTTATTCTATCACCATAGATTAAATTAAATACATTTAACATATTATTACGATTATACCATTATCTTCTTAAATATTTTTTCTTCCTTTTATGGTGTGACCCTTTCGGTTTTCCATATTAAATTGGTTGTGAATAAATCAATTAGAACAATTCTAATCTTATTTAAATAAATAAATTAAAATAATCATCTATTTAAATAAATAATATTTATTCTACAATAAGGATAAACCTCCTTAGCGATCAACGACTTTCCAGATAATATAAATTTTAACAGTAATCATAAAAAACTTTTGAGTAAATAGTTACCGTATAATTCAATCTTTCCACCATACTATATATAAATAAATAGGTAGACAACTCTAGTTAATTACTTCATCATTTAACTCCTTGTATTTTGCCTCTTAAATCATAATGGTCAGGTGTGTACACATCCAAACTAAAATGATTTAAGTTAAGTCAGACCCAACATTTCCATATAAGTGAAAAGAAAACTACAACCCTTGTGTGTGCACAACAAAGATGTAATGTTGAATTTCTTATAAACATCATATACAATACAAACAACATCTCAAATATTTAATACTTGTCTTGTGTGTGCACAACAAACTCATATTAAATATTCAATACTCTATTATTTCTATCATGCTAGAAGGCGACGTTCGATATTCCAAATACCTTTGAACGTTACAATTTAATATAATTTATTTTGGGGGTTTGTTATATTTTGTCTCATCTTGTTTAGCGCGCATGCACATATATATATAAAATACGCGTCATATTATTTTACATGCAAAGTATGCTGCATAATATTAATATATATATATATATATATATATGTATATATATATAGTATAAGCATGCATATAGAATACTATATTCTACCCAGATTGATTATGGACTTTTTTTAAGTTTGGTTCACTCGAGCCACCAAGTGAACCAAAAGGTCAAACCCTAGGGGTGCAAGAATTAAATTTAAACGTAACTATTACATTTAAACCTGGACTCCATTACAAACAGGTCATCAAACGCTCCTTGCTCCTTGGTTTCCAATTCTTCAAAATTTTAATTCTAACTATTCCTATTACATAACTATTTATAAAAATAGAAACGTCGATCAGCAGTCAAAGGGAAGTATATATAAGGGAGATAGAATTTACATTGAGAAAAACTAGAGAAGACAAGATACGCAGACCCCATTTAATAAAACTCATACATTCATACATCCAACTAAAATAAAATCCAATGACATTGGTCAATAATCCATAATCAATCTCATTTATTATCATACATATCAACATATGCATTGTGACACCCCCAAAATATGTCCACATAACCCATTTTGGGTCGCCAAATACACACCACAAAATCTAAATACAAACTTCATTTATACAACCATTAAACTTTCGTGCAAAATACGACAACACATAAGCTGCGAGTTTCAATACAAATATTGTACTGAATATAATACGAAAATATACACATCCAAATTATTACAATGCCGTATAAAATATAGTAATAAATATTTGAAGTCTTCAAAGGAGCACGAGAAGAATTCTGACCTCCTCATTCTAATGGAGTGTATTTTTGACGCTTCCAAAGTCGGATTCTCATCCCCCTATTGTTGTTCACCAAAATTAATTATTAAATGACGTATAAAATATGACACACACATTTTAAATCTTCAATACAATTACATATTGTCATGCTATTTTTCAATGTATTGAGAAACTTCAACAGTCACAGACCATCACTCTATTCCCATGTTATCCCCGCTCGACCCAGCTACACTCTTATTTCCTGAAAGGAATTATGAAGTAAAAGGGTGAGCACAAATAGCCTAGTAAAGAATATTATGACTAAAGATAATTAAATTACCAATGGCCTTCATCAGTAATAAATCAGATATTTAGAACATATAGTAGATGATAAAAGGTTTCAACCATAATTGCAGCGGAATCAACAATCAATTAGAAGAGTCAAGTAGAACATAATGTCTACTATCTCCTCCAAATTAAAAGTCCATCATTAATATTTCATTCTTGTAATACCCATCAATAGTTCTTTGTTGTACCCAAAACAAAGAGAAATTTGATCACCTATCTTCACCTAAACAACCAAAGATTATAGTTAAATTCACAATTCATGTTTATAATCATGTAAATCAATAGTTTCTCCTTGTCACAAAGGCTTAATAGACCTTTCACTCAATGTCCTTGCCACAAAGACTAAAGGCACTCAATAATCATATCGTCTTTACACCCTACACCAAAGATATTCAAATTTAACTGTCGACGTCAGGATTTTTAGTGTCCCTTTTCATTACTTGTTCTTTGGTGTTCTCATGTTAATGTGAGATTTGTTTGAAAAAACAAGTGAAAAAGGTCCGACATGTATAATGTCGACGATTTGACTTTAAGAGTCGCCAATTGGTGTATTTAATCGGGTTGCACTGTAACGCGAAAAAGGTTTACACATTGACCCAGTGATGTGACACTGCTAAACGGGTCTGTGAAACCGAGATTTATTTGGGTCCGGGGGCTTGATTATGCGGAGGAAAGGTGTTAGGCACCCCCCGACATCTGTGTTACCACAGTGACCACCACTTTTCAAAGAAATTGTTATATGAATGTGTGTGTGTGTGGATTAATATGCAATTATTTAGAAGTAGTGCTGTACCTCGTTCGCACCTATATACATAGGGTTTGAATTTATGAAAAATTTAGTTTTACACAGGATATAGCAATGAAGTTTTATAAAAAGAGGTTTTTTAAACCCTGTGCTCAATAGTAATTGAGGCCTTTGATACTTCCATTTTATTATTAAATGATAGGCTTGTTTGCATTTATTTTCGAGATGCGAAACATCTTCGAGAACATAATATCTGAAGATCTTAGAACTCCTCATGGGCATGATGACCATCCAAGGAAATTCGAGACATCAGTAAATAATGTACAAGTCACTTACAATTGAAAAAAGGTCCATCATGGAACCAAAACTAGATTGATGAGATCAATCTGTGATCACATAATTCATAGGCTCACATGATACTACGGTTTGTATGCAAAGCGATGAAGCGATTATATATATAAAAGTCAGAAATATATATATACGAGACTTGATCAACCACCACGAAAGCAACTCCATGGGGATCGGAAATGTAAATATATAAAAGTGGTAAATATATATATATATATATATATATATATATATATATATATATATATATATATATATATATATATATATATATATATGACATGATCAACCACCACGAAGTAAACTCTGTGGGATGAAATGTAAATAAAGTCAGAAAGCGAGCAAGCGCCACGAAGTAAACTCAAGGCGGATTTAAATGTAAATATATATATATATATATGTATATATATATATAAAAGCAATAAACGCATCGGATGTAAATCCAGGCTCATCGAATATGTCCGACAACAATTATATGTATAAGTATATATTTATATATATATAAAAGTAGGTAAATGCTACGGATATAAAATCCGAGATATATAAAAATAACATTATATATATATATATATATATATATATATATATATATATATATATAAGCAAAGAAACGCTGCAGACATAAGTTTAGGCTCATCAAACAGAGTCTGACCACAATTTATATATATAAGTATATATATATATATATATATATATATATATATAAGCAAATAAACGCTCCAGACATAACTCTAGGCTCAATCGAGGCATAACTTGATAATGTTAGTCCATATATAAAATATATACATATATATAAGTATATATATAGACAAAAATGAAAACAACGGACCGAAGTCCGGGCAAACGCACACTACACGACTCTCAATGTGTATAACAATGTGTGCTAATATGGAAAGAAGGCTTTATAGAATATAAGAAGGCTTACAGTGGGCTGCCAAAGTAGACTTCTATGACTCTATGTGGATAAACACTCAACTCCCACTGGATAAAAGTGTAGCTATATGTGAGCTAACATGTGTTTAAACTGAGGAAACACTCAATGTGGGTGTATACAGAGTAAATTGGACAGGGCTTCCTCACCTTTTCTCTCTCCTTCCTCTCTCAAAATGGCTGGCCCAAGGTCTATATTTATAGACTGATGGCCGCAAGTACACCTGCGACAACCACGGTTATACCTGCGGCTGGTCGTGGTGCATCTGGACCTTGCGGGTCCCGTCGTCTCGAAGTACGTGCACTATTGCACTGTAATGTCCGCTCGAACTTACAGAACTTCAATCTGAGCATCCGAACGAGGTATATGTGACCTTCTTTGGACCGCTTGTGTCGAGAGTTATGCAATGACATGGATTAGAGGTTGTACGAAGTCAGAAAGAGGGGTTCATGCCCATGGTCTTCAAGCTTCAAATTCTATCCAAGGTACTGATACGCGTAGTAGTCACTCAGGATTGCAACTCCTCAGTTCTCGTGGGACATCATTGTATGTATGTATGTATGAAGTGTTTAGACGATGTGCAGGTGTTGAAGGGGGCAAGATGACGTTTGACTCTTTGCCGGGGTTATCGCCGGTTTGAGTTGAAAGTAGAAGTTGCTCAGGGTTACATCTGAGATTGGACTACTTGTTGGTATGTCGCGATATCATCTTGTGAGAGAGAACGTTGAGGTGGTAAGATGACTTTTGACTCCTCACCGAGGTTATCGCTGGTTTGAGCTGAAAGTAGACGTGGCTCAGGGTTACATCTGAGATTGGACTACTGCAAGTGTTTGAATGTCGCAAGGTCATCTATGGGAGAACCTGTCTGCCCGGTGTTAGCTCCGGGTCTGAGGTATGAGTGCCTCGGCAGGAGGTTTGAGCTTGAAGCTAATAGCATGTATTTGAAATAAGCATTTCCGAAGTTATCGTCGAAACTACATCAACACTCCTTGGGGTTATCGCCAAGGACGAAACTCGGGGTTATCTCCGAGGTTGGAAATGATCCTTCCGGTGTGTTTTTTGGGGTTGGAAATGATGTTCCCGGTGTGTGTCCCATGTTTTGAACTTGAACTTCTGATAGTATCCGGAATGAATGTAAGCTGTCTTCCTGGGTTATCTCCGAAAGATGAATCTGCCCTTCTGTAATGATAGTAATAGGCGTGCAAAAAATTTCGAGTGTCTACAGATGCCCCTCTTTATCATATTCATGCAATGTAAGGCATGGATAAGATAAAGAATCCTAGACACTTGAAATGCAAGTAATGTAAACATGATACTATATGCAACAACATGATGCAAATGTATGATGCATGATTGTCAGGTAATCCTGTTGGGATGACAATCAGTGATGGCTTGGACATGCGATCCAAGTCTTGAAGGATGTTGATGTTGGGGCTATCACCAAAGTCTTGAATCCCAGACACTGGCTTATATTCCATAGAGGTACCTCTTGTGTATAAGAGATCTGTGGGGATAAAGCTTTGTCTATTTGAGGATGTGTATAACATATTCCCTCATTCTATCGAGTTTCGCCAACCCAATGATCATGCCGTGGTCGAGCTTGCGACCTTCGTTGATGTGTGTATCACCGGATAGATCCCTGCTAGGTGCATTGTCAAGGTTGCTTGACCTTCATTGATGTATCTGTTAATGGTTGCATTGCGTTGTAAACCCCCGTCGGGGAAGGTTTCTTCGATGGGTTTACTTGCCATCGGCTGACATGACGTCAAGGTTGCTTGACCTTTATTGATGTGTGTATCAATGGTTGCATTACGTTATAACCCCCGTCAGGGAAGGTAGCTTCGATGGGTTTACTTGCCATCGGCTGACATGACGTCAAGGTTGCTTGACCTTCATTGATGTGTGTATCAATGGTTGCATTGCGTTATAACCCCCATTGGGGAAGGTTGCTTCGATGGGTTTACTTGCCATCAGCTGACATGACGTCAAGGTTGCTTGACCTCCATTGATGTGTGTATCAATGGTTGCATTGCGTTGTAACCCCCGCCAGGGAGGTTTAGCATCTTGTAGCTTGGTGTTGTAACCCCCGTCAGGGAGGTTTAGGGTTGTGACTCTGCAATGACGGCATCGGACCTTTGTGAGGTATTACCGAGAATGATCTGTGAAAGTTGAGCTCATCGGTATAGTATACCCCTTTCTGAGGTGATTTGGAGATTTGTTGTCCAGATATTATGGATCCGGATCAGCCGAGTAGTTCCCGTAGGACACCTTCTGGTGTATAGAGGAGGGCTTCTAAAGAGCCTCAATGCTGGTCTGTCAGACAGCCTTGTCATTTGGTGGAGGCAGTGATACGTCCTATTCGGGTTGAAGTATCGAATGTCAAGGACGAGGAGGAGGATGTACCAATTGAGGTTCCTGCTCCTGCTATACGTGTTCCCCGTAGGGAATTTCCAGGTATTCAAGTGATGAAACCAAATCTTCTGGGTGACTTGAGTAGGCATCCTTCAGTATACCTGCATGCAAACGAGGTATAAAGTTAGATCTTTAATCTTCCTTATTTCCTATTGATGAGGAGTCAAGGATTCTGATATTAATCTACATTTGATGTAGGTTCCCAGCTTCACACAGCCTCGAGGGAACTGGTTTAGCATCCACTCTATGTATCAGGCTTTGCATGATGACTACAGAGCGATTATACGTGGTCAGATTTGGATGTTCTTCTCCATTCTTCCCGTCATTTGTCCTTAGGGTTACCTCGGGGCATTATCTCGGCGGTGGTTTCACTCGTACTCGATCCACTCCATTTCTTCGGATCGTGAGGTGATGATGACGCCGATGGATTGGTGGTTTATCATAGGTATGGAGTTTAGAGGGGATCAGTGCCTTGCACGGCGGATATTACCCCTACTGCCGTCAGATCCTTGTTGGGAGTTCCGGCGAAGGCGCTCAAGGGCAGGACTATTCATATGGGTCCTTTGAGCGTAGATGCTATGAGCGGGCTGTTGAGTGAGTCCATACCCGATGATGTGAGAGTCAGGGATCTCATTCTTCGGCGATTGTTCCTGATGATCATTAGAGGCTGCTTCATAGCAGATAATTCCTCTACAGTGTCCTTCGCTTTGATCAGCGCCACTCGACACATGGACCGTATAGGAGAGTATGATTGGGGTTCCTATACCTTTGCCTACTTCCTCAGGGGAATGCACATGAGATCACAAGGATTAACTGAGGCGTGGTTAGGATTCTACCCATTTCTACTGGTGAGTGTTTCTCTTATCTTTTCCCCTGTATAGGTTAAGAGTGTTGACTGACAGCAAATGTTGCCTTTGTGTTGGAAGTTTTGGGCCTATGAGAGGCTTCCCTATTTGCATCCAGTGAGTGTGCTAGGCTTAGATACATATCCACGAGGACAGAGATGGAATCATTCCATACTGGTGGAGGTCCTTGTTACCGAGGGTTTCACTCATTGTAGCCTACAGCTGGAGTTGTTGACAGCGGATGTCATCACATGGATTCCCTACTCTGGAGAGCATTTGGGAGTTGGATCTGAGGATGAGTACCCGACTGGAGTAGAGTATGTCATTTCCACCCGCAGGATTCCTCTCTTTACAGATGGAAGATGGGAGCTCTATTTAGGAGAGTGTGCTATCAGGAGCACTACATGAGAGATCCGTATGTCAATCTTGCCCCCTGCCAGGTGTTATTGGCCTGTTTCGCAGTCACCCGTCATTGACATCCCATTGATGGGGATTGACGGTTTTACATTGTCAGAGGACCCCTGGTCTCAAGAGATATTCTGACATTGGTGGATCCTCGTCTTTGTTGGAGCTTAGACCCGCCCACACGCTTTATGGGGGATATGGTTCGAGATCCGTGATGATGACGGATTGGCTAGCTTTGTGTCGAGATTCACTCATGTGATACGATCTGATTAATGATTGACGTGGTGGGCATTTGGGCATTTGGGCATTTGGGGCGAGATCCTTGAGTAGGTAGATAATTTTGATCCTTCCAGTAATGGCCGCCGCCCTTCAGTGACCCATATGTCTTTCTTTGGTGCAGATCCTCCCTTGTATCGACCTAACATCCCTGTAGATAGAGATCCAGTAACTCAGGAGGAGTTACATCAGGTGGATAGGATCGATGATGTAGACATTGACACCATTGACTTTTTCTAATGTATTTCTCGTTATTTCTTTTGATAGGCCTCTGTTAGTTGCTGGGTAGCTTTTGTGAGACCCCAGATTTTATCAATAAAGATTTAAATTTTGTCAAAATAATTTTTTATATTATGGTGTGAATTTGAGATAATATTATAGTTGTGGGTAGTATTTATAAATTTTGCAAAAGTATGCAAGTGGTTATATTATATTCGATTGGTCGGGAATATTCGGTTTAGCGGGGAATATTCGTATAACTACTCAATCATTGGTGGACCCCACAATGTAATTATTGTTGGATTGAGAAAACGACAAAAATATTTTATTAAAATAACGGCGGAAGTTTTACCGTTGATCTTGTTGAACTACTCAGTAGTAAAAGTACGATGTACGTGTGTGGTTGCATAGTAGCACCTGGTATTGATTATTGATGCCTATGTGAGAAGTCACTCAGTTTGATTCCATTATTGTCGATTAATAATATGAATTATTATAATGATAATGACGCTTTTGTTTTATTCAGATTATTAACGTAATAAAATGCGAAACATCTTTTATATAAAATAGAATACTTTATTAAAGTTATTCTATAAATAGAATATATTATATTTTATTATGCATAGTGTTGCATAGTATTTTGCATAGTGTTTT
Source organism: Panax quinquefolius (assembly GCA_020205615.1). Classification (NCBI taxonomy): domain Eukaryota; kingdom Viridiplantae; phylum Streptophyta; class Magnoliopsida; order Apiales; family Araliaceae; genus Panax; species Panax quinquefolius. The sequence goes on along the minus strand of CM035159.1, from coordinate 73,208,373 downwards.
GCATAGTATTGCATAGTGTTTGCATAGTAAAATGTTTTTATATAAATAGAATATATTATATTTTATTTAAAAGATTTTTCTTTAAATATGGACCGTCAGATTAAAGTAAATCATCTGGACCGCTCATGGATTAGTTACTATGCATTCCATTTTCCTATAAATAGAAGCTCATTCCTTCATTATTTTCTTACGAATTCATTGAAACTCTAGAGAGAAAATTATAGAGAGAAGCTATAGAGAAAAAATAGAAAGAAGAAGAGTATTCGCTACTTCACTACTTCTATATTCAGCCTTTTTACGGTAAGGGTGTTATTCTTTCTTCTTGAAGAGAACTTCATTATTCCATTCACTATTATTCATTGAATAACCCGTAAAAGTGGCATACCCTATACATAACTCAGATACTGTGGCATACCCTATACTTGGTGAAATCCTTATGTTATTCCATTGCTTATTATTCTGCTGGAATAACTCAGTACGCTGATTTACCCTATACTTGGTGACATTCTTCTATTATTCTCATTGGAACATCCTGTCATGTGTGTTTTACAGGACCGGTTCCATCTTTATTATTCTGTTGGAACATCCTCATCGATTATGAATTTCACCGACCGTTCCGTTATTATTATTATGTTGAATAACTGCCTATGCTAAGTACCGCATGCATGGTGATTTCTTTTGTTATTCCATTCTTTATTATACCCAATTGGTTAAAACTTTGACTTCTATACTCCATGAAATTAGTAGAATATCCTTGATATTTGCGTTTCATCCAAAGATATCTTTTCATGGAAATATTCTTCCGATCATTCTTGAATTTTACTCTCTGAAACAAAGATCATGTTGACAATTTGGGCGTTAATAATTCATGGATTAAATAATTCTTGAACTTGTTTTATTGAATTATTATGTCATTGTCATCATCCTCATGTTATATTATGTTATCTTTGGCTTACGTGCATAGATGAACTTAGTATGATTATGACCGAGGATCATTCTAGTATAATCATGACTTGATATAAATGATGTGACAAAGTCCTCAATGGCACGTAATGCGTTGACGGATAATTTTGGTATGATTATGACCGGGGTGATTCGGTATAGTCATGACCATTGATAATTTGATGAAAATCCTTGGCCGTGGTACGAGGATGATTAGATGTGGTGGTTTATTTATTGTCGAGTCTCAAATGATAAATATTGATGAAAACCTTTTAAAACCTAAAAGATAGTAGACTTTATTCTCTACTTGACTCTTTTAATGGATTGCTTATTCCACCGCAGCTTAAACCGGCTGTTTCATTGTATTTTATCGGTTTAACACTGTTGAAGGCTAATGATAATTTATTCGCATTATCTTAGTCATAATATTTCTTCTTGGGCTAGTTGAGCTCACCTTTCTTTCACTTTGTTCTCTTGAAAATGAGAACATAGCCGGGACGAGCCGGGAACGGAGTAATGGTCCGTAGAGGATAGCATTAGTAGTCCTCACTATTCGTGAAATAGTGTGATAATAGTTGTAATGAGGACTCCTTTTGAGTTTGTATAATATCTAGTAGACAATATTTGTATTCAAACTCACGCTTTATGTCGTATTATACCTACGCTTATATTAGTAAGTTGTATTTTAATTTATGTACCATGTAAGTGGCGACCCAAGATGGGTGACGATACCTAATTTTGGGGCGTCACAATTGGTATCGAGCTTAGGATATGATCCTGGCTAAGATGTGAGATAAGAACTAGGAGGAGAGACGGAAATTTCTTCGCTAGTATGACCTACCTAAGTTTATTTGGTATTTAATTGGTCGGTCAGAGTATAGGGATAATATTTGATATATTAATTAACCCTTGTGTTGTGGCAGTGTTTGGAAATGGCAGCTGAAAATATTCACAATGGAGTGAATGTGACCATTGTGACACCTTTAATCACTAATCAGGTTAATGCAGTGTCAGACGAGGAACAAATTAGAGATATCCACGTAGTGAATGAAGAACTAATTGTTGCACCCGAGCTAGTTGCAGAGGTAGCAGCTGAAAGTGAGGAAGAAGAGGAAGAAGAGGAAGAAGAGGAACCTGAGGAGAATTGGTTAGAAGAAATTTATGATCAAAACTTAGAATTACAAAATCGTGTTCGTGAGCTAGAAGAACAGGTTGAAGAACGGCAAACGGTCGTGGAACAAAGGGATACAACAATTCAAAATTGGGTTACCCGATATGTGATGCTCGAACAAAATCACGCTTTGGCAGGGTGTAAGATATTAAAGTTGGAATCGAGAATTTAAAAATCAAAGATCACTAAAAGAAGAAACAATGAACGAAGGAGAATAGGCGATGCATGGGTAAAAGTTTGCACAACGTTGATAGTGTAGAAAAAGACGTCCATCCAATAAAGCCAAAATAGATGAAATGGACTTTGCTTTTTGGACAAGAATTGGGAGAACCCAACATCGAATTCTAATTACCTCGCATATAGCGGTCAACCCGAATTCGATATGGATCGAGAATAATGATTCAAATAATGGATCGAGAATGTGAAGAAGCACTTAAGGGTGGAATGTACCCTATAGTAAAGTCAAACTTCGGTAATTTAAGCGAGAGCGTTTATTTGAGAAACCGAACGGGTTATTACGGGTAAGTTAATTATAAATTAATGCGAAGTCTATACTTTATTCAATACAAGTTCTACCCACTCTTTATTTCACCTAGTTGTGTTCAACGTTTAAATTTGACTCCGAAGAAGTTAAACTTTGACTTATTGGTTGAAACTTCGTTAGTAGGAGCCTTCGTTACCGCTACTATTTTTAAATCTTGTTGATTCAAATAAACATTTTCACGTTACCTGTCGATCTTATCTTTTTGAAAATACTTGCCTTTGATGTGATTTTTAGGAATCAATTGGTTAGCTAATCATCATGCTTTTCGTAAGGTTGTTAGCTTTTATATTCATAACCAACCTGTTATACGAATTCAAAGTAACCAAACCCTAAAGTTAATCACTGTTATATCAAGCCATAAGAAAAGAGCTCCGAACCTTTCGTTGTTGACTTCCTTGTGTGGAATGCACCGAAGCCGGACTTTCTGTAGGCGACATCGTGAATGAAGATGGCAAGTTTATAGGTATCATTGTGAGGTGCTATCTAGGTTAAGGGATAGAAGTCACAGTTGGTATCAATGTGACGTACTATCCAAGTCTTGATAAGAAAATAATTGTTTTGAATGATATTTCTATCATTAATAAATTTCTTGACGTATTCTTGAAGATTTCCTAGCCTACCCTAGAGCGTGAAATCGAATTTTGTATTGACCCCAAAGATAAAAAACCCATTTCTTAAACCCTCAAATATTTCTTCAACTAAATAAATGCTTTACGTGGTTTATGATGAAAGTCATAATAAAAGCATTGGAATAATGAAAATCATGGGTATATGAAGTATTAGTAAGTTTTATGATGAGTTATGTTGGTTAGCACGTAAAAACATGAAAGTTTCTTAGAAATCACAAAGAGTTGAAAATCGATTTTAGTGAAAAACGTAACATGAAATTAAATTGACCATATCTCCTATTATATTATTTTGAATTTTTGAATGTGGTCAAGTCCTAGAGTTAGATCTATGAGTTACCTAACTAATCCAAGTGGAATTACTGGAAAAGGTGTTGTAGATTTTTGTGTGGACTGATTTTAGCAAAGGAGTGCAAAGCTGCAAAAACCGAAAAAGCTTCTGCCATGATTTTAGAGAGGCTGTTTCGGCCACTTAAATTATGAGAAAAATTCTGGCCTTTTGGGACATGAAAGTATATGGTATAAAGTACCTCCTGTCCAAAAATGAGCTCATTCTCGACTTAAAATGAGCAAGTTATGACTATTTCAATATTTAGGTTTTTCCGAATGAAAACGCGCTATAACCGGAGTTCTATAACTCAGATGACCATGAAATTTAAACTGGAAGCTCACGTTAACATGTGTAAGGTCCTATCAAGATTTGGGAATTTTGGAGTTAACCTTGAGGTAGCTAATTTCTTAAGGAATTAATTAGAAATTGATTTTTGAAAAATAGTAAATGAATTTTAAAAAATTCGAGAAAAAATATATTTTCATTATGGGACTATATTATGCTAAATCCCAGAAAAGAAATATTTTTGGAGCTGATTTGGTATTTTCATGAAAATAGTTTAATTACTGAACATATGAGTTAAATATGTTATGTGAAGTAACAAAGTTGAAAATAGGATTTTATGGCTAGAGAATCCTATATAGAATATATGCATATTTTTTGATGAGGGATTTGATAATTGGTGATGATATTTTATGAGTATGGCATTTTTGAATGATTAAATGCATTATATGGTAAAGCGTAAACAATTGAGATAAATTGTTTATAAATTTAAGAAGTGATTAAAATATTGTTATAATGTTAATGATATTAGATTATGAGATTATTAAGTGATTGAAAACATGGGGATATTCTTGAATCTCGGATAAATTATATTATAAATGTTTAATATTTATCCTTTATCTCATTTGATTGATTCTTTATATCATTATCCTCATGTTTATATTATGTTGAAAGTCATCTACGTGGCTTACGTGCATAGATGGACTTGGTATGATTATGACCGAGGATTGTTCTAAGATAATCATAATCGTAATTGAAAACACAATTATCTTTGGTAGTAGTGCATGGATAATTTGTGGTCGTGATACTAATGAATATCCTCGGCCCGTAGTGCGGGGATGATTCGATGATGTGGATTAATTATTGAGCCGAGTCTCGTGAATGAAATATTAATTCATGGATGCGTTCAAAGTCATCTCATGGCTTACGTGCATAGATGGACTTGGTATGATTATGACCGAGGATCATTCGGTATAATCATAATCAGTAATTGAAAACACAATTATCTTTGGTAGTAGTGCATGGATAATTTGTGGTCGTGATACTAATGAATATCCTTAGCACGTAGTGCGGGATGATTCGACGATGTGGATTAATTATTGAAATGAGTCTCAAAGAATGAAATATTAATTCATGGATGCGTTCAAAGTCATCTGTGGCTTACGTGCATAGATGGACTTGGTATGATTATGACGAGGATTGTTCTATATAATCATAACCAGTAATTGAAAACACAATTATCTTTGGTAGTAGTGCATGGATAATTTGTGGTCGTGATACTAATGAATATCCTCGGCCTCAGTAGTGGTGGATGATTCGATGATATGGATTAATTATTGAAATGAGTCTCAAAGAATGAAATATTAATTCATGGATGTGGTAAAAGTCATCTTTGGTCGTAGTGCATTGATAGACTTGGTATGATTATGACCACGGATTATTCGGGATAATCATGATCAGTAATTGAAAACACGAATATCCTTAGCCAGTAGTGCATGGATAATTCATGGTTGTGATACTATTAAGCTGAGTCTCAGTATTATTGGTTTTACAGTTATATATCTTTGGCTTGTAGTGCAAAGATGAATTGTTAATGAATATCTTTGGCGGATTACGAAGATGAATTTAATATTTTCAACAATAAAGGTATTCAAGGTATCCTCATCTCTTTATCATACCAGGTACGTACCTTAATTTCGAGGGCGAAATTCCATAAGGAGGGGAGATTGTGAGACCCCAGATTTTATCAATAAAGATTTAAATTTTGTCAAAATAATTTTTTATATTATGGTGTGAATTTGAGATAATATTATAGTTGTGGGTAGTATTTATAAATTTTGCAAAGTATGCAAGTGGTTATATTATATTCGATTGGTCGGGGAATATTCGGTTTAGCGGGGAATATTCGCATAACTACTCAATCATTGGTGGACCCCACAATGTAATTATTGTTGGATTGAGAAAACGACAAAAATATTTTATTAAAATAACGGCGGAAGTTTTACTGGTTGATCTTCGTTGAACTACTTCGGTAGTAAAAGTACGATGAATCGTGTGGTTGCATAGTAGCACTGCCAGTATTGATTATTGATGCCTATGTGAGAAGTCACCGGTTTGATTCCATTATTGTCGATTAATAATATGAATTATTATAATGCGATAATGACGCTTTTGTTTTATTCAGTATTATTAACGTAATAAAACAGAAAACATCTTTTATATAAAATAGAATACTTTATTAAAGTTATTCTATAAATAGAATATATTATATTTTATTATGCATAGTGTTGCATAGTATTTTGCATAGTGTTTTGCATAGTATTGCATAGTGTTTGCATAGTAAAATGTTTTTATATAAATAGAATATATTATATTTTATTTAAAAGATTTTTCTTTAAATATGGACCGTCAGATTAAAGTAAATCAATCTGGACCGTTCATGGATTAGTTACTATGCATTCCATTTTCCTATAAATAGAAGCTCATTCCTTCATTATTTTCTTACGAATTCATTGAAACTCTAGAGAGAGAAATTATAGAGAGAAGCTATAGAGAGAAAAATAGAAAGAAGAAGAGTATTCTGCTACTTCACTACTTCTATATTCAGGTTCTTTTTACTGTGAGGGTGTTATTCTTTCTTCTTGAAGAGAACTTCATTATTCCATTCACTATTATTCTGTTGGAATAACTCGTAAAAGTGGCATACCCTATACATAACCTCAGACATGTGACATACCCTATACTTGGTGAAATCCTTATGTTATTCCATTGCTTATTATTACATTGGAATAACTCAGATATCTGCGATTTACCTATACTTGGTGACATTCTTCTATTATTCATTTGGAACATCACGCTGCATGTGTTTTACACCTTGACCGGTTCCATCTTTATTATTCTGTTGGAACATCCTGCTTGGTGTAATTTCACCCGACTGGTTCCGTTATTATTATTATGTTGAATAACTCGCCTATGCGGCAATCCGCATGCATGGTGATTTCTTTTGTTATTCCATTCTTTATTATACCCAAATTGGTTAAAACTTTGACTTCTATACTCCATGAAATTAGTAGAATATCCTTGATATTTGCGTTTCATCCAAAGATCTTTTCATGGAAATATTCTTCCGATCATTCTTGAATTTTACTCTCAAAACAAAGATCATGTTGACAATTTGGGCGTTAATAATTCATGGATTAAATAATTCTTGAACTTGTTTTATTGAATTATTATGTCATTGTCATCATCCTCATGTTATATTATGTTATCTTTGGCTTACGTGCATAGATGAACTTAGTATGATTATGACCGTGGATCATTCTATATAATCATGACTTGATATAAATGATGTGACAAAGTCCTCGATGGCTTCGTAATGCAAATGATTTTGATAATTTTTGGTATGATTATGACCGGGGGTGATTCTATAGTCATGACCATTGATAATTTGATGAAAATCCTTGGCCGTGGTACGGGGATGATTAGATGTGGTGGTTTATTTATTAAGTCGAGTCTCGTGATAAAAATTGATGAAAACCTTTTAAAACCTAAAAGATAGTAGACTTTATTCTCTACTTGACTCTTTTAATGGATTGCTTATTCCACGCAGCTTAAACCGGTTGTCTATTGTATTTTATCGCTTTTAACATCATTGAAGGCTAATGATAATTTATTCGCATTATCTTAGTCATAATATTTCTTCTTGGGCTAGTTGAGCTCACCCTTTCTTTCACCGTTCTCTTCGTGAAATGAGAACATAGCCGGGACGAGAGCCTCGGGGAACGGAGTAATGGTCCAGAGGATAGCATTAGTAGTCCTCACTATTCGTGAAATAGTGTGATAATAGTTGTAATGAGGACTCCTTTTGAGTTTGTATAATATCTAGTAGACAATATTTGTATTCAAACTCACGCTTTATGTCGTATTGTACACTACGCTTATATTAGTAAGTTGTATTTGAATTTATGTACCATGTAAGTGGCGACCCAAGATGGGTGACGTATACCTAATTTTGGGGGCGTCACAGCTTTGCCCCATTCTCGCTATATCTTTTGATAGGCCTCTGTTGGATGTTAGGTAGCTTCGCCCCATTTCCCTGTATTTTAGCTGTACAGAGATGTATTAGATGATGATATACTTAGGAATGTATGTACAGTTTTCCATTCCCTATATCATATTGCCATCTTTTGTATCATGTATGTTATTATGTTATGCATATGTATGTATGTCTAGAGATATTCAAAGATCGACCCTTGGATGGTCTTATGACATTACCACCTCATGTATGTCTTCTTCGACAGCTTAGCCTTATTGATCATACCCCACCATTTTGGTGGTATCTGTATCGCTCATGGTATGATAGTATATCACCATCGACATGGTGATCATAGATGATTTGCTACAACATACTATGACCCTGTTGATGTTTCAGGTTCCCACATGATTTGTAGAGGGTATGCTAGAGCATTGGGTATCGGAGAGGCAGGTTTTTCGATTTGGGACCCTGGAGTTGACTCCTACTTTGGAGGAGTATGCACAGTTGATGATGTTGCCGCTGGATAGACCTTGCGTGCATATGGCTATCGGAGACATGAGTAGACAGTTTATAACTCTGAGGTCAGCTACATACTGCTACACTTATCCAGCAGGAGTGTTTACAGGTAGCTCGGTCATGTTGTATGGGTGATTTATATCACACTTGAGACCGATTGGCACACTTAGACGGCAGGGGTTTTGTTTCACCCATGATATAGCCATGTCGTACTCCTTTCAGCCTGCGGAGTGTACAGATGTTGCATCGTGGTCAGCTTTCCTGGCAGGGATTAGGGATCCGTTTGCCATATTGCCGTGTTCAGGGCTTAGTTCACCCTACATCTTCATTACTCATGCTCTGGGAATGGATTATCTCCCTTTGGCTGGATTGAGGAGTATGATTACTTATCATCCACTGGTCGTGATGTGTCAGTTTGACCAGTTTCAGGATTTTCACCCTTATGAGGGGTTGAGTCGGTCACCGCTTTACTACACGCTTATCAACGGAGGATGATCCGTGTCGTATGCCTGTTGGGATAAGCGAGAGCTGGCTGAGTTTTTTGTCAATCATCCAGGTTGTTCTGCAGAGTATTCTGCATGGATGGAGACAGAGACTGCATTGGCTGCGGTAGTATCCACAGTGCAGGATGTTGATTCTGACGATGAGGAGCCTATAAAGGAGGCTAACATTCCCACCGATGAATTGACTGCTGGGCTGCCAACATTTGTGATGGATTCTCCCACCCCGAAAAGCCATCATTATCAAAGATTCAAAGACAACATTTGGAGTAGAGCTTACATATGATGACCTATGATAGAGATCAGGCTAGGGCCGTGATGCTGACAGCTCTTGATGGGAGAGACGTCGCTCTGTTAGAGTGGCATGAGGCTAGATCAGCTAGGGATGCATTGATTGTGGAGCAAGATGCCGCCTTATTTGCTAGGGATGTGGCCATTGTAGACAGTACTTCAGTGAGATCCTAGATGACTGTCAGTCTTGCTGATATGAGTCCTTACATTGATGAGCATTATGCCACCATGCAGTTAGCCTCTGATCTGCTAGCTCGTGTAGATAGCCTTGGGCAGGAGCTTGCAGTACTACCTCCATCTTCAGAGAGGGATGCCATGTTAGATCTGATAGTCCGCATACACATAGATCTGTAGATAGCATTGTATTTTCCTGCACAGACTAGCTTAGCCATTTTGTCATGTACAAAACAGATGTATATATCAAACAGTATTATGTATGGCAGGGAAATATATTTTGATTCACTTCCCTTTTAGTTATGCCTTGATACTTACTTGATATTTGCCTGTTTCTTCAGGGCCTTGTGATCTTGATGCATTCTGAACTTATCCTTAATAGGTGGACATTGAGACGTCGCAAGATCTCTTAGAATGGATCATTGATTTCTATATATCCCTACCATCTTTGGTATCTTGGGACTGGTATCTTTATGGAAAAGTGGAGAGGAGGGTGGTTTTTCCTCTCTGAGATTGACCGCACCACAGATGGTCGCCAGTACTTCTATTTATGAGAAGCCTAGTTAATTCCATCTCTTATGGGTTAGTATTGCTCTTTGAGGCACGATCGCAGCTTAGATGGTCACCGAATCTTCTATTTGTGAGAAGAGGTTGGGTAATTCCATCCCTTTGATCTCAAAACCGGCGAAATGTGGTGAATCAAGGTTGATCCCAATGACGTGACAAGAAGTTTTTTTCTGGTAGGGGTTAGACTGAACCATGAATGGCTGCCTACGTATTCTTATTGAAGAGGAGATCAAGTCTGCATAGTTCGAACCTGCTATAAGAGGTTCAACGCTGAAAGTGAAAGGCAGATAGGTGTAGAAATGTTTTTGTTATTTTTGTGAAGAAAGGGTAGAAATGTTTTTGTTATTTTTTTTATTGCGACCGGGCCATATAGAATATGGTTGCCTACATACCCCCGGGTATCAGGGAGATCAGGTCGACGTAGTTCGTCCCTCAGGAAAAATCGCAGCCAAAGAGAAGTGTAAATCCCATGTGTAGGCTATACTAAGGGGAAACGAAAGTTTGATCCCATAATGGGGATAAACTGCAGGTGTGGAAAGTTTGATCCCGTCTTCAGGACAAACTGCAAGCGTAGAAAAGTTTAATCCCGTCTTCAGGATAAACTGCAAGTGTGAAAGGTTCAATCCCATCTTCAGGATAACCGAAGTTGTAGTAAAGGTTTGAAATGAAGTGAAACCAGGCTACTTCTTTGAAGTGTATGTTTCCATGAGGGGCTAAAGAGTATGTAGAAAGGAAAGGGTTCAAAACCGGAATGACTGGTGATTTGATGATTAAAACCAGGATGTTTGTTTGATGGTAACCTCAGACATAGTACTGTTTCACGGTGTCCGAGTTGATAAGCTATGGAAATTCATCGCCATCCATTTCCTGTAATCTGAGAGCACCTCCTGTCAATACCTCCTTGACAATAAATGGGCCTTCCCAATTAGGAGCGAATTTTCCCTTAGAATGATCTTGGTTGTCAATGATCTTCTTCAAAACCAAGTCATGTTGTTTGAACTGCCGTAGTCGAACTTTTTTGTTGTAGGATTGTGCGATCCTTTCATCGATATAATCGACTATGGAAGATAGTCGCGGTTCGCCTTTCGTCAATTAGAGACAATTGGTGATACCTGTCTTGTACCCATTGGTCTTCAACCAACTGAGCATCCATCAACACTCGGAGGGATTCCATTTCCACCTCTATGGGGAGCACTGCTTCCATCCCCTAGGCTAATGAGTAGGTACGCATAGAAGTTCTGTAGGCTAATAAAGTCAGAGGCAAGAGGTCAGGCCATCCTTTGTGATTGTCGGACATTTTCTACATGATCTTTTTGATGTTTTTATTAGCCGCTTCAACAGCACCATTCATCTTTGGATGGTAGATGACGGAGTTAAGGTGTTTGATGTGGAATGTTCTACATAACTCCTCCATCATTTTGTTGTTGAGGTTCTTAGCATTGTCTGACACAATGACCTCTAGTTGTTCGTATCGACAGATGACATTGTTTCTGATGAAAGTAATGATAACTTCTTTAGTAACCTTGGGGAAGGATGCTGCCTCTACCCATTTAGTGAAGTAGTCGATCATGGTAAATATGAATCGATGTCCATTACTGACTTTGGGCTCGATGGGCCTGATCACGTCCATTCCCCACATTGATAAGGGTCATGGAGAACTCATATTGTGGAGTTCCCTTGGAGGGGCGTGGATAGCATTCCCATGAATATGGCATTGATATCACCTCTTGACGTGATCATTACAGTCAGCTTTGAGTGTAAGCCAATAATGCCCTGTTCTAAGGATCTTCTTGACAAATAGGGGTCCGCTCATGTGAGGGCCACAGACTCCACCATGGATCTCATCCACGAGTCTCTGAGCTTGGTCTTTATCCAGACATCTGAGGAGACCTATTCCTGCATCTCTTTTATAGAGTGCATCTCCACTTAGGTAGAATTTTATAGCAAGTCGATGAATCCGCCTCTTCTTAGTTAGGCTCACCTCAGCGGGTGTAGATCCATCTCGCAGATAGTCCTTGATGTGTTGATACAAAGGGTTGTGGATGGGAGGTAGTTCATCTGATACTTCTCCAACATAATTCCCATAAACTGGGGCTTTTTGCAGAGCAAACGTGATGCTTGGCATATTTTCCTTGTCAGATATATGAAGCAAGGAGGCCAACGTTGCTAATGCATCCGCAAAATCATTCCTATTACGAGGAATGTGTAGAAAAAAGATTTCTTCGAACTCTAAAGCCATCTGTAGAACTTGCCGATGGTAAGGTAGTAAATGTAATTCTTTGGTTTGATATATTCTTGTGGATTGTCTTATTACCAATTCGGAATCCCCAAAGACAGTTAACCACCTGATGCTCATTGAACGGGCAAGTTTTAGCCCCATGATATGTACTTTCATACTCACCGTGTTGTGTTGGTGCCGACAAATCGCAATTTGATTTGACGACGGATATCGCTTCCCCCATCATGGAGATACTAGAACTGCCCACTTCCGTAACCTTCTGCGTTAACACTCCATCAAAATACATTCTCCACGTATGGCATGTGTCATACTGATGTTGTTGCTAAATTGTCATTACCCCTTCATCGGGGAAGTATGTTTCCAAGGGTTTGTAGTCCCCTGTAGATGCGACGGCCAGTTGATCCATAATTCCTTGACCTTTGACAGACTTTTGCGTCACGTAGATGATGTCAAATTGCTATAGGATCAACTTCCATCTGGACTGTCGACAATTTAGTATGGGCTTACTGAACACATACTTAAGAGGATCCACGCGGGATATGAGATGGGTTGTGTGACCATGGAGGTAATGTTGTAACCTCATGGAAGCCCATGCTAAAGCACAACAAGTCTTCTCAATCAAAGTGTACTTGTGTTCACTGATGCTGAATCTTTTGCTGAGGTAATAGATAACTCGTTCTTGGCCTCTATCATCTTTTTTCTCCCGAGCATACAGCCCATGGCATTGTCATTTATGGACAGGTACATGAACAGGGGAACATCATCCCTGGGAGGTACCAAAATAGGAGCGTTAATCAGCTATTCTTTAATGGTAAGGAAGGCTTTCTGACACTCATCATTCCATTTCATAAAGGAGTTCTTCCTTAATAACTTGAAGATTGGCTCACAAAGTTGTCGTGAGTTGAGAAATGAACTCGCTTAATGAAGTTGATTCTTCCCAAAAATCCCTCAGATTTCCTTCTCTCGTCTCGAGGAATGGGCATTTCCTTGATGGCCTGGATTTTGGTAGATCCAGCCAATCCTTTTGTGGTCGACTAGAAACCTAGCAACTTTCCTCGACTTAACACCAAAGGCGACTTCAATCGGATTCAACTTCAAGTCAGACTTTACGCAAACCGTTAAAAAGTTTTCTCGAGATGGTCTAAGTGGTTATCCTCCTTTTGGGATTTGACAATGATGTCATCCACGTAGATCTCTATCTCTTTGTGCATTAAATTGTGCAAAAGAGCCATCATAGCTCGATGATAGGTTGCCCCGACATTGATGAGGCCGAATGACAACCGTCTGTAGCAAAAGGTTCCCCAAGGCGTGATGAAATCAGTTTTCTCATGGTCCTCCTCAGCGACCATAATTTGATGGTACCCCGCAAAGCAATCAGCGAAGGAGTACATGCCGTATTGAGTAGTATTGTCAATAAGAATGTGGATAAATGGCACGGGAAAGCTATCTTTAAGGTAAGCTTTGTTCAAATCCCGGTAATCCACGCAGACTCGCACCTTTCCTCCTAGTTTAGGCACAGGAACAATGTTGGATATCAACTCCAGATATGTAAACACCATGATGATGCCAGCTTGAAATTGTTTCTCAATTTCTTCTTTAACTTTTAAACTCCATTCAGGTTTCAATCACCTGAGTTTTTGCCTAACTGGCTTGAATATTTCTTTGATGGGAAGGCGATGAATAACAATGTCCATGGACAAACCCACCATGTCTTCGTGAGACCATGCAAACACATCCTGGAATTGAGTTAATAGTGCAACCATGTCATTCCGTTGATTTGTGGTAAGGTCTGAACCAATTTGGATAAGCTTAGGGTTGTCTAAGGTTCCAATATTGAAAGAAGTGGTTTGATCAAGATTGGGTTTGGGTTTGTCTCACGACCCATTCCTTAATCTCCGAGGTGTCTCAATGTCCTCTTGATGTCCATCAAGTCCGAGTCCAACTTTCGATCAAAGTTACAAATTCTCAGGGAGAGAAGGCACCTCATCAGCAAGTACAAGCACATCTAAATTCAAAGTCCTAAAACAAAATATGCTTTCACTTAATATATGCAACTGTTCGATCATACAAAAGTGTTAGCATGTACGTGATAAAATAACTACTAATATTGTAAAGGAAAGCAAGCAATTAAAGTTATCTACAAGGCAGAGGGATTTTTCTGCCCATTTTACCCTCATCGACTAATGCATGGAGTGCTACTCTAATTGTCGAGGGCAAAGTCCTGATGGACTGCAGTGATGGAAGGATCATCATTCTCCTCCTTCTCCCGAATGATAACAATGACATTTGGGCAATCATCGTCTGGGGTGTATCTGTTTGTATGTTCGTCATGAACAATGATGCGTATGCCTGCCATCATCAAGGCAATATCATGTTTACGTTTCCGTTCCTTTTCTCCCACTTCGGGATCAGGAATCAGCACCTCTTTAGCTTCGATTGGCACTGGTTTGGGAAACAGCATGGCCACAACATGGGCTGGCACCTTTACTAGAGACTTTATCAACTCATGAGGTAAAGGTATAAAAAATTGCCGTGAGGCGGAAACTTGAGGAACCTGCTTGTGCTTGTGAGGATTCCTGTGACTGGAACTGGCAGAATAGCTTAGTCTGGCTATTCCAATTTGGCTGGATACTTGGATAGGGTGCTTAATACCCCGCTTATCATTACTAAGCCCTTGTCCAGGTTGATAACCCAATGACATCATTTCTTGAGTGGCCGACATAACCTCGGCAGAAATCTTGGGTATGGGAAGTGACTCTCCAATAGAATGGTATTGCATGGTACTCACTTCCAGAGTATGAAAACTGGCCGGTTCAACTTCTGAATTGAAGCTGATGATTGGTAGAGTTCCTTGTTCAGGACATTCCGGCTCAGCGTTGACAGTGACTAGACTGTTGTTGATAATGTATTTGAGTTATTGATGTAGCGTGGAGGGAACGACTCCAGCCATATGTATCCATGGTCTCCCCAATAGCGGGTTGTATCCTGGATCTATCTTGAGGACGTGGAAGGATACATTGAATGTATTTGGACCAATCTCAATTGGCAACTAAATCTTTCCGACGACATTTCATTCGGATCCATCAAAAGCTCTGATAACCGTATGGCTGCTTTGGATCCTCTTAAGATTGACATTCATCTTCACCAAGGTGGCATAAGGACAGATATTTAGAGATGAGCCTCCATCTATCAAAAATCCAGCTATCATGTACCCGGAAGACAAAACCGCAATGTGCAATGGCTTGTAATGACCGGTCCCTTCGGGCGGTATGTCGTCATCAGTGAAGGATATCACATTATTGTTGAAAATGTGATCAACCAAATGTTGAAATTTTTCCACATCCACTGATTTTGGCAAATAGGCTTCTTCCAAAACCTTCAGTAAAATTTTCCGATAATCCTTGGAAGAGAAAACCAAGTCCAGTATAGATATCTGGTGTGGAGCTTCTCGCAAGCTTAAAACTACTTTGGCATCATTGTGGCCCATAGTGCGGAGGAATTTTTTAATCTTCTCCATGGGAACCTTACGCTTCGCTTCGCAAGTAGGTTTCATAACCCGTTGAGGAAGATATAGTGGATTTTCCCTCAACACTGTAGTAGTAGTATGAGACATGGATCCTTCAGCTTCTCCATAATTCCATGGAACTTTGTGTAAGATGACAACAGGATGTAATGGTCTGAAAGGTAAAGAAATTGGCTCTGGTGCGGCCACTTTCAAAGGATTATCAACTCCTTTGAGTTGAATTGGTTGTATGGGAAATACTTTGATAGCTCATCATCCACTTCGATATAACTCACTGCATCGATCCCTTCCATTTGGTAGGACATGCATTCCCACCCTCGAGTTGCATGAGTGTAATCATCTCGCTATTTGCAGGACAACGCTTATCAATAAGATTCTCGAATGAGATGGCGAGTGCCCAACATTCTTCCGTGGTTGTGACCATGAGAATGTGAATGATATCGACACACTTCATCGTAATTAAACCATCCTCGAAGGGGATTAATTGGAGGCGTAAGGAAGGTAATTCTTCCTTCATTGATCAACATTTGCAATATCTCCTCCATAGATTGGCCAAGATAGGTAAATTCCTTTGATTGGCAAAATCCCGACGGCTTTAGCATTGGCTCTCTTTGCAACCTTATCTCCATAGCTTCGCTTTCTCAAGGTGGTGATGGAGCATTCATTACAAAAAAGGAAGGAGATAGGCATGCTCTCGCTCGATTAATCAAGGCGCAGACTTGATGTCAGTGGGTCACCGCTCGCCAATCGCTTCAATTTGTTTGCAAAGAGCTTTCATCTTTTGCTCCATAGTGAACTCGAACTTTGCATAATCCCATCTGTCAACACCGCCTTTTTGAGGGTTTAGGATGATTCACCATTAGAATTGGAACTCGGCTAGTGCTCCAACCGATCATGTTGACCTCTTCTTCTTTGTCTGAGGAAGAGAGTTATCTTGCACATGAGGTTGATCTGGTTTGGTGACCACGATCTCACCATTGTCTATTAAATCTTGGATCTTGTGTTTCAAGGCCCAATAATCTTGAGTATCATGTCCAGGTGCTCCGGCATGATAAGCACATTTCGAGTAGCATTAAAACCCTCCCATTAGGGTCAGTCAAGGAAGAAGATGTGTAATTTTCTTCCGAGTAGTCAAAGAGCAAGAATATTCTCGAGCGAGTCCCCTAAGGGTGTGAATGTTCGAGGACGCTTTACTTCCACACCTTTAGGTAATGGAGGGTCAAAGATCAGGTGCTTGAAAAGGGAGTAGTTTCTCCTCCATAGAGGCACGCTTTGATTGCCTTTTTGACCTTGTAGTATCAAGGAAACATCCTCCTCTTTCTTTTTATGGACCCTCCAGGGGTTGTTTCCATAAGATCCAGACTGGATGTGCTCAACAGCTTTAAGAGCGGCTAGGTCTTGAATTTTACTAGACTTCAATCCCATTTCAGCCATCTCTCCGTGCTTGATCATTTCAGAGAATGGTTTGCCAATACCAGCTAAGAATCTCTCATAGAAAGGAGCTTCCTGTACATCTATGAATGTCATGACCATTTCTGATTCCATCATGGAAGGAATAACAAGGCGCCTCCACCTTTGAGCATACTCTCTGAAAGACTCATTAGACTGTTTCTTGACCTTGGTAATTTGATACTGGTCAGGAGCCATCTGAGATTGAAAACTATATTGAGTGAGGAAGGCGTGAGCCAGCTCTTCCCAGCTATAGATCTTTTAGTTGTCTAATCTGGTATACCATGATCAGGCTTCTTCAGTCAGACTTTTTTGAAACAGCTACATTCTAAGCTTTTCATTTTCTACGTAAGACCCAAGTTCTCCAATGAACACTTTTAAATGTGTATAAGGATCCCCTAATCCATCATACTTTTCAAAATCAGGGGTTTTGAATTTCTCTGGATAATGAACACCAGGGAAGATACAAAGGTCAGCATATGATACATTTCCATGTGTTCCAATCCCTTTGAGAACACGGATAGTTTCCTCCTTTTGGAGTACTTTCTTCCTGATATCACCGGTGTCTGGATCTCCTTTGAGATGGGTGTTGTCAAGGTCTTTGTTGGTCGTATCCAACAGAGGTTCTAGATTTGTTTTATCTAAACCTTGTGTTCCTCCTTGTGTAGAGGATTCTGTATGTGGAGGGATTTTTGTACCCTAAGTGGACTGATGCAATTCTTTAAGCAGGACAGCCAAATTTGTGATTTGCTGACTTAATCCGTTAAATTCTTCTCGAGAAACAGGATTAGACTGGTCAGACGAAGACATGATTGGCTGTAGGCTCGTGGCCTTTTTGGATTTTGAGTGGGTAACAGGCCCAATGATTTCCCTACAAAAGACTTACGTAGTTTAGTCTTAGGGATAATGTAAATGTTATCATAACATGTCCGTTTTAGGAATATTGTCCTGTAAAACCGTGTGTTAATTGATAACATGCATGCATAGATAATCTTTATATTTTCCATTACATAAGGATGAACATGGAATAAAATTACAAGTAAATGCTTTTACAAGTAATTGAAAAATGGAAAGCATGAAGAGACTTTCCTCCGTGTTTGGTTTATCAGAGGTTGATCTATCTTAGGGTTTCTCTCACGGCTTTTTCGGCATGAAGGTTCCTGCATCATCGCAATCTACTTGACGAAAATTAATCCTGCTTTTCAACCGAGCGAATCTGGGTGGTGCCTTTCCTGAGCCCCATTGGAATTATTCTTCCTACGAGTCCAGTAATCAAACACCGACAGGATAGCCTCATGATGGAGGAACCACACAACATACATTCACATACAATGTGTCTCACCGTTTATGAAAAATGATGACATGTGCAAAGCACTAATATCGCAGATAGATATAGTATAGTGCAGTAAGCAAAAATGCAATCGTACACATTCATCATAAATATAAATGCAACATTCACACACAAGCATATAACAATTTTGAAAAGCTTGTAATAACGGCTTAAGCCCTCTTACTCTTACTGGAGTCCCCAGCAGAGTCGCCACCTATTGACGTCGGGATTTTTAGTGTCCCTTTTTCGTTACTTATTCTTTGGTGTTCTCATGTTAATGTGAGATTGTTTGAAAAAACAAGTGAAAAAGGTCCGACATGTATAATGTCGACGATTTGACTTTAAGAGTCGCCAACAGGTGTATTTAATCGGTTGCACTAACGCAACCAAAAAGGTTTGCACATCGACCCAAAGATGTGACACCGCTAAACGGTCTGTGAAAACCGAGATTCATTTGGGTCCGGGGGCTTGATTATGCGAGGGAAGGTGTTAGGCACCCCCTCGACATCCGTGTTACCACTACGACCGCCACTTTTTCAAAGAAATCTGTTATATGAATGTGTGTGTGTGTGTGGATCAATGTGCAATTATTTGGAAGTAGTGATGTACCTCATTCGCACCTATATACATAGGGGTTTGAATTTATGAAAATTCAGCTTTTAAACAAGATATAACAATGAAGTTTTGTAAAAGAGGTTTTTCAAACCTCGTGCTCAATAGTAATTGAGGCCTTTGATACTTCCATTTTATTATTAAATGTTCTATTTGTTTGCTTTTATTTTCTAGATAATGAAGCATCTTCGAGAAAATAATATACAAGAAGCCAAACTCCTCATGGGCATGACAAATCATCCAAGGAAATTCGCAGACATCAAATAATGTACAAGTCGCCATAAATTTGAAAAAGGTCCATCATGGAACCCGATCTAGATTCAAGAGATCAATCTGTGATCACATGATTCCTAGGCTCACATGATACTCAAATTTGTATGGAAAAAGCAAGAAGCGCTTATATATAAAAGTCAGAAATATATATATACAGACTTGATCAACCACCACGAAAGCACTCCATGGGGATCAAAATTGTAAATATATAAAAGCGGTAAATATATATATATATATATATGATCAACCACCACGAAGTAAACTCCAGTGGGACGAAAATGTAAATAAAGTCAGAAAGGATCAACCGCCACGAAAGTAAACTCCAAAGTGACTTAACGAAATGTAAATAAAGATGTAAAAGCGCAATCGCCACGTAAGTAAACTCCAAGCAGATTTAAATATAAATATATATATATATATATATATATAAAGCAATAAACGCATCGGATGTAAATCTAGGCTCATCGGATATGTCCGATAAAAATTATATATATAATTATATATATATATATAAAAGCAGTAAATTCTCCTGATATAAAATCCAGCTCATCGTATATGTTCGACAATATATATATATATATATATATATATATATATATATATATATATATATATAAAAATAAATGCTCCGCATATAAGTCTATGCTCAATCGAGGCATAACTCGATAATGTTAATCCATATATAAAATATATACATATATATATAGTATATATATATGTAAATGAAACCATGGACCGAAGTCCGGGCAAACGCACACTACACGACTCTCAATGTGTATAACAGTGTGTGCTAATATGGAAAGAAGGCTTTATAGAATATAAGAAAGCTTACAGTGGGCTGCCAAAGTAGACTTCTATGAGTCTATGCGGATAAACACTCAGCTTCCGCCGGATAAAAGTGTTGCTATATGTGAGCTAACAGGTGTTTAAACTGAGGAAACACTCAATGTGGGTGTATACAGAGTAAATTGGACAGGGCTTTCTCGCCTTTTCTCTCTCCTTCCTCTCTCAAAATGGCAGGCCCAAGGTCTATATTTATAGACTGATGGCTATAGGTACACCTGCGGCAGCCATGATTATACCTACGGCTGGTCGTGGTGCATCCGGGCCTCGCAGGTCCCGTCGTCTCGAAGTACGTGTACTCGTGCACTATAATGTCTACTCGAACTTGCAGAACTTTAATCTGAGCATCAAAACGAGGTATATGTGACCTTCTTCGGACCGCTTGTGTTGAGAGTTACGCAATGACATGGATTAGAGGTCAGACGAAGTCGAAAGAGGGTCCATGCCCACGGGTCTTCAAGCATCAAATTCTATCCAAGGTACTGACACGCGTAATAGTCACTCGGGATTGTAACTCCTCAGTTCTTATGGGACATCGTTATATGTATGTATGTATGAAGTGTTGAGACGACACACAGGTGTTGAAGGGGGCAAGATGACATTTGACTCTTTGCCGGGGTTACCGCCGGTTTGAGTTGAAAGTAGAAGTTGCTCAGGGTTACATCTGAGATTGGACTACTTGTTGGTATGCCGCGATATCATCTTGTGAGAGAGAACGTTGAAGTGGTAAGATGACTTTTGACTCCTCACTGGGGTTATATCCGGTTTTAGCTGAAAGTAGACATTACTCAGGGTTACATCTAAGATTGGACTATTACAACTATTTGAATGTCGCAAGGTCATCTGTGGGAGAACCTGTCTGCCCAGTGTTAGCTCCGGGTCTGAGGTATGAGTGCCTCGGCGGGAGGTTTGAGCTTGAAGTTGATAACATGTATTTGAAATAAGCATTTCCGGAGTTATCGCCGGAACTGCAACAGCAGTCCTTGGGGTTATCGCAAAGGAAGAAACTCGGGGTTATCTCCGAGGTTGGAAATGATCCTTCCAGTGTGTGTTTCGGGGTTGGAAATGATGTTCCCGGTGTGTGTCCCGGGTTTTGAATTTGAACTCCCGGTAGTATCCGGAATGGATGTAAGCTGTCTTCCAGGGTTATCTCCGAAAGACGAATCTGCCCTCCTGCAATGTCAGTAAAAGGCGTGCAGAAAATTTTGAGTGTCTACAATAACAACAATGGTCATGATCATACCAATCAATTGTCTATCTTTGCACTACGGGTCAAAGATGTTCAAATTTAAAACCAGTGATCATGCCAAACAATAATCTATCTTTGTACTATGGGCCAAAGATATTCATTTATATCATCAGTGGTAATGATCATGCTAATCAACAACCCATCTTTGCACTACGGGCCAAAGATATCAATCAATAATTCATCTTTGCACTACGGGCCAAAGATATTCATCAATAAAAAGTTTATCTTTGCACTACAGGCCAAAGATAACTTTCAACATAATTTAAGTCTGAGAATTATGACAATGACATAAAGAATGAATCAAGTGAGATCAAAGATAAATATTAGAGATTTCTAATTCAATTTATCCAGAGTTCAAAAATATCCAAATTATCAACATGAAGATCATAACATGGATTCAATTTCAAGAATAAGATTCTTAAATGATAACTTAGACAAAGAAAAGGAAATTCAATTCTGTTGTGAATAGTACTCATAAATAGTAATGTATGAATAGTAACGTATGAATAGTACCCATGAATAATACTGTATGAATAGTAATATGAAATGAAATAATATCACTTACATAATATGGAGTATGGAAAAAAATGATACCTCTTACGAGTATTAAATGAAAATAACATCCTTTACGAGATAAAAAATATCCTTTACCTTTATAGGAATGTAGTTCTGACTGGAATAACGGAGATTATGTTGAGGAAATCTTGCACTGTTATCAACACTCAAAATATCCTTATACTCACAAAAAATACGCTCAATATTATAGAGAAAGGATTTTCTGATTCTGGTGTGAGTTTCTTTGTTTAACTGAGCAACCTATTTATAGGAAAGTGGTAGCACACCAGGTTTGACCAAACATACATACATGTTTATAGCATACCTAATTTGAAACAAGCATACAAACCCAACTTTCTCACTCCATCCCTTTTATCACATGTTTTTTTGAAATAAATGAATTCAAATTCAATTTGATCATCTTCACTCCATTTAATTCACATGCCAAAAAATATAATAATATTATCATTTAAATTATAAAATTATACTATTTATTATCAAATTATACTTTGATAATATAATATTATGATAACACCCCCAAATCTAGGTACTTCATTCCCACAAGATTTGGTGCTCACTATCCATTTATATCATTCAATAAATATCTACCCAAATAAAAAAAAACTTTTAAATCATAAATCCTCCCTTTTCAAATAGGGTTACATCATTAAATTCAAAAGATGGCATCCTCCTTATCATGCCGCAATTATAACTAACCCTTTTCTAACATCATAATGCTAAGTAATATCATTTCAATAATATAAATTATTAATTTATAATACATCATTATTAAAAATTATAAATCGATAATATAAAATAACATAAATCTAGGTACAAGTCCTACATCACTTGTCTACAAATTTTTTGAATTTCCTCCCTTAAATAGTTACATCATTAAGTTCAAAAACATCCTTCTCTAACTTTAAACATCATTCAAGTGCGAAATTAAATTATTATATAACATCATTATTAAAAGTCTATGATCATAAGTGAGCAAAAGTACAAATTAGCTCACTTATACATATAATCCTTTCCTTTGCTAATGAATCAACCTTCTCAACTTTAGTCAGAATAATAATAATAAAAACAATTGCTCAATGATATAATGAATCAACTAATCAAATAACCCCAATGAATAGTACTCTAACAATGAAAATCAAAAATTGAAATCCAAAATATGGAATATATCTAACTGAGGGTCATAAGACCATGAACTATGTCCACAGTTGCGAGTAATCTTTCAACTCTAACTTTAACAGTCATAAGACTATAAGGACTCCTCGTACTTAGGGGGATCAGCCCTTTTTACAATGTATTGTGCACAAACATTTCAACGCTAAGCGTAAATTATCCCCTAATAATAATAATAATAGGTTGTTCATCTCAAAGATTTAGAAGTACAAGTCCGCACTAAAGAAAGTTTGGTTTGGATAAGCTTTCAAGGGTAATTTGAAGTTTAACGAACATCAACTAGAGGACTAGTTGAATCAATAGTGTTTAATAACACAACAATTGTTTAATAACAAAATAACATAGAATAATTGAGAATCATGGTGAACTAATTATACATATTAAACTCATGCTTGAAATAAGTATAGAGCATAAGTATTCAGCAAAATGAATAAAATGGTAAACCTTTTTGCTTGAATAATAAATAAGCTAAGTTTAGAGTCTTATAACATTAGAAATGAAATTACAAAATGTATGATAATTGATAGCAAGCTGAAAACTAAAACTTGCCCAACATGGTATTAACTCATGCAAAGAATTTAAAACAGTTCAATAATAAAGACGGGAGTTAAAAATTGTGTTCATTATACAAGAATAGAACTTAAGAAACTTGCTTAACTATAAACAAGTTAGAATGAATCAACCCAAATGAGAATTTCAAATAACATTAGAGTTAAAGTTGGCTCAAATGAATTTTAGGAACAATTGACTTATTCAATAACAATTAAGATAAAAACTTGCGCAATCAAAAGAATAAAGTTACACAATGTAATAATAGAACTAACTCGACGAAAGTGTAGAGTTAGACAACTTTCTCAATGTAAAAAGATAGGGTTTAGAAACTTTCCTTGAGCGTAAGCTATAAAATTAAACTCACGATCACCTACACATAATTTTAGAACCACAATACCTATTAGATATGCTAACATACCAAAATATGAACACTTTTATCTAAACTTATCATTGAAGCACAAGTCTTTCATTACCATTTACATTTCAGAAATTCCAAGTGTTTTACTTCGCAACACTTATCTAACGTTCATTGTGTATACTAAGTTATCATATAACGAGTTCTCGATTTACTAATCATTTTTGCAACTTTGAACTTACTAACCACAATTCACTATGTTATGTTATCTTTAACATTACACATTTAACATGCTAACATAATTTTAGACCATGTTATAATGATTTCCCAAGTCTGCAGCAGCAGCAGAAGTCAGAATCTTAAACTGGTAGTATGCGCAATTGCGCATACAAAGGTTCGGACCCAAGATATTACTTGCCAAGACTTTTTTTTTTTTCGCCTTGCACTGCAAGCTATGCTCGCTCCTGCTTTCGACAGACGCAGAGAAGGCTAATGAATAGTAGTCGACTTTAGCCCAACAAACATAAATTTCACCCACCAAACAGTGATAATAACATGTAACATTGATACAAAATTATTTTAAACATGTTTGTTAACATTTTCAACCAACTAAAACAATTTTTCATCAACTAAAACTAGTTTAATTTCTCAAATTTTAAGTTTTCATGAAAACTCCATTTTCTTGACAGCCTTTACAAATTTCTTCACTGTAATCTCTATACTTGGCCAAATCACCTCATTCAAATTATGCTATGTTCGCTTTTTAAATGAACTACCATATACAAGCTTCAATTTACAGCTTCACATACAAATTGGCCACTAAAATTGATACTTACTGAAGCATATGAAAAATATATAAAAACATACAACATTATTTTTTCTTCATTAAAACCTAAATTAGCATGCAATTTCATTGCTTATACATAAACTCTAAAATTCACCAACATGAATAATCACCATAATTCAATTATATAACAACAATTCAAAATATAAATTTCACGTAACATATAATTTTATGTAGTAAAACCCATATATATATATATACTAATGTATAGTGTAAAAAATACCTTGAATTTTCTTGCAATCCTTTTGTTAAACTCAATCGGAATTATCGCTATGAAATCCTTCTCTCTCAAATTCTCTCAACTCTCACAAAACTCTCAACTTTCTCTAAACTTGGGAAATAGAATGCGTAATAAGCAAACCAACTGGTATTCAAGCGTAAGAAATAAAACTGATAACCCTTAATAATACTACTAATTGCAAATTCAAATATTAACGTATATAATATAAATATATTATATTTATTATTTTTTAATTTAATTTATTTATTTTATTTAAATTCAAAATTAGAAATACTAAAAGCCATAAGGCTTGTTTGGCAAAACCTTTTAATTTTTAAAGAATTAATATATTAAGCCTTGTTTGGCAAAAAAAAAAACTAAATTAAACCCTTTTTAATTTATTTTAATAAACACTTTAGTTTATAAATTATAATCACATATTATTTATTTGGATTTCTATCCAACATTAACCAATAAATTAATCACATATATATTTTAAATAAATATCTCTTTTATCAAATACCACAAAATTATAATTTCATTATAATATTTTATTTGATAATTTAATATACCATACCATATTAAATTATTAAATCAAAACAAAATAAACATCTCATGTTATAATACAAATCTCTAAATTATAAATTAATTTAATTTAGAAATTTATGTAATAAATTTAGATTTACAAATATTTATTAACAACCATCACATCAATAATTATTTATTCAATAATAAACACCTCAAATAAATATTTATATAATTCAATAAATATTTAAAATTATAATTTGAAATTCTGGATCGTTACATCCTTCCCCCTTACAAGGATTCTGTCCCCAGAATCACAATTCAAACAATCAAATCATCACATTCTCCCCTACTTACAAAGATTCTGTCCCCAGAATCAAAGACACAGACTAAACAAATAACTCAAGGTAATTCTTCATCATATCAGCTTCGAGTTCCCACGTAGCCTCTTCGACATTGTGGTTCCTCCATATCACCTTCACAGAAGGTATCACTTTATTCCTGAGCACTTGTTCTTTCCTGTCGACTATCTGGATAGGAATCTCTTCATAAGACAAATCTTTACTGAACTGCAATGGTTCATACTCGATCACATGTTTGTAATCGGGTTTATACGGTCGCAACACCGACACATGAAAAATGTTGTGCACATGCTCTAATTCTGGAGTTAAAGCTACCTCATAAGCTACTTCTCCCACTCTGCGTAGAATCTCGAAAGGTCCAATAAACCTTGGGTTGAGCTTCCCTTTCTTGCCAAAATGAATTTTTTCCCTCCACAGAGAAACTTTTAGGAACACGAAACTTCCTACTTTAAACTCACGACTTTGCCTATGTTGATCAAAGATACTTTTTTCTCGTCGATCTTGAGCAACTACCACCTTGCTTCTTCGATGAGTTTGACAACATCACGGCCCTCGTCACCAGCTTCTAGGCCTAACGAATGACGTTCACCAACTTCATCCCAGCATAGTGGAGTTATGCACTTCCTGTTGTATAATGCTTCGTATGGCAACATACCAATGCTTGCATGGTAACTATTGTTGTATGCAAATTCCACCAATGGTAGATGATCATCCCAATTTCCTTTGAAATCCATTATGCGTGCTCTAAGCATATCTTCAAGCGTTTGGATCGTTCGTTCACTTTGCCCATCTGTTTGTGGATGATATGTTGTACTCATCTTCAGTTGCATTCCCATGCATTCTTGTAGTCTCTTCTAGAAATTTGATGTGAACCTCGGGTCTCGATCTGACATAATTGACACTGGAACTCCATGTCTTGAAACGATCTCTTTAACGTATAGTTTCGCCAGCTGATCAAGATTAAATCTAATCTTTATTGGCAAAAAGTGTGCAGATTTTGTTAATCTGTCCACTATCACCCATATCGCATCGTATCCTTTCTGAGTCGATGGAAGACCTACCACAAAATCTATTGTGATATGCTCCCACTTTCATTCCGGTATCTCCAACGGTTGAAGTAATCCGGCAGCTTGGTCGTTGATGCTCTACCTTCACTTTCTGACATGTCAAGCACTTCGCAACGCATTCTGCAACATCTCTTTTCATGTTCGACCACCAAAAATGATGCCGCAAATCTTGATACATTTTCATACTTCCCGGATGAATCAAATATCTTGAGCTATAAGCTTCCGTCAAGATTTCTTCATTAATATCCTGTACTGCCGGAACCCAAATTCGTCCCTCGAATCTTAGCATTCCCTCAGTATCAACCTTGTACTTCACTTCTTTACCCTCGACCATATCTTCCTTTATTTTCTTGCATTCTTCATCCTAAAGTTGTGCGTTCTTCACTTTGTCTACCAAAGTTTGACTAACTTCCATCTAGTATAATTTTTCATCGAATTCTTCTGGAAATTTGATTTCTAGCTCTAACCTTGCCATTGCTGTAATAAGCTCCTCCTTATCTGTTATCAACATCAACTTTTCTCTGCTTTTCCTACTCAAGGCATCTACAACCACATTAACTTTGCCCGGATGATAAAAGATCTCGCAATATAATCTTTTATCAGTTCCATCCATCTCCTTTGCCGCATGTTCAGGTCTTTCTGTGTGAAAATATACTTCAGACTTTATGGTTTGTGTAGATCTCACATTTCTCTCTGTAGAGATAGTGTCTCCATATCTTCAATGCGAACACAACCGCCGCCAACTCTAAATCATGAGTCGGATACCCTTTCTTGTAGTCTTTTAGTTGCCTTGATGCATACGCAATAACCTTGTCGTTCTGCATAAGGACACAACCCAATCCTTTGTGTGAAGCATCACTATACACCACAAAGTTTCCTGTATTATCTGGTAACGATAACATAGGTGCCACACTTAACTTCTTTTTCAGTTTTTGAAAACTTCCCTCACACTTTTCCTTCCAAACAAATTTTACAGATTTTCTCGTCAAATTTGTCAACGGAGTGGCAATCTTGGAAAAATCCTGGATAAACCGTTTATATTAGCCTGCCAATCCCAAGAAACTTCTTACTTCTAATGGAGTTCTTGGTTGTTCCCAATTTATTACAGCTTTGACTTTTGATGGATCTACTGAAATCCCATCTTTATCGATTACATGTCCAAGAAATTGTACATCGCTTCCAACCAAAATTCACATTTAGAGAATTTCACATGTACAACTTTTCCTTTCTTAACGCTCCAACGCGATCGTAAGTGTTCCACGTGTTCCTCTTGAGTTTTAGAGTACACCAAAATATCATCGATAAATACCACCACAAACTTGTCTAAAAATGGTTAAAACACCTTGTTCATCAAATCCATGAACGCTGCAGGGGCGTTTGTCAAACCAAATGACATCACTAAAAATTCATAATGTCCATACCGAGTTCAGAATGCCGTCTTCGATACATCCTCCTTCCTTACTTTTAATTGTTGATATCCACTTCTCAAATCTATTTTCGAGAAATATCTAGCACCCTTCAATTGATCAAACAAGTCATCTATTCTTGGCAATGGATACTTGTTTTTAATAGTGACTTTATTCAATTCCCTATAATCAATGCAAAGATGCATTGACCCATCCTTCTTCTTCACAAACAACACCGGTGCTCCCCACGATGACACACTTGGCTGAATGTACTTCTTGTCTAATAGTTCTTGCAGTTGCACCATTAGTTTTTTCATCTCCACCGAGCCATTCATTCTCATGATGGCCCTTCGATATAGGAGCGGTTCCGGCGGCGCTAAGTCGATCACGAACTTGATTTCTCGGTCAAAGTGAAGTCCCGCAAATCCTCCGAAACACGCCCACGAATTCCCTAACCACTAGTATTTCCTCCAATTTCACACCCTTCTCTCTTTTCGAGTATCGACTATGTAAGCTAAATATCCTACATACCCCGACTCAATAACTTCGCCTCGCATTATCGCTAGACATTTCATTTGTCTAGGCGATTTGCTACCATGAAAAACTACCTTTGACGGAGTCATAAGGTTTACACACTTCTTTAGGCAATCAATTATTGCTCCATAATTGAACAGCCAATCCATTCCCAAAATAACATTGAACTCTCCGAGTTTTATTGGGATTAAATCTAATTTCATGACATTCCCCTTTATATTCATCTTACAGTCTTTGTATACGAACCTAACAAGAATCACTTCCCTATTCGCAATTTCTATATTTAAAGGGAATTTCAACTCTTCACAAGGTATTTCTAACCTCTTAGCAAATTCATCAGATATAAATGAGCAAGTAGCACCCGAATCAAATAATACATATGTATTTATATCATTGATTAGGATAATACCTGACACGACATCTTTTGATTGCACCGTCTGTCTGCACCATCATGTCAAGGTTCCGTCAGGGGCTTATTTGTTGACGTTGGTCCTGCAATAGCCAGCGCACCTCCACTAGCAATTCCCTTGCTCCCATTTGTCTCACCAGATCTCTTCTTAGGGCATTCATGAGCAAAGTGATCCTTGGACCTGCACATGAAGCAAACGTTCTTCTTAGCTTGAGTGAAATTTGGGGCGATGTGACCCTCCTGGCCACAATTGAAGCATACTCATTTCCCCATCAAGCACACACCCTTGTGAAACTTTTCGCACGTAGCACATGCTTTGAACTTCTTATTTTGCTGGTTTCTTTACTGATTTCCAGCTCCCCCATTCGCATTCCACTTCCTCTTCAAATTGTTGCCACTTCCGCCGTTACTACCACCACTCTTAGCTTCACATTCACTTTTCTTCTTCCTCTGCTCTTGATTGTGTTTTGTTACAGCCTCGCCTCCACTCTCAGTGAGAATCGCCTTCTCCATCACTGCTGCAAATATCTTCAACTGGAACAGAAAACCTATCAGATAACTGTGGCTTCAATCCTGCTCAAACCTTCTTTCCTTGCTCATCTCATCTTGACTTGATATGGCGCAAACCTCGCCAACTCGTTAAATTTTATGGCATACTCAGACACCGACATCGTTCCCTGCTTCAATTCCAAAAACTGTACTTCTACCTAACTCTTTAAACTTTCTGGGAAATAGGTCTCAAAGAACATCTCCTTAAACCTTTCCCAAGTCATAATCCCTTGACCTCCACGGGTTTTATTGGCCTGCCACCAATAACTAGCATCTGCTTTCAACATAAATGTTTCAAAAGCAGTCTTCTGCTCCTCCCCTACTCTCGCAACATCGGACACTTTCTCCATCTCCATGACCCAGGTCTGTGCCTCAACCGGGTTCATGGTTCCACAGAATTTTGGTGGTCCAACCGCCTTGAAGTCCTTAAATGTTGTACCTTGATTCTGAGGTTGATTATGCAAAGCACCCGTCAGTATGTCACTAACTGCTGAACAGGGTTTCCTTCCACATTGTTGTTATTGTTGGTTTCCTTAGTGGTTCTCTGTCGTGGTGGTTGACGTCTTGGAGGCATTTTCTATTAAAATACATCCATTATCTTTTATTCAACCTTTTAAGTATTATATACTTAAGTTGCACATCATAAAAGTTTATCACATAACACTTAACACTTTTGAATAAAACAATAACTTTTATTCATTCATCATCTTTTAAAAATGTCAAAACAATAGCACCGATGCTATTTACATTACTTTCCTGAACTATAACAGTTGCAGGACAACATCATCATCATCTATCCCATTGGTTATATCATACCCGGGATTTATATTTCGTTTATTTTCTAATCACATATCAATTACATTCTCTACAATGTCCTACTAAGATACTGCGTAGCCTTACGATGCTCTTCCTCCATAATTCAGAACATTGTTCGGCGATCTAATATGTATGATGGTAGCGTCTCGAACTGAATTGGATAACCCATGACCCGATCCTGAGCTCGATTGATCACGGTGTTGAATACGTTGTTCATTTCTTCCATCTTCCTCCTCTTTGCTTGTGCGTCTCTCTCTGCCATCCCGGCTCATTGATAAGCTTCATTGTACGCGTTTTCGGCTTTTGCCCTCTTAGTAGATTCCTCTTTCAACTTGTTCTTCAACTCTGCAATCTCTGCTATCATTCGCTCGTTCTCTCCTTCAGTGTGGACCAGCTTCTCTTCAACATTATGCAGACGTTCCTCTCGATCTTGGATCTTGTCGTCTTTATGTGCCATCAAGGTCTGTTGTTCAGCTACTATCTCCTGTAACTCCTCGACGGTGTCTTGAAGTTTCATATTGCGATCATACACCTCGTCGTACATACGGGCAGCTATCGAATTAAGTGGAAGCTCTTCCTCCTCGTCCTCCTCATCCGACCGATGGTGGCAGCTCAACGGGTCCTCCTCATCCGCTCTCTATCTCATCATCCTCATCGTACTCTCTCTCCTCAACTCAACTACATGAAACCGACTGTAACTGCTTCCCGTGGCGTAGTTTGTTCCCAAATCACCTGAATATCTCGAGGCTCCTCCTCTCTAGCCTGACTAGATCCTCCTACATTAGCCATCCTGTCAACCAAATTTTAAGTTTTAATTACAAATCATTACTACTCGACACTCACGAGCACATAAGTTGTAATCACATAAGCACATAAGTGTTTTATTACTTTCTCATTCCTAAAACTCGATAAGAGTTTATCATTACTATCTTTTCAAAGGTTACTTACTAAGGTTTTTCCCCCACCTAAGGTTCATAACCTAAGGCTTTGACATCATTCAAGTGCGGAATTAAATTTCATTCCCACATTACATGCACTATCCAAACATTCATACTATCTACCCAAATAAATAATATTTAAATCATAAAGTACAAATCGGGTTATCATTAAATACATTTTTTATCTAACCTTTCCTTCATTCAAGTGCAAGGCTCATCTACATTCATCATTACTTCTAGATCATCATAATAGTATAAAAATACAAGTCCTCAGCAAACAGACATTTTTCCCTTTCCTTTCCTAGTATCATCTACTTTCAACTTTAGTGAATGAGTATATAAATATGCAATGAGTATACAATTGCTCACTAGATATAATAATGAATCAACAGGAGTATAACAATAATAACGCCAACGAATAGGTTCATCAAAATTAAATAGTACTCTAACAATGATAATCAAAAACTGGAATCCAAAATATGGAATATATCTAACTGAGGGTCATAAGACCATGAATTATGTCCACAGTTGCGAGTAATCTTTCAACTCCAACTTTAACAGTCATAAGACTATAAGGACTCCTCGTACTTATAAGGATCAGCCCTTCGTACAATGTATTGTGCACAAACATTTCAACGCTAAGCGTAAATTATCCCCTAATAATAATAGGGTTGTTCATCCCAGTATTTAGAGTACAAGTCCGCACCAAAGAAATTTAGTTTGGATAAGCTTTCAAGGGTAATTTGAAGTTTAACGAACATCAACTAGAGGACTAGTTGAATCAATAGTGTTTGATAACACAACAGTTGTTTAATAACAACATAACATAGAATAATTGAGAATCATAATGAACTGATTATACATATTAAACTCATGCTTGAAATAAGTATAGAGCATAAGTATTCAGCAAAATGAATAAAATGGTAAACCTTTTTGCTTGAACAATAAATAAGCTAAGGTTAGTCTTATAACATTAGAAACGAAACTGGTATTAACTGATAGCAAGTTGAAAACTAAAACTTTCCCAACATGGTATTAACTCATGCAAAGAATTTAAAACAGTTTAATAATAAAGACGGGAGTTCAAAACTGCATTCATTATGCAAGAATAGAACTTAAGAAACTTGCTTAACTATAAACAAGTTAGAATGAATCAACCCAAATGAGAATTTCAAATAACATTAGAGTTAAAGTTTGCTCAAATGAATTTTAGGAACAATTGACTTATTCAATAACAGTTAAGATAAAAACTTGCTCAATCAAAAGAATAATGTTACACAATGTAATAATAGAACTAAATCAACGAAAGTGTAGAGTTAGACAACTTTCTCAATGTAAAAAGATAGGGTTTAGAAACTTGCCTTGAGCGTAAGCTATAAAATTAAACTCACGATCACCTACACATAATTTTAGAACCACAATACCTATTAGATATGCTAACATACCAAAACATGAACACTTCTATCTAAACTTATCATTGAAGCACAAGTCTTTCATTACCATTTACATTTCAAAAATTCCAAGTGTTTTACTTCGTAACATTTATCTAACGTTCATTGTGTATACTAAGTTATCACATAACGCGTTCTCGATTTACTAATCATTTTTGCAACTTTGAACTTACTAACCACAATTCACTATGTTATGTTATCATTAACATTACACATTTAACATGCTAACATAATTTCAGACCATGTTATAATGCTTTCCCATGTCTGCAGCAGCAGCAGAAGTCAGAATCTCAAACTGTGGTACGTATGTAATCACACTGCAAAGGCTCGACCTTTGGGGCCTACGTACTGCTTTTTGCCTTTTGCCTTCAGCTCGTGCAACCGCGTCGATGCTAAGACAGACGCAGAGAAGGCTAATGAACAGTAGCCGACTTTAGCCCAACAAACACAAATTTTACCCACCAAACAGTGATAATAACATGTAACATTGATACAAAACAATTGTAAACATGTTTGTTAACATTTTCAACCAACTAAAACAATTTTTCATCAACTAAAACTAGTTTAATTTCTCAAATTTTAAGTTTTAATGAAAAACTCCATTTTCTTGACATCTTTTACAAAATTCTTCACTGTAATCTCTATACTTGGCCAAATCACCTCATTCAAATTACGCTATGTTCGTTTCTTAATGAACTACCATATACAAGCGTCAATTTACAGTTTCACATACAAATTGCACTACAACAAAAAGACATATCAGCGACCGCATATCCCCAACCGCATTTGGTCGCAGATAAGTATCCGCGACCGAATGCGGTCGCTGATATTAGTCGCAGATTATCTGGTCGCTGGATGGACTTCAGCGACCAACAATAGCAACCGACTGCTCAGCGACCACCGTTAGCGACCGAATCCGTCAGTATTATGACTCATGCTGAGTCATTTGTCAGCTGTGACATGGCACACGTGTCAGCGACCGGCAATAGCGATCGCGTCGATCCCTAGTTTCAAAGTAGCTATCAGCGATCATGTTTCAGTTTTAGCGATCGCATGCGGTCGCTGATCTTTTGTTTTTTTTAATACTTTTCCTGTTTTTATTGATTTCCCAAAAATAACTTGCTTTGTACCTGCTTTCTATCCCAACACACAGAAGTATATATAAGCATCCATCCATGATAACTACCATATGATAAACATTCATCCATGATAACTACTATATGATAAACATCCATCGTAAACCAACACAATACAATCGTAAACATCCATATAATATAATCGTAAACCAATACAATTGTCCAAAGAATCAATCTAAAAGAGTATAAGGCTTTAAAAATCTAAAAAACAAGTCTAGCAAAGCTTTAAAAATCTAACATATATAATCGGTCTAGCTTTTCATGGATCATCCAAATTAGTACCTCAGTAATTAACAAAAGAATAAAACATATATGTTACATGTGTTGATCATCATGCATGACTTGGGAATTAAAAGCTAAACAATATCGATATATATACCTAGTCGCCACCCCGATGTCAGATGTGATGTTGTTTCACCGCCGCCATCGCCCTCCGCCAACTCATCGGACTAAGAGAATGCGTATGCCCTACCAAAGATATGAAGAAGATCACGATTCTAGCAGATCGCTCTCACACAGTCAGCAGGAGTATGATCGGCTGGATAACCTGATGACATGTAGGTAGACCGGGTAGTAGAGTCGCCATGCCATTCGATGGTCCAAGGTCGTTTTTGTCCTCGGCCTTTAACATAGTTTTTCTTCACGACGGACGCCTCTCCCACAATTCTTGATCAATCGACGGACGCGGGGTGCCTTTAGGATAACGCTCGTTCATTAAGCCCTTATAAGTGTCCTGTCAGAAGGTCAACAATTAAATAGTTATAAATAAATAAATAAATGCTAAAAAGGTCGTCACAATTTATAAACAACATATTAATATAAAGTTAACTTATTACCGCTATCTCCGAACAAAGATCAAAGTGTACTATCATGGGTGGCCACATACACATCCAACCAATTGATAGGTCAACCTTGAGACTCGAGACTCCTACGCTTCATGTTCTCATATTAATATGTAAACATATGATATTTTAGCTACAAAACATGATCAGAAAACAAAACAAACCAATAAATAAGCTTGCTATATACATACGCATTCTAGCAAAATAATATGTTGCAAATGTGATATATATGCCGCCTTATATGCGCCTTTTGCCTTTTCGCCT
The DNA here is from genome assembly GCA_020205615.1 of Panax quinquefolius. Taxonomy (NCBI): domain Eukaryota; kingdom Viridiplantae; phylum Streptophyta; class Magnoliopsida; order Apiales; family Araliaceae; genus Panax; species Panax quinquefolius. The sequence goes on along the minus strand of CM035159.1, from coordinate 73,172,859 downwards.
TCAGATACACCTGAGGATCTGTTCGAGGCGGCAGCTTGCGTCTCTTGACCCAGCTCTCTGCTCTCCACTGGTCACACATCTGCACCCATATGGGATGTGCGCACCACCAGGGACTATGCTCATACATATACTACTCACCTTGTCCTGGATGGTCAATCTCAGCATTGTGCAGGGCTTTTTGTCGTTCCTTGTTCAGATTATCTTTAGTTCGGACGGCGCAGCACTTCGCTGTAGAACAATGTCTCGAATAATCGATGCATGTATGTCCGTCCCCATCTATACCGCTTCTGCAAATAAAACAACATTAATAATATTAAAACTGTTATATTATATTACCATAATCCAACATTACTAAACAATATTATTTGATTATATAACTATGTATTATCTATCAGAGTGATAAAAAATATATCCTAAATTCAAATTTCAAATCGCATCCTTATGGGCGAGAGGTGTGCTCACCCATGTAATCACCGGCGTAGCGCTTCACAGAAGCATAATTATGAAATGCACTTCACAATTTTACTATCTTGAAAATCACTACAATATATAATAATTTACAGTCATATATATTTATAACAATGAAAATATTAAACCCTTATATATACACGATGTTTAACTTACGTGCTTTACGGAGGAGGACGGATCTCAGATAAGAATGTGATCATCCGGATTAGCTTGGCCTTCTAAGACATGTTTAGGGCTCCCACCCAACCCGCGCTTTTATCTTTGTGTTCGTAAGACATTTATAAATAAAAAATTTAGGATGTTAGTATGAGTTATAAATGAAAGATACATAAATGCGTCAAGGATATAGAGAACATGTACATATGTAATTGTATGTAATACAATTAAAACTAAACATACATTTTATATAAAAGGACAATAATGACAATTAATTGTATGAAATAGTTAACTACAACAACTATAAATGAAAGGTACATAAACATGTTAAGGATATAAAGAACATTCCTATATGTAATTCATTGTAATACAATTAAAACTAAACATACATTTTATTGAAAATTGTTGTCTGAGTCAGAATCATTTTGTACAAGTGTCAAAGATTCATAACCATCTTCTTCTTCAGATTCTGTGTCAGTGTCAGTCAATAACTCTTCCTCAAGATTATTGTTCATCCGCATAATAATCGTATCGGGATCCAATTCATCGTGTTCATCTCCACCTCTAACCGGATTACATCATTGTTGTCCTCTATATTTATTATAGGAGGTCTATGAAGCATCTCCTCTTGGTAGAAATCCCCGTCTATTACTTGGACACGATCATCTGCTGCCAGAGTATGAATTACAACTTGCCAATCTGTAGGCGGTCTATCCCTTTTCCTAACAGGACTAAGAGTGTAGTATACTTGTACTGTTTGAGTTGGTAAAACAAACGGTTTGTTGGAGTAAGCCGACCTATGGAGGTCAATATCGACGATTCCATGTCTGTCAACACGTATCCCTTTTTCTGAATCAAACCAACGACACTTGAACAAGTTAATATGACCCCCGTATGTGCCCTTGTACGACAATTCTACGATTTCCTCTAACTCCCCATAAAAGGCACGACCAAGCTCATTGTAACAATCTCCTTGGACACACACTACATAGTTCGTTGTTCTTTTACCGCGCCCATATGCCTTTGTATGAAATTCACAACCATTTATTTTGTAACCATTCCGACTGACTTGGTCCCTGTCTGGTCTCATAGCTAGGACTTGTAAATTAGCCGAAATCGTTGATCCCTCAATCAAAGCCTACAAAAACTCCATCTTATTAAATGAAGTCATAGTTAAAATGGAGTATATATATATATATATATATATATATATATATATATATATATAACTTATATTTATTCCCTTTAGCCAAAGTGCAAATTTTTATCACGATTGATTTGAATATCTTTATCGCTTATGCCGGATGCTTCACTTTTAACTCGTCATCGTAAAATCTATACCATGTTATAAACATTAACATATTGGAATAAATTAAAAGATAAATTATCAAGTTTACATGTGTACCTCACAAATTCGTCAATCTTTTCGCAATTGAGAAGAATGTAAGTATGTGCAGCATGTAATTCTTGCTCAGAGAGGAATATGCGCTTCCCTTTTCCATAAGCACGACCGATAAAAACCAAATACGAGAGCCACCATTTAGTTCAACATTTCCCCATCATCATGTCTCGATACTCGATTGGCCTTTGTCAAGACTTCGTCCGTAAAATAATCGGAGACAAACGTAGATATCTCATCGAAATTGTATGCCTCACATATCGACCCCTCAACATAAGCTCTATTCTTCACCTTCCTCTTAAGGTTTCCCATCACCCTCTCGAAAGGGTACATCCATCTATATTGAATCGGACCCCAACACGAGCTTCATAGGGAAGATGGATTTGCAAATGCTCCATGGAGTCAAAAAAACCGGTGGAAATATTTTTCCAGTTTACACGTGATCTCTATGATGTTCTTCTCAAGTATGTATATGTCCTTCTCATTTAATGATTTTGAACATAAGTCTTTGAAGAAATGACTAAGATCCGTCAAAGCATCCCATATTGGTTTATCAAGCAGATCCCGAAATGTTATAGGCATGAGTCTCTCCATGAACACATGACATTCATGACTCTTCATCCCTTGCAATTTCTCACCCGTAACACACCTTGCAATGTTTGATGCATATCCATCTGGTAGTTTCAGAGACTTAACCCATGTGCACACATCTTCAACTTGCTTTTTGGACAATGTGTACCTTGCATGCGGTTTGACAATTTTACCATTAGGAGATTCATAAAGTTCTAATCCAGGACGCTTACAAATATCTTTCATGTCCAAACGTGCCTTATCATTATCTTTTGTCTTCCCCATAACATTCATCACGGTGTTAAACACATTGTCAAACACATTCTTCTCAATATGCATCACATCTAGATTATGATTTAATCAAATTTGTAGACCAATAAGGCAGTTCCCAAAAGATGCTTCTCCGAACCCAGTTATGAGATTCGCCAAACCCATTGATTATGTTTGTGGCATCAATCTTACCAAATGGGATAACTGGCAATCTCATCACACGATCTCGCATCTTCGTTCCCGACAATCGTGGTGCAGGCATATCATTGTCTACTTTCCTTTTCCTGAAGTGTTCTCTATTTCTTCGAAACGGGTGATCTACCGGTAAGAACCGACGATGACAGTCAAACCAGCAAGGCTTTCGACCTTTTGATAGATTAAACGACTTTGTATGCTCCATACAATACGGACAAGCCCACTTCCCATGTGTACTCCATCCAGCTAACATACCATAAGCTGGGAAGTCACTTATAGTCCACATAACTGCTTCCCTAAGGTTAAAATTTGTTTTCGTTGCAACATCCTAAGTCTGTACTCCATCCTCCCGCAATACCTTCAACTCGTCTATAAGAGGTCTCAAGTAAACATCTAAGTTCTTTCCAGGACTCTTAAGACCAGGAACCACGAGTGAAAGAAACAAGTATGGTTGTTTCATACACATCCAAGGAGGCAAGTTGTACGGAGTAACAATCACAGGCCAACATGAGTACAGAACAGCTGAGTGGCCAAACAAATTGAAACCATTGGTGGACAATCCAAGCCTCACATTTCTAGGTTCGAATGAAAACCCAAGATGTGCTAAGTTGAAATCTTTCCAAGCCTGCCCATCTGCGGGATGATTTAGTTCTCCATCTTTAGCTGGAGATTTTGCATGCCAACTCATATGTTCAGCTGTTCTTGAAGACATGTACAATCTTTTTAGCCGATGTGTTATTGGAAAATACCTTAGAATCTTAAATGGTATACTTGATTTTTTTGTAGTCACACCCTCTTTATTAGGCCTAAACCGATCATGACTGCAAAACGTGCACCTTGTCATTTGTTCAATTTCCTTATAAAATAACATGCAATCATTGGGACATACATCGATCTTTTGGTATCCAAGACCCAACTTCTTCACCATTTTCTTACAAAAGTAATAGTTACCAGGTAATTTCTCACCGTCAGGCAACATACTCTTAATGGCCTTCAAGAGTGACTCAAAACACTCATGGCTCATGTTGTGATCAGCCTTGATGTTAAGTAATGTCGCCACTGCAGACAATGTAGTGTGTTTGGTACAACCATGCCACAATGGCTCGCTACCCTCGTTTAACAACTTAAAGAATTCTTTGGCATCAGAATTCATAGGTTGCTCTCTACCTTGTTCCCAATCAAAATCTAGCCCTGCAATATCATGAACCATTTCATTCATACGATAAGTACTACTGCCCAAATTGTGTACTTCTGTGATGCCACCATCTCTTCTCTGCCCATGTGCCCACCAGCATTCTTCGTAATTTTTCATGAACCCAGAAACAAGTAAATGATAGTTTACCATGTCTCTGTCCATATAATTTACATTCTTACACTTCAAACATGGACATCGATTCATGACTTACCATTCATACATTCCGTGTGACTATACACATACTCCAAAACACTTTGCAACCAAATCTAAATTCAACAGAAGACTTATCTCGGGCACTTGACTTTCGTCGTGCCATCCAACTACTGGCCCGAATAGAGGTCCATGATTCCACTGGTACCTACTACGCATAACATGAGCTTATTAATCATATAACTTGAGCATACTTGTAACCATATGACTTGAGCATACTTGTAAGCATATGATTAACATTTCAGCATACTTGTAAGCATATGACTTGAGCATACTTGTAACCATATGAATATGATTGAATGCAAATTAAAGCAGCAAAAAATTTAGCAAATTAAATCAAATTCTTTGTTACGTGAATAAGAATAACATTTGTGTTGTGTTCAGTTTTTTTTAAACCTTTCCATGTGTTCAGTTTTTTTAAAAACTGAACCTTTCTATGTGTTCAGCCAAATCTGCAGGTTTCTTCCTTTTTCTTTAAACCTTTCTATGTGTTCAGTTTTTTTTGATCAAATTCAAAAAAAAACAAATTCTATTTGTGTGGAAGCAAGTAATTGTGATAATAATCAACATAATAGTTCACTAGCACAACAATGGTAAGCAATAATAGTTCACTAGCAAAACAATTGTCAAGTAGAGAACCCATAATGGTAATCAACAATGGTAAATAATTATAATAATCATATAAAAGTTTGACAGTATATATATATATATATATATATGACTATATATAAATTTCAGTTATTATATTCCATTTTGTTTTCTAAATGAGATAATTTGTTGTGGACTTTTGCCATAATAGTTCACTAGCACAACAATGGTAAGCAAGCAATAATAATCAAATTATATTTGTGTGGAGTAATTGTGATACTAAAAACAAATTACAACAAAAACCTAAACGAATTACCCAATACCCAGATTAGGGTTACCAGATTTGATGACAAAAACCTATTTTAAAACAAAAACAAATTACCCAATTTGATAGGTGACTAAACGAATTACCCAATACATGGTGTATTCATGCACACAATCGCTAAATCCAAATAATTCACATACAATTTCAAACACGATTCAAGAAATTACAATGAATGAAGATAAATACCTGTTTAGAAGATTCAATCAAACTCGTTTGAAAAATTTGATCTCCTTAGGCAGGTGGTAGGTGGCCGGTGGCAGGTGGTAGGTGGCAGGTGGCGGCGGCGATGACCGAACTCCTCTTCCTCTCCCCCCTTTCTCCCTCTTCTCACTATTTCGCAGCTCCCTCTTTTTTTCCTTCTCTGTTCTGTGTCAAGTGAATGCCTGATACTAATTTCATTTAGGATGATCACGATCATTATCTCTGTGACCACATCTATCATTGATTTTTAATGACATGGACTTATCAATGACCGCGTGTGCTCGCGTCACGATTATAATGGGTCGCAAAACTACGCTACCAACATTTCCTCGCCAATTTTGGGTGGGAATTTGTTCATGCTAATCGATTATGGTCATGAGATATCACTTAATGAATCGGATTATAGACTAGTCGCTGATGTCGGTCGCTAGTAAGACTATCAGCGACCAGATATGCGGTCACTGATATATTTGGTTGCTGATAGACCTTTTTCTTGTAGTGTTTGCCACTAAAATTGATACTTACTCAAGCTATATGAAGAACATAAACACTGACATTATTTCTATTGTTAACACGAAATTAGCCTGCAATTTCATGCTTATATACAAACTAAAACTTCACCAACATGAATAATCACCACAATTCATTTATATAACAACAATTCAAAATATGAAATTCACAAAACATGTAATTTTGCCGTAAAACCCATATATATATAATACTAATGTTTTGTAAAAATACCTTGAATTTGCTTGCAATCCTTGTTAAACTCACTGGAATTGTCGCTATGAAATCCTTCTCTCTCAAATTCTCTCAACTATCACAAAACTTAGTACTCTAAAACATGGGAAATAGAATGCATAATAAGCAAACCAACTGGTATTCAAGCTTAAGAAATAAAACTGATAACCCTTAATAATACTACTAATTGCAAATTCAGTTACTAACGTATATAATATAAATATATTATATTTATTATTTTAATTTAATTTATTTATTTTATTTAAATTCAAAATTAGAAATACCAAAAGTCATAAGGCTTGTTTGGCAAAACCTTTCTAATTTTTAAAGAGTTAATATATTAAGCCTCAGATGGCAAAAAAAAAACTAAATTAAACCCTTTTTAATTTATTTTAATAAACACTTTAGTTTATAAATTACAATCACATATTATTTATTTGGATCTCAATATCCAATGTTAACCAATTAAATTAATCACATACTATATTTTAAATAAATATTTTCCACTTTATCAAATACCACAAAATTATAATTTCATGTTATAATTTTATTTGATAATTTAATATACCATACCATATTAAATTATTAGTCACAAAATAACACCTCCTCGTTATAATACAAATCTCTAAATTATAAATTAATTTAATTTAGAAATTTATCTAATAAATTTAGATTTACAAATATTTATTAACAACCATCACATCAATAATTATTTATTCAACAATAAACACCTCAAATAAATATTTAAAATTATAATTTAAAATTCTAGATCATTACAATACTATTTAATTATCACTGTAGCAATTATTGCATCAATAATATGAAAAATTGTGCAATTTTTACTGTAGCAATTTTTGAGTCAAACACTGAGTGACTTTTTACGTAAACATCAATAATCGAGATATCATGTACTTCTGGTAATGCTCGTGCAATACCGCGCACTAATTTGTGGAACAACGTGTATTACTATACTTTTACACCAGGTATTTCAACAGTTAATGGTAAAAGTTTTGTCGTTATTTTTTATAAAAATGTTATTTCTGCCGCTTTCTATATTCGACAGTTATTCAGTTATGTGGTCCACCAATGATTGTGCTGTCGTACGAATATTTCCCGACAAAAAGAATATTCTCCGACCAAACGAATATTCCTCGACACAACGAATATTTTATGACAACTTGCTTACTTTGTAAAATGTTCACATATCATCCTTAACTTTAATTTTTTATTAATTTAACCATTTAGTGAATAGAATAATAATTATAAAAAAAATTGAATACTTTTATTTCATAAAATTTGGGGTCTTACATGCATTAATAAATAACATTCATTTCATGAATAAAACCATTCCATATATGCATCAATATCAATTTAATGGGGAAAAGTTTGATAAACTTTAGTTTTGAAATAAAATAAACTCTTTTATTTTAATCAAAAACCAAATCCAAATTAAACTCCTTAATTTTAGCAATTTGAAATCATATTTTAGATAAAATAAACTCTTTTATTTTAATATTTTATTAATTAAATAAACCATTTATTTTAACAGAAAAAAGTAAAAAATTTGATTACGCTTTGAGGTGCAAATTTACACCCGAATAAAATCGGAGTCGCGAGCAAATGCGCCTCAAAGGTTGAAATTGATTTCAAAATCTATGGCAAAATGCGCCCAGAATGAACTGGGTCTCGACGCAGCTGCTCTGTTCATCCAGGAAACTGGATCTGGGTAATGGCGAAGCTATGCTCCATAATGAATTGGAGGCGGCGCAGCTGCGCCCGATCACAAAAACATAAAACTTTTCCTATTATCCAAAAATCCAATCCAATTACATATTATACGTACATGAAATCACAAAGATTGATAATTAGAACAAGATTGGCTCTGATACCACTGTTAGGTTTGTTAGAAATAAGAATATGCAATCTAATCACATAAACGAAGCGGAAGCGTAATAAAATTGAATTTTAAATTTTTTGACAAACCATAAACCATGATCATTCTTGTTCTTGATTATCGATCTATAAAAGAGTAGGTGAATCAAAATCATACCCTTGAAGATTCGAGCTTCCTTAGGTACAAGTTCAACTCTTAATCCTTTGTGTTCTCCTTGAATACGTAAGATTGATTCCTTCATTTGACCAACGTTAGCCACCCAAATATTTGGCCTCTAGAGGTGATCCACCAAGGAAGAATAAAAACTCAAGAAGAATGGTGTTTTTGGTTAAACCCTAGTTTTTTTTATCTCTCTAGAAAAAGGAGTACTCTCCAACAATTAGAATTGCGTCTACTGATATCTGACAAAAGACTCCTATTATATAGATATTAGTCAACCCTTCTAATTTAATTAGAAATAAGGTTATATTTAATTAATTAAAATCTTTTAAATAATTAAGCTCCCTAATTGTATTAGAGATAATTAATTAAACTCTTTTAATTAATTTGCTTCCTTATTTTATTAAGAATAAATGAGAGTACTTATATTAAATTAATTCTCAAACTCTTTTCAAAATTAAAATAATAATAATTGTAATAATATTAATAAGATTCTCTTATTAATTTATATTTAATATTCCCAAAATATTAAATAATAAATATTAAGTTATTTAATTTATTCTATCATCATAGATTAAGTTAAATACAATTAACATTAACTTCTTAAATATATTTTTTTTCATTTTATGGTGTGACCCTTTAGGTTCTCCATATTAAACCGATTGTGAATAAATTAATTAGAATAATTCTAATCTTATTTAAATAAATAAATTAAACTAATAATCTATTTAAATAAATAACATTTATTCTACAATAAGGATAAGCCTATTTAGCGATCATATAGATTTCAATATTAATCATAAAAGAACCTTTGAGTAAATAGTTACCATACAATTCAATCCTTCCACCATATAACATCCCAATTAAATAGAAGACAATAGAATTACTGTCAAGTCTTATTTTATTTAATTATATGTATTTTGATTCCCAAATGCACAACTCTGAATAAATACAAATTAGAAACTCATTTCTAATTTTATTCCACCTTGGCCAATAATTTTTGGGTTGTCATTTATCAAATCACATACGACATATCTCTTCTTTTACTAGAAGTGGTAGATTCTTTATTGATCATTCATTATCTCCATCTATAATTTATTAAACCCAATCATACCCTTTGATATACCCTAAGGGTCTTAAGGAACAAGTCAAAGTATAATTCATTATACACAAGATACTATGATGATCTCAAGTATAAGGATCACTTGTACTACTATCACTTCAAGAATTCCTATTGACATGCAAGTAAAACTCCATTAAGTATTCCTTAACGAGTCACGTTCAGTGAACTTATTCTTCAATAAACACCTACATGATCGTGAGATCAATCATACTCATCCAATGAGCAAGCAACATATGACCAATCTATCCGGATTCACTAATCTCCTTTTTAGTAATCCATTGATTGGGAACATTTTGGTTTTTAAGCTATTTAAGAATTTAGATCTCATTAGCATGATCTCATCATGATTCTGAAAATATTGCTTAAAACTATGGGGTTATCACATATTGTTAAAATATCATCATGTAAATAATTAAATGCCTTTAATAAATAATTTTTTTATTAGTAAATGAATAAGATTGTTTACAAAGTATATGTTTTAACAAGATATTATGATGATCTCAAGTCTAAGGATCACTTGTACTACTATCACTTCAGAAATTCCTATTGACATTCAAGTAAAACTCCATTAGGTATTCCTTAGTGAGTCACGTTCAATGAACACTATAAGAAAATGCTCTATCAGCGACTGTTTATCAACGACCGCATTCGGTCATGAGATACTATCGTCCACCGATCGCAATCGTACGATAGTGGTCGATAAAATCTTAATCGATGATGTACACACCAATGACCACTATTAGCTTAATCGATATATCTCTGCTGATCGCTAGTAGTGGTAATAGAATTCGTCATTTTGGTCATTTGATCCGAGTCAAGACATAGCTCGGGGCCAAAGGCTGACATGGTCCATGTGTCAGCGACTGCAATCAACGACCGCATGGGGATTTTGGGGAATTTTTCGTGAAGGAGGTGGGGGGTAAATTGAGGTGCTTCACCATCAAGCCAACTTAAAATACAATAACTGGAAACAAGAAAACATGGAAACGTGAATCATTACTCAAATAATATATATTTCTCCCATTATGTCATTCACATATACATTCAGAAAATTAAAAAAAAATAATTCTAAAAAAAATAGACTTGTATTATTGCATAGTTAGGTAACTTATGGGCGGCGGCAACGATGACAGTGGTGGCAGCAGTGGGTGGCGTGCGTGCGTCTTCTCCTTCTTCTCCTTTTTCTTTTTTCCCCCTTCTCCCTCTTCTCTCTATTTGATCTCCCTCTTTTTTTTTCTTTCGTCTCTGTGTCGAGTGAATGACTGAAACTGGTTACATTAAGTTTGATCAGCGACCGCCATCAGCAACCGCATACGGTCGCTGACTTTTAATGACATGGACTTATCAGCGACCGCATGCGGTCGCTGATTATAAGGGGTCGCAAAAAAACTACGCGCCAATATTTCCTGCCAAATTTTGGGTGGGAAATTTGTTCTAGCGACCGATCAGCGACCGCAGGCGGTCGCTGATATCACTTAGTGACTAGATTATAGAATGGTCGCTGATATCGGTCGCTATTAATAATATCAGCGACTGGAGATGCGGTCGCTGATATAATTGGTAGCTGATAGACCTTTTTCTTGTAATGGAACTTATTCTTCATTAAGCACCCACATACTTGCTTTAATGTCTCCACACAAAGGATCATGAGATCAATCATACTCATCCAATGAGCAAGCAACGTATGACCAATCTATCCGAATTCACTAATCTCCTTTTTAGTAATCCATTGATTGGGAACATTTTAGTTTTTAAGCTATTTAAGAATTTAGATCTCATTAGCATGATCTCATCATGATTCTAAAAGTATTGCTTAAAACTATGGGGTTATCACATATTGTTAAAATATCATCATGTAGATAATTAAATACCTTTAATAAATATTTTTTTTATTAGTAAATGAATAGAATTGTTTACAAAGTATATGTTTTATCATCATACATGATTGGAATGTATACATAATCAGAAAATATTATTTGTTTTGGAGTGGGGGTTGGGGTGGGGGAGGGTGGGTAGGTGGGTGGGTGAGTGGGTGGGTGGGTGGGTGGGGGTGGCCAGGGGTAGGAGTTTATACATAATCAGAAAATATATTTTTTTGGGGTAGGGGTGGGGTGGGGTGGGGTGGGGGTGGGGAGTGTATACATAATCATTAAAAATTATTTTTTAGAGTTGGGGTGGGGAAGGGGTGGGAGTGGGGGTTGTATATATAATCAGTAAATATTATTTTTTTGTTGTATAAATTAGTTTAAAATATGTTATATTGGTAAGGGTATAATAGTATAAACAATATTTTTTAATCTAATACTTTAATTAATCCTGAAAAAAAACAAACATAACATGGAATTTTTTAAAGTTATCTCATGAATAATCCCATAAAAAATAAACACATGACTAGGATTATTTAATCATAGGATTAATAGTCTTGAGATTATAATCCCGGGATTATATTCCTTGCAAACAAACATAGCCTTAAGATTAATAATGTATCCCAAGTATAATCTTTGCAAACAAACATAGTCTATATTAAAAGTCCTAAGTCTAAATTTGAAATCAAACAAGACACATGAGCCATGTTTGTTTGCAAGGATTATAATCCAGATATTATAATCTATGAAATTATAATCCCAAAACTATTAATCGTAGAATTAAATAGTCCTACTCACGTGTTTATTTTTTATAAGATTATTCATGTGATAACTTAAAATAATCTCATGTTATGTTTATTTTTTTCAAGATTAATTAAGTATTAGATTAAAAAATATCGTTTGAACTATTATATCTTTACCAATAATAACATATTTTAAACTTATTTATACATCAAAAAAAATATTTATTGATTATATATACACTCCCACCCACCCCTACCCCCAACCCCACCCCAACCCCCAAAAAATTATATTTTCTGATTATGTATACACTCTCACCACCACCCACACCCAAAAAAAAAAAATATTTACTGATTATATATACACTCACACCCCGCACCCCCCACCCCCAACACTCCCATCTTGCCCACCACCTACCTCCTCACCCCATCCCCCATTCCCCCAAAAATAATATTCAATAATTATATATACCCACCCCACGACCACCCCCTCAAAAATAATATTTACTGATTATGTATACAACCCTACTCCGTCCACCCCCCAACCCCAAAAATGATATTTACTTATTTAGTAATATGATATGATAATAGAAATTTTGAAAGAAAAAAAATTCCTGGTGGAAGAAAACCTTAAATCTTAATTTTTATGTGTAAATAATTTTTCTCACTTATTTCTCAACAAATTTCTAATTATTATTAATATTATTCCTATTATAAAATTAAATAAACAAAAGTTGTCTTTAATTGAGTAACACTACTAATCAAATAAAATTACGCAACTAGATGTTTAGTTATTTGTTAAATGGGGGTAATTTGGACTTAAAAACAAAAATTTATAGTTAGTTTATTGTATAAAGGGTTGGTCTAATTAAAAATAGGACTCACTTATGAAAATATCAAATTAACTTATGGAAATATTAATTCACAAAATATATTGAACTTGTTTGCTTGATTGTACATATTATGTCTAAAAATAAAGAGAGATTTGTTCCAACATTTTAATCTCAAATGATCATTTAACAAGGCTATGCATGGATTGGTCCCGTATTTAATTTTTACCCGTTGTTTTAGTTTGTAATTTTTCTTTATTATGATACTTTATTTAGTTCCGTTGTGAGATTTTTTGTTTCTTATTGTGAATTGAATTTTAACCCGTTAAGTATGACTTTTGTTGATACATGTTTATTATGAAATTAATTAATGTTAGACTGATACTCCCTCCATTTTTTAACTTGATATTTTAGGAGAAAATATAAATTAAAAATATAATTAATATTTTGTTTGATTGATTAAAATAAGTTCACAATCTCAATATTACCTTTTAAAATTTATTAGAAAAGATAAAAGATAAATAATCTAATATTTAATATAGGAATAATGTGATAAATTAAGTCATTAATATATTTTTTTAAATTTACAAACGATAAATAAAAAAATAAATTTCACTCTATAAAACGAGAGTAAGAAGGAATGGAGGGAGGTAAATCTCTAACGTGAGATACAACAAGAAAAGGGGAAAAAGAGAGGTTATTTAATGCAATACTACTGGGCAAGGTGGTGTCGAATTAAATATTAGATTTACACTAATTATATTTCAGTTTTCATATAAAAATATTATTTTTTATTGGACATTTATCTATTTCTTATTAAATATATCGTTAAAACATTACTAACTATAATTATCCATGTGACTAGTAACAAAAAATTGACATAAAGCACAAGATGTATAATTTTTTTTATATTAGCCATATCAATTTAAACCAAACATAAAATTAAATTTATTAGGGCTTATTTATTTGGAATATTTATTTAAAACAAGTACGGTACCCGTGCAAGACACGAACAAGTTTGTGAAATTGTTTGTGAAAGAATCAAGTGTACAATTTAGATTAACACATGGTCGAGATTTAACCTTATAGTTGATGGGAAAAAGTTGACAACTCTGTTGCCCGCTTGAAATTCCCTCCAAGGGCCTTAACAACTACAGACTCCTCTCTCACAGTCCCATCCATTTCGACTGACTACACATTCCTAAATTTCAGCAGCAGCGAAAGAAATAAATTACACAGATCAATACAATTAAAATTTAGTTCACATAATTTTGCATAATAATAATACTGATAATAAAAAAAAGGCCAGTGTTTCATCTTGTCAATCTCCATATGATATAAAGCGATAAATTTCAACTGCAGCGAAAGAAACAAATTATACAGATCAATACAATTAAAATTTAATTCACATAATTTTACATAATAATAATACTGATAATAAAAAAAAAGGCCCAAATTCAGTGCTTCATCTTGTCAATCTCCATATGATATAAAGTGATTTTGCTCAACCAAATATTTGCGAAACTAAAAGGATATTATATATATATATATATATATATATATATATATATATATATATATATATATATATAGGGCCTTTCCATAAGAACCTTATGGATGCTTCACAACAATAATTTTTGAATGGTTGATAAACTTATTGGAAAATTCTGAGATTGAAATATAAATATACTAAATGCCTGAAAACTTGTACTGCTTTTTATTTTAATATGAGGACCCCACATAAATCACGTGTTGTCGGTTTGTTTAAATAAAATGAATTTTTAATATTAAATAATGTCCAAATAGGACAAGCTCTTCTTACATTTAAAAAAAAAAAAAAAAAAAATCTAAACCCAAGACAACCTCTTAGAGCTTGTATAAAAAATAGTGACACAAGTTATTTATTTGCTATTTTTTATAACAATATTTGTTATTTTATAAAAACAAATATTTTTATAAAAATAAATATTTTATAATAACAAATAAAGAATATAAAATATTTTATAAAATAAATATTTTATAATTCTTTATTTGCTATTTTTATAAAAATATTTTATATTCTTTATTTGTTATTTTATAATAAGATATAAAATAGGATATAAAAATATTTTATAATTCTTTATATAACAAATATATGCTATTGTTATATAAAATAGGATATAAAATATCATAAAGAATTAATATTTTAAATTAAAGTGGGAAGAAATTAATATATTTGTTATATAAAGAATTATAAAAATATTTTTATATCCTATTTTATATCCTATTATAAAATAACAAATAAAGAATATAAAATATTTTTATAAAAATAGCAAATAAAGAATTATAAAATATTTGTTATTATAAAATATTTGTTTTTATAAAATATTTTATATTCTTTATTTGTTATTATAAAATATTTTTTTTATAAAAATATTTGTTTTATAAAATAACAAATATTGTTATAAAAAATAGCAAATAAAGAATTTGTGCCATTATTAGATTTTTATACAAGCCGGAAGAGGTTGTGCCGGTTTAGATTTATTTTATTTTAATTTTTTTTTACAAGCCGTAAGAACTTGTCCCGGTTGGTTTTTTTTTTTTTTTTTTAACAGCCGTAAGAGCTTGTCCCGGTCGGGCATTATTTAATATTAAAAATTCGTTTTATTTAAACAAACTGACAACATGTTGACTATGTGGGGTCCTCATATTAAAATAAAAGTCGGTACAAGTTGTGCCGGCTTGGTATATTTATGTTTCAATCTCAGCCTTCCAATAAGTTTATCAACTATTCCAAAAAGGGTGTTGCAGATAAAGATCCATAGCAACCGATTATTATGGAAGGGCTCCTATATATATATATATATATATATATATATATATATAAACTTATCTCAAATTGCAGAATTTAATTTGTCAAGACTAATACTTGGTACTATGAACTTAAGACAATTATGCCCTCCGTACAATGCTCAGAGTTGATAGAACTTGTCTCCCAGGATAAAATGACAATGTATACTATAATAGCACTCCAAATAATATACTCAACGAAACAAATAAAAGTTCAAAACTCTCTCAAAATAACTATGAAAATTGATGAACATGAATGCTTGTAAATGAATGATTTAAATGGGTTGCTCCCTATCTATTTATAGGAGGGGTTGGTGATCCTTCGGATGAGGTACTAACACTTGAAAAAGACATGAGATGCTTCTAAAAAGGTATGATATGACATCATTTGGTCAAAAGGACGTAGTTTTGATCATTTACAAAATGAGCGCGTCCATTCGGGCCACAAAACGACGTAGTTTTCATTTGATCAGAACAAAAACGACATAGTTTAAGGCTTAACAGAAAAGGCGCGTCCGTTCAGGCAAAAATTACTTAATTTTGCAGCGCCTGTTCAGGCAGATAGCCTTTCCCAAAACGACGTAGTATAATAATAAATACTATTTATCAAAACGGCACAGTTTTGATAATAGAACTAAATAAAATAAAATTTAAATCAATTTGTCCAAAAAATTATATACCCAGACCCAGACCCAGACCCACGAACCATGTGCCATGTGCCATGTGCCATGTGCCATGTGCCATGTGTCAGTCCGGTCAGTTGGCGACGTCGGCGCGCGCGTGGTTCGAACCAAACCTTGGCTAGGTCCTCTCCCTTTCGCAAAAGTGGGATGCCCCTTAGGGCCCAAATCCAATAGCAACTTTCTAGTATATAAACTCAATAATTCTTTAGTTCTTAACCGATGTGGGACTTGACTTCCCACATGTATTTATTATCATTTATCATTTCCAAGGGTGATCTTTGGGAGTTAATTTCTCATTCATTACTCCATAGATTTGACTTCCAAATACTTAATTTAATCTACTCATGGAGTAGAACACATTGATATGTGAAATTAATTAACTAATTAATGAAACCATATTCAATTTTGGGCTCAAATTCTAATAATCCCCCACATGAATGAAATTGATTGCCAACCTTATGCAAATGTTATGCAGACTCTGAGAAAGAGAGAAAGAGAGAGAGATACAGAATTGGAAATCATCTGTATCGAGAAAGGTAGCTTTTGGCTTTGAACCTTCCCTTGTTAAAGATTATCGGGTTTACTGGTTGTCTAGTGAAAGTGATGTCTTGAACTGTCCAATCGATTGTGTAAATCGAGACAATAATAATTCACACAGAATCTTTTTAGACATTATTTGGTGCTCATGATTTTTTTTATTTCGGCCTCATACAATCCTGGATTTATGAGTGCTTTAAAGAAGTATAGCCTTATCCTTCTCATAGAATTGACCTAGTTCACACTCACATACGTGATTCTTAATAAGAGTATCCTGCCATACCCCACTTGTTTATTAAGATTTAAGAATCATTAAAAGCATAACTTATCCTGAAACCGCTGCAAAAATCACTAACTCTTATCATAGGAATGAGCAAAAAAAATTAATTTCTTCATAGTGATTTGGTTGAATAGTTCACAATTTAGGTGTCCCTTTGAACCTAGATCTTGGGATCTTCAGTCAACTAGGTTGGGTTTCCATCATGACGATCTTTGTTTATAGGCTTTAAACTCATTCCGCTCGAAGTTATTTTTACTTGCTCTCTAGTTAAACCTTTAGTTAACGGAACCATTATATTTTATTTAGACTTTATGTACTCAATAGACATAATGTCATTAGAGAGCAATTGTTTTATGGTATTTTGTCTACGATGAATATGTCTAGACTTACCATTATACATGTGACTTTGTGCCCTTCCAATTGCTGATTAACTATCACAATGAATACAAATAGATGGCACATGTTTAGGGCACATAAAAATATCTTCTAAAAAATGACGAAACCACTCAGCTTCTTCTCCAGCCTTATCCAATGCAATAAACTCAAATTCCATCGTTGATCGAGCAATACATGTTTTTTTAGAATATGTTCATGATACTCCTCCACCTAGTATAAACACAAAATCATTTATGGATTTAGAGTCTTTTGTATCCGATATCCAGTTCGAATCACACTATCCTTCGAGTATTGCTGGATATCTTGAGTAGTGTAATCCAAAGTTTTGAGTATATTTTAAATACCTTAAAACTCTTATAATCACTTTCTAGTGATCTTGTCCTGGATTACTTGTAAATCTACTCAATTTATTGATAGCTTGTGCTATGTCAAGATGTGTACAATTCATTATACATAAGGCTTCCAATTATTTGTGCATACTCAGGTTGTGATATGCTCTCTCTCTTATTTTTAGATAAGTGTAGACTTATATCTACTGATGTTCCCACATGATTGCAATCATATTGATTGAATTTCTTTAGTATTTTCTCAATATAGTGTGATTGTGATAACACTAACCTATCCTATGTTTTAGAAATTTTAATTCCTAATATTACATCGGCAACACCCATATCTTTCATGTGACGCCCCCAAAATAGGTATACATCACCTATTCTGAGTCGCCAAATACATGGTACAGAATACAAATACAATCTTAAATATACAACATGAGCTGTGAGTTTTAATACAAATATTATCTTCTAGACAGTATTAATACTCAAAATAAGTCCTCAATACATTTATTAACACATTATTTCATAGAATAGTGAGGACTACTAATGCTATCGTCTCGACCGAGTCACTCGCTTCCCGACTAGTCCCTCGCTAACGTTCTTATTTCCTGAAGAGAACAATGAAAGTAAAAGGTGAGCTCAACTAGCCCGAAGAAATATTATGACTAAGATAATGCGAAATAAATTATCATTAGCCTTCAACAATGTTAAACCGATAAAATATAATAGACATCAAGTTTAACTCTGCGGTGAAACAAGCAATCCATTAAAAGAGTCAGTAGAGAATAAAATCTACTATCTTTTATGATTTAAAAAGGTTTTTCATCACTTTTATCGCTGAGACTCAGCTTAATAAATAATCCACATCATCCCTGCACTACGACCAAGGATATTCATTAGTATCACAACCACAAATTATCCATGCACTACGGCCAAGGATATTCGTGTATTCATTAATGGTCATGATCATGCCAACAACTGTCCATCAATGCACTACGGGCCAATGAGGACTTTTACCACATCATTTGTAACATTACGATTAAGATTATACCGAATAATCCTCAGTCATAATCATATACCAAGTCCATCTATGCACTGTGAGCCACAGATGACTTTCAACATAATATAAACATGAGGATGATGACAATGATATAAGAAATTAATAAAACAAGTTCAAGAATTAATTTATCCAAGAATTAATAACGTCCAAATTGTCAACATGATACTTCTTTGTAGAGTAAAATTTAAGAATGCTCAGAAGAATATTTCCATGAAAAGATACTGGATGAAGCGCAAATATCAAGGATATTCCACTAATTTCATGGAGTATAGAAGTCAAAACTTTAACCAACTGAGTATAATAAAGAATGGAATAACAAAAAAAATCACCGAGCATGCGATAGACCCGCACGCATGACGGTTATTCCAATAGAATAATAAATAACGGAACCAATTCAATGCGTAATTCACACCGGATGTGATGTTCCAATGAGAATAAATAAATAACGGAACCAGTCATGCGTAAAACGCATGCATACGATGATGTTCCAACGTAATAATAAAGAATGGAATAATGTAAGAATTTCACCATGTATGTGGTACTTGGCATGAAGACAGTTATTCCAACATAATAATAAAGAATGGAATAATGTAAGAATTTCACCATGTATGCGGTGCCTTAACATGATGAGGTTATTCCAACATAATAATAAAGAATTAAATAACGTAAGAATTTCACCAAGTATAGGGTAGTCCACGATATAGGTTATTCCAACGTAATAATAAAAAATGGAATAACGAAGTTCTCTTCATGAATACGAAAGAAATAATACCCTTACCTTAGAACAAATTTGATATAAGAGTAGTGAAGAAGCGAGAAAACTTTTCTTTCTTCTTTCTCTCTATAGTTTCTCTCTCTAGAGTTTCAAGAAATTAAGTAAAAAATAATGAAGGAATGAGCTTCTATTTATAGGAGAATGGAATGAATAAGTAACTAATTCTGAGAGCGGTCCATTGATTTACTTTTAAGCGGACGGTCCAGTTGGTTTACTAATAAAATATAAAATATATATATTCTATTTATAATCTAATAAAACGAATAACTTTATAAAAGTATTTTGTTTTATATAAAAAATTTTACTATGCAAATACTATGCATGCACCATGCAAACACTATGCATATTAAAATATAATATATTCTATTTATAGTCTAATAAAACGAATAACTTTATAAAAGTATTCTGTTTTATATAAAAAGATTTTACTATGCAAAATATTATACATAATAGAATATAATATATTCTATTTATAGTCTAATAAAACGAATAACTTTATAAAAGTATTCTGTTTTATATAAAAAACTTTTCTGTTTTATTACATTAATAATACTAATAAAAGAAAACTTCATCATCATTATTATAATTCACACTATTAATCTACCAGGTCGTTCCCAGGAAAGAGGGGGCTTTCCAATAAGGATTTATCCCTATTGGCGAGCAATTAGGTGACCAAACCTCTCCTTGGCAGAACTTCTATACATCGTTAATATTGCAAATAATAATATTAATAACTTCGTCGTCTCAATTATTGATTTAATAATATATAAAATATCGACAATAATTGAATCAATTAACGTGAGATACTATGCAATAATTACTGAAGCAATAATTGAACAAAATTAAGTGACTTCTCACGTAAACATCAATAATCAATACCGTGTGCTACTATGCAACCACGCGTATTCTTCTATTTCTTTAACACCGGGTTTTTCAGATTAACGATAAAACTTCCACCGTTATTTTTATAAAATATTTTTGTCGTTTTCTCAATCCGACAATAATTTTGTTGTGGGTCCACCAATGATTGTGCCGTCGTATGAATATTCCCTATTAAAACGAATATTCCCCGACCAATCGAATATTATATACCAACTTGCGTACTTTGCAAAATTTATAACTATTACCCACAACTATAACATTATATCAAATTCATTCCATAATATTCAAAAATGATAATTATAGAAAATTCATCTTTATTCGTAAAAGTTGGGGTCTTACAATCTCTCCTTCTTATGAAATTTTGCCCTCGAAATTAGGGTACATACCTGGTATGTCGAAGAGGTAAGGATACCTTGATTTCATTTCAGATTCTAACACCCAGGTCATTTCCTCAACATCGTGGTTCCTCCATAAAAACTTTGACTTGGTATAACCTTGGAAGCGTAGAATATGTTCCTTCTTATCCAAGATTTGAACAGGAACCTCTTCATACGTTAAATCTTCCGCTATTTCGTCCGGTTCTAACTCAATAATGTGGTTCGGGTCTTTCACATATTTACGTAACATGGATATATGAAAAACGTTATGAACACGAGACATACTTGGCGGTAAAGCGAGTCTATAGCTACAGTCCCTACTCGATCGAGGATTAAAAATGGGCCAATGAATCGAGGATTGAGCTTTCCTCTCTTTCCAAATCTCGTAACTCCTTTCCATGGAGCAACACGTAATAACACATGATCTCCAATATCGAATTCCACGTCCTTTCGATGAAGATCAGCATAACTCTTTTGTCGATCTTGTGAGGTTTTTATACGTTGTCGGATCGTTTGAATCTTTTCCATAGTCATACGTACCAACTCCGGTCCCAACAACGTTGCTTCACCCACCTCATCCCAAGATACTGGAGAACGACACTTTCTTCCATACAACGCCTCGAATGGAGCCATGCCAATACTTGTTTGATAACTGTTGTTGTAAGAAAACTCCACCAATGGTAAGAACTTGTCCCAACTTCCCTTGAAGTCAAGGACACAGAGTCTTAATAAATCTTCAAGAGTTTGAATAGTCCTCTTTGATTGTCCGTCCGTTTGAGGATGATATGTCGAACTAAATCGTAAGTCTGTGCCCATAGCTTTTTGCAAACTAACCCAAAATCGTGAAGTGAATCTTGGGTCTCGATCAGAAACTATGGATCTTGGCATACATACCATGCGATCTTACAATCTCGTTTATGTACATACGAACAAGACGTTCAAGTGTATAAGTTTCTCGTATTGGTAAGAAATGAGCAGACTTGGTCAATCTATCAATAATGACCCAAATTGCATCTATGCCTTGAGAAACCTTGGGAAGACCGGTAAACGAAATCCATGGTAATGTGCTCCCACTTCCATTCGGAATTTCAAGTGGTTGCAATGGACCTTTTGGTACTTGATGCTCTACCTTGACTCGTTGACAAGTTAGACACCTTGAGATAAACAAAGGCTATCTCTCTCTTCATATTGCTCCACCAAAATGTATGATGAAGATCACGATACATTTTGGTACTCCCGAGATGGATTACAAAGCGGTGTGTTGTGTGCCTCCATCGTGATTTTATACTTTAACTCAGGATCGCTAGGAACACAAAGTCTGGAGTTAACTCGAAGTATTCCTTCTTCATCGATTCTTGCTTCCGACATAGCACCTTCTTGTACTTTCTTCCTCATATGCATCAACTCCAGTGCAGTAGCTTGAAAGCGACTTTAACTTTTCGATTAAAGTCAGTTCTACTCGTATATTCGTCATCATCATGTGGGTCCCTGGAGTCTTTATCTCTATCTCCATCCTTTGCAAGTCATACAAAATGGGCCTCTGCGTTGACAATATCACACTCGTATCCGCATATGATCTTCTACTCAATGCGTCAGCTACCACGTTTGCTTTTCCAGGATGGTATTGGATGGTATGATCATAATCTTTCAACAGTTCAAGCCAACGTCGTTGTCGCATGTTGAGTTCCTTTTGAGTGAAGAAATATTTGAGGCTTTTATGATCCGTAAAGATCTCCACTTTCTCCCCATACAAGTAATGCCTCCAAATTTTAAGTGCGAAGACAACAACTGCCAACTCTAGATCATGAGTAGGATAATTCCTCTCATATTCTTTGAGTTGTCGAGAGGCATATGCTATGACTTTCCCATGTTGCATGAGAACACATCCTAACCCTTTGCTTGAAGCATCACTTATAGATGACAAATCCTCCGAGCGGATGGTATTATCGAACAGTCTTTGAAATGAGTCTCCTCTTGAGTTCTTGAAAACTCTTCTCACATTCCTCGCTTCCAATTGAATTTTGTATCTTTTCGAGTCAAATTTGAGTTAATGGGGAGCGATTCAAGAAAACCCTTCTACGAATCTCCGATAATAACCACTAAAGCCGAGAAAGCTACGTACTTTCGATCCATTGATTTAGGTTGCTCCCAGCTTTGAATAGCTTCAATCTTTGCTGGGGTCAATAGATATTCCATGATTTGATACAACGTGCCCAAGGAATGCTACTTCCTCAAGCCGAACTCGCATTTCTTCAACTTGGCATAAAGCTTATATTCACGAAGCTTTTGAAGTATCAGCCTCAAGTGTTGCTCATGATCTTCACGGCTTTTGGAATAAATAAGGATGTCATCAATAAAGACGACCACAAAGTGATCCAAATATTCCTTGAATACTCGGTTCATCATATCCATGAAAGCAGCAGGAGCATTAGTCAATCCAAAAGACATGACTAGGAATTCATAATGCCCGTACCGAGTTCTGAAAGCCGTCTTTGGAATGTCATCGGTTCTAATCTTCAATTGGTGATATCTAGAACGAAGATCAATCTTTGAAAAGAATTTGGCTCCTTGCAACTGGTCAAACAGGTCATCAATACGTGGCAATGGGTACCTATTTTTGATGGTGACATGATTCAACTCTCGATAATCAATACAAAGTCGCATACTCCCATCTTTCTTTTTCACGAATAGAAATGGGCACCCCAAGGAGAAGTACTAGGGGCCGAATGAAACCGATGTCTAACAATTCCTGCGATTGGGTCTTTAACTCCACGAAGTTCAATAGAAGCTATTCGATATGGGGCTTTGGAAATAGGTTTTTATGGGGTTCAAGGTCGATACAAAATTTAATTTCACGCTCTGAGGGTAGGCGGGAAGTTCTTCGAGAATACGTTAGGAAATTTATTAACAATAGAAATATCATTCAAAACTGACGTATTTTTGTTTAGATCCGTGACATGAGCTAAGAAAGCTTGACATCCATTTTTCAATAAACGAATAGCTTTATGGCTTGAGATGACAATGATTGATTTTAATGGTTTGGTTGCTTGAATTCGCATAATAGGTTGGTTAGGAATATGAAAGCTAACAACCTTACGAAAACAATCAATTTTTGCATGATGAGTAGTTAACCAATCAATCCCTAGAATTACGTCAAATGCAAGTATTTTCAATGAAATAAGATCGACGACGGTAATGTGAGGTACCGATTTGAACCAAATAAGACTTATAAACAATGGATGTAATGAAGGTTTCTCCCAATGGAGTTTCAACAGATAAGTCAAAGTCTAATTTCTCCGGAGTCAAATTTAAACGTTGAGCGCAAGTAGGAGAAATAAAAGAATGGGTAGAACCGGTATCAAATAAGGTATAAACTTCACTAGAGTTTATGATAAGCTTACCCGTGATGACCTCGTTCGGGTTCCTTGCTTTCTGGGAGGTCACGACAAACGCTCTCCTTGAACTCTCTGGGCTTTGACTTTTTTGGGGGACGTCCTTTGGTGCCTCCATCCTAGCTGAACTTGTCTTTGGTGAATGATAAAATCGGGCTAGGTGACCTTCTCTTCCACAATTATAACATGCTTTGGATGACATCGCTTGATTTGGACCGATGTGTCCTCCCCTCCACATTTGAAGCATATGATAGGTGGTCGTTCTCCTTCCTTAACAACGGGTCTTTGGTCTTGACGTCTTTCCATCATTGCTGAATCTCCTCTTCTTGAAATGTCCATTCTTATTATTTTGGCCATGATTACCACCAAAGTGGTTACCATTTCTGGCATGTTGATTCCCTCCACGCTTATTGTCACCATTTTGATGACTGCTATCACTAGTATTATCATTTTTCCAGCTGCTCTCTTTTGGTTGGGTTGACTCATTATCGCGCTCCAATAACTGAGCCCTATTAACAACATCTGAATACAAACACAGTTTATGAGAGATAAGATATTGACATATCTCGGGTTTCAAACCTCTTAGAAACATTCGCGTCATTCTCTCCTTATTATCAACCAAATGGGACGCAAACCGGGACAACTCGGCAAACTTGGCTTCGTACTGCGACACGGTCATGTTGTTTTGCTCCAGCTTGATGAACTCTACCTCTTTCATGTGACAAATACTTTCGGGAAAGTACTTGTCGTTGAACAATTCTTGGAACTTCTCCCAAGTCATCTTCTTCTGTGGCGGGTTGAGTCGTTTCTGATTCCCCACCGTAATCGCCTCTTGCCCACAACACATGAAGGTGGCAAAGGGAACCTTTTGCTCCTCGGAGCATCCCAAGACATCAAATATCTTGTTGATCTACTTTATCCACGTCTCCGCCTTAAGTGGTTTTGGCTCTCCAAAAAACTCTGGTGGTCCCAGTTCCTTGAACTGCTTAGCGGTGATCGTCCGAGAGTTTCCAGTGTTTCCACCTGCATTTTGGACAGGAGCCGCTCTTGCCTGATGTTGCATGAATTGCATAAAGCCTCTGAACATTCCATCGTTCATCATCTGGTCCGTGTTGTTGTTTGCCTGAGGATTGTCGCCTTCTTGATGCACATTATCCTGATTATTGATCTATGGAGACTCAACCGTCTCCTGTGCTCCATTGATGTTCTCAACATTATCGGATGTCATTTTCAAATACTGCCACAAAACAAGGGTTAATTAACATATCACATATTATCCCTATACTTTGACCAACCAAATAAATACCAAATAAACTTAGGTAGGTCATAATAGCGAAGGATTTCCCCTTCTCTCCCCTCCTAGTTCTTGTCTCACATCTTAGCCAGGGATCATATCCCTAAGATCTGATACCAACTGTGACGCCCCCAAAATAGGTATACATCACATATTCTGAGTCGCCAAATACATGGTACAAATACAAATACAATCTTAAATATACAACATGAGTGACATGAGTTTTAATTTAATACAAATATTGTCTTCTAGACAGTATTAAAACTCAAAATAAGTCCTCAATACATTTATTAACACACTATTTCATAGAATAGTGAGGACTACTAATGCTATCATCTGGACCGTCACTCCGTTCCCCGACTAGTCACTGCTACGTTCTCATTTCTTGAAGAGAACAATGAAAGTAAAAAAGGTGAGCTCAACTAGCCCAGTAAAAAATATTATGACTAAGATAATGCAGAATAAATTATCATTAGCCTTCAACAATGTTAAACCGATAAAATATAATAAACATCAAGTTTAACTTCAGTGAACAAGCAATCCATTAAAAGAGTCAAGTAGAGAATAAAATCTACTATCTTTTATGATTTAAAAAGTTTTTCATCACTTTTATCATTTGAGACTCGACAATAAATAATCCATCATCATCCACACTACTGACCAAGGATATTCATTAGTATCACAACCACAAATTATCAATACACTACGGCCAAAGATATTCGTGTATTCATCAATGGTCATGATCATGCCAACAACTGTCCATCAATGCACTACGGGCCAATGAGGACTTTTACCACATCATTTGTAACATTACGATCATGATTATACCGAATAATCCCTGGTTATAATCATACCAAGTCCATCTATGCACAACAGGCCATAGATGACTTTCAACATAATATAAGCATGAGGATGATGACAATGATATAAGAAATTAATAAAATAAGTTCAAGAATTAATTTATCCAGAATTCAATAACGTCCAAATTGTCAACATGATACTGCTTTGTAGAGTAAAATTTAAGAATGCTTAGAAGAATATTTCCATGAAAAAATACTGGATGAAGCGCAAATATCAACGATATTCCACTAATTTCATGGAGTATAGAAGTCAAAACTTTAACCAACTGAGTATAATAAAGAATGAAATAACAAAAAAAAATCACCAGGCATGCGATAGACCGCACAGACAGGTTATTCCAACAGAATAATTAATAACGGAACGAGTCAAAGTAAATTCACAATCGACGTGATGTTCCAATGAATAATAAATAACGGAACCGGTCATGCGTAAACGCATGCGCATGAGATGTTCCAATGAATAATAAAGAATGGAATAATGTAAGAATTTCACCATGTATGCGGAATTTCACCATGTAAAATATTGCATGGAATGAAGTTTTTCAACATAATAATAAAGAATGGAATAACGAGAAGAATTTCATCATCATGTGTATGCGGTACTTGCATGATGCGAGTTATTCCAACATAATAATAAAGAATGGAATAACAGAAGAATTTCACCAAGTATAGGGTAGTCCGCGTATACAGGTTATTCCAACAGAATAATAAAAAATGGAATAACAGAAGTTCTCTTCATGAATACGAAAGAAATAATACCCCTTACCTTAGAACAAACTGGATATAGGAGTAGTGAAGTAGCAAAAAACTTTTCTTCTTTCTCTCTATAGTTTCTCTCTCTAGAGTTTCAGTGAATTCGTAAGAAATAATGAAGGAATGAGCTTCTATTTATAGGAGAATGGACTGAATAGTAACTAATTCCTGAACGGTCCAGATTGATTTACTTTTAAACAGACGGTCCAGATTGGTTTACTATAAAATATTCTAATAAAACAAAATCTTTTAAATAAAATATAATATATTCTATTTATAATCTAATAAAATGAATAACTTTATAAAAGTATTCTGTTTTATATAAAAATTTTTTTACTATACAAACACTATACAGCCACTATGCAAACACTATGCATAATAAAATATAATATATTCCATTTATAGTCTAATAAAACGAATAACTTTATAAAAGTATTCTTTTTATATAAAAAGATTTTACTATGCAAAATACTATGCATAATAGAATATAATATATTCTATTTGTTGTCTAATAAAACTAATAACTTTATAAAAGTATTCTATTTTATATAAAAAGCTTTTCTATTTTATTACATTAATAATACTACTAAAACAAAACTTCATCATCATTATTATAATTCACACTATTAATCGACTGTGTCGTTCCCGTGAAAGAGGGGGCTTTCCAATAAGGATTTCTCCTATTGGCGCCGCAATTAGGTGACCAAACCTCTCCTTGGCGTAACTTCTAGACATCGTTAATATTGCAAATAATAATATTAATAACTTCGTCGTCTCTCAATTATTGATTTAATAATATATAAAATATCGACAATAATTGAATCAATTAACGTGAGATACTATGCAACAATTACTGAAGCAATAATTGAACAAAACTGAGTGACTTCTCACGTAAGCATCAATAATCAATACCGTGTGCTACTATGCAACCACGCGTATTCCTGTACTTTTAACACCGAGTGTTTCAACAGTTAACGATAAAACTTCCGCCGTTATTTTCATAAAATATTTTTGTCGTTTTCTCAATCCGACAATAATTTTGTTGTGGGGTCCACCAATGATTGTGCCATCGTACGAATATTCCCTGTTAAAATGAATATTCCCTTACCAATCGAATATTATATAACAATTTGCGTACTTTGCAAAATTTATAACTATTACACACAACTATAACATTATATCAAATTCATTCCATAATATTCAAAAATGATAATTATAGAAAATTCATCTTTATTCATAAAAGTTTGGGTCTTACATTTCATGTCAAATATATTATTTAACAGTCTCTTGATAATTTTAATTATTTCATTATTACTACCCACAATGAGCATATCATCTACATAAAGATAAATAATGACATACCCTTTCTCAGTGTCCTTGACATACACATATTTGTCACACTCATTTATTTTGAAACCATTTGATAACATTACATTTTCATGCTATTGTTTAGTCTATTCAAGAAAGTTATTTTCACATACATTTGATATATCTCTAAATTATATATACCTGCAATGGTTATTAACATCCTAATTGAGGATATTCTTGTCATAGGAGAATAAGTATTGAAATAATTCAAACCCTCCTTTTGTTTGTATCCTTTGATTACAAGTCTTACCTTATATTTTTCTATAAATCCATCTGCTTTCATTTTCTTCTTGAATATCCACTTATATCCAAGAGGTTTAGAGCCTGGTGGGAGATCTACTAATTCCCACGTATGATTTTGCAGAATGGACTCTACTTCACTATTTATAGCCTCTTTCTAATATGGAGCTTCGGGACTTGATACCGCTTCTCTATAAGTTTGAGGCTCATTTTCTAAGACATAAGTTAGAAAATCTGAACCATAAGATTTTGATGTTCTTGCACGTTTACTACGTCTAGGTTCATCAATATATTTTAATCTGTGATTACTATCACTAACAGTATCATAAGTTCTTTTGTTTGAACTAGTTTCTTGTTCGTTAGAACTTGTTCCCTTTTATTAGGAAATATTATTTCAAAGAATTCACATCTTTTGACTAAATAATACTATTTTCATGTATTTCCTCTATTTTTAATTTATTAACCAAAAATCTATATGCACTGCTATTATTAGCATAACCAATGAATATACAATCTATGTTTTTTTGGTCCTATTTTCACCTTTTTGGGTAGAGGAACCATTACTTTTTCTAAGCACCCCCACACTTTTAAGTGTTTAAAAGATGGCTTACATCCTTTCCATAATTCATAGGGTGAAGCATTAGACTTCTTTTGAGGTATTCAGTTGAGAATATATAATTTGCTGAAAGAATTCTTCCCCCCACAAATTTTGAGGTATCCCAGAACTTAATAATTGTGATAACCCAAAATTTCAGAAATGATTAAAATAAGAGTTAGTAAATAAAATTCTTATTATAGGATATGTCAGGCTCAAATATGAATGTACATATGTGTTATATATTTTGAATTTTGGATTATGTAGGAAAAAATTATATATGAGATTTTATAGTTGATTAAAGTATTAAAGAAAGAAGAGTTTGAACTTGAAGTTTAATCTCTAAATTACTGAAGAATGTAGTAATTTATATTGTAAAGTCAAAAAGGAGATTGATTTTGGTTAGTATAATAAGATAGCATGTAGGGAGCATGTTAAGAGATTTGTGAGTTAAGTTCTATTTCTGTTGAAGCATAACATGTCTGCGTCCGAACTTGAGGTGGCACGACCGCGCCACTCTCAAGCCTAAGACCAGCTGTCGACGTCGGGATTTTTTAGTGTCCCTTTTCGTTACTTGTTCTTTGGTGTTCTCATGTTAATGTGAGATTTGTTTAAAAAAACAAGTGAAAAAGGTCCGACATGTATAATGTCTACTTTTTGACTTTAAGAGTCGCCAGTTGGTGTATTTAATCGGGTTGCACTAACGTTAAATAGAAAAAGGTTTGCACATTGACCCGGTGATATGACAATCGCTAAACGAATCTATGAAACCGAGATTCATTTGAGTTCGGGGGCTTGATTATGCGAAGAGAAGGTGTTAGGCACCCCCCAACATCCGTGTTGTCACGGTGACCGCCACTTTTCAAGAAACTGTTATATGAATGTGTGTGTGGATCAATGTGCAATTATTTGGAAGTAGTGTTATGCCTCGTTCGCACCTATATACAAAGGGTTTGAATTTATAGAAAAATTCATTTTTAACCAGATATAGCAATGAAGTTTTGTAAAAAGAGGTTTTTCAAACCACATGCTCAATAATAATTGAGGCCTTTGATACTTCCATTTTATTATTAAATGTTCGCTTGTTTGCTTTTATTTTCAAATGCGAAGCATCTTGAGAAAATAATATACTGTGAAGGCCGAACTCCTCATGGGCATAATGACCATCCAAGGAAATTCGAGACAATCAGTAAATAATGTACAAAGTCGCTACAATGAAAAAAGGTCCATCACGGGCCCTAATCTAGATTTAGTAGATCGAATCATGATCACATGATCCTTAGGCTCACATGATCTGCAGCTTTGTATGGAAAGTAGTAAGCGATTATATATATATATATAAGTCAGTAAATATATATATCTGAGACATGATCAACCACCACGAAAGCAACTCCATGGGGATCGGAAATATAAATATATAAAAGCGGTAAATATATATATATGGACATGATCAACCACCACGAAGTAAACTCCAGGTGGGACAAAATATAAATAAAGCTATAAAAGCAATCAACTGCCATGAAGTAAACTCCAGGCAGGACGAAATGTAAATAAAGCTGTAAAAGGCCACAAAGTAAACTCCAGGCCTGACAGAAATGTAAATATATATATATATATAAGCAATAAACGCACCGGATGTAAATCTAGGCTCATCGGATATGTTCGACAACAATTATATATATATATATATATATATAAAAGCAGGTAAATGCTTCGGATATATATTTCAGGCTCATCAGATATGTTTGACAACAGTTATATATATATATAAGCAAATAAACCCTCCAGACCGAAGTCTAGGCTCAATCGAGGCATAACTCGATAATGTTAGTCCATATATATAAATATATACATATAAAAGTACATATATACAGACAGAAATGAAAACCACGGACCGAAATACTGGCATAAACACATAACATGACTCTCAATGTGAAGAACAGTGTGTGCAAAGAGGAAGGGAAAGGCTTTATAGAGTGTAAGAAGGCTTACAGTGGGTTGCCAAAGCAGGCTTCTATGACTCTAGGTGGATGAATACTCGGCTCCCGCCGGTAAAAATATGACAAAATATAAGCTCAAAAGTGTTTGAAACAAGACAGCACTCAGTTTATGGGGTGTAAAAAGCCAATTGGACAGGGTTTCCTCGCTATTTCTTTCCCCAAAATGGCTAGCCCAAGCCCCATATTTATAAAACTGATCGCCACAGGTATACCTGCGGCTGCCTGGGCTGCCCAATCTGCCCAGGGCGGTGTGGGTCCCGCCGTGTCGCAGTACGTACACTCGGACAACGCGGTGTTCGCTCGATCGTTCATAACTTTCAATCCGGGAGTCCGATGGAAGTGTGCCATACCATTCCGGAAAGCACTTTTCGAGAGCTATAAAATGACATATGATTTGC
Source organism: Panax quinquefolius (assembly GCA_020205615.1). Classification (NCBI taxonomy): domain Eukaryota; kingdom Viridiplantae; phylum Streptophyta; class Magnoliopsida; order Apiales; family Araliaceae; genus Panax; species Panax quinquefolius. Next base: position 73,140,879 of record CM035159.1, on the reverse strand, counting down.
CCTTTTTTGATTTTGGGAAGATGGGTACATGACCGAAATAGCATTCCTAGGTTTCCGTCAGGCAATCCGGTGAGCCATTTTGTGTAGCTTTCGCTCCGAAGTTAAGATATGAGTCTTGTGGGACTACTTTTGAATCAATTTGAGTTGAAATGAGTGTAATTGATTTGAAGTGAAGTTAAGTTGACAAAATGACCATTTTTCCCCTCCTGGGTTATCTCCGGTTTTCGCACAGTTGTAGCGGGTTTTTCCCAGGGTTATCTCTGAGATGGTCATGTTGTTGACTTTGAATGTACTCAGGGTTATCTCTGAGGTTGGAATTGATGTCGTGGTTCTCCAGGATTACCTCTGGAGTGTGAAAAAGACGTTGTTGACACTCGAAATTTTTTGCACTCCTATTCCTAACTTTGCAGGAGGGTAGATTTGTCTTTTGGAGATAACCCTAAAAGACAACTTACATCCATGCCGGATACTACCGGAAGTTCAGCTCCAACCCAGAACACAAACTGGGAACATCATCTCAAATTCGGAACACACCCCGAGATATGCAGATCAAAAGACCGGCAACAACACCAAAGCGGACAGTCCTGTCTCGGCGATAACACCGCGACGTTCAGTTCCTGTCCTAGAGACAACACTGGGAGTAGCAACCCCATCCTTGGTGATAACCCCAAGGGATGCCATTGCAGTTCTGGCGATAACCCCAGAAATGCTTGTTGTAAACACATGCAATCAGCTTCAATCCAGATGACAGTGAGGCATACAAACAAGCAGTCCAATCTTAGATGTAACCTTGAGCAACATCTGCTTTCCGCTTAAACCGGCGATAACCCCGGTGAGGAGTTAACACGTCATCTTACTGTCTCAACAAGATGATATCACAGCATACCAACAAGTGGTCCAATCTCAGCTGTAACCCTGAGCAACGTCTACTTTCAACTCAAACTGGCGATAACCCCGGCAAGGAGTCACACATCATCTTGTTCCTTCGACAAATGGCATGTCATCTCAACACTTCATACATACATACATACATACAACAATGTCCCACAAGAGCCGAGGATTGATAATCCCAAGTGACTATTATGCGTGGCAGTACTTTGGATAGAATTTGAAGCTTGAAGACCATGGGCATAGACCCTCTTCCCGACTTCGTATAAACATCTAATCCTCACCATTACGTAACTCTCGACACAAGCGATCCAGAAGAAATGCAGATATACTTCGTTCGGATGCTCGGATGAAGTTCTGCAAGTTCGAAGCGGGCATTACGATTTTTACGATGCATGTATTACGAGACGATGGGACCCGGTAGCGAGTACAATCTATGGTACGCCAGCAGTGTACTGTGGCCATCGGGCCTATAAATATAAATGAGGGGTCAACCATTTGAAGGGAGAGAGAGAAGGAATAAGGCGAGGAAGCCTGTTTATTTTGCTCTTCATACACATCTTTTGAGTGTTTCCTCTTCTTTAAACACTAGTTAACTCATATATAGCTACTTTTTATCTGGCGGGAGCAGAGTGTTTATCCATTTAAAGTCTAAGAAGTCTACTTTGGCAGCCCACTGTAAGCCTTCTTACATTCTATAAAGCCTCTTTCTCATATATCACACACTGTTGTACACGTTGATAGTCGTGTGAGTGTGTTTTGCTGAGACTTGATTAAAGTGGTTTTCATTTACATGCGTATATATATATATACTAATATATGTATATATTTCAAAATATATGGACTAACATTATCGAGTTATGCCTCGATTGAGCCTAGACTTCGGTTTGGAGCGTTTATCTGCTTTTATATATATATATATATATACTTATATATATAAACTGTGGTCAGACTCTGTCTGATGAGCCTGGATTTTACATCCGGAGCGTTTAATTACTCATATATATATATATATATATATATATATTGCTGTCAGACATATCTGATGAGCCTGGATTTTACATCCGGTGCGTTTACTCGCTTTTATATATATACATATATATAATTGGTGTCGGACATATCCGATGAGCCCGGATTTACATTCGGTGCGTTTACTGCTTTTATATATATATTTGTACATATATATATATATATTTATATTTTTGTCAGGCCTGGAGTCTACTTCTTGGCCTTTAAAAGCTTTATTTACATTCTTTCCTGACTGGAGTTTACTTCGTGGCAGTTGATCGCTTTTACAGCTTTATTTACATTTCGTCCCGCCTGGAGTTTACTTCTGAAAGTAGTATGCACACAAGCCAATCATGTTTGATGATAAAGCATATACTTTGTAACAATCTTATTCATTTATTAATAAAAAGTATTAATTTATTAAAGGCTTTTAATTATCTACACGATGTTTGTTTTATAATATGTGATAAACCCATAGTTTTAAGCAATGCTTTTAGAATAATGATGATGATCATTACGATGAGATCTAAATTCTTAGAAAGCTTAAAACTAAAATAGTTCCCAATCATTGGATTACTAAATTGGGGATTAGTGAATCCGGATAGATTGGTACATACGTTGCTTGCTCATTGGATGAGGATGATTGATCTCATGATCATTTGTGTGGAACACTAAAGCAAGTATGTAGGTGCTTATTAGAGAATAAGTTCACTTGAGCATTGGCTCGCTAAGGAATACCTAATGGAGTTTTATTTGCTGTCAATAGGAATTCTCAGTAGTGATAGTAGTCTGAGTGATCCTTGGACTTGAGATCATCATAGTATCTTGTGTATGATGAGTTATACTTTGACTTATTCCTTAAGACCCTTAGGGTATATCAAAGGGTATGCTTGGGTATAATAAGTTGTACATGGAGATAATGTATGATCAATAAAGAATCTACCACTTCTAATAAAAGAAGAGAATGTCCTATGTGATTCGATAAATGACAACCCAGTAGTCCTTGGCAGCGAGAATGAAATTAGAAAGGAGTTTCTAATTTGCATTATTTGAGTTGTGCATTTAAGGATCGAAATACATATAATTAAATAAAATAAGACTTGACAAGAATTCCATGTCTTATATTTAATTGGGACATTGTATGGTGGAAGGATTGAATTGTCACGGTAACTATTTACTCAAAGGTTCTTTAATGATTAATGTTGAAATCTATATTATCTGGAAAGTCGTTGATCGCTAGGGAGGCTTATCCTTATTGTAGAATAAATATTATTTAAATAAATTAATTGTTTAATTTATTTATTTAAATAAGATTAGAATTGTTCTAATTGATTTATTCACAACCGGGTTTAATATGGAGAACCTAAAGGGTCACACCATAAAAGGAAGAATAATTATTTAAGAAGTTAATGGCATAATCGTAATAATATATTAAGTATATTTAATTTAATCTATGGTGATAGAATAAATTAAATAGCTTAATATTATTATTTAATATTTTAGAAATATTAAATATAAATTAATAAGAGGAGTCTTATTAATATTATTACAATTATTATTATTTTAATTTCTAAAAGAGTTTAGGAATTAATTTAATATAAGTACTCTCATTTATTCCTAATTGGATTAGGAAGAAAAATTAATTAAAGGAGTTTAATTAATTATCCCTAATAAGATTAGGGAGCTTAATTAATTAAAAGAATTAATTAATTAAAACCCAATTCCTTAATTGTTAAGGAGGGTTGCCCACATCAATAAATAAGAGGAGTCTTATTATGGGTGGTATGGGTTGTTGACTTTAAAAAAGTACGTAATAATTCCAAGTTGTTGGGAGTATGCCTTTTCTATAGAGATAGAAAACTAGGGTTTGAGCCAAATACCCATCTTCTTGAATTTTATTCTTCCTTGGTGGATCACCTCTAGAGGCCAAACACATGGGTGGCTAACGTTGATCAAAGGAAGGAACCAAACCCGGTGGATTCAAGATTGAACGCGAAAGGATTTGGAGGTGAACTTGTACCTGAGGAAGCTCGATCTTCAAGGGTATGATTTTATTCTTTATCTTTTCGTTTAATTAATAATTGTGCATAAAGGGTGATCCGGGTATATGGTTTGTAAATTTTTTAAACTCTGATTTTTACACGCTTCCGCATATTTGTGCAATTTGATTGCGCACATGAATAATACAAACCTAACAACTTCGTGGCGGTTGATCATGTTCATATATATATATATATATATATATATATATATTATTTACCACTTTTATATATTTACATTTCCGATCCCCCATGGAGTTGCTTCGTGGTGGTTGATCCAGTCTATATATATATTTATAGCTTTTATATATAACTGCTTACTGCTTTCCATACAAATTGCAGTATCATGTGTGCCTAGGAATCATGTGATCACAGGTTCAGTCTACTGAATCTAGATTCGGTTCCCTTGATGGACAATTTTAGCTGTAAGCAGTTTGTACATTATTTTACAGTGTCTGAGTTTCCTTGGATGGCTGTCATGCCCATAAGGAGTTCGGCACTGCTGTATATTATTTTCTCGAGGATGCTTCGCATCTCAAAAATAAAAGCAAACAAGCCGAACATTTAACAAAATGGAAGTATGAAAAGGTTTCAATTCCTATTGAGCACAGGGTTTGAAAAACCTCTTTTATAAAACTTCATTGCTATATCTTGGTTAAAACTGAATTTTTCTATAATATTCAAACCTTGTGTATATAGGTGCGAACGAGGCCTCGCACTACTTTTAAATAAATTGCACATTGATCCACACACACACACACACACACACACATTCATATAACAATTTCTTTGAAGAGTGGCGGTCACCGTGGTAACACGGATGTCGGGGGGTGCCTAACACCTTCCCTCCGTATAATCAAGCCCCCGAACCCTTAATGAATCTCGGTTTCACAGACCCGTTTAGCAGTGTCAAATCACTGGGTCAATGTGCTAAACTTTTCGGTTGCGTTGGTGCAACCAGTTAAATACACCAATAGGCGACTCTTAAAGTCAATCGTCGACATTATACATGTCGGACCTTTTTCACTTGTTTTTTCAAACAAATCTCACATTAACATGAGAATACCAAAGAACAAGTAACGAAAAGGGACACCAAAAATACCGACGTCGACTGGTGGCGACTCTGCTGGGGACTCCAGTAAGAGGGCTTAAGCCGCTATTACAAGCTTTTCAAAATTGTTATATGCTTGTGTGTGATTGTTGCATTTACATTTCTGATGAATGTGTACGAATGCATCTTAATTATTGCACTGCTAAATATCTAGCTGTGATATTAGTGCTTCACACATGTCATCATTTTGCATAAACGGTGAGACACGTTGTATGTGAATGTATGTTGTGTGGTCCCTCCACCAGGAGGCTATCCTGTCGGTGTTTGATTACTAGACCCGTGGGAAGAATAATTCCCCGGGGCTCAGGAAAGGCACCACTCAGATTCGCTCCAGTTGAAAGACCGGATTAACTTCCCGTCGAGTAGATTGCGATGATCTGGGAACCTTCATGCCGAAAAGCCGTGAGAGTAACCCTAAGATAGGTCAACCTCTGATAAACCAAATGCGGAGGAAAGTCTCTTCATTCTTTCCATTTTCAATTACTTGTAAAAGCATTTACTTGTAATTTTATTCCATGTTCATCCATATGTAATGGAAAATATGAAGAATATCTGTGCATGACATATTATCAATTAACAAACCAGTTTTCCAGGACAAATTCCTAAAACAGACATGTTATGATAACATTTACATTACCCTAAGACTAAACTACGTAAGTCTTTTATAGGGAAGCAATTGGGCCTGTTACCCGCTCAAAATCCAAAAAGGCCACAAGCCTACAGCCAATCATGTCTTCTTCTGAATAGTCTAATCCTGTTTCCCCAGAAGAATTTGACGGATTGAGTAAATAAATCATAGACTTGGCTGTTCTACTAGAATTACACCAGTCTACTCAGGGTACGAAGATACCTACATATATAGAACCCTTTACACAAGGAGTTCAAGGTCTGGAAAAAATAATTCCAGAACATCAGTTGGATACAACCAACAAAGACACTGAAGGCACCCATCTCCATGGAGATCCAGACAACGGTGACATCAGGAGGAAAGTCCTTCAAATGGAGGAAACCATTCGTGTTCTCAAAGGGATTGGAACTCATGGCAGTGGTTTATATACAGACCTTTGCATATTCCTTGGTGTTCATTATCCAGAGAAATTTAAAGCCGCTGATTTTGAAAAGTATGACGGATTAGGGGATCCTTATACACATTTAAAAGTGTTCATTGGAGAAATCGGATCTTATGCTGAGAATGAAAAGCTCAGAATGTAGTTGTTTCAGAAAAGTCTTACTGGAGAAGCCCGTTCATGGTATACCAGATTAGACAACTCTAAGATCCATAGTTGGGAAGAGTTGGCCCACGCCTTCCTCACTCAATACAGTTTTCAATCTCAGATGGCTCCTGACCGGTACCAAATTACCAAAGTCAAGAAACAATCTAATGAGTCATTTAGAGAGTATGCTCAAAGGTGGAGGCGCCTTGCTGCTTAAGTTATTCCTTCCATGACAGAATCAGAAATGGTCATGACTTTCATAGATATACAGGAAGCCCCTTTCTATGAACGAGTTCTAGCTGGTATTGGCAAGCCATTTTCTGAAATGATCAAACATGGCGAGATGGCTGAAATGGGAATGAAGTCCGATAAGATTCAAGACCTAGCCGCTCTTAAAGCTGTTGCTGAGCACATCCAGTCCGGATCTTATGGAAACAACCCCCGGAGGATCCATAAAAAGAAAGAGGAGGATGTTTCCTTGATACTACAAGGACAAAAAGGCAATCCAAGCATGCCTATGCGGAGGAGAAACTACTCCCCTTTTCCAGCACAATCTTCAAACCCTCCATTACCTAAAAGTGGAGAAGTGAAGCGGCCTCGAACGTTCACACCCTTAGGGGACTCGCTCGAGAATATTCTTGCTCTTCTGACTGCTCAGAGGAAAATTACACATCTTCTTCCACCATCCAACCCTAATGGGAAGGGTTTTAATGCTACTCGGAAGTGTGCTTACCATGTCGGGGCACCCGGACATGATACTCAAGATTGTTGGGTCTTGAAGCATAAGATTCAAGATCTAATAGACAATGGTGAGATCATGGTCACTAAACCCGATCAACCTCATGTTCAAGATAACCCTCTTCCTTAACACAAAGAAGAAGAGGTCAACATGATCAGTTGGAGCACTGGACATGGTTCCAATTCTACTGGTGAATCATCCCAACCCATCAAAGACGGTGTTGACAAATGGGATTATGCAAAGTTCCAGTTTACCATGGAATGAAAAATGAAAGCTCTTTGCAAACAAATTGAGCAATTGGCAGAACTGGTGACCCACCATCATCAAGTCACACGCCAATGGGTTATCAAGCCTACTTGCGAAGCAAAGGGGAAGTTGCCCATGGAGAAGATTGAAAAATTCGTCCGTACTATGGGCCATAACGAAGCCAAAGTGGTTTTAAGCTTGCGAGAAGCTCCACACAAGATTTCAATTCTGGACCTGGTTTTCTCTTTCGAGGAGCATCGGAAGATCTTGCTAAAGGTTTTGGAAGAAGCCTACCTACCAAAATCAGTGAATGTAGAAAATTTTCAACATTTGGTTGATCACATTTTCAGCAGCAATGTGATATCCTTCACTGATGACGACATACCTCCAGAAGGGACCTATTATTACAAACCCACCGCACATCGCAGTGTTGTCTTCCGGGTACATGCTAGCTGGAGTATTGATAGATGGAGGTTCATCTCTAAATATCTGTCATTATGCCACCTTGGTGAAGATGAATATCAATCTCAATCGAATCCAAAGTAGCCATACGATCATCCGAGCTTTTGATGGATCTCAGTGAAATTCCGTTGGAAAGATTGAATTGCCAATTGAGATTGGTCCTAATACATTCAACGTATCCTTCCACGTCCTGAAGATAGATTCAAGATACAACCTGCTGTTAGGGAGACCATGGATACACATGGCTGGAGCTGTTCCCTCCACTTTACATCAACAAATCAAATACATCATCAACAACAGTCTAGTCACTGTCAATGCTGAGCCGGAATGTCCTAGATCAGGAACTCTACCAATTATCAGCTTCAATTCAGAAGTTGAGCCGGCCAGTTTCCATACTCTGGAAGTGAGTAACACACAATACCATTCTATTGGAGCGCCACTTCTCGTACCCAAGATTTCTGACGAGGTTATGTCAGCCACTCAAGAAATGATGTTATTGGGTTATCAACCTGGACAAGGGCTTGGTAAGGATCAACAGGGTATTAAGCACCCTATCTAAATGTCCAATCAAATTGGGACAGCCGGGCTAGGCTACTCTGCTAGTTCCACTCATAGGAACCCTCATAAGCATAAGCAGGTTCCTCAAACTTCCGCCGCACGACTATTTTCTATACCTTTACCAAATGAGTTGATGCAGTATCCAATAAAGGTGCCAGCCCATGCTGTGGCTATGTTGTTTCCGAAACTAGTGCCAATCAAAGCTAAAGAGGTGCTGATTCCTGATCCCGAAGCAGAAGAAAAGGAGCGGAAACGTAAACATGACCTTGCCTTGATGATGGCAGGCATTCGTGTCATTGTTCATGATGAATACACCAACAGATACACCCCAGACGATGATTGCCCAGATGTCATGGTTATCATTCGGGAAAAGGGGGACACTGACGATCCTTCTATCACTGCAGTCCATCAGGACTTTTCCCTTGACAATTGGAGCAGCACTCCATACATTGGTCGACGAGGGTAAAATGGGCAGAAAATCCCTCTGCCTTGTAGATAACTTTAATTGGTTGTTTTCCTTTACAGTACTAGCAGTTATTTTATCACGTACATGCTAACACTTTTGTATGATCGAACAGTTGCATATATTAAGTGAAAGCATATTTTTGTTTCGTGACTCAAATTTAGATGTGCTCAGACTTGCTGATGAGGTGCCTTCTCTCCACAAGGGTTGTAACTTTGATGCAAAGTTGGACTCAGACTTGATGGACATCCAAGAGGACATTGAGACACCTCAAGAGATTAAGGAATGGGTCGCCGACAAACCCAAACCCAATCTTAATCAAACCACTCCTTTCAATCTCGGAACCTTAGACAACCCTAAGCTAATCCAGATTAGTTCAGACCTTACCATAAATCATCAGAATGACATGGTTGCGCTGGTAGCCCAATTCCAGGATGTGTTTGCATGGTCTCATGAAGACATGGTGGGATTGTCCACTGACATTGTTCTTCATCGCCTTCCCATTAAAGAAGGATTCAAGCCAATTAGGCAAAAGCTCAGGCGATTAAAACCTGAGTGGAGTTTAAAAGTTAAAGAAGAAATTGTGAAACAATTTTAAGCTGGCATCATCATGGTGTCTACATATCCGGAGTGGATATCCAACATTGTTCCCGTGCCTAAACCAGGGGGAAAGGTGCGAGTTTGCGTGGATTATCGGGATTTGAACAATGCTTGCCATAAAGATATCTTTCCTGTGCCATTTATTCACATTCTCATTGACAATACTGCTTAGTACGACATGTACTCCTTTGCTGATTGCTTTGCAGGGTACCATCAAATTATGGTCGCTGGAAGATCATGAGAAAACTGCTTTCATCACGCCTTGGGGAACCTTTTGCTATAGACGGTTGTCATTCGACCTCATCAACACCGGGGCAACCTACTAGCGAGCTATGATGGCTCTTTTCCACGATTTAATGCACAAAGAGATAGAGATCTATGTGAATGACATCATTGTCAAATCCCGGAAGGAGGATGACCATTTAAACCATCTCAAGAAGCTGTTCAACAGGTTGCGTAAGTACAACTTAAAGTTGAATCCCGCCAAGTGCGCCTTTGGTGTTAAGTCAGGCAAGTTGTTAGGCTTCCTAGTCAGCCACAAAGGGATTGAACTGGATCCTACCAAAATTCCAGGCCAATAAGGAAATGCCCATTCCTCAGACAGAGAAGGAAATACGGGGATTTCTGGGAAGGATCAACTTCATTAGCCGATTCATTTCTCAACTTACGGCAACCTGTGAGCCAATCTTCAAATTGTTAAGGAAGAACTCCTCCATGAAATGGAATGATGAGTGTCAAAAAGCCTTCCTCACAATTAAGGAGCAACTGATCAATGCTCCTGTTTTGGTACCTCCCAGGGATGATGTTTCCCTGTTCATGTACCTGTCCATAAATGACAATGCTATGGGTCATGTATCTTTGAGACGAAAAAGACAATAGAGGCCAAGAGCGAGCTATCTATTACCTCAGCAAAAGATTCAGCATCAGTGAACACAAGTACACTCTAATCGAGAAGACTTATTGTGCTTTAGCATGGGCTTCCATGAGATTACAGAATTATCTTCATGGTCACACAACCCATCTCATATCCCGCGTGGATCCTCTTAAGTATGTGTTCAGCAAACCCATACTGAATTGTTGACTGTCCAGATGGCAGTTGATCCTATAGCAATTTGACATCGTCTACGTCACTCAAAAGTCGGTCAAAGGTCAAGGAATTGCAGATCAATTGGCCGCTACACCTGCAGGGGATTACAAACCCTTAGAAACATACTTTCCTGATGAAGGAGTAATGACAATTCAGCTACCACATCAGTATGATACATGCCATTCGTGGAAAATTTATTTTGATGGAGCTGTTAACTCAGAAGGCTCTGGAGCCGGAGCAATTTTAATATCCTGTATGGGGGAGCAGTATCCCGTCACCGTCAAAATTACAATTTGTCAACACCAACAACACAGCTGAGAATGAAGGCTGTATCATGGGACTCAAACATGCCCATTCAATGGGTATCAGGAATGGAATCCCTCAGAGTATTGATGGATGCTCAGTTGGATGAAGACCAATGGGTACAAGACAGGTATCACCAATTGTCTCTAATAGATGAAAGGTGAACCGTGACTATCTTCCATAGTCAGTTATATCAGCAGAGGATCGCACGATCCTACAACAAAAAAGTCCGACTATGGCAATTCAAACAACATGACTTTGTTTTGAAGAAGATCATTGGCAACCAAGATCAATCTAAGGGAAAATTCGCCCCTAACTGTGAAGGCACATTTATTGTCAAAGAAGTATTGACAGAAGGTGCTCTCAGGTTGCAGGAAATGGATGGCGATGAATTTCCGCAGCTTATCAACTCGAACACCGTGAAACGATACTATGTCTGAAGTAACCATCGAACAAACATCCTGGTTTTGATCATCCAATCACCAGTCATTCCGGTTTTGAATCCTCTCTCCTTTTTACAAACTCTTCTGCCCCTCAGGGAAACATACACTTCAAGCCAGTAGCCTGGTTTTATTCCATTTCAAACTTTTCACACCTGCTTCTCCTGAAGACGAGATTAAACTTTTCACACCTGCTTCTCCTGAAGACGAGATTAAACTTTTCACCCCTGCTTCTCCTGAAGACGAGATTAAACTTTTCACCCCTGCAGTTTATTCTCAAGATAGGATTAAAATTTCTCCATACTTGCAGTTTATCCCCTCTATGGGATTAAACTTTCTTCTCCCCGCAGTATAGCCTGCGCATGAGATTTATGCTTCTCTTCAGCTGCGATTCATTCTGAGGGGTGAACTACGTTGACCTAATCACCCTGATACCTGGGGGTACGTAGGCAACCATATTCTATATGGCTCGGTCGCAATAAAGAAAAAATAACAAAAACATTTCTACCCTTTCTTCATAAAAACAACAAAAACAACAAAATACTTCTACACCCATCCGCTTCCGTGATTCAAATTTGACCCTCGTACACTGTGTTCAAACTACGCAGACTTGATCTCCTCTTCAACAAGAGTACGTAGCGCGACCATTCATGGTGGTGCGATATAACCCCTACCGTAACAAACATACTTGTCACACTCTGCATCGGGATCAACCTTTAAATTGCCCTATTTCATCGGTTTTCGGATCAAAGGGATGAAATTATCCAACCTCTTCTCACAAATAGAAGATTCTATGACCATCTAAGCTGCGATCGTGCCTCAAAAAGAAAGAATACCAACCCATAAGAGATGGAATTAACTAGGCTTCTCATAAATAGAAGTATCGGCGACCATCCGTAGTGCGGTCGATCTCGAGAGGAAGAAACTACCCTCCTCTCCATTTTTCCATACGATACCAAATCCAAGACACCAAAGATGGTAGGGATTTTCAAAAATCAATGATCCATTCGAGAGACCTCATGACGTCTCAATGTCCATCTATCAAGGATAAGTTCAGAATGCATCAAGATCAAAGGCCCTGGAGAAACTAGCAAACATCAAGAAAGTATCAAGGCATAACTAAAAGGGAAGTGAATCAAAATATATTTCCCTGCCATACATAATACTGTTTGATATATACATCTATGTTGTACATGACAAAATGGCTAAGCTAGTCTGTGCAGGAAAATACAAAGCTATCTACAGATCTATATACATGCGAACTATCAGATCTAACATAGCATCCCTCTCTGAAGACGGAGGAAGTACTGCAAGCTCCTGCCTAAGGGTATCTACATGAGCTAGCAGATCAGAGGCTAACTGCATGGTGGCATAATGCTCATCAATGTAAGCACTCATGTCGGCCAAACTGATCGTTATCTGGGATCTCACTGAAGTGATGTCTGCAATGGCCACATCCCTAGCGTATATAAGGCGGATCCCGCTCAACTATCAATGCATCCCTAATCGATCTAGCCTCATCCTCTCTCTAACAGGCCAGATCTCTCTCATCAAGAGTCACAACATCATTGGCCTAGCCCGATCTCTGTCATAGGTCATCGATGTAAGCTCGCTTCTAAATGTTGTGCCAAATCGAAAGTAACAAAGCACTTTCGGGGTGGGAGAATCTATCACAAATGCCGGCAAATTTCATCATCCAAGTCATCATGGGGAATGACAACCTCCTCTATAGGCTCCTCATCGTCGTAATCAGCCTCCTCACACTGTGGATACTGCCAGCCCAATGCAAATCTATCTCTATCCATGCAGAATACTCTGCAGAACAACCTAGATGACTGACAGAAAACTCAGCCGACTCTCGCTGATCCCAGCAGGAATACAACCTGGATCTGTCCTCCGCTGACAAATAGTGTGACGCGAAGCGCTGACTCATTACCCCCTCATATGGATGAAAGTCCTGAAACTGGTCAAACTGACACATCACGGCCAATGGGTGGTAAGTAATCATGCCCCTCAAACCATCCAGAGGGAGATAATCCATGTCCGTAGCATGAGTAATGAAGCTGTAGGGTGACCTAAGCCCTGAACACGCAATATATCAAACGGATCTCTAATCTCTACCAAGAAAGCGGACCAAGATACAGCATCTGTACACCCCGCAGGTTGAAAGGAGTACGACATGGCTATCTCATGGGTGAAACAAAATCCATGATGTCTAAATGTGCCAATCGGTCTCAAGTGTGACATGAACCACATATACAACATGACCGAGCTACCTGTGAACACTCCTGCCGGATAAGTGCAGCAGCGTGTAGCCGACCTCAAGGTCTTTGCGATAATCATCGGTACAATGGTACGACCGTCCTTGAGAGCTCTCACTGCCATAATGACGCCGATATCCAGCTCATCCATGAACCGCGATATGTATACGTATGACAATACGCATAGAAGCAGTACATCTACTCTGGCTAAATGCGAACGATCCTCCGGTGTGGTGAAATTCCTGGAATGTTGTGCATAGCTGTCCTCAGAGCCAAACCTGTCAAACATGAAATGCTGGGATATAACATGGCCGGATGTAATTTCATCCTGCACTACTCTGCGCCTCAATCCTGTGAGAGTCATGAACTGTCTACTCATGTCTCCCCGTCACCCATGTGTACGCAAGGTCTGCCCCAGAGGCAAAGATCGTCAATCGTGCATACTCCTCCAAAGTAGAGTCAACTCACGGTCCCAAAGCGGAATACCTGTCTGTCTCTGCACCCAAAGCTTTCTAGCATGCCCTCTACAAATCCTGGAGGAACTCAAACATCAAGAAGGTCATAGTATGTCAGCAAAGAAATCATCTACGATCACCATGTCTGATGGTGATATACTATCATACCATGATCGCATACCAGCTACCACCGCAAATGGTGGGGTATGATCAATACGGCTAAATGTCGAAGAAGACATCTGTATGGTCCGTGTCATAAGACCATCCAGGGGTCAATACTGAATATCTCTGAACATACATACATATGCATAATAATAACATGCATGATATAATAGAAGGCAATATGATATAGGTAATGGAAAACTATGCATACATTCCTAAGTATATCATCATCTAATACATCTCTCAGACAAATTTAAAATACAGGAAATGGGGGCTACCCAACTACCCAAAAAGATATAATGAATGGGGCCTAACAGAGGCCTATCAAAAGAAATACATCAGAAAAAGTTAATGGTGTCGATGTCTACATCATCGATGCTCTCCACCTGATGTAACTCTTCCTGAGTCACTGGATCTCTATCTACAGGGATGACAAGCCTATACAAAGGAGGATCTGCGCCAGCAAAACCATATGGGTCATCCGAGGGACCAGCGCTAGAGCTGGAAGGATCAAAAATATCTACCTCTTTAAGATCTCTACCCAAATGTCGAATGAAAAGATGTGACCGGTCCAACTGCCGCGTCAATCTATCAATCTGTGTCACATGAGTCGGATCTCTAACACAAGCTAGCCAATCCGTCATCATCACGGATCCTGGAACCATATCCCCCATAAACTGTGTGGCGCGGGTCTGAGCTCCAATCGTACGAGGGATCCACCAATGCTGGAACATCTCTTGAGAACAGGGGCCCTCTGACAATGTAAAGTTGTAAATCCCCATAAATGGGATGTCAATGACGGGGGACTGAGAAACAGGCCAATAACGCCTGGCAGGAGGCAAGATCAGCATACGAATCTCTCTTGTAGTGCTCCTGATAGCACGCTCTCCTAAATAGAGCTCCCATCCTCCATCTGTGAAGAGAGGAATCCTACGGGTGGAAATGATGTACTCTACTCCAGTCGAGTGCCCATCCTCAAAGCCAACTCCCAAATGCTCTCCAGAGTAGGGAATCCATGTGATGACATCAATCGTCAACAACTCCAAATTGAGGTGACAATGAGTAAAACCCTCAAAGAATAGGGGACCTCCGCCAAGATGGAATGATGCCATCTCCGCCCCTCGTGGATAGGTATCTAAACCTAACACGCCACGGACGCAAATAAGGAAGCCTCTCATAGGCCCAAAACTACCAACACAAAGGCAAACATCTCACGTCAATCAACACTCTTAACCCACATACATGGGAAAGGACAAGAAAAACACTCACCAAAGTAGAAATGGGTAAAATCCTAACCACGCCTCGGTTAAGCCTCTCGCGATCGATCGCATGCATTCCCCGAGGAAGTAGGAAAAGGTGTAGAACCCCAATCATACTCTCCTATACGGCCCACATGTCGAGTGGCGCAAATCAAAGCGAAGGACACCGTAGAGGAATTATCTGCTATAAGGCGAATTTCTAATGATCATCGTGAACAATCGCCAAGAATGCGATCCCCGACTCTCACATCATCGCATAGGCTCACTCAATGGCCCCATTCATAGTATCTACGCTCAAAGGACCTGTACAAATAGTCCTCGCCTCGAGCGCTTCCGCCGAACTACCAACAAGGATCCGACGACAAGTAGGGTGATATCCGCCGCAAGGCACCGGCTCCCCCAAACTCCATACCGTGATAAACCACTAATCCATCGGCCATCATCATCACCTCGTAGTCCAAAGAAATGGAGTGATCGAACCGGTGGAACCACCGCTCAGACAATGCCCTGAGGTAACCATAGGGACAACGACGGGGTAGAATGGAGAAGAACCTCCCGAATCCCCAACCATGGATGATCGATTTATAGTCATCATGCAAGGCCTGATATATAGAGTGGATGCTAAACCTGTTCCCTCGAGGCTGTGTGAAGCCGGGAACCTACATCAAATGCAGATCAACATCAGACTCCTTGACTCCTCATTAATAGGAAATAAGGAAGATTAAAGATCTAACTTCATACCTCATTTGTGTGCAGTATACTGAAGGATGCCTACTCAAGTCACCCAGAAGATCTGGGTTCGCCACTTGAATACCTGGCAATTCCCTACGGGGAACACGTACAGCAGGAGCAGGAACCTCGAACGGTACATCCTCCTCCTCGTCCACGACATTCGTCACCTCAACCCGAATAGGACGTACCACCTCCTCCGCCAAACGACGAGGTCAGTCTTCACGTAATCTGGCACCGAGGCTCTTCAAAAGCCCTCCTCCGCATACACCGTAAGTGGTCCTCATGAAACCGCTTTCTGATCTGGATCCATAATATCTAGATAACAAGTCTCCAAATTACCTCAAAAAGGGTGTGGTAATTTCGTACCTGGAGTCTTTTTCAAAATGCATTCTATGATTACATGTATACATGCATTATTTTAACATACATCTACAGTAGAGTTAAAAATGCATAATTACTCAATGCCAACATTTTAAGAAAATTTTGCATAGCCCCTTTGTAAATGGGACTATCCACATGCACATAGTAAATGCACTAGGTGGCCATTCAAGAAGACACCTAGACACAAATATATACATCCTGTATGCATTCATCACATCACAAAGAAAAATCCAAAAGTATAATCTAATTACCAAGATTATTTTACTATTCTACCTTTACTCATTTGTCCTCAGATAGGATAAGAAATGACAATAAAAGGCACCAATTTGACTGCTTCAAAAGTCAAATTTTTTTCACATCATTGTGTTCAGCATGGTTTAATACTAACATTTACTATGTTGAATATTTTTTTTATCAAGTCATATCAGCATACATATTCACTACTATGTGTCTAAATGTATTTCATGCGATAAGTCATTTTCCAACCTGATGTAAATTGGAAAAAAATACATGCATGTGTTACCGTGATGAAGAAGAACGCTTGTACGGTGGCGTAATATACAGAAGTTGCTCAACTCAAGAGATCCGAAGAAGAGCTCTCGGATTTCCTTCACAAGAACTTGAAAATGACTTATGAAAGCGACCACCACCTATATACATAGGCACTACCTAGTCATAGTTAACTCACGGCTCCTGCAGTACACCTGCGACACCCCTACATGGGTCCCAAACCTCCTGTTCACTCCGCTTAGAGTTGCAAAAGGAGGTCTCATGTTTAAAAGGCCAAATCAAGAATAAAATGCTACGCGATGGATCGAAACAAATTTAAAATCCGGTTTCGTTTCATTATAGTTAAACTCCCATCGTCTCAATGGTATTCACCGGATGCGGATATATATACCAATGAGCTCATCTTTCATAAACCATGCTCTCGGCAATACCACAAAAGGTCCGATGCCATCATTTGCGGTTACAACCCTAAACAATCCCCTAGGGGTTACAACGCTAAACCACGAAATATCAAACCTCCCTACTAAGGTTACAATGCCGGGTTATCAAACATCTACGCCTCCTACGGGGTCACAACGCACATCCTTCAAACATCTATGTCTCCCCGCCCATCAGGGTTACAACGCAATGCAACCATTGATACACACATCAATGAAGGTCAAGTCATTTGACAATGCACCCAAAGAGGGATTCATCCGGTGATACACACATCAATAGAGGTCGACAACCCCGATAAAGAACAAAACTGCTCAGCGATAATCTCGACAAAGATGAGGTAACATTATTATACATCCTCAAAATAGATGTAGCTTTATTCCCACAGATCTCTTCCACACAAGAGGTACCTCTATGGAGTATAAACCAGTGTCTAGGATTTAAGGCTTTGGTGGTAGTCCCAACGTCAACATCCTTGAAGACTTGGATTGCATGTCCAAGCCATCACTGATTGTCATCCCAGCAGGATTACACGGCAATCATGCATCATGCATTTGCATCATGTTGCTGCATATAGCATCATATTTATCTTGCTTGCATTTCAAGTGTCTAGGATTCTTTATCCTATCCATTCCTTGCATTGCATGAATATGATAAAGAGGGGCATCTGTAGACACTCAAAATTTTCTGCACTTCTATTCCTAACATTGCAGGAGGGTAGATTTGTCTTTTGGAGATAACCCTGAAAGACAACTTACATCCATACCGGATACTACTGGAAGTTCAGCTCCAACCTGGAACACAAATCGGGAACATCATCTCAAATCTGGAACACACACCGGGAGTGTCATTTCCAATCTCAGAGATAACCCCGAGATATGCAGATCAAAAGACCGACAATAACACCGGAGAAGATAATCCTGCCTCTGGCGATATCACCGCGACGTTTCGGGCCCATCCCCAGAGACAACACTCGAGTAAGAAACCCATCCTTGGTGATAACCCCAAGGATGCCATTGCGCTTCGTGATAACCCCTAAATGCTTGTTGTAAACACATGCAATTAGCTTCAATCCGGATGACAAAGGAGGCATACAAACAAGCGCAAATCCAATCTCGGATGTAACCTCGAGCAACGCTCGCTTCCGCTTAAACCGGAGATAACCCCGGTGAGGAGTCAACACGTCATCTTACTGTCTCAACAAGATGATATCACAGCATACCAACAAATGGTCCAATCTCAGCTGTAACCCTGAGCAACGTCTACTTTCAACTCAAACCGGCGATAACCCCGGCAAGGAGTCACACATCATCTTGTTCCTTCGACAAATGGCACGTCGTCTTAACACTTCATACATACATACATACAACAACGTCCCACAAGTGCCGAGGATTGACAATCCTGAGTGACTATTATGTGTGGCAGTACTTTGGATAGAATTTGAAGCTTGAAGGCCATGGGCATAGACCCCTCTTCCTAACTTCGTACAACCTCTAATCCATGTCATTACGTAACTCTCGACACAAGCGATCCAAAGAAGTACAGATATACTTCGTTCGGATGCTCGGATTGAAGTTCTGCAAGTTTGAGCAGACATTACAAAGGCACGATCGCACGTCATTACGAGATACGATGGACCCATGAGGCTTGGATCCACCACGACCACCAAGTAGTATAAATCATGGCACGCCAGTAGTGTACTCGCTACCATCGATCTATAAATATAGGCTGAGGGGTTAGCCATTTAAAGGGAGAGAGAGAAGGAAAAAGGCGAGGAAGCCCTGTCCATTTTGCTCTGCATACACATCTTTTGAGTGTTTTCTCTTCTTTAAACACTAGTTAACTCACATATAGCTACTTTTTATCCAGCAGGAGCTGAGTGTTTATCCATTTAAAGTCTAAGAAGTCTACTTTGGAAGCCCACTGTAAGCCTTCTTAAATTCTATAAAGCCTCTTTCTCATATATCACACACTGTTGTACACGTTGATAGTCGTGTGGGTGTGTTTGCCCGGACTTCGGTCAGTGGTTTTCATTTTTGTCTGTATATATATACTAATATATGTATATATTTCATATATATGGACTTACATTATCGAGTTATGCCTCGATTGAGCCTGAACTTTTGGCCCGGAGCATTTATCTCGCTTATATATATATATACATATATATATATAAATATATGGTCGATCGACTTTATCTCGATGAGCCCAGATTTTATATCCTGAGCGCTTAATTGCTTTTATATATATATATATATATATATAATTGTTGTCGATATATATCGATGAGCCCGGATTTTACATCCGGTGTGTTTACTCGCTTTTATATATATATATATATATATATAATTGTCATTGACATATCCGATGAGCCCTGATTTACATCCTATGCGTTCTTTGCTTTATATATATATATATATATGTACATATATATATATATATATATATATATATTACATTTACATTTCTCGGCACTGAGTCTACTTCGTGGCCTTTTACAACTTTTATTTACATTCTATCCTACTTGAGTTTACTTATTGGCGCTTTGATCGCTTTTACGACTTTATTTGCATTTCGTCCCGCCTTGAGTTTACTTCATATGGTTGATCATGTTCATATATATATATATATATATATATATTTATATTTTATATATTTACATTTTCGATCCCCATGGAGTTGCTTCATGGTGGATGATCCATCTATATATATATTTACGACTTTTATATATATATATAACTTACTACTTTCCATACAAATTGCGAAGATCATGTGAGCCTAGGAATCATGTGATCACAAGTTCATCTCATCAATCTAGATTCGGTTCCCATGATGGACATTTTTAGTCATAAGCGCTTTTTGTACATTATTTTACAAAGGTTCGAGTTTCCTTGATGGTCATCATGCCCATAAGGAGTTCTAAGATCGCCAGATATTATTTTCGGAGGATGCTTCGCATCTCGAAAATAAAAGCAAACAAGTTTAACATTTAACAAAATGGAAGTATGAAAAGGTCTCAATTCCTATTGAGCACGTGGTTTGAAAAACCTCTTTATAAAAACTTCATTGCTATATCTTGGTTAAAACCTAATTTTCTATAAAATTCAAACTCTTGTATAGGTAAAGTGCGACGAGGCCTCACACTACTTTCAAATAAATTGCACATTGATCCACACACACACACACACACATTCATATAACAATTTCTTTGAAGAGTGGCGGTCACCGTGGTAACACGGATGTCGGGGGGTGCCTAACACCTTCCCTCCGCATAATCAAGCCCTCGAACCCTTAATGAATCTCGATTTCGCAGACCCGTTTAGCAGTGTCAAATCACTAGGTCAATGTGCTAATCTTTTCGGTTGCGTTGGTGCAACTAGTTAAATACACCAACTGGCGACTCTTAAAGTCAATCGTCGACATTATACATGTCAGACCTTTTTCACTTGTTTTTTTAAACAAATCTCACATTAACATGAGAACACCAAAGAACAAGTAACGAAAAGGGACACCAAAAATCCTGACGTCGATAGACGTTTTTGCCCTCCTGCATAGTTAGTAACAGGAAAAGAAAATTTTGAGTGTCTACAGATGCCCCTCTTTATCATGTTCATGCAATGCAATGGAATGGACATGATAAAGATTATTAGACACTTGAAACCATGACAATGTATTTTTAATGATGCAGATCGCAATGTAGTGAATGTGATGATGAATGTTTAAAATGTTTTTGCAAATCGCAGTTCGCAAATCGCAAATCGTATTTTGGACTTCACATTTCGCTTTTGGCCAATCGCACTTCGCAACTCGCACATCGCATTTCACATATCATAAATTGTAAATCGCAATGTAATGAATGTTATGATGCATGTTTAAAATGTTTTCGTAAATCGCTTTACCTTTACCGGAGATTGCTGATGCCTATGCTGGTGTTGACTACAATGGCTTGGCTTTTTGTCGGTGTCGCTAATGCCTGTTTGATGAAGAGAAATTGAGCGATGCATACGCTGGTAGTTTGTAATGGTGCCTACCCTGATGGTAGTTTGATAACAGAACCTACCCTGCTGGTAGCTCACATCGCCCAACTGTTTTGGTTCCCACTCGAATGGTAGTATACAAAGCTTTCATTACTGGACTGTCTTGATGTTGCACTGAATTGATACTAATGGTTTTGAATACCGGATCTCCCGATACCTTTGCTGAAGTAATATTCAAAGGTTTGCTTTGCTAGATTCTACCTGATGTTACGCTGGATAGAGATGTACGTTGATGTAGCGCCTCACCCTTTTTGAGGTGATTTGTAGTTTCCTTTCGCTATTGAGTGCTTGTGCCCCATTTCCTTGAACATTTGAATTGCAACCCGGCTGAACTGATGATCTAAATGCCGCTGATATCCCTGGGGGGTCCAGTTTGTACTTCCGCTATCGAACTTTGAACTTTAGTGTAGAGGCCTCAACTTATGAGGATTTGGTGAAAATTAACATGTTTGATGGTGTAGATTTCATTCGCCGGACCCTTTGTTATTGGGCTTCTGCTCTTAAGTTAAGAACTTTGTTGAGAATTTTCCCCTTCATTTGTAGGGGCAAGATAATGTAGCCATGATTCTTTTCAGGAGTTTTCTTTCTTTTGATGAGAGGTTTGATCCTGCCTTAAAATCCTTCGCTTTCCTGGAATCGAAAAATGCCCCAGTCCTTTCGCATACTGATGTCGAGGATTCATACGAGAAACTCTCTTTGTTGATGAAGTCGCAAGTGAATAATATCCAAATCGCTAATGAGCTGATGTGAGGGAAGCTTTGATGATGATGGACCATGCTGATGGTGTTGACTGGGGCATTTTCCTCTTTAGGATGGTTGATAAATGCCCCAGTGTTGAGTTGTCACTATTTCTGAGATTGCCCAAGTCTTGTTGTAGGGGTCGTAATATCGGGTTGTCGTCAATTTTGAAATTGCCCCAGCCTTACTTGTTGTCTGGGATAGTCGCTTCGACAGATGGGCTGATAAGATGCTGAGATCGCAAGAGGCTTTTACCTCTGTACCAGATGGTGAACAGACAGTAGAGTTGGGCTTTGATGCCTTCAATCATTATTCCTGATTTGTTTGCGTAATCAGACTTGATGGTTTTCTTTTTATTTAATGAAGCCTCGTGATTGAGGGTATCGGCTCTTTGAAGGTCCTCGCTACTGGTTGTCTTGGCGTATCATTGTTTCTTGCTTTTTGGGATTTGTGCCAGTTTTGATGGAGTGACATTGAAGTGTTGTTGGGTTTTCTCCACATGGGTCGTTGACTTGGAGGGTTGTTTGGGTTTGGATGTTTCTTTTGAGGATCATACTGCACCACTGATGGTGGCCTACATACTCCTGTATGTGAGGGAGATCAGGTCTGCGTAGTTCCGTCTTGATAAGATTAACAGTTTGACAGGTGCTTGTTTGAGAAGTGTTTGTTTGAGAAGTGTTTGGTTTGATAAGTGTTTGGTTTGGGTTTTTTAGGTTTTTGTTTGGTTTAACAGCACCATAAATGGCTTCCTACGTACTCCCATTGAAGAGGGGAGATCATGTCTTTCGTAGTTCAGGCCTGATGAGCTGAAACCTGAATGACTTGATTTTTGATTTTTTTGATTTTTTTTTCTTTTTTTTCTTTTTTTTTGTTTTTTTTTGTTTTTGTTTTGTTATTTTTTTTCTTTTTTTTCTATACATGCATGAAAAATAAAAAGCATACTGTGAAGGAAGTGATACCGTCCCAACATCTTCTGGAACTCGCAGCTTTATCCCCTGAATCTACATCTTTTTGGCTAGTTGAGGTTTGATAGTCCAGTTGTCAGTGGTTGTGTTGCCCTCAAGGCTCACGACAGAGGTTACTTCTTGGTTTTGAATGTCTTCACTTATGGCCATAACTTGATCGCTTCCTGGTTTAGTACATTCCTCAGGGATGCTTAAGCTGGACCCATCGCAAAAAGGTAAGAAATATTGATTCTTTGATGGGTTGGTTTCCCCGACAACCTCACCACATTTTCCTTCATCTGTTCCTTTACGTTTTTCCTGGGCTTGAGAGGATTCGACCATGAAATCTCCCTCGAACTATTGTCACATTTCTTGCAAGAAACTTTCCTTTTTTGCTTTTTCCTCGTTGGAAAGGATAATTATTTCCTCCGCATCATCCAAGGTTATAAGATCTGGAATGTGGTTGTCATCTTTGGACCATAGGATGTCGGATGTTGGCGGAAGAATCTCCTTTGTTATTTCCTACATTAGAATCATTCCATCTTGGGTTCTGACTGAATTATCGCTCATAGCCTTCACCTTATTTGAACTATCTATCTCGAGTGGACATCTTAAGCTTTTTATTGCCTTTTCGCCTTTTTTGGTCATGGGAATTTCTATCTCCAGCTCTCCATTTTAAATGAGATCCTGGATTTTATGTCGCAAAGCCCAGCATCCTCAGTCGTATGTCTAAGTGAGTTTGAATGGTAGAGACATATCTTGGTGGAATCATAGCTCTTTATCTTGGGATTTATAGGAGGCAGCAACTCAGTAATCCTTTCTTCGCTTATCAGAAAGTGTAGCACATTTCTTCATTGGATTTGCTTAGAGGGGTGAATTTTTGGACTCTTATGGAGGTTGTTTGATCTTTCTTCTTTGAGAGTTCTCATGCCCCCAAGCAATTTTTCCATTGGCGAGGTCTATTAGCAATTTTATCATCCCCCTTTTCTTAGCCTTCTGATAGTAGAGTGAAGAAATGCCTCGTATCCTGATTTTGGCGTACTATCAGCTTAGCTAGCAGATTTACTTGGTTTTGGATCGTCTCTAATTTTTGCATTACTATGATACCTTCCTCCGAGTTTTCCCACTTTAGGACAGTTGTTATGTGCCTTTGGGGGTAGTCCTCTATCTTTCGTATGCGCTTCCTGACCCGATTATGTTTACTTCCCCCGTATCATGCTGCAACGAAAGGTTGGTGTTGACATTCTGTTGATCAGGTTGCTGAACCACAATATTGCCACTTTCGATCAGATTTTGAATTTAATGCTTTAAGGACTAACAATCTTCTGTATCGTGTCCTAGAGACCCTGAGTGGTAAGCACATCTTTGGCTTGGATTATATCTTTTGCTCCTGGGTTCTAGAGGTGGAGCCAGTTCGATAATTTTCTTTTGATCCATTAGTATCGTCAATACATGTTCAAGGGAATCGCTTAGTGGAGTGAACACCCAATTTTCCGTTCTTTCAAATTTTCTTTTCCTATCTGGGTATTGGTTGAATGCAGCCTGTTGTTGAGCTGGCAGATTGTTTTGTATTTTTCGAATGGGGGAACTGTAGGTTGGTCTCCTAACTTGCCCTTGTACAACAAGGGATACATCTTCATTGCCTATATCAGGTACACCCTTGGGATCGTTCACATACTTGCCAGTCTGTATATGCTTGGCGACTGCTTCCAAGGCAGTGAAGTCTTTAATCTTTCCTGCCTTCAGGCCCATCTCTGTCATTTCGCAGTGTTTGATCATTTTCAAGAACGAATTTCCTATGCCTGCTAGGATCCTCTCGTAGTACGGAGCCTCTTGGATATCAATAAACGTCATTACCATCTCAACTTTTATCATTGATGGAATGACTTGTGCTGCTAGATGTCTCCACCTTTGAGCATATTCTCGGAAAGATTCAGTACTTTGCTTTTTGACTTTAGTCACTTGGTATCGATCAGGTGCCATTTGTGACTGAAAATTGTACTGATTTAGAAAGGCGTGGGCCAATTCTTCCCAGTTGTGGATTTTGGCATTGTCAAGTCAAGTATACCAGGCTTTAGCCTCTCCAGTGAGACTCTTTAGGAAAAGCTGCATTCTGAGGCTTTCATCTTCAGCATAAGATCCCAGTTCGCCAATGTACACTTTTAGATGCGTATAGGGATCGCCTTCCCCATTGTACTTTTCAAACTCTAGGACTTTGAATTTGGCAGGATATCGAGCCCCGGGGAATATGCAAAGATTTGAATAGGTGACACTCCCATAATTTCCAGTCCCTTTGATTGACCAGATGGTCTCCTCCATTTGTTGGACTTTCAGTCTTATATCCCCAGTTTCTCGATCATCCCTAAGATTTCTGATTTCTTTATTGGAATGAGGTTTAGGTATCTGGGTTTCCATCTTTTTACCAATACCTTGACTGCCCCCTGGTGTGGATGACTCTGGTTGAGTAGGCATTGTTTGGCGCTGGATTCCTCCATGTGTAGAGGATTCTGTGTGGATGGGTATTTGAAAGTAGTATGCACACAAGCCAATCATGTTTGATGATAAAGCATATACTTTGTAACAATCTTATTCATTTATTAATAAAAAGTATTAATTTATTAAAGGCTTTTAATTATCTACATGATGTTGTTTTATAATATGTGATAAACCCATAGTTTTAAGCAATGCTTTTAGAATAATGATGATGATCATTCTAATGAGATCTAAATTCTTAGAAAGCTTAAAACTAAAATAGTTCCCAATCATTGGATTACTAAATTGGGGATTAGTGAATCTGGATAGATTGGTACATCGTTGCTTGCTCATTGGATGAGGATGATTGATCTCATGATCATTTGTGTGGAGACACTAAAAGCAAGTATGTAGGTGCTTATTAGAGAATAAGTTCATTTGAGCGTGGCTCGCTAAGGAATACCTAATGGAGTTTTACTTGCTGTCAATAGGAATTCTGTAGTGATAGTAGTCTGAAGTAATCCTTGGACTTGAGATCATCATAGTATCTTGTGTATGATCGTTATACTTTGACTTATTCCTTAAGACCCTTAGGGTATATCAAAGGGTATGCTTGGGTATAACAAGTTGTTCATGGAGATAATATATGATCGATAAAGAATCTACCACTTCTAATAAAAGAAGAGAAATGTCCTATGTGATTCGATAAATGACAACCCAGAGTCCTTGGCGAGGCATAATGAAATTAGAAAGGAGTTTCTAATTTGCCTTATTTGAGTTATGCATTTAAGAGTCGAAAAATACATATAATTAAATAAAATAAGACTTGACGATAATTCCATGTATTATATTTAATTGGGACATTGCATGGTGGAAGGATTGAATTGTGCGGTAACTATTTACTCAAAGGTTCTTTTATGATTAATGTTGAAATCTATATTATCTCGGAAAGTCGTTGATCATTGGGAGGCTTATCCTATTATAGAATAAATATTATTTAATTAAATAAATTAATTGTTTAATTTATTTATTTAAATAAAATTAGAATTGTTCTAATTGATTTATTCACAACCGGTTTAATATGGAGAACCTAAAGGGTCACACCATAAAAGGAAGAATAATTATTTAAGAAGTTAATGATATAATCATAATAATATGTTATGTATATTTAATTTAATCTATGGTGATAGAATAAATTAAATAGCTTAATATTATTATTTAATATTTTGAAATATTAAATATAAATTAATAAGATGAGTCTTATTAATATTATTACAATTATTATTATTTTAATTTCTAAAAGAGTTTAGGAATTAATTTAATATAAGTACTTTCATTTATTCTAATAAGATTAGGAGGAAAATTAATTAAAGGAGTTTAATTAATTATCCCTAATAAGATTAGGGAGCCTATTTAATTAAAAGAGTTTAATTAAATAATACCTTATTTTTTTTTAGGGTTATTTGATATCTATATAAGAGGAGTCTTATATCGGATATTGAATATCTGACATAATTCCAATTTGTTGGAGAGTGCGCCTTTTACTCGTATGGATAGGAAAAACTAGGGTTTGAGCCAATACCCTTCTTCTTGAAAATTCTTTTCCTTGGTGGATCACCTCTGAGGCCAAACACTTGGGTGGCTAACGTTGATCAAAGGAAGGAACCAAACCCGGTGGATTCAAGTTGAATGCGAAAAGGATTGGAGGTGAACTTGTACCTGAGGAAGCTCGGATCTTCAAGGGTATGTTTGTTCTTCATATCTTTTCGTTTAATTAATAATTGTGCATAAAGGGTGATCCGGGTATATGGTTTGTAAAATTTTAAAACTCTGATTTACACGCTTCCGCTTATTTATGCAATTTGATTGCGTTCATGAATATTACAAACCTAACAGTGGCATCAGAGCCAAACCTTTATGCGAATTATTAATTGTTTTAATTTGATATGTATATTGATATGCGTTTAGAACAATTTAATTGGGCATAATTTTGCTGTATAAAATTTTATTAATAAAAAAAATAAATGGCGAACTGTTTTTTTTTTATTACTGTTTCGCTGTGTTCTTCTTTTATTATTATTTTTTTTTTCGTGGATCAGGTGCTTACGGATTTACAGGATATATATTAAAAGTCACGGTTTAAGCATGAATGCTAACTTGCTGGATTTAAAAATATAACACGCACGGAATTCAAAGGTTTTTTTTTGGTTATACATGCCAGGTGCATGTTCGGTTGTTATGAATAATATAAATATTACGGATAATTACGTTGTAATATTTATACTAACCGTATATATTTATGGATAATATATATAATAACCATGTTAATTAATATGACGGGAATTATTATATATTATTCTTATTATTTTATTATTAAAATAAAAAGTTTATTTTAATCTTAAAATAAAAGGTTTATTTTAATATTAAAATAAAAGAGTTTATTTTAATTTTAAAATTGAGATTTCATGCTAACTAATTAGAGTTGGAATTGGATTCCATGATAACTAATTGGAGTTGAAATTGGATTATATGTTTCTTAAATAAAGAAGTTTATTTAGACATGAAATAAGATTTTATATTATTCAAAATAAAAGAGTTTATTTGTGAATAGGAAAGAGAATCCTAATTTCCTTAAATATAGGAGTTTATTTAGATATGAAATAAGATTTCATATTATTCAAAATAAAGGAGTTTATTTGTGAATAGGAAAGAGAATCCGTGTTTCCTTTAATAAAGGAGTTATTTTTTTTACATGGAATTGGATTCCATAATTAATTAAAATAAAGGAGTTTATTTTGATTAAAATTTTTTGATTAAAATAAAATAGTTTATTTTATTCAAAATTGGATAAATTAAAATAAAATAGTTTTATTTTGATTTAAATTTGGATTTAAATAAAGGAGTTTATTTTGATTCAAAAATAGATTTTATACTAACTAAATTTGCCCATTAAATGATATCAACATATATATTAAATGTTTATTATTCATAAGATGAATGTTATTTATTGATGCATATGATGATGTGTATGATAATAAATGGGATTGATTATGGACTATTGACCAATGTGATTGGATTTTATTTTAGTTGGATGCATGAATGTATGGGTTTTATTAAATGGGGTCTACGTACCTCGTCTTCTCTAATTTTTCTTAATGTAAATTCTATTCCCCTCCTATGTACTTCCCCTTGACTGTTGATCAAGGTTTCTATTTATTTTAAATAGTTTTGTAATAGGAATAGTTAGAATTAATTTTGAAAAATTAGAGATCAAGGAGCAAGGAGCACTTGAAGACCCGTTTGTAATGGAGCCCGGGTTTAAATGTAATAGTTATATTTAAATATTATTTCTTGCACCCCTAGGGTTTGACCTTTTGGTTCACTTGATGGCTCTAGTGAACCAAACTAGAATAAAAGTCCATAATCAATCCGGGTAGAATATAGTATTCTATATGTGCATGTTTATACTATATATATTATATATTATGCAAAGATGCTTCGCATGTTAATTAATATGACGCGTATTTTATATATATATGTGCATGTGCGCTAAACAAGATGAGACAAATTAATAACAAACCCCTCAATTTTTTATATTAAGTCCTAAGCGTTCAAAGATATTTGGAATATCGAACGTCGCCTTCTAGCATGATAAAATTAATAGAGTATTAAATATTTAATATGAGTTTGTTGTGTCACCATAAGACAAGTATTAAGTATTTAAGATGTTAATTTATCACATTTGATGCTTATAAAGAAAATTGAACAATATTGTTTTGTTGTGTCACCACAAGGATGATATTTTTTTTTTTGAATATATATGGAGTGCTAGGTCGGACTTAACTTGGATAATTTTGATTCGGATGTGCCACCACTTGATCAAAATAATCTAAGAGGCAAAAGAAAAGGAGTTGCATAGTTGATGTAATTGACAAAAGTTGTCTACCTATTTATTTATATATAGTTTGTTGTGTCACCACAAGGCTATATACATTTGAAATGGGATCCTTATTCTCACTAGCGAGATCTTTAATTAGATTTTGCTTAGAACTATATATATTGAGGTAATATAGTTTGAAGAAAATAGTGGGAGATACCAATTTAAAACAAGACCTAAATTATTTTGGTAATTAATAAAAGAATGTATGTTAAAATGTTGTTAATTACAAATTCATTTACAGAATTTTACAATGTCTAAAATTACTATCACTGCGAAACATATTAGATGTTATTTAATCGGACCAAATTAAACGGATTGGTTAAGGAAATTGAGAATAGTTCTCATAGCTGAAAAGCTATCTTATGTCCTTAATACGCCTATCCCTGCAATGGTTGCAGACAATGCCTCTGAGGAAGACATTGCTACTTTTAGAAAGTGGCAAGATGATGCACAGATTAGCTCAATGCATCATGCTCGCATCTATGAGTAACGAGCTTGAACACGGCATGAAACTATGGATGCTCCTACTATATTCCCGCACATCAAGTAGTTGATGGTAAGGAAAGTAGAGACGAGATAGATATCGAGATATCTAAGGAGCTCTTCGATCTAGAATGGCCAATGGCACTATAAAATGCAGACAAAAGTCCTAAACATTATCAATTTGATTGATCAATTAGGATAACGAGTTTTGTCATGGATGGAGAGTTGAGCTAAGATTTGATCTTGCACTCACTCCGGACTCCTTTCACAATTGTTGTGAATTTTTCATATAAACAAGCTAGATATATCGCCTTCGTTGATTTGCTTAACATGTTGAAAAATGATGAGAGTCACTTTCCAACCAAGAAAGACCATGTCTTACTGGTAGGGGCCAAAGGATCTTCTGAAAAGAAGAACGATTCGAAGAAGGTATAAATATAAAGGGCAAAAATAAAGGATAATAAGAACAAAATTGATACGGATAGCAAAGGAGTTTGCTTCCACTGCAATAAGCACGGACACTTTGGAAAGAAATCTGCGAGAAGCACCTTACGCAAATGACTAATCAAAGAAGCTTAATGAAGTTTCGGTTACAAATACAATTTTGTTCAAGATTTAAAATAAATTTTTCTTTAAGTCAAGGTTCTACTTGGATATTGGATATCGACTTTGGTTATCATAAATATGGATTTATGATGGGACCAAGCAGAAGTAAAAAGTTAAACAAATATAAGTAATCCTATGTGTGGAAAATGAAGCAAAGGTTGCTGCATTAGCCATAGAAACTTATAGTTTAGCAATGCCTACGGGAAAATCTATTAAGTCAATAAGTTGTTATTGTATTCCAGTTCTTGTTAAAAAATATTATTTCCATTTTATTGTTGGACAATGAAATTTTTGGTATTATAATTAAGAACAATTGTTGTTCTATTTATAATAATAATGTTTTGTATAGAACTGGAATATTACTTAATAAATTTTGTATACTTGACTTACATGAAAATAATTTTGCATATTGAACAAATTAGTATAAGAAAATGAGATGATCATTCAAAGAGTTAAATGTGTGTATTTGCTAAAATACAAGTGTGAATTATTTGAAAGGTTCAAAGAATTCAGAAGTGAAACAAATTGACAATGTATTAAGATTCTTTGATTAGATCAAGGAATAAATACTTGTGCAATAAGTTTCTAGATCATCTCAAATGGTTTTCTCATAATGGACACATCCTGATACGCAATAATCTATTGATGTATCTGAATGGAAAATTCGTACCTTGTTGGACATGGTGCGGTCCATAATGATTTTACCGACATTCCAGTATCCTTCTGTGGTCATGTCCTAGAAATGGTACGCATATCTCTGAAAATGGTAACCTCAAAATCCACCCCAAGACTCCATAAAAGTTATGGACAGGGAGGATTCCTAATCTTAAGTATGTTAAGATAAGGGGTTGTCCAACTTATGTGAAAAGGTTTCAAAGGATAAGCTTGAGACAAAATTTGACATGTACAGATTTGTGGGACATCCTAAAGCGTAAGTTTAGGGCATATGTTCTATAATCCTACATAGCAAAAGGTGTTTATTGCGAAACACCCTGCCTTATAAGATAAAGGTGTTTATCATTAAAGGGGCTAGTGGGAGGATAATAGATCTTGAAGAGTTCAAGAACCACAAAATACTATAAGTCAAATAAGAGGAACCTGTAGATAGACCTATTATACCACAACTGAATCGTAAATCTAGAATAGTACCGAAGATACCTGGGAGGTATGGATTCATCATAGATGATGATGATGAGGTACACATCATAGAAGATAATGATCCAGTTACATACGATGAGGTAAGTGTTGTAGACACTCAGAGAAATGGATTGAAACAAGTTTCTCAAATATGGAACATTCGTTTTGATGAGGTAATCAAAAGAGTTTGATTTTATCAAAAATAAGAATGAACCTAGTGTGTACAAAATGGTCAGTGGGAGCATCGTGACATTCCTAGTACTATATGTTGATATACTACGGATAAGGAATGACATACCAATGCTACAATCAAGAAATGATAAAGTTGTCTAAACATTCCTCCATGAATGGTTTGGGGAAGAGTATCTTAATTGGGGATAAAATCTATATAGATAGATACAAGAGGATGCTCGACTTAACCCAAGGAACGTACATTCATTTGATGCTAAAGTCGTTTAGCATGGCAAACTCCAAGAGATGTCTCATGTCGATGAGCTATGGAGTGTATCTCTTAATAGTCCCCACAGACTCCACGAAAAGAGAGGTCGCATGAGTGATAATCATGTATGCAATGAAATATCTGAGACACGATGTTGATCGGTCATATTGCGGAGAAGTTCACTATGAGTCGTTGAAAAACATCTTAAAGTGCTTAACCTAAGACTAAGGATGTGATCATATTCATGGTGGGTCTAAATTAAAACTAGAGGGCTTAATGACTCAAGTTTTTCGAGACGCACCAAGATGACAAAAATCAACTTTAAGGTAAAGCGTTATCTTGAACAATGGTGCGATGAATTGGAAAGGTTCCAAACAAAGAAAGAGTTCTTTGGTTTAGTGATAAAGACAAAGTATATAGCTATAAATGAAGGCTGCAAGTTGATTGTTTGGATTAAAAGTTCATTCTGAGAACTAGGAATAGTTCTAAGTCTCATCTTGGATCTAAACATGTGTTGTGGCACTTTCATTTGATTATTAGAATCATTGAAAGATGGAAATCACTATACGAGATAGTGGACTCTCATGAACAACATTACATATCCATTAACTAAAGCTTATCCAACAACGGGATAATCGTCACTTAGAGGAGAAGGGTATGAAATACCATGGCGATTGGCTTTAGTGCAAGTGGGAGATTGAAAGTAGTATGCACACAAAGCCAATCATGTTTGATGATAAAGCATATACTTTATAACAATCTTATTCATTTATTAATAAAAAGTATTAATTTATTAAAGGCTTTTAATTATCTACATGATCTTTGTTTTATAATATGTGATAAACCCATAGTTTTAAGCAATGCTTTTAGAATAATGATGATGATCATTCTAATGAGATCTAAATTCTTAGAAAGCTTAAAACTAAAATAGTTCCCAATCATTGGATTACTAAATTGGGGATTAGTGAATCTGGATAGATTGGTACATACGTTGCTTGCTCATTGGATGAGGATGATTGATCTCATGATCATTTGTGTGGAGACACTAAAAGCAAGTATGTAGGTGCTTATTAGAGAATAAGTTCATTTGAGCGTTGGCTCGCTAAGGAATACCTAATGGAGTTTTACTTGCTCATCAATAGGAATTCTGTAGTGATAGTAGTACAAGTAATCCTTGGACTTGAGATCATCATAGTATCTTGTGTATGATGAGTTATACTTTGACTTATTCCTTAAGACCCTTAGGGTATATCAAAGGGTATGCTTGGGTATAACAAGTTGTACATGGAGATAATATATGATCAATAAAGAATCTACCACTTCTAATAAAAGAAGAGAATGTCCTATGTGATTCGATAAATGACAACCCAAAGAGTCCTTGGCGAAGCGAAATGAAATTAGAAAGGAGTTTCTAATTTGCATTATTTGGAGTTGTGCATTTAAGAGTCGAAATACATATAATTAAATAAAATAAGACTTGACGAAGAATTCCATGTCTTATATTTAATTGGGACATTGCATGGTGGAAGGATTGAATTATCACGGTAACTATTTACTCAAAGGTTCTTTTATGATTAATATTGAAATCTATATTATCTGGAAAGTCGTTGATCGCTAGGGAGGCTTATCCCTATTGTAGAATAAATATTATTTATTTAAATAAATTAATTGTTTAATTTATTTATTTAAATAAGATTAGAATGGTTCTAATTGATTTATTCACAACCGGTTTAATATGGAGAACCTAAAGGGTCACACCATAAAAGGAAGAATAATTATTTAAGAAGTTAATGGCATAATCGTAATAATATGTTATGTATATTTAATTTAATCTATGGTGATAGAATAAATTAAATAGCTTAATATTATTATTTAATATTTTAGAAATATTAAATATAAATTAATAAGATGAGTCTTATTAATATTATTACAATTATTATTATTTTAATTTCTAAAAGAGTTTAGGAATTAATTTAATATAAGTACTTTCATTTATTCCTAATAAGATTAGGAGGGAAAATTAATTAAAGGAGTTTAATTAATTATCCCTAATAAGATTAGGGAGCCTATTTAATTAAAAGAGTTTAATTAAATAATACCTTATTTTTTTTAATAGGGTTATTTGATATCTATATAAGAGGAGTCTTATATCAGATATTGAATATACGACATAATTCCAATTTGTTGGAGAGTACGCCCTTTTTCTGTACAGATAGGAAAAACTAGG
Source organism: Panax quinquefolius (assembly GCA_020205615.1). NCBI lineage: Eukaryota > Viridiplantae > Streptophyta > Magnoliopsida > Apiales > Araliaceae > Panax > Panax quinquefolius. The sequence continues at coordinate 73,106,503 of CM035159.1, read as the reverse complement.
GTTTTAGCCAATACCCCTTCTTCTTGAAAATTCTTTTTCCTTGGTGGATCACCTCTAGAGGCCAAACACTTGGGTGGCTAACGTTGATCAAAGGAAGGAACCAAACCCGGTGGATTCAAGTTGAACGCGAAAAGGATTGGAGGTGAACTTGTACCTGAGGAAGCTCGGATCTTCAAGAGTATGTTTGTTCTTCATATCTTTTCGTTTAATTAATAATTGTGCATAAAGGGTGATCCGGGTATATGGTTTGTAAAATTTTAAAACTCTGATTTACACGCTTCCGCTTATTTATACAATTTGATTGCGTTCATGAATATTACAAACCTAACAGTATTTGTGGACCCTGAATAGATCGGTGTAGTTCTTTGACCATAACAGCCAACTCTATCATTTGATATCTTAATTTTTCGAACTCTTCGCGAGAGACAGAAGTTGGATCAGGTTGGGCACTTTTATCCATGTCTGACTGTGGGCTTAATGCCCTTTTGGTCTTTGAACGGGAAACGGGATCAATTGCTTCCCTACAAAAAGACTTACGTAGTTTAGCCTTAGGGAATGCAAAAATGTTACATGATATGTGATGTATCCATTTTAGGAATATTATCCTATAAAACGGATGCAAACGGTTTATAGCATGTCAGGTTTTAATATGCATTCATATTTCTTCATATTTTCCATTACATTGAGATTGACAAGTATTTGAAATTACAAGTAATTTTAATGGGAAAGTATGAAGAGACTTCCCTTTGCGTTTGGTTTATCAGAGGTTGACCTATCTTAGGGTTACTCTGGCGGCTTTTTGGCATGAAGGTACTCAGATCATCGCAATCTACTTGACGGGAAGTTAATCCGATCTTTCAACTGGAGCGAATCTGGGTGGTGCCTTTCCTTAGCCCCGTTGGAATTATTCTTCCTACTTGTCCAGTAATCAAACACCGACAGGATAGCCTCCTGGTGGAGGAACCACATAACATACATTCACATACAACGTGTCTCACCGTTTATGCAAAATGATGACATGTGCGAAGAACTAATATCACAGATAGATAATTAGCAGTGCAGTAAGTAAGATGTATTAGTACACATTCATCATAAATGTAAATGCAATATTCACACACAAGCATATAACTGTTTTGAAAAGCTTGTAATAGCGGCTTAAGCCCTCTTACTAGAGTCCCCAGTAGAGTCGCCACCTGTCGACGTCGGGATTTTTTAGTGTCCCTTTTCGTTACTTGTTCTTTGGTGTTCTCATGTTAATGTGAGATTTATTTGAAAAAACAAGTGAAAAAGGTCCGACATGTATAATGTCGACTTTTTGACTTTAAGAGTCGTCAGTTGGTGTATTTAACTGGTTGCACCAACGCAACCAAAAAAGGTTTGCACAATGACCTAGTGATATGACACTGCTAAACGTGTCTGTGAAACCGAGATTCATTTGAGTTCGGGGGCTTGATTATGCGGAGGGAAGGTGTTAGGCACCCCCCGACATCCGTGTTGCCACGGTGACCGCCACTTTTCAAGAAACTGTTATATGAATATGTGTGTGTATGTGTTTGGATCAATGTGCAATTATTTGGAAGTAGTGTTATGCCTCATTCACACCTATATAAAAAGGGTTTGAATTTATAGAAAAATTCAGTTTTAACCAGATATAACAATGAAGTTTTGTTAAAAGAGGTTTTTCAAACCCTGTGCTTAATAGTAATTGAGGCCTTTGATACTTCCATTTTATTATTAAATGTTAAATCTTGTTTACTTTTTTTTGAAATCGAAGCATCTTGAAAAAATAATACACAATGATCTTAGAACTCCTCATGGGCATGACAACCTTCCAAGGAAATTCAGACACTGTAAATAATGTATAAGTCGCTTACAATTTGAAAAAAGGTCCATTACGAAACAATCTAGATTCATGGCTGAATCTGTGATCACATGATTCCTAGGCTCACATGATACTGCGGTTTGTATGGAAAGCGATGGCGCTTATATATATAAAAGGCAGTAAATATATATATACTGACATGATCACCCACCACGAAGCAACTCCATGGGGGATCGGAAATGTAAATATATAAAAGAGTATATATATATATATATATATATATATATATATATATATATATATATATATATATATATATATATATATATATATATGGACATGATCAACCACCATGAAGTAAACTTGGTGGGACGAAATAAATAAAGTCATAAAAAGCAATCAAGCGCCACGAAGTAAACTCGAGGCGGAATGAAATATAAATAAAAGTCGTAAAAAAGGCCACGAAGTAAACTCCGGGCTGACAAAATGTAAATATATATATACATATATATATATATATATATATATATATATATATATATATATATATATATATAAAAAGCAAATAAACGCTTGCAGGCAAAGTGCAGGCTCAATCGAGGCATAACTCGATAATGTTAGCCTCATGGGCATGACAACCTTCCAAGGAATTTCGATACATTTGTAAATAATGTACAAGTCACTTCTACAATGAAAAAAAGGTCCATTACTGAAATCAAATCTAGATTCAATGAGATGAATCTGTGATCACATGATTCTGAGCTCACATGATCTGCGGTTTGTATGGAAAGCGATGGCAGTTATATATATAAAAGTCAGAATATATATATATATATATATATATATATATATATATCTGAACATGATCACCACCACGAAGAAACTCCATGGGGATCGAAAATGTAAATATATAAAAGAGGTAAATATATATATATATATATATATATATAAATATATATATATATATGGACATGATCAACCACCACAAAGTAAACTCTAGGTGGGACGAAATATAAATAAAGTCATAAAAAAGCAATCAAGCGCCACGAAGTAAACTCGAGGCGGACGAAATATAAATAAAAGCATAAAAGGCCACGAAGTAAACTCGAACTGACAGAAATGTAAATATATATATATACATATATATATATATATATATATAAGCAAATAAAAGCTCCGGCCAAAAGTTCAGGCTCAATCGAGGCATAACTTTCGATAATGTTAGTCCATATATATAAATATATACATATAAAATATATATATATGAGGCGAAATGAAAACCACAGATGAAATTTGGGCGTACACACACAACACGACTCTCGATGTGAAGAAAGATTAATGCGAAGAGAAGGAAATGCTTTATAGAGTGTAAGAAGGCTTACAATGGGTTGCCAAAGCAGGCTTCTATGACTCTTGATGGATGAATACTCGGCTCCCGCCGATAAAAATATGACAAAATATAAGCTCAAAAGTGTTTGAAACAAGACAACACTTAGTTTATGGGGTGTACAAAGGCAATTGGACAGGGTTTCCTCGCTATTTCTCTCCCCAAAATGGCTAGCCCAAGCCCCATATTTATAGAACTGATTGCATGAGGTATACAGTAGCTTCTGGCAGCCCAAGCTGCCCGGTGATGGATAGGGTCCCGTCGTGTCGCAAAGATGCATACACTTTCAGACAACGCTACTTTGCTCGTTCGGTCGTTCATAACTTTCAATCCGGGAGTCCGATGGAAGCGTGCCATACCATTCCGGAAAGCTCTTTCCGAGAGCTAAAAAATGACTTATGATTTGCCCTTTTTTGATTTCAGGAAGATGGATCCATGACCGAAATAGCATTCTTAGGTTTCCGTCAGGCAATCCGGTGAGCCGTTTTGTGTAGTTTTCGCTCCGAAGTTAAGATATGAGTCTTATGGGACTACTTTTGAATCAATTTGAGTTGACATGAGTGTATTTGATTTGAAGTGAAGTTGAGTTGGCAAAATGACCATTTTGCCCCTACCGGGGTTATCTCCGGTTTTTGCCTGATTATGTGATTTTTCCTGGGTTATCTCTGAGATGGTCATGTTGTTGACTCTGAATGTACTCAGAGTTATCTTTGAGGTTGGAATTGATGTTGTGGTCCTCCATGATTACCTCTAGAGTGTGAAAAAGACGTTTTGCCCTCCCCGCTTTTGATTAATAACGGAAAAGAAAATTTTGAGTGTGTATACATACCAGTAGCGGTGCACCATATCTACGAATGGTTCATGATGAGTTCTATAATCTGAACTATACGAATTGTATATTAGTGGCTAATATGTTGCAATAAGGATCATAATTGGTGTTCCAACCGTTCATGAATGGATTAAGATAGCAAAACATGAATTGAATAAGAATTAATTATAGAAATTAATTAACCCGGAATAAATATTGGCTAAGATTGTAATTTTTAATATATTACATAGTAAGGTAATAGATGAAAGGGTGTAATATTCGAAAGATGTTAATGGAAAATAAGTGATGGATAATAGAAGAAAACCAATATATCTATAAATGTATATTGGTTAGAGATTTATATATTAGATTAATATTTAAGATGTGACTAAATGTAAAGATTGAGGAACTTGTCTTAGGACAATCGAGATAATTATACTTATAATTGTATAATTTAAATAATGGAGTAAAGGTTAATGATTCTAAGGGTAACGATTATTTTTGTAAATAAAGGTATTATAAGTATAAGTTTAAAAGTGTATAATTATTCAAGGTAAGCTAAATAATTTAGCATTAAGGTAAGTGTGTCACACAAAATTTATATTAAATAAATATTAAAATAACGTGGAATTGGGGAAAACCCAAACGTGGCCTAGACCCCTAATATTTTATTGTTGAGATTATGAGCTTGAGTTATATAACTCTAGTAAGTGGGATAAATGAGCCTTGTGTGGCATGAGTATTAAAGTTAAACTAGACTAAAGGTTTAACTGGAATTATTAAAAGAGAATTAATGGAAAGAGAATAAATGATTGATATTGATCATTGTGATATTTATATGTGATAGGAAATAATGGGTTGAGAATACCCAACTGAATTATATTTAGCCCAATTAAAATATTATTTGGACTAGCCCAATGTACATGGGATATAAGATTATATTGGTGTATATTTAAAAGATAAGTATACTTCCTATAGGTGGGTAGGTGCATATATATGTGTATATATGTGCCCATAAATTTATTTAATGTAGTAATGTTAAGTCATTATAATTGATTTAATGAGCCCAAAGGAAATTAACCTTAGTAGAATGAGTTCTATTTTACTGATAAGTAAAGAAGTGATGTAGTTTGTCCCAATATCAGTGTCCCTTTTCTGATATTAGCTGTAATAGGCTATTGGCCTATCCTACTCCTATTCACTATTGATAGAGCTGATAATAACTTGAGGAATGGAGGAGGATGGAGTAGTAATACGCGTGGTTGCACAGTAGCACATAATATTGCACAGTATTTTTGGATTATTAATTCTTATGTAAGAAGGCACTACTCAATAATTGTTACAGTAATTACTGTTCAATATTTTATTTTATTGATTCAATAATTGCTACGTAGATATTTTATATTATTTTTAATTCAATAATTGTCATTGCATAGTATTTCCCATTATCAGATCAATAATTCATATTATTTAAATGATATTATTAGATAGCATTATTGATAATGTCTATAAAGTTCTGTCGAGGAAAGGGGTTGGGTCATCTAATTGCGTGCCAGTAAGGAGAAATCCTTATCAGAAAGCCCCCACTTTCCTGAGAACAATCTGGTTATCAATATTTTGAATCTATAATATTAATTGTGAATAAGGATGGAAGGATTAAAAAGTATTGATTAATTGTGTGATGAGTAAAATAACCATTAGAAGAATTGCTGACACTCGAAGGAAATAATGGTAATATGAGCATTTTTCAAGTGGGACCCTAGGTTATCATCTAAGAGTCACTTTTGCGAATATTAACTTGTCTCTTCGGTTTCCCAAAAGTTACTTGTCTTTTCGATTTTCCAAGAGTTACTTGTCTCTTGTGTCTTCGATTTTCCAAGAGTTACTTGTCTATTCAGTTTTCTAAGAGTTACTTGTCTCTTCGGTTTTTCAAGAGTTACTTGTCTCTTCGGTGTTCCAAGAGTTATTTGCCCCTTCGCAAATAGTAGTTGTCTCTTTAATATTACCAGGAGTTATTTTGACCCTTCGTTAAGACTAAGAGCCACTTTCAGTTCTTCTATAAATAGAAGCTCATTCATTCATTATTTCCTCACCAATTCACAAATCTATAAAGAGAGAAACTATAGAGAGAAAATAAGAGAGAAAGAAGAGGAGTATTCTGCTACTACCCTACTTCAGTATTCAATCTTCTACTAAGGTAAAGGATATTATTTTTTTGCAATACTCGTAAGAAATATTATTTTCTTTCATACTCCATTGTATGAAAGGTATATTATTTTATTTCGTATTCCTAAATTTAAACTTACTATGGTAAGTATTGCTTCTATAATTCCTGAAATGATTAAAAATTTTGTAAGTTTTGCGCTTCATCTACTATCATTTCACGGGAATATTGATTTGAACTTTCTTGATAAATTTCCATATTTTCATATCGGGTTACTATTCATGAATACAGTACTATTCACGAAGTATGATTTTTCTTGTGGAATTTCTACCTTTTCGTGTCGGGGTTACTATTCACGTATATAACACTATTCACGAATACGGTACTATTCACGAAGTATGATTTTTCTTGTGAAATTTCTACCTTTTCGTGTCGGGGTTACTATTCACATATACGACACTATTCACGTATACGGCATTATTCACGAATACGACACTATTCACAGAAAAATTAAATCTTCTTCCAAGTTGTCTATTATGGTTACTATCTTTGATTGTATCCATGTTTTGATCTTCATTCTTGAATTTTGCTCCACAATTGATTATTATGGAGTTTTTTTGAACTTGGATAAATTAAAGTATGAATCCCTAATCTTTGATCTTTTATCTCACTGGATTCATTTTTGTTAAGATATTTTTCATCATCCTCAGTCCTAAATGACGATATTACTGAATATCTTTGGCTTGTAGTGCAAAGATGAATGATTACCTGATGAATATCTTTGGCCCGTGGTGCAAAGATGGACATGTGTTGAGATGAACATGACCAACTTGTGATATAAATGAATATCTTTGGCATGTAGTGCAAAGATGAATATATGATTCAAGATGTATATTGATTGATGTTACAGGGATAAAATATTGATGATGGACTTTTAAATCATAGAAGATAGTAGATTTCATTCTCTACTTAACTCTTCTAATGAATTGTTATTTTCGCTGCGAATATTTATCTAAAACTTATTGTCCATTATATTTTATCTAATTTATTGAAGGCTAATGATAATTTGTTCTACATTATCTTAGTCATAATATTCTTTACTTGGCTAGTTGAGCTCACCCTTTTCCTTTTTGTTCCATTTTTCTTCTCAGGAAGCTAGAATATAGCGGGAACCAATCAGGGTATAGAGTGAAGTTTCAAGATAGTTGTTTTAGCAGTCCTCACTATTTTGTAAAATAGTGTATCAATAATTGTGATGAGGACTTTATTTGAGTGTGGATATTGTCTAGAAGATAATATTTGTATTTAAACTCACAGTATATGTGTTATTTTACACGACAATTGTATTAATGAAGCTGTAGTTATTTCTGTACCATGTATTTGGCGACTCAGAATGGGTTGGGTATACCTATTTTGGGGGCATCATAGTTGGTATCAGAGCTTAGGGATATGGTCTTTGGAGGAGATCGGGGAATAGAACCAGGAGGGGAGAGACGAGTATATCCTTCGCTAGTGTGTCCTACCTAAGCTTATTTATTGGTCGGTCAGAATATAGAGGTATTATGTGGAATGTCATTTTCAGTAATTAACCCTTGTTTTATGGTAGTATTTGAGAATAACAACTGAAAATGTTAACAATGGAGTGAATGAGATTATGGAGACACCTTTAATCACCAACCAGGGGAACGTGCAATAGGAAGGCAATATTCCTCATGTAAATAACACTACCGAACCAACGATGAATGATGGGATGTTTAGAAGCTTTTTGCAGTTCATGCAAAATCAGACGAGGGAGACTCGTGTACAAAATACGGGTGGAAATAATAGCAATGCGTGACTTGTCACAATCAAGCAGTTCAAAGAGGTGGGACCACCAGTGTTTTGGGGAAAGCCAGATCCGATTAAGGCGAAAATGTGGGTTAAGAAAATTACCAAGATATTTGATGTCTTGGGATGCACGGAGGAACAAAAGGTTCCATTCACCACCTTTATGTTCCGTGGTGAGGCAGATTAACTGTGGGAATCTGTGAAGCGTACCCAGCCAGCCGCACTCAATATGTCTTGGGAAACATTTCAGAAACTGTCAATGACAAGTACTTTCCTGAAAGTTTTCATCATATGAAGGAGGTAGAGTTTATTAGACTGGAACAGAATAACATGACTGTGTCCCAGTATGAGGCTAAGTTTGTGGAGTTATCCAGGTTTGCACCTCATTTGGTAGAGAATGAGGAACATATGACGGGGATGTTTCTGAGAGGTCTGAAACCCAAAATTCGTCAATATCTCATTTCTCACAAATTTTCTCTATATTCAGATGTTGTCAACATGGCTCAATTATTAGAGTGAGATAATGAGTATGTTCAACCGAGGGACCACAACCAGGGTCATACCGATGGCAGCAGTCATCAGAGCAATGATAACTAGCGGGGAGGAAAATATCCGGACAAAAGCGGTAACCACTCTGGTGGTAATCGGGGCCATGATAGTAAAAGAAAAGAGTCGGGGGGAGACTTCAAAAAGAGAAAGTACAACAACAATGACGAGAAGACATCGGCAACAGCACCAGCACCAGCAACAAATTCTAGGGGAGGAGAACGACCGCAAGTTAGATGCTACAGATGCGGAGAGGAGGGACACATAAGTCCAAACTGTTCACAGCCTTCCAAGGTGTGTTTCAGTTGTGGAAAAGATGGTCATATAGCTCAATTTTTTCTAGTAGCGAAATCAAGTCCAGCGGGGATGGTGACTCCAAAGGCTGTCCCGGAAAAGTTAAAGTCAGCGGTTCCTAGAAGAGCATTTGTCGTGACTGGCCAAAATGCGAGGAACCCGAATGAGGTGATCACGGGTAAGCTAATCATAAACTCTTGCAAAGTTTATACCTTATTAGATACCAGTTCTACCCATTCTTTTATCAATCATATTTGTGCTCAACGTTTGAACTTGACTCTGGAGAAATCAGACTTTGACTTATCTGTTGAGACTCCGTTAGGAGAAACTTTCATTACATCCACTGTTTATAAATCTTGCTTGATCCAAGTTGGCACCATCACATTACCTGTTGATCTTATCTCTTTAAAGATACTTGCATTTGACGTGATTTTAGGGATTTATTGGTTAACTACTCATCATGCCAAAATTGATTATTTTTATAAGGTTATTAGTTTTCATATTCCTAACCAACCTGTTATGCGAATTCAAGCAACCAAACAACTTAAGTCAATCACTATCATATCAAGCCATAAAGCCATTCATTTATTGAAAAATGGATGTCAAGCTTTCTTAGCCCATGTAATGGACTTGAACAAAAACACGTCAGATTTGAATAATATTTCTATTGTTAGTGAATTTCCTGACGTATTTTCTGAAGAACTTCCTGGTCTACCCCCAAAATGTGAAGTTGAATTCTTTATTGACCTTGAACCTGGTACTAAACCCATTTCTAAAACCCCATATCAAATGGCTCCTATTGAACTTCACGAGTTAAAGGTCCAACTACAGGAGTTGTTAGACATCAGTTTCATTCGTCCTAGTATATCTCCTTGGGGTGTTCCTATTTTATTCATAAAGAAGAAATACAGGAGTATGCAACTTTGTATTGACTACCGGGAATTGAACCATGTCACCATCAAGAATAGGTATCCGCTACCTCGCATTTATAACCTATTCAACCAGTTGTAAGGAGTATAATTCTTTTAAATGATCGATCTTCATCCTGGATATCATCAGCTGAAGATTAAAACTGAGGATATTCTGAAGACTTCCTTTAGAACTGGGTACAGGCATTATGAATTCTTAGTCATGTCTTTTGGATTGACTTAATGCACTCCTGCGGCTTTCATGGATATGATGAACCGAGTATTCAAGGAATATTTGGATCATTTTGTGGTTTTCTTTATTGATGACATCCTCATCTATTCCAAAAGGCGTGAAGATCATGAGCACCATTTGAAGCTGGTACTTTAAAGGCTTCGTGACAACAAGCTATATGCCAAGCTGAAGAAATACGAGTTCTGGCATGAGGAAGTAACATTCCTTAGGCACGTGTTGTCAAAACATGGAGTATCTGTTGACCCAGCGAAGATTGAAGCAATACAAAGTTGGGAGCAACCAAAGTCGGTGACCGAAGTACGTAGCTTTATGGGCTTAGCTGGTTATTATCAGAGATTCGTGGAAGGATTTTCTCGAATCGCTAATTCGTTAACTCAGCTGACTCCAAAAGATATAAAATTCGTATGGAGCGAGGAATGCGAGAAGAGTTTCCAAGAGCTCAAGAGGAGACTCTTTTCGGCACCTATTCTGATAATACCATCTGGTTCGGATGGATTTGTTATCTACAATGATGCTTCAGGCAAAGGGTTAGGATGTGTTCTTATGAAACATGAGAAAGTCATAGCCTATGCCTCGCGATAACTCAAAGAATATGAGAGGAATTATCCTACTCATGATCTGTAGTTGGCAGCAGTCGTTCTGGCATTGAAAATCTGGAGACACTACCTATATGGGGAGAAAGTGGAGATTTATACGGATTATAAAAGCCTCAAATATTTCTTCACCCAAAAGGAACTCAACTTGCGGCAACGACGTTGGCTCGAGATGTTGAAAGATTACGACCATACCATTCAATATCATCCTGGAAAAGCAAATGTGGTAGCTAACGCATTGAGTAGAAGATCGTATGCGGGTACGAGTGCAATGTTGTTCACACAAAGACCCATTTTGTACGACTTACAAAGGATAGAGATAGAGTTAAAGGCTCCAAGTACTCACGTGATGATATCAAATATATGAGTAGAACTAACTTTAATCGATAAAGTTAAAGATGCTCAATCCACAGACCTAGAGATGATGCGTATGAAGAAAAAAGTACAAGAAGGTGTTATTCTAGAAGCAAGAATCAATGAAAAAGGAATACTTTGAGTCAACTCCAGACTTTGCATTCCTAACAATTCTGACTTGAAGTATAGAATCATGATGGAGGCACACAACACATCATTTGCAATCCATCCTGGGAGTACCAAAATGTATCATGATATTCGACATATATTTTAGTGGAGCAATATGAAGAGAGAGATCACATAGTTTATCTCGAGGTGTTTAACTTGTCAAGGTGGAGCATCAAGTGCCAAAGGGTCCATTGCAACCACTTAAGATTTTGAAATGGAAGTGGGAACACATAACCATGGATTTCGTTACGGGTCTTCCCAAGGTTTCTCAAGGCATAGATATGATTTGGGTTATTGTTGATAGATTAACCAAGTCTGCTCATTTCTTTTCGATACGGGAGACTTATTCCCTTGAACATCTTGCTCGTATATACGTGAATGAGATTGTGAGATTACATGGCATGCCAGTATCCATAGTTTCAAATCTTGACCCAAGATTCACTTCACGATTTTGGGTTAGTTTGCAGAAAGCTATGGGCACGGATTTACGATTCAGTTCGGCATACCATCCTCAAATGGATGGGAAATCAGGAAGGACTATTCAAACTTTTAAAGATCTATTAAGACTCTATGTCCTAGATTTCAAAGGAAGTTGGGATAAGTACTTGCCATTGGTGGAATTCTTCTATAATAACAGTTATCAAGCAAGTATAGGCATGGCTCCATTCGAGGCATTGTATGCACGAAAGTGTCGTTCTCTAGTATACTGGGACAAGGTGGGTGAAGCAACTTTATTGGGACCAGAATTGGTATGCATGACTACAAAAAAGATCTAAATGATTTGACAACGTATACAAATGGCATATGATCGACAAAAGAGTTATGCGATCTTCATCGAAAGGACGTGGAATTTAATATTAGGGATCATGTATTGTTACGTATTACTCTATGGAAGGGAGTTACAAGATTTTGGAAGAGAGGAAAACTCAATCCATAATTTGTTGGTCCATTTGAGATTCTTTACCGAGTAGAAAATGTGGCCTATAGACTCGCATTACCTCCAAGCATGTCTTGTGTTCATAATATTTTTCATATATCTATGCTTCGTAAATATGTGAAAGACCCAAACCATATTATTGAGTTAGAACCGGACGAGGTAGCCGAAGATTTAACTTACGAGGATGGACCTGTCAAGATCTTGGATAGGAATGAACATGTCCTACGCACAAAGGTTATACCCCAAGTCAAAGTTTTGTGGAGGAACCATGCTATTGAGGAAATGACCTAGGAGCTGGAATCGAAAATGAAAGCGAGGTACGCTCACCTTTTTGAAACACCAGGTACGTACGTCAATTTTGAGGATAAAATTTCATAAGGAGGGGAGGTTGTAAGACCCTAACTTTTTTTATAAATAAAATTAAATTTCCTCTATAAATTATTTTGAAATAGTAAGGGGTGGATTTGATTAATGTGGTTAGTTATGGGTAAAATGTGCAAATTTTGCAAAATAAGCAAGTGGTTATAAAATATTCATTGTTGTCCGGGAATATTCATTTGGTCGTGGAATATTCTTATTATCGGGGAATATTCGTACGACGACGCATCCATTTGTGGGCCCCATAATGGAAAACGGTCGGATGAAGAAAACGACAAATTTGAGTTTTTATAAATAACGACGTAGTTGTTACCGTTAACAATGTTGGAATACCTGGTGATTAAAGTACAATAATACGCGTGGTTGCACAATAGCATACGGTATTGCACAATATTTTTGGATTATTGATTCTTACGTAAGAAGGCACTACTCAATAATTGTTACAGTAATTACTATTCAATATTTTATTTTATTGATTCAATAATTGCTACGTAGATATTTTATATTATTTTTAATTCAATAATTGTCACTGCACAGTATTTTTCATTATCAGATCAATAATTCATATTATTTAAATGGTATTATTAGATAGCATTATTGATAATGTCTAGAAAGTTCTGTCGAGGAAAAGGGTTTGGTCACCTAATTGCGTGTTAGTAAAGAGAAATCCTTATCGAAAAACACCCTCTTTCCTGGGAACAATCTGGTTGTCAATATTTTGAATCTATAATATTAATTATGAATAAGGATGGAAGGATTAAAAAGTATTGATTAATTGTGTGATGAGTAAAATAACCATTAAAAGAAGTTGCCGACACTCGAAGGAAATAATGGTAATATGTGGCATTTTGTAAGTGGGACCCTAGGTCATCATCTAAGAGTCACTTTCGCGAATAGTAACTTGTCTCTTCGATTTTTCAAGTGTTACTTGTCTCTTTGGTGTTCCAAGAGTTATTTTCCCCTTCGCAAATAGTAGTTGTCTCTTCAATATTACCAAGAGTCATTTTGACCCTTCGTTAAGACCAAGAGCCACTTTCAGTTATTCTATAAATAGAAGCTCATTCCTTCATTATTTCCTCACCAATTCACAAAGTTATACAGAGAGAAACTATAGAGAGGAAATAAGAGAGAAAGAAGAGGAGTATTCTGCTACTACCCTACTTCAGTATTCAATCTTCTACTAAGTTAAAGGATATTATTTTTTTTCGATACTAATAAGAAATATTATTTTCTTTCATACTTCATATTACGAAAGGGATATTATTTTATTTTGTATTCCTAAATTTAAACTTACTATGGTAAGTATTGCTTCTATAATTCCTGAAATGATTAGAAATTTCATAAGTTTTGCGCTTCATCTAATATCATTTCACGAGAATATTGGTCTAAACTTTCTTGATAAATTTCCATATTTTCATGTCGGGTTACTATTCACGAATACGGTACTATTCACGAGTACTATTCACAAAGTATGATTTTTCTTGTGGAATTTCTACCTTTTCGTGTCGGGGTTACTATTCACGTATACGACACTATTCACAAATATGTTACTATTCACGAAGTATGATTTTTCTTGTAGAATTTTTACCTTTTCGTGTCGGGGTTACTATTCACGTATACGGCACTATTCACGAATACAACACTATTCACAGAAAAATTAAATTTTCTCTTCTTTGTCCAAGTTGTCTATTATGGTTACTATCTTTGATTGTATCCATGTTTTGATCTTCATTCTTGAATTTTGCTCCACAATTGATTATTATGGAGTATTTTTGAACTTGGATAAATTAAAGTACGAATCCTTAATCTTTGATCTTTTATCTCACTAGATTCAATTTTTGTTAAGATATTTTTCATCATCCTCAGTCCTAAATGCTGATATTACTGAATATCTTTGGCCCTTGGTGCAAAGATGGACAGGTGTTGAGATGAACATGACTAACTGGTGATACAAATGAATATCTTTGGCCTGTAGTGCAAAGATGAATATTTGATTCAAGATGTATATTGATTGATGTTACAGGGATAAAATATTGATAATGGACTTTTAAATCATAGAAGATAGTATATTTCATTCTCTGCTTAACTCTTCTAATGAATTGTTATTTCTGTTGCGAATATTGATCTAAAACTTGTTGTCCATTATATTTTATCTAATTTATTGAAGGCTAACGATAATTTGTTCTACATTATCTTAGTCATTATATTCTTTACTGGGCTAGTTGAGCTCACCCTTTTCCTTTTTATTCCATTTTTCTTCTCAGGAAGCGAGAATATAGCTGGAACCAGTCGAGGTATAGAGTGAAGTTTCAAGATAGTTGTTTTAGCAGTCCTCACTATTTTGTAAAATAGTGTATCAATAATTATGATGAGGACTTTATTTGAGTGTGGATATTGTCTAGAAGACAATATTTGTATTTAAACTCACAGTATATGTGTTTTCATATTTTACACGATAATTATATTAATGAAGTTTAGTTGTTTCTGTACCATGTATTTGGCGACTTAGAATGGGTTGTGTATACCTATTTTGGGGGCGTCACAGGAAAACTTGAAGTTTTGAAAAGAAAACCATGAAAAACCTTATATCCTTTAAGTTTTGACCTTTCAAGCATGTATGCTAAGGTATTTTATGGTTCTAGATATTACGGATATGTTCACCATCTAGCTAAGCATGATTTAGACTTTCAAGCATGGTTTAAAATGAGATTTCAAGTGTTAAACTATTCAACCTAGGTGTAAATGAGTTTTATACATGTGAGCATGCATATATGGCCTAGTTAAATGTAAAAATGAGTATATGATATGATTCAAAGTTACTTTGTATATTAATTGGGTTTGGTATGAGTTTTTAAAAGAAAACTTGAAGTTTTGAAAATAAAACTTGACGAAATTTGTGTCTTTTAAAGTTCCAACTTTGAGAACATGTGTATGTAACCTAGTTATGTGCGCGAATGGGTAAGGAATGTGGTTTCAATATATATTGCATATAAAAGGTTGTCAAGCTTGATTTAATATGTGTTTTAAATGAAAATTCAAAAGTTTTAGAAACTATTTTTGATGAGCATTGTATTAAATGCATTATAACCTTATGAGCAAGCATGATAGTACTTGTTATGACTTTAAGCATGAATGATATGTGCAATTAATTAGTTAAGCATGACATAAGCTATTTAAGCAAGGACTATCGACGTCGGGATTTTTATTTGTCCCTTTTCTGTTCTTGTTTTTTGGTGTTCTCATGTTATGTGAGATTTGTTTGAAAAAACAAGTTCAAAAGGTCCGACATGTATCATATCGATGATTTGACTGTAAGAGTCGCCAGTTGGTGTTTTTAACTGGTTGCACCAACGCAACCGAGAAAAGGTTTACACATTGACTCAGTGATGTGACACTGCTAAACGGTTCTGTGAAACCGCGATTCATTTGGGTTTAGGGGCTTGATTATGTGGAGGGAAGGTATTAGGCACCCCCCGACATCTGTGTTGCCACGGTGACCGCCACTTTTCAAGAAACTGTTATATGAATGTGTGTGTGGATCAATGTGCAATTTATTTGGAAGTAGTGCGAGGCCTCGTTCGCACCTATATACAAAGGGTTTGAATTTATATGAAAATTCAGTTTTAAACATGATATAGTAGTGAGGTTTTGTAAAAGAGGTTTTTCAAACCCTGTGCTCAATAGTAATTGAGACCTTTTCATACTTCTATTTTATTATTAAATGTTCGGCTTGTTTGTTTTTATTTTGAGATGCGAAGCATCTTGAGAAAATAATATATAGCGATCTTAGAAACTCCTCATCGGCATGACAACCATCTAAGGAAATTCAAACACCGTGAATAATTTACAAGCTGCTTACTGTTAGGTTTGTAATATTCAAAAGCGCAATCAAATTGCATAAAAAGTGCGGAAGCGTGTAAAATCAGAGTTTAAAAAATTTACAAACCATATACCCGGATCACCCTTTATGCATAATTATTAATTAAACGAAAAGATAAAGAATAAAATCATACCCTTGAAGATCGAGCTTCCTCAGGTACAAGTTCACCTCCAATCCTTTTCGCGTTCAACTTGAATCCACCGAGTTTGGTTCTTTCCTTAGATCAACATTAGCCACCCAAGCGTTTGGCCTCTAGAGGTGATCCACCAAGGAAAAATAAAGAATTCAAGAAGATGGTGTATTTGGCTCAAACCCTAGTTTTCTATCTCTATAGAAAAGGGTACTCTCCAACAAATTGGAATTATGTCGTTGTTGTTAAAGTCAACAACACCCTACACCCATAATAAGACTCCTCTTATTTATAGATGTGGGCAACCCACCTTAACAATTAAGGAATTGAGATTTATTTAATTAATTAAATTTTTTTAATTAATTAAGCTCCCTAATCTAATTAGGGATAATTAATTAAACTCTTTTAACTAATTTTCCTTCCTAATCCAATTAGGAATAAATGAGAGTACTTATATTAAATTAATTTCTAAACTCTTTTAAAAATTAAAATAATAATAATTGTAATAATATTAATAAGACTCCTCTTATTAATTTATATTTAATATTTCTAAAATATTAAATAATAAATATTAAGCTATTTAATTTATTCTATCACCATAGATTAAATTAAATATACTTAACATATTATTACGATTATGCCATTAACTTCTTAAATAATTATTCTTCCTTATATGGTCTCGACCCTTTAGGTTCTCCATATTAAACCGGTTGTGAATAAATCAATTAGAACAATTCTAATCTTATTTAAATAAATAAATTAAATAATTAATTTATTTAAATAAATAATATTTATTCTACAATAGGGATAAGCCTCCCCTAGCGATCAACGACTTTCCGGATAATATAGATTTCAACATTAATCATTAAAGAACCTTTGAGTAAATAGTTACTAGTGCAATTCAATCCTTCCACCATACAATGTCCCAATTAAATATAAGACATGGAATTACTTCAAAGTCTTATTTTATTTAATTATATGTATTTCGATCCTTAAATGCACAACTCCAAATAATGCAAATTAGAAACTCCTTTCTAATTTCATCACGCCTTAACCAAGGACTCTTTGGGTTGTCATTTATCGAATCACATAGGACATTTCTTCTTTTAATAGAAGTGGTAGATTATTTATTGATCATACATTATCTCCATGTACAACTTATTATACCCAAGCATACCCTTTGATATACCCTAAGGGTCTTAAGGAATAAGTCAAAGTATAACTTATCATACACAAGATACTATGATGATCTCAAGTCCAAGGATCACTTGTACTACTATCACTACAGGAATTCCTATTGACAGGCAATTAAAACTCCATTAGGTATTCCTTAGCGAGCCACGTTCAGTGAACTTATTCTCTAATAAGCACCTACATACTTGCTTTAGTGTCTCCACACAAATGATCATGAGATCAATCATCCTCATCCAATGAGCAAGCAACGTATGTACCAATCTATCCGGATTCACTAATCCCCAATTTAGTAATCCAATGATTGGGAACTATTTTAGTTTTAAGCTTTCTAAGAATTTAGATCTCATTAGAATGATCATCATCATTATTCTAAAAGCATTGCTTAAAACTATGGGTTTATCACATATTATAAAACAACATCATGTAGATAATTAAAAGCCTTTAATAAATTTAAACTTTTTATTATTAAATGAATAAGATTGTTACAAAGTATATGCTTTATCATCAAACATGATTGGCTTGTGTGCATACTACTTTCAATCTCCCTCTTGCACTAAAGCCAATCGTCATGGTATCTTATACTCTTCTTCTCTAAGTGACGATTATCCTGCTGTTGGATAAGCTTTAGTTAATGGATATGTAATGTTGTTCTTGAGAGTCCACTATCTCTATAGTGATTTCCCATCTTTCAATGATTCTAATAATCAAATGAAAGTGCCACAACACATGTTTAGATCCAAGATGAGACTTGGGAACTATTCCTAGTTACGTAATGAACTTTTAATCCAAACAATCAACTTGCGACTTCATTTATAGCTATATACTTTGTCTTTATCACTAAACCAAAGAATCGTTTGTTTGTTTGGAACCTTTCCAATTCAACGCACACTTTGTCCAAGATAACGCTTTACCTTAAAGTGGATTTTACATCATCTTGAGTGCTGTCTCGAAAACATGAGTCCGTTAAGCCCTCTAGTTTTAATTTAGACCCACCATGTATGCTCACATCCTTAGTGCCTAAGTAAGAACTTTAAGATGTTTTTCACCGTCTTACGGTGATCTTCTCGAATATGACCGATCAACATCGGGTCTCATACATTTCATTGCATACATGATTGTCACTCATGCGACCTCTCTTTTCGAGAGTCTGTGGGGACTATTAAGAGATACACTCCATAGCTCATCGACATGAGACATCTCTTGAGTTTTGCCATGCTAAACGACTTTAGCATCAAATGAATATCGTTCCTTGGGTTAAGTGTGCATCCTTTTAAATCTATCTCAGATAGATTTGCATCCCCAATAATGATACTCTTCCAAATCATTCATGGAGGATTGTTTAGACAACTTTATCTTTACTTGATTGTAGCATTGGTATGTCATTCCTTATCCGTAGTATATCAACATATAGTACTAGGAATGTCACGATGCTCCCAATCGACCCTTTTGTACACACTAGGTTCATTCTTATTTCGATAAAATCAAACTCTTTTGATTTCCTCATCAAAACGAATGTTCCATATTTGAGAAACTTGCTTCAATCCATTTCTCCGAAAGTGTCTACAACACTTACCTCATCGTATGTAACTGGATCATCATCTTCTATGATGTGTACCTCATCATCATCATCTATGATGAATCTATACCTCCCAGGTATCTTCGGTACTATTCCAGATTTACGATTCAGTTGTTGTATAATAGGTCTATCTACAGGTTCCTCTTATTTGACTTATAGTATTTTGTGGTTCTTGAACTCCTCAAGATCTATTATCCTCCCACTAGCCCTTTCAATGATAAACACCTTTATCTTAGAAGGCGGTGTGTTTTTAATAAACACCTTTTGCTAAGTAAAATTATAGAACATATACCCTAAACTTACTTTAGGATGTCCCACAAATCGACACTTGTCAAATCTTGTCCCAAGCTTATCCTTCGAAACCTTTTCACATAAGTTGGACAACCCCTTATCTTAACATACTTAAGATTAGGAATCCTCCACATCCATAACTTTTATGGAGTCTTGAAATTTGGATTTTGAGGTTACCTTTTAGTAGATATGCGACCATTTCTAGGACATAATCCTGAAGGATCTTTGGAATGTTGGTAAATCATTATGGACCGCACCATATCCAACAAGATACATTTTTTCCTTTCAGATACATAAATCATTTATTACATATCAGGAGGCGTCCATTATGAGAAAACCATTTGAGATGATCAAGAAACTTATTGCACAAGTATTTATTCCTTGATCTAATCAAAGAATCTTAATACTTTGCCAATTTGTTTCACTTCTGAATTCTTTGAACCTTTCAAATAATTCATACTTGTATTTTAGCAAATACACACATTCAACTCTTTGAATGATCATCTCCTTTTCTTACACTAATTTGTTCAATTTGCAAAATTATTTTCACGTAAGTCAAGTATATAAAATCCATTAAGTAATATTCCAGTTCTATACAAAACATTATTATTATTATAAATAGAACAACAATTGTTCTTAAATATAATACCAAAAAATTTTATTGTCCAACAATAAAATGGAAATAATGTTTCTAACAAGAATTGGAATACAATAACAACTTATTGACTTAATAGATTTGCCTAGTAAGCGATCTTAAACTATAAGTTTCTATAGCTAATGCAACAACCTTTGCTTCATTTTCCACACATAGGATTACTTATCTTTGTTTAGCTTTCTACTTACCTTGGTCCTTTTCATAAATCTATATTTATGATAACCAAAGTCGGTATCCAATACCCAAGTAGAACCTTGACTTAAAGAAAATTTATTTCAATCATGAACAAAAAGCGTATTAACCAAACTTCACTAAGCTTCTTTGGTTAGCCTCTGCAAGATGCTTCTTGCAGTTTCTTTCCAATGTCGAGGCTTATTGTAGTGGAAGCAAACTCCTTTGCTATCTGTATCAGTTTTGTTCTTATTATCCTTTGTTTTTGCCTTTCTATATACCTTCTTTGAATCATTCTTCTTTTAGGAAGATCCTTTGGCCCCTACCAATAAAGACATGGTCTTTCTTGGTTGAAAAGTGACTCTCAACATTTTTCAATATGTTAAGCAAATCAGCGAGGCTGATATCTAGCTTGTTCATATGAAAAATTCACAACAATTGTGAAAGGAGTCCGGGAGTGGGTGCAAGATCAAATCTTGGCTCAACTCTCCATCCATGACAAAACTTGTTGTCCTAATTGATCAATCAAATTGATAATGTTAAGGACTTTTATCTATAATATAGTGCCATTGGCCATTCTAGATCGGAAGAGCTCCTTAGATATCTGATATCTATCAGTCCTACTTTCCTCACCATCAACTACTTGATGTGCAGGAATATAGTAGAAGCATCCATAGTTTCATCTTGTGGCCAAGCTCGTTACTCATAGATCTGCAAGCATGATGCATTGAGCCAATGTGCATCATCTTGCCACTTTCTAAAAGTAGCAATGTCTTCCTCGGAGGCATTATGCGCAACCATTGCAGGATAGGCGTATTAAGGACATAAGATAGCTTTTCACTATGAGAACTATTCTCAAATTCCTTAACCAATCCGTTTAATTTTGGTGCAGTTAATTTAGCATCTAATATGCTTTCTGCAAAGGATAGTAATTTAGACATTGTAAAATTACGTAAAAGAATTTGTAATTAACAACATTTTAACATACATTCTTTTATTAATTACCAAAATAAATTAGGTCTTGTTTTAAATTGGTATCTCCCACTATTTTCTTCTTCAAACTATATTACCCTCACTTATATAGTTCGGCAAAATCTAATTAAAGATTTGCTAGTGAGAATAAGGATCCCATTTCAAATGTATATAGCCTTGTGGTGACACAACAAACTATATATAAATAAATAGTGTAGACAACTTTTGTCAATTACATCAACTATGTAACTCCTTTTCTTTTGCCTCTTAGATTATTTTGATCAAGTGGTGGCACATCCGAATCAAAATTATCCAAGTTAAGTCCGACCTAGCACTCCATATATTCAAAAAGAAAAATATCATCCTTGTGGTGACACAACAAAACAATATTGTTCAATTTTCTTTATAAGCATCAAATGTGATAAATTAACATCTTAAATACTTAATACTTGCCTTGTGGTGACACAACAAACTCATATTAAATATTTAATACTCTATTAATTTTATCATGCTAGAAAGGCGACGTTCGATATTCCAAATATTTTTGAACGCTTAGGACTTAATATAAAAATTTGAGGGTTTGTTATTAATTTGTCTCATCTTGTTTAAGCGTATGCATACACATATATATATATAATACGCGTCATATTAATGAACATCGAAGCATGTTTGCATAATATATAATATATATATCGTATAAGCATGCACATATAGAATACTATATTCTACTCGGATTGATTATGGACTTTTATTCTAGTTTGATTCACTAGAGCCACCAAGTGAACCAAAATTCAAACCCTAGGGTGCAAAGAATAAACATTTAAATATAACTATTACATTTAAACCCTGCTCCATTACAAACGGGTCTTCAAGCGATCCTTGCTCCTTGATCTCCAATTTTTCAAAATTAATTCTAACTATTCCTATTACAAAACTATTTAAAATAAATAGAAACCTTGATCGTCGTGATCGAGGGAAGTACATAGGAGGAGATAGAATTTACATTAAGAAAAATTAGAGAAGGCGAGGTACTGCAGACCCCATTTAATAAAACCCATACATTCATGCATCCAACTAAAATAAAATCCAATCGCATTGTCATTGATAGTCCATAATCAATCCCATTTATTATCATACACATCACCATATGCATCAATAAATATCATTCATCTTATGAATAATAAACATTTAATATATATATTGATATCATTTAATGGGCAAGTTTAGTTAGTATAAAATCTAATTTTGAATCAAAATAAAATCCTTTATTTTAATCCAAATTTAAATCAAAATAAAACTATTTTATTTTAATTTATCCAATTTTGAATAAAATAAACTATTTTATTTTAATCAAAATCTTTAATCAAAATAAACTCCTTTATTTTAATTAATTATGGAATCCAATTCCATGTATAAAAAAATCTTTAATTAAAATAAACTCTTTTATTTTAATTAATTATGGAATCCAATTCCATGTAAAAAAAATCTTTTATTAAAATAAACTCTTTTATTTTAATTAATTATGGAATCCAATTCCATGTAAATAAAAAAAATTTATTAAAGGAAACACGGATATTCTTTCCTATTCACAAATAAACTCCTTTATTTTGAATAATATGAAATCTTATTTCATATCTAAATAAACTCCTTTATTTAAGGAAATATAGAATCCAATTTCAACTCCAATTAGTTATCATGGAATCCAATTCCAACTCTAATTAGTTAGCATGAGATTCTAATTTTAAAATTAAAATAAACCTTATATTTTAATATTAAAATAAACCTTTTATTTTAAAATTAAAATAAACTTTTATTTTAATTATAAAATAATTAAAATTAATATATTATATATACATAATATATATATATATTACGGTATATATATATAATATATAACTATTATATATATTATAATCACGTGTACCTTGAATTTTGTGACAGATAGCAACTTGATTCACGGCTTGTTGCTCTTGTTTCCTTTTTTTTTTTTTTTTTTAGCCGTGAACTTCTCCAAAAAAAAATAAACCACGTGAACTGACTTTCATGTTCCTTTTTAAAAATGACCCATGCATCCCTTTTAAAAAAAAACGGCAAACATCAATTGATTTCGTGCGGTTTTCTTTTCTTTTTTTTTATTTATTTAAATTTTATATAATAAAATTATGCCCAATTAAATTGTTCTAAACACATATCAATATAGATATTAAATTAAAATAATTAATAATTTGCATATAAGTTTGGCTCTGATGCCACTGTTAGGTTTGTAATATTCAAAAGCGCAATCAAATTGCATAAAAAGTGCGGAAGCGTGTAAAATCAGAGTTTAAAAAATTTACAAACCATATACCCGGATCACCCTTTATGCATAATTATTAATTAAACGAAAAGATAAAGAATAAAATCATACCCTTGAAGATCGAGCTTCCTCGTGTACAAGTTCACCTCCAATCCTTTTAAAGCGTTCACTTGAATCCACCGGGTTTGGTTCCTTCCTTAGATCAACATTAGCCACCCAAGCGTTTGGCCTCTAGAGGTGATCCACCAGGAAAAATAAAGAATTCAAGAAGATGGTGTATTTGGCTCAAACCCTAGTTTTCTATCTCTAAGAGAAAAGGTACTCTCCAACAAATTGGAATTATGTCGTTGTTGTTAAAAGTCAACAACACCCTACACCCATAATAAGACTCCTCTTATTTATAGATGTGGGCAACCCACCTTAACAATTAAGGAATTGGGATTTATTTAATTAATTAAATTCTTTTAATTAATTAAGCTCCCTAATCTAATTAGGGATAATTAATTAAACTCTTCTAACTAATTTTCCTTCCTAATCCAATTAGGAATAAATAAGAGTACTTATATTAAATTAATTTCTAAACTCTTTTAAAAATTAAAATAATAATAATTGTAATAATATTAATAAGACTCCTCTTATTAATTTATATTTAATATTTCTAAAATATTAAATAATAAATATTAAGCTATTTAATTTATTCTATCACCATAGATTAAATTAAATATACTTAACATATTATTACGATTATGCCATTAACTTCTTAAATAATTATTCTTCCTTTTATGGCGTGACCCTTTAGGTTCTCCATATTAAACCTATTGTGAATAAATCAATTAGAACAATTCTAATCTTATTTAAATAAATAAATTAAATAATTAATTTATTTAAATAAATAATATTTATTCTACAATAGGGATAAGCCTCCCTAGCGATCAATGACTTTCCGTATAATATAGATTTCAACATTAATCATTAAAGAACCTTTGAGTAAATAGTTACTGCATGCAATTCAATCCTTCCACCATACAATGTCCCAATTAAATATAAGACATGGAATTCTTGTCACAAGTCTTATTTTATTTAATTATATGTATTTCGATCCTTAAATGCACAACTCAAATAATGCAAATTAGAAACTCCTTTCTAATTTCATCCTCGCCTTATAACCAAGGACTCTTTGGGTTGTCATTTCATCGAATCACATAGGACATTTCTCTTCTTTTAATAGAAGTGGTAGATTATTTATTGATCATACATTATCTCCATGTACAACTTATTATACCCAAGCATACCCTTTGATATACCCTAAGGGTCTTAAGGAATAAGTCAAAGTATAACTTATCATACACAAGATACTATGATGATCTCAAGTCCAAGGATCACTTCTACTACTATCACTACAGGAATTCCTATTGACAGGCAATTAAAACTCCATTAGGTATTCCTTAGCGAGCCACGTTCAGTGAACTTATTCTCTAATAAGCACCTACATACTTGCTTTAGTGTCTCCACACAAATGATCATGAGATCAATTATCCTCATCCAATGAGCAAGCAACGTATGTACCAATCTATCCGGATTCACTAATCCCCAATTTAGTAATCCAATGATTGGGAACTATTTTAGTTTTAAGCTTTCTAAGAATTTAGATCTCATTAGAATGATCATCATCATTATTCTAAAAGCATTGCTTAAAACTATGGGTTTATCACATATTATAAAACAGCATCATGTAGATAATTAAAAGCCTTTAATAAATTAATACTTTTTATTAATAAATGAATAAGATTGTTACAAAGTATATGCTTTATCATCAAACATGATTGACTTGTGTGCATACTACTTTCACTTACAGCTGAAAAAGTCCTTCACGGGAATTGAATCTAGATTCAGTAGACTGAATCTATGATCACATGATTCCTAGGCTCACATGATGCTGCGGTTTATATGAAAATCGATGGCGATTATATATAAAAGTCAGTAAATATATATATATATATATATATGAGACATGATCAAGCACCACTGAAGCACCTCTATGGGGATCGAAAATGTAAATATATAAAAGCGGTATATATATATATATATATATATATATATATATATATATATATATATATATAGTATATGATCAACCACCACGAAGCACCTCCACGGGGATCAGAAATATAAATAAAGCAATAAATAAGATCAACCGTCACAAAGTAAACTCTAAAGGGACTAAATATAAATAAAGCGAGAAAGACGATCAACCGCCATGAAGTAAACTCCGTGTGGGACGAAATGTAAATAAAAGCAGGTAAAAGGCCACAAAGTAAACTCCGAACTGATATATATATATATATATATATATATATATATATATATATATATATATATATATATATATATATAGGGAAAATGGGTATGCATATGTGCATTTTTTTATCGGCCAAAACGACGTCGTTTTGGCGTGACTTATTTTTAAAAAAAATTGCACGGCTTCTCTCCCAAATCGCTCTTTCATCCTCCCAAATCAAAAATCGCACGAGGGCTTCTTTTCTCCCAAATCCTCTTCTATCACTTCTACTCCTTCAGCTTCATGGTGAGAGTATCATTGGATTATTGGCCTTCAACCAGGTGTCGTTGCTGCCATCCCCACTATGAAGTTCACCCGCGAGGCTTTCAGCTCTCTGATTTGATAGATTTTTATTTCAGGTATGATTTTTGCTAGCTTATAATCTCAAACTACCGTTTAGATTTTAGTTTTTCGTATGAATCTAATGTTTATAGCATGTTTGCAGTTTTTATTTCGCTTGAAGGGTTTTACATTTTTTGTTATTGAAATTTAGGCGATTAGGGCTCAGTGCATAACTTGTCATTTATACTTGAATCTAAGAATTTGGTAGCTTTTTGCTTTCTCTGATAATTTTTTTTATAACATTTGGGATTGTTTCATTTTAGCTATATTATTCATGGGTTTAAAATTTAAGACTGTATTTTCTGGATTTATAATGGACCATGTAATTTAATTTACTTGTTCTGTCTCAAAAATCATATCCCACGAGCTTTTCAAGGCTATATTTTTATCGAATGATGTTTCAATTAGTTTTAGAGTTTGGGATTATATATATAAATTTGGAATGTAGAGTAAGTTTTTTGTGTTGAAAAAGATTTATTTGGAACTGAATCATTGAGGCTATGATGTAATTTACTATTGATTGAAACAGATTGATTATTGATCGGTACAATTTTTGATTTTTCTATAAATAATTTGGAATCCAGGATTGAAGCCATTCGTGTTATCAGAGATGTTAGAGTTTATGCCCTAGAGGCCAATTATTTGATATAATTGCTTAACGTTTTGACATTATATTTGATTGAATAAATGAATAATTTTATTATGGTTTTATTTACTGTGTTATATAATTGTTATTATAATAAAATTCCTTAGAATAATGATACAAATTATATAGTTTCAAGTATGTAACTTGAACATGAGATTATATAATTACAATTAGTATCATTATTCTTAAATGTCCCTAGTCGAGTATCATTGTTGATGGGACAACATTGATGCATTGAGACTAGTATGTGGATTGACTGATGACCAAATCTCATTGGTCATAAATATATGAGATATTAAGTCAATGCATAGGTACATGTTAGAGAACGATGTACTGGACAGACCCAACATGAGAATTCTATGTGGAGCATTATGTGAAGTGTCATTAGAAATTCTCATAGTGATAATGATGTAATGGTCCTCCGACCTGAAATCACTATATTACTACACGGGAATTTATGTACTTTGATATCATCAAATGTCACCTTTAATAGGGTGGACTATAAAGGTGATTATTGGGTACATCATGAATCGTGTGAGGAATATGAGTGATATAGATGGAATTTAACCCTCCTATATATTAGGGATGATATCCATAGGCCTCTTGATTGAGTAGGACTATAAAATGCATGGCCATGCTCAAATAGTGATTTGTTTCATATAGTCTGCTCATTGATCAAGAAAACTCAAATTAAATTATGAAGAGTATGACACATTCCATGACTCGAGTTTAATCTAGGATATTAAGGTTAAAAGGATTAAATTACATTGAAACATTGGTCACGAAAAGGTTGTATCGAATCATCGATCTTATTATTACTTGGGTAGCAATGATGCATTACTAGATCATGCCCGCTTATAATTTTATAATATGATTTTAAAATTATTGCCAACGTAATAATAACCTATAAGTCACACACATAGAATGTAATTTAAAATGGAATTAATTTAAATTTCAAGGATTTAAATATATTAATATGATTAATAGTATTTAAATCACAAATTTAAATTAAAAAGGATAATTTGTATATATGTATATTAATTAAGTAAGACTTAATTAAGATATATATATATATATATATATATATATAAATTTGGATTTTATTAAAATACGTTTTTGATTAATCCCTTTTTAACTACTATATATATGATATAGTAGCCACTTAGGGTAATATCATAAGATTATAACCCTAGCCGCTCTTAGAGAGAGACTAGAGAGAAACAATTCTAAAATCCATTCCTTTTTGGTGGCTAGTACCGCAGTTCAGTTTACTGCAGATCGTACGACAGTTCGCGGGGTGTTCGTGTGGATACCGTAGAGGTGCAATTCATTTGGATTGCGTTGGAGATTCGAGCACATCAATTTCAGAAGCATTTTCATATTCAGTATAATTTCTAACCACTGAATTAATTATTTTCGCATGGATCCTATTTAGGGTTTCAGAAATTGCTTTAAATTGTTCTATTTTCGCTGTACGTTTCTATGTCGAAACCCTACAAGAGATATTGGTACAAGTATGAGCATGGGTATTGACTATGTTTTATTTAAACAAAGGTTACTTCATAGGTTTTCCTTATGGTATTTATTTCAATATAATACTTAAGCCCCTGGGAATATGTGATTTACAAGGGGTATTGGGTATAATTTGGTACTATGAATACTTATAGCTATGGTATGTGATTTCAATATATGGTTGGGTATTGGTTGATCGGCCGATAGCAGAAGTTGGGTTTCTGTTTGGGGTCTTCTTCCATTGTTTTAAGATTAAGATATGACTCACTTACATTAAATCTATGAAAATTATATTAGTCATTATAATTTTCTATCTGCTTTAATCTGAAATGCGGTGTTGCTTTACATGAACAACAATGTCTTCATTTTGTATATTAGGGTTTGATCTATTCTTGCAATATACACGATAAAAAGTTTGAAGCGATCAGTAGAAGAAGAGTGTATACCCAAGGTCATAAGGTAAGTACATCCCATATATGAACAACCTTGCATCTTTGCCAAGTAGCAGTTGCCGCTAGAAAGGCAAATACGTTGAAGGGTAGTGTTGGCGGTGAGTTCAAAACAAAATTTGGAAAAAAGCGTAAAATGGAGGGCACGACACCAAATAGCTCCCACAAAACAAGAAAGCTAGGAAATTCCAGTGGGACCTATCTTTGAAGTAAAAGCTACAATAAGATTCTATTTTTATAATCGTATAATACTACATCTGAATAATAGTTGTATGCGACATGAATAGATTCTATTTTTATAGTCAGTACTTCCTTTTCGATGTTGATTTTTATTTTAACCCGACATATTTCCTACTAGGATTTATGTAAGGTAATTGTTTTTACTCGACTTGGTGATTTTGAATCCATTTACGCTTCATTGAATTATTTCCTTC
This sequence comes from Panax quinquefolius, assembly GCA_020205615.1. NCBI lineage: Eukaryota > Viridiplantae > Streptophyta > Magnoliopsida > Apiales > Araliaceae > Panax > Panax quinquefolius. The sequence continues at coordinate 73,077,178 of CM035159.1, read as the reverse complement.
GGAAGAGCTATTTTTTTACTAGCTATTTTTGTTTTGGATAAGCTTTCACGAGATTGAATTTGATTCTGTCCAAATATTAAGAAATATCTAATTAATGGCTTTGTTTCTTTTAGCCTTAAATGATGAAGCTAATTAAGAATAACTTTCTGAGGCTTATGAAATTTTATTTCCACCAATTTGTTTTGTGCCTTTGCTTTTCTTCGCTATTATTTTGAAGGAACGCAAATTCATATGCCACAATCCAAAAGGAAACAAAGTCGCTTGGTGCATACCATTTTAATATATTGTCTACTTGGAAAGTAAATCTTTTACATAAAACAACGATGTTTATGTCTAAATGATTTTTACATTGTAGCACCAAAGCATGATAAACCTCGAATTCAAAGTTTGTTACATGCCAAGTTTCTAAACTAAACAATGATAAATTGGCTTACAGTTGATATAGTTTCTAACTAAAATTTTCATTGAAAAAAATAACTTTCCCAACCTATACTACACAAGCTACAGAAGTAGAGACTCCACAAAAGGCTCAACGCCGCCTTTCATACCCTCTTCAACCGTCGGCAACATCAAATGAAAGATCTGTAAAGCTGGATCAGAGTAATCTTGCTCCATTTATTTGAAGATAACTGTATAGAATCTACATCTAGGGGGTTGATTGAAGTTGGAGGCATGACTAGCCAACATATTCATTAAGCCAATAGAATCTTTATGATTTCTTTGCTCAATAATGTTAGGGTGGCGATACAATTCCTATAAGAAACAAGGTGGCTCATGAGCGGACGTCATAAAGATCACCCATGGAGCGCAACTCACCAAGAGCTATTCCAGCCTGTAAAAATGTAGATAAAAAGGGATAGTTAGACTTGGACGCTTTACAGATGGCAGAACATATCATTTTCAATTTCTTAGATGAAACATAAAAGTAATTGAACATTCACAACTTCTTGAGCTACCTCTCTACCCGATTGAAATCTCGAGACTCCCCTTGGCCTACCGTTAGTACTCAGTAAATGATATACATTGAAAAAATAAAGCCTAATGATGGTAAATCGATAACTTTACTAGAGCAGATTAATAGATAATAAATAGCATTATTAATAGAAAAATCAAAAACTGTACAATTGTTTTTTCCAACTGGACTGGGTAAGGTGGTACAATACACGGAATGCTTACTTATTTCATATCCAATACAATATTATTGACACGTACGCATGATATGTACAAGTCTGAATTGCATTATGCAGATAGGTGTAGGTGTAGGTGGGTAGTTTAATTAAATAGAAAAGTAAAAATTTTGTCGGTTGAGTGAAGTGGATGAGCTGGAGTTATCTGCTAAGAGTCCTACAGGCACTGGATTATTGGAGTGAAGTGGATGTACTTACCTCCTGGCCTTGGGTATACACTCTTCTTCTACTGATGGCTTCAAACTTTTTGTGACGCCCCCAAAATAGGTATACATCACCCATTCTGAGTTGTCAATACATGGTACAGAAACAACTACAACTTTATTATTACAACAATAAAACTGTGAGTTTAAATACAAATATTATCTTATAGACAATATCTATACTCAAATAAATCCTCATCACATTTATTGATACTTTATTTTACAAAAATGGTGAGGACTACTAAACAATCCTTTCTAAAACCTTCATTCCATACCCCAGGCTAAATACTCGCTATATTCTCGCCTCCCCGAGAAGAATGGAACAAAAAGGAAAAGGGTGAACTCAACTAGCTCGAAAAAGAATATTATGATTAAGATAATATACAACAAATTGTCGTTAGTCTTCAACAGGAAAAATCTAATAGAATACAATAGACAACAAATTTTAAATCAATATTCGCGTGAAATAATAATTCATTAGAAGAGTTAAGTAGAGAATGCAAACTACTATCTTCTATGTATGAATTTAAAAGTTCATCGTCTATCTTTTATCCTGTAACATCAATCCATAAACATCCGGAATCAAATATTTATCTTTTACTCTGAGCCAAAGATATTCATCGATTAATCATGTTCATTTAAACACTGTTCATCTTTGCACTACGGGCGAAAGATATTCTTCAGAAATCATTCATCTTTGCTACTGAGCCAAAGATATTCTTAAGAAATCATTCATCTTTGCACTACAAAATAAAAAGATATTCCATAATATCATCATTTAAGACTGAGGATGATGAAAAATATTTTTTTTAAAGAAACGAATCCAGTGAAACAAAATGACAAGGATTAAGGATTAAGGATTCGTACTTGGTTTTATCCACGTCCAAAAATACCTCAAAAATAATCATAGTGGTGTAAAATTCAAGAATGATCAAAACATGGATACAATCAAAGCTAGTATCCAGAATAGATATTTTGGACGAAAAGAAGAAATTTTATTTTTCGGTGAATAGTGCCGAGTATCGTGAATAGTCTTGTCAGTATACGTGAATAGTCAATCGTGAAATAGTAACTCGACACCAAAAGATAGAAATTCCACAAAAAACATTTTCACGCTTCATGAATAGTACTCGTGAATAGTAACTCGTAAATAGTAACTCATGAATAGTAACTCGTGAATAGTAACTCATGAATAGTAACCCCGACATGAAAAAGTTCCAAATTTGATAAAAAGTTCCAACCAATATTTCAAAGATAATGATATTGAAGAAATAATATCATTTGAGAAGAAAATAACATCCCTTACTCAAAGAATTAGTACTTGGATGGAAAGATCGGAAGTGATCTTTGAATGAAACTTGTCTTTGAGCAAAGACTCTCAAAGTATCTAAATACTCACAAAATACGCTCAATAATATAGAGAGAGAGAGAGAAAACTTTGTTTACGGTGTGATTTTCAATTCTAACTTAGCCCTCTATTTATAGGAAAATGTTAGCCATAGAAGCGACTTTGACACCTGCTACACGATGGCTTTACCGCTACTATTGCCACCCACCACATTTGAAATAAAATTCAGCACATTTTTTCACCAACCACAAGTGGGGCCCCACTCAATTCTAGAATTTTCCACCAAAATCAATTATAACCCTACTTTCAAATCAAACACCTCTTAAAATTTATAACAAATCATTCGTTCATTTTAACGGTTCAAAATTTGTAGACATATACTCAACTTATATATGTATAACATATCCAAAAATCGCAACGATCCAACGGTCGATTAAAAAATTATAACTCACGCAATATATCGTAAAAAATACTTGATTTGATTTTTAATATCTCCATTCCGACAAAAATACTGATAAAACACCTCAACATTAAATCCTTCAATTATAACCACATATAATAAATAAATCCATCATTTATATCCATATCAAATAAATATTTTCTTATCATATAAATCAATAATTAATTATTCCCAAATAATATTACGAATCACAATTATGACAACCCGAGGCGGGTTCCTCAAAGAGGGCTTTCCAATAAGGATCTCTCCTTATCACGCGCAATTAGGTGACCAAACCTCTCCTTAGATGTAACTTTCTAGACATTGCCAATAATGTTATCTAATAATATTATTCAAATAATATGAATTATTGATCCGATAATGGGAAATCTTGTGCGGTGACAATTATTGAAACAAAGAATAATATAAAATACCAACGCAAAGAATTATTGAATCAATAAAATAAAATCTTCGAATAAGAATTCTTCGTAACAATTATTGAGTAGTGCCTTCTTACGTAAGGATCAATAATTGATGCAATACCGTGTGCTACTGTTCAACAACGCGTATTAGTGTGTTTTAACCACCGGGTATTCCAATAGTATTAACGGTAACAATTACGCCGTTATTTTTAAACAACTTATATTTGTCGTTTTCCTCATCCAATCGCTTTCCGTTATGGGGCCCACACATTGTGGCGCATAAATGCATTTAATATTCCCCAAACGCATCGAATATTCCACGACCAAACGAAAATTCCCAAACAACAATGAATATTTTATAACCACTTGCTTATTTTGAAATATTTGCGTATTTTACCCATAACTATCCACATTAATCAAATCAACCCTTACTATTTCAAAATAATAAATAAAGGAAATTCCTTTTTATTTAAAAAAAATTTCGGGGTCTTACACTTTTTATCATGTATATTGCATGAATAGATCACACCCCCCGATATACAAAATGAAGACATTGTTGTTCACAGAAAGCAACACCCTGCATTTCGTATCAAAGCAGGTAGTAAATAATGACTAATATAATTTTCATAGATTTAATGTAAGTGAGTCATATCTTAATCTTAAAATAATAGAAGAAGACCCCAAACAGAAACCCAACTTCTGCTATCGGTCGATCACCCAATACCCAACCATATATTGAAATCACATACCATAACTATAAGTATTCACAATAACAAATTATACCCAATACCCCTTGTAAATCACATATTCCTAGGGACATAAGTATTATATTGAAATCAAATACCATAGTTAAAAGGAAAACCTATGAAGTAACCTTTGTTTTAAATAAAACATAGGCAATACCCATGCTCATACTTGTACCGGTATCTCTGATAACACGAATGGCTTCAATGTTGGATTCCAAATTGTTCATAGAAAAATAAAAAATTGTACCGATCAATAATCAATCTGCTTCAATAGTAAATTACATCATAGCGTCAATGATTCAGTTCCGAATAAACCTTTTTCAACACAAAATCTTACTCTACATTCCAAATTTATATATAAAATCCCAAACTCTAAAACTAATTGAAACATCATTCGATAAAAAACATATCCTTGAAAAGCTCACGGATATGATTTTTGAGATGTAAACAAGTAAATTAAATTACATGGTGCATTATAAATCCAAAAATACTGACCTTAAATTTTAAACCCGTGAATAATATACTTAAAATGAAACAATCCTAAATGTTATAAAAAAATAATTATCGGAGAAAGCAAAAGCTACCAAATTCTCGTATTCAAGTATAAATGACAAGTTATACATTGAGCCCTAATAGCCTAAATTTCAATAATGTAAAATGTAAAACCCTTTAAGCGAAATAAAAATCAAAACATGTTATAAACATTAGATTCATACGAAAACAAAAATCTAAATTCAGTAGTTTGAGATTATAATCTAGCAAAAATCATACGAAACAAAAATATATCAAATCGAGAGCCGAAAGAAAGCCTCATGTGAACTTCATAGTGGGGATGGCAACAACGGCACTGGTTGAAGGCCAGATGTCAAATGATGCTCTCTCCTTTATGAAGCTAAAGGAGTAGAAGTGATGGAAGAGGATTTAGGAGAAAAGAAGCCCTCGTATGCGATTTTTTGATTTGGGAGGATGAAAGAGTGATTTGAAGAGAAGCTGCAAATTTTTTTTTCTAAAACAAGTCGGCCAAAACGACGTCGTTGTGGCTGACTGTGTAAAAAAAAATTACACAGCTGTGCATACCCATTTTCCCCATATATATATATATATATATATATATATATATATATATATATATATATATGAACGCACCAGATATAAAATTCAGGTTCATCGAACATAGTTCGACAACAGATCATATATATATAAGCAAGTAAATGCTCCAGATGTAAAATTCAGGTTCATCGGATATAATCCGACAACAGTTCATATATATAAGCAGACCAAGTTATGTGCCTCCAAATACGAGGGATGCTTTATATCATAGATTACCGCCGGGTATTAATTCGGCCTTGCGTTCTAAATTACAATCATTTCACCTGAAGGAAGAGGTACTTGTTCTTTATATTGGTTCCAACTCATCAGTACGTGTTGAGATAAATTATATATATATATATGCAGGCCGGTTAAGGAACGGACTGGTTCGTTAACGGACCAGCCTTTAGCGACGGATTGTCCGTCGCTAAAGCTCATATTAGGCAATGTTATGGCTTTAGCGACGGACAGTCCGTCACTAAAGACTGGTCCGTTAACGGATCAGTCCGTTGGAGAATGGCTATATATATATATATATATATATATATATATATATATATATAAGGCAATGATCCATATCATCAATTTGTTATGGATCAAAATATGACATATAACATCTATACCATCCATTACAAAAATAAAGAGCTGGGATTTAAAAGTCTCCTCACTTCAAGAAGGTCAAAAGTTAACTGTTCTAGCACCATAAAATAGTGTTGGAATATTCTATGAAACTAATGATGTAAGAGTTGGACATATGTCCTTCAATTGAATTCCAGGCTCACTTGTGTCTTATTTGTGAATAACTCTTTATCACCTTCACAACTTTCTTCTTCATATCGACACTCATGTTCATACATTGTTGTGCTTGTAGAGAGTTTCAATCTTAAGTCTTAATTCTAAACAACTCTAATTTTATCAAGTTCTTGGCTGTTTAGTTTCATGTTTTTTGGCCTTTTAATTTCAAAAATATTATGCAGAATCAAAACTTCTTTTTGACGTTGAAATGTATAAGTCTTATTGTATCTGCCCTAATTCCAAAAAAGAATCCCATTTACAAAATTTACAAAGTTTAAGAATATTTTGTTTTTTGTTACATGTTTAATACTGATGACACGATACTAAAATTGTGATTATGAATTTAAGGACATTGTATCATTTTATACCATCAGTAGGATTCTTTTTATGGACAAATAAAAATTGACAAATGTGACTCTTTCGTTAAACTAAGGGAGTGTAATTTATTTTTTGAATTTCGAAGAGATGCTTATATTATATGTCATTATTACAATTAAAATGGCAATTGTAGAATGTCTTAAGGTGGGAAAAAATGCCTTGTCGGTCGAAAAATAATATAGTTATTGTAGATGCATATATATATATATATATATATATATATATATATATATATTTCTACCAATTCATGATTATTACTGATTGTGATTTGCTTTGTTACAAGTTTATTATTCTTGGGGTTGTTTACATATTGTTGGACAGTTGGACTAATTTAAAAAGTAATAGCCTTCTAGCAAGCTAGAAATAGATGTAAGGGCATTTGAATAAATATCTCTTAATTATTATGTAGTTCTTGTAGGCTTATCTGTTATTGTTAGAGGTTATAACACACTATAGACTTGTTTTCAGGTTAATTGTTCAAATAACTTAAAAATTGGTTACACATTTTCACTGCAAGAAATCATTTGTGTGGTCAGAGTACCTTTGGTGCTAATAATCACATGTGCGAATAACTTTAGTATGGAAAATTCCCCAAGGTCTGTTGCTAATATTTTGACGTTATGTCATGTCTATATGTAGATATGATCTGATCTGATAGCTTTATGTTGTGAAGAACCAGAAAAAATAGAAAAATGACTCCCACCCCTAAGAATCTAGAACCATATTACTGAAAGGCATTTATTAGTGAATGTCGTAGTCATAATTAGAGTAAACCATTCACCTATTAGTACCGACTCTGATTGTGGTAATGCACCTCAAACTAGAAAAAGTATGCTGAACAAAATTACTTATTAACATTTGGAGAGGGTATATAACTCTTAAGGTAATCTCCGAAAGTTTGACACAATAAATTCTAAAGGAGCTAAATTATTGGGAATAGAGTACTGATAACTGAGGCATTGTACCATTAGCCTGCTGGCATTTCTAATACCTTCAAGTGTAAATCTTATTTTTCTCTCCCTAGTCTTCTTGTTTGTGTTGTAGTTACATATGAACTCAATGCATGAGCAGAAGTTGCCCATGCCAGATAATATGCTTTCAAGTTTTCTTTATAACATGCACTCGAGCAATGTATTTTTTTTGAACTTTTTATATGAACATGAGTTTGATGAATTTGATTTTATTGGTTCATTTATTTTATTTTATTGTTCAAAGTTAGTTGTTTGATGAATTTGAGCTTAAGCTCATTAGTTGCTTGATTGCATTTGACTAATAATTTTATTGTACCATATTTATAGGGCTAAAAAGATAGGATAACTTTTTTAGTAATGTTATACCTATAGTTCTAGAAAATTCACAATTTATTATTTAAACATTTCTTTCTTTATATACTTTGTTGATTTAATTTTATAATCATTTCACTAATTTATGTCTATATGTTTTGATGAATTTGCAGATAGAGTTTTTTTCTGGAAGGTCAATAACCACAAGGTTGGAGGTTTTAATTAGGCATTTTCTTAGGATATGGATGTGAGAATTTCAGCTTTTTGGATTATATAATTTGGTTTTGTGGTACTTAGATTATTTAAGCAACTGTTCATTTTAATTGTCTAGTTAGGTATTTTGTTGAATTAGTGAATCTACTATATTTTTTATAAGATAAATATTTTTTATTTTAAATATTTATTGTCTTTTGTCTCTTATATTATATACTGAGTGTAAAGTTGATTTAAAAATATCACTAAATGTATTATATTTTTTATTGAAAAGTGTTTATATAACAATATATTTAGAATGTCAAACAACTTAATATGACCACCACATCATCACAATTTATAATTATTTATTAAAAATAATATTTGGTCAATGAAAATTAAAATTTAATGACGAATAATATTATGTTGTTAGAATTAATATTATTGTCATTATATATATTCATTTAGTTATGACAATTAATTTTGTCACTAATATTAACTATTGAGAATTGTTAAATCCACAACAGAAATTGTTATTTCCATAACAAAAGTGTCGCTATAGATCCTATAGCGACGGTTTTTACCGTCGCTATACATCTACATCGACACTTTTGTTGTAAAAATAACAAAAAATATTGTGGATTTAACAATTACCTAACTATTTGGTGACAAGTTATGTCGTCATTATTATATATTCATTCAGTGACGACCTTTAATTTTGTCACTATTAATAGCTCTTTCTGTGACACGTTTCATCATCATAAGTATTCAATTAGTGACGGTGATAAATGTGTCATAGAAAGTAACTTTTTGGTGATAAACTATATCGTCGCTATTATACATTCATTTAGTCACAACAACCAATTGTGTCACTATTAATAACTCTTTTCTATGACAAGATGTATTGTCAACATAAGTATTCAATTAGTGACATTGAAAATGTATCACAGAAAGTAACTCTTTGGTGATAAATTATTTTGTAATATTATTTAAAATATGAAATGACAACGACATAATTGTCATGTTAAATATATTATTAGGTGACGAATTGTTCTGTCATCATTTATTTTCTTATTTTTGATGACGATAAACATAGTAACATGATGAAAGAATAATCATAAATATGACAATATTGTCGTCATTAAAATTAGATGATTTAAATAGAGTAACATATTTTCGTCACTAAAACAATATCATTTAATGACGAAAAAAGATTTTTGTCATTTAATGCACTAAGTTTTGATGACGAAACATAATATAGAGTGACGAAAGTTTCATTCAAATAGTGACGCTATTAACGTCACTAAAAGTAATTAATTATAGTGACAATGGTGTAGATCGTCACTATAAGTTAAAACATTTAGTGACGACATCAAATATTATCAAATAAACCTAATACCACGCTCATACGGTGACGGTCTCTGTGACGATTAACACTCGTCACCAAATGTTTTAGTCATGAAAAATGAATTTTATGTGACAAATTTTAGCGTCATTTTTTGTGTAATTTCTTGTAGTGTGTCCGCTCGAACTTGCAGAACTTCAATCCGAGCATCTGAACGAGGTGTACAAGACCTTCTTCGGTCTACTTTTGTCGAGAGTTACGCAATGACATGGGATTAGAGGTTGTACGAAGTTAGGAAGAGGGGACCATGCCCATGGTCTTCAAGCTTCAAATTCTATCTGGTGTGCTGCCACGCATAATAGTCACTCAGGATTGGAACTCCTTGGCTCTTGTGGGACATTGATGTGTAGAAATGTATGTATGAAATGTTGAGACGGCGCGTTGGGGTTAAGGTGGCAAGATGACGATTTTGCCCCTCATCCGGGGTTATCTCCAATTTGGGCTGATAGTAGACGTTGATCAGGGCTACATCTGAGATTGGACTGCTGCAAGTGTTTGAATTTTGCAGGGTCATCTTTAAGTGTGTTTGTCATCCCGGTGTTAGCTCTGGGTCTTTGGAATGAGTGCCTCGACAGGAGGTCTGAGATTGAAGCTGATTGCATGCATTTGAAACAAGCATTTTCGAAGTTATCACCGGAACTGCAACAACATTCCTTGGGGTTATCTCCAAGGACGAAACTCAGGGTTATCTCCGAGGTTGGAATTGATACTCCTGGTGTGTGTTCCGGGGTTGAGACTAAACTTCAGGTAGTATCCAGAATGGATGGGAACTGTCCTCCAGGGTTATCTCCGAGAGACGAATCTGCCCTCCTGCAATGTTAGTAACAGGTGTGCAGAATATTTTGAGTGTCTACAGATGCCCCTCTTTATCATATTCATGCAATGCAATGCATGGATAAGATAAAGAATCCTAGACACTTGAAATGAAACAAGATAAACATGATGCTATGTGCAGCAATATGATGCAGATGCATGATGCATGTAGATTGTTGGATTGCCTTCCAACATGATGGGATGATTGCCGGTTCCCTATTAATCCTGCTGGGGATGACAATCAGTGATGTCTTGGACATGCGATCCAAGTCTTCAAGAATGTTGACGTTGGGGTTATCACCAAAGTCCTGGATCCTTGATACAGACTTTACTCCGAAGATATGCCTCTCCTGTGCAAGAGATTTGTGGGGATAAAGCTTTGTCTATTTGAGGATGTGTATAACATATACCAAGATCCTGTTGGAGTTACTGCCAACAATATGTATTGTCGTACTACGACCTTGACGATATGTATCATCACCGCATAGATCCTTCGAGAGAACCTGTCGAAGGTCGCTTGACATTCATTGATGTGTGTATCAATGGTTGCATTAGTTATAGACCCACGTTTAGAACATGTCAAGGTTGCTTGACCTTCATTGATGCGTATATTAATGGTTGAATTGCGTTGTAACCCTCACCGGGGAAGGTTGTGGATAAGTGCACTGATGGATGAGATCATCGAATGGCCTCCGATGCTTCGATGGGTTTACTTGCCATCGATTGAAATGACGTCAAGGTTGCTTGACCTTCATTGATGTGACGACCCCAAAATAGGTCCATTCCATCCAACCCATTCTGAGTCGCCAAATACATGGTACAGAAACAACTACAACTTTATTATCACAACAATAAAACTGTGAGTTTAAATACAAATATTATCTTCTAGACAATATTTATACTCAAATAAATCCTCATCACATTTATTGATACATTATTTTACAATAATGGTGAGGACTACTAAACAACTCTCTCTAGAACCTTCATTCCATACCCCGACTAGTACTCGCTACATTCTCGCCTCCTGAGAAGAAAAATGGAACAACAAGGAAAAGGGTGAGCTCAACTAGCCTAGTAAAGAATGTTATGACTAAGATAATATACAACAAATTATCGTTAGTCTCCAACAGGGAAAAATCTGATAGAATACAATAGACAACAAGTTTCAGATCAATATTCGCAGCGGAAATAATAATTCATAGAAGAGTTACGTAGAGAATGAAATCTACTATAATCTATGAATTTAACACCATCATCAATATTTTATCCCCAGTAACATCAATCAATATTCATCTCAAATCAAATATTCATCTTTTACACTACAGCCAAAGATATTCATCGATCGGTCGTGTTCATTTAAACACTGCTCATCTTTGCACTAAAGGCCAAAGATATTCATCGATCGGTCATGTTCATTTAAACACTGCTCATCTTTGCACTACTGTGCCAAAGATATTCATCGATCGGTCATGTTCATTTAAACACCTTTCATCTTTGCACTACGAGCCAAAGATATTCTTCTCGAAATCATTCATCTTTGCACTCTGAATGAAGATATTCAATAATATCATCATTTAAGATCGAGGATGATGAAAATATTTTTAAAGAACGAATCCAATTGAAACAAAATGACAAGGATTAAGGATTAAGGATTCGTACTTTGTTTTATCCATGTCCAACAATACCTCAAAAATAATCATAGTGGTGTAAAATTCAAGAATGATCAAAACATGGATACAATCAAATCTAGTATCCAGAATAGATATTTTAGACGAAAAGAAAAATTTTCATTTTTCAAAGTGAATAGTCTTGCCGTATTCGTGAATAGTCTCAGATATCGTGAATAGTCTTAGTATATCGTGAATAGTAACTCAAACCAAAAGATAGAAATTCCACAAAAAACATTTTCACGCTTCATGAATAGTACTCGTGAATAGTAACTCGTGAATAGTAACTCATGAATAGTAACTCGTGAATAGTAACTCATGAATAGTAACCCGACATGAAAAAGTTCCAAATTTGATAAAAAGTACCAACCAATATTTCAAAGATAATGATATTGAAGAATTAATATCATTTGAGAAGAAAATAACATCCCTTACCTCAAAGAATCAAGATTTCTTGGAAGGAAAGGTCGGAAGTGATCTTTGAATGAAACTTATCTTGACAAAGAACTCTCAAAGTATCTAAATACTCACAAAATACACTCGATAATATAGAGAGAGAAAGAGAGAAAGCTTTGTTTACGGTGTGATTTTCAATTCTAACTTAGCCCTTCTATTTATAGGAAAATGTTAGCCGAAGCAAGCAGACTTGACTTCTACACGATGGCTTTACACACTACTATTGCCACCCACCACATTTGAAATAAAATTCAGCACATTTCTTCACCAACCACAAGTGGGGCCCACTCAATTCTAGAATTTTCCACCAAAATCAATTATAACCCTAATTTCCTAATCGAGACACCTCTTAAAATTCATAACAAATCATTTGTGAATTTTTAATGGTTCAAAATTTGTGGACATATACTCAACTTATGTATGTATAACATACCCAAAATTACCACAATCCAACTATTTGGATTAAAAATTATAACCCCATGATATATCTCAAAACCCTCGATTTGATTTTTAATACCTCCAATCCGATAAAATAATTGATAAAACACCTCAACATTAATTCCTTCATTAATAACCACATAAATAAATCCATCATTTATATTCATATAAAATAAATATTTCCTTATCATATGAATCAATAATTAATTATTCACAAATAATATTACGAAATCACATTTATGACAACCAGTCGTTCCCAGGAAAGAGGGGCTTTCAATAAGGATCTCTCCTTCTCGGGCGCCGCAATTAGTTGACCAAACCTCTCCTTAGATGAACTTTCTAGACATTGCCAATAATGTTATCTAATAATATTATTCAAATAATATGAATTATTGATCCGATAATGGGAAATATCATGCGATGACAATTATTGAACAACAATAATATAAAATATCAACGCAAAGAATTATTGAATCAATAAAATAAAATATTGAACAATAACTCACTGTGAAAATTATTGAGTAGTGCCATCTTACGTATTTAATCAATAATTCAACAATCACTGTGCAATCACCGTATCTACTTTGTGCAACCACGCCAGACATCAGATTTTAACCACCGGTATTCCAACAGGTCTTAATTCAGTAATAACTACGCCAAGTTATTTATAACCACCCAAACTTTGTCGTTTTCCTCATCCAATCGCTTTCAAGTTATGGGGCCCACACATGGTCACACCGTCGCATTTAATATTCCCCGACAAGATGAATATTCCACGACCAAACGAATATTCCCCGACAACAATGAATATTTTATAACCACTTGCTTATTTTGAAATATTTGCGCATTTTACCCATAACTAACTACATTAATCAAATCCACCCTTACTATTTCAAAATAATAAATAAAGGAAATTCCTTTTTATTTAAAAAAATTTCGGGGTCTTACAATTGACACGTACATCAATGGTTGTACTGCGTTGTGACCCCCACCGGGGATTCGTTCATAGACGAATAATACGTTGTATCCCGAGCCGGGGATAAGTGGATGAGTGAAAGTCTGCGTTGTGACCTCCGTCGGGGATACTTTATCAACGATTGAAATCGGCGTTGTGACCCTCGCCAGGGATACTTTATCAATGTTTGAAATCGGCGTTGTGACCCCCGCTGGGGATACTTTATCAATGTTTGAAATCGGCGTTGTGACCCCCACCGGGGAACATGTCTTTTAGGGTTACGACCCTATGTTTGGCGGCATCGGACCATTTTGAGGTATTGACGAGCATGATTTGCAAAACCTGAGGTCACTGGTATAGTATACCTTGCATTCAGGCGAATACCAATGAATGATATGTGAAGCCACAGTTTGGCCCGTGAAAACCAAGATTTCATGCTACTCCACTTAATCGCGTAGCATTTTTATTCCTGATTTCGCCTTTTCAGCTTGTGAAACCTCCTTTGCAACTCGAACTGGACTGAGCCGGAGGGGTGGGCCCCATTATCGCTATATCTTTTGATAGGCCTCTATTAGATGCAGGGCATTTTGCCCCATTTCCCTGTATTTTAGCTGTATAGAGATGATGTATTAGATGATGATATACTTAGGAATGTATGTACAGTTTTCCATTCCTTGGATGGTCTTATGACACGGCCCTTGAAAATGTCTTCTTCGACAGTTAGCCGTATTGATCATACCCCACCATTATTGGTGGGATTTGGTATGCGATTGTGGTATGATAGCATGTCACCATCAGACAGGGTGACTGTAGATCATCTGTTGCAGCATACTATGACCCTGTTGATGTTTCAGGTTCCCATAGGATTCGTGGAGGGCATGCTGGAGCACTGGGTATCGGAGAGGCAAGTTTTTCGATTTGGGACCCAGGAGTTGACTCCTACTCTGGAGGAGTATGCACGTTTGACGATGCTGCCACTGGACAGACCTTGCGTGCATATGGAGATTGGAGACATGAGTAAGCAGTTCATGATCCTCACTAGATTGAGGCGTAGGGTGGTGCAGGATGAACTCACAGCAGGCCACGTTATATCCCAGCATTTTTTGTTTGACAGATTTGGCTGTGAGGATAGTTATGCATGATTTCGGGGATTTCACCACACCTGAGGATCATTGGCGTTTGGCCAGAGTGGATGTACTGCTATTGTGTATATTATCTTATGTCTACATGCCACGGTACATGGATGAGTTGGATATAGGAGTTATCATGGTAGTGAGAGCTCTCAGGGAGGGTCACACCATTACACCAATGATTATAGTAGAGACTCTGAGGTCGGCCATATACTGCTGCACTTATCGGACGGGAGTGTTTACAGGTAGCTCGGTCATGCTGTACGTGTGGTCTATATCACACTTGAGACCGATTAGCAGTTTTAGATGGCATGGGTATTGTTTCACCCATGATATAGCCATGTCATACTCCTTTCAGCCTGCGAAGTGTACAAATGCTGCATCTTGGTCAACTTTCCTGGTAGGGATCGGAGATCCGTTTGATATATTGTCGTATACAGGGCTTGGCTCACCCTACAGCTTCATTACTCATGCTCCGGGTATGGATTATCTCCCTTTGGCTGGTTTGAGAGGCATGATTACTTACCACCCACTGGCCGTGATGTGTCAGTTTAACCAGTTTTAGGACTTCCATCCTTTTGAGAGGGCATCGGGTTAGCGCTTTGCTTCTCGCCACTTATCAGCAGAGGATAGATCCAGGTTGTATGCCTGTTGGGATCAGCGAGAGCTAGCTAAGTTTTCCGTCAGCCATCTGGGTTGTTCTGCAGAGTTTTCCGCATAGATGGAGACATAGACGACATTGACTATGGTAGTATCCATAGTGCAGGGGATTGATTCCGATGATGGGGAGCCTATGGAGGAGGCTGATATTCCCATCGAGGAGGATTAGACTGCTGGGTTGCCAGCATTTGTGGTGGATTCTCCTACTATGAGTGCTATTGTGATTCAACATTCAGCACAGTATTTGGTGCAGAGTCTACATCTGATGACCTTTGAGAGAGATCAGGCTAGGGCCTTGATGTTGATAGCTCTTGATGGGAGAGACGCAGCTCTATTAGAGAGGGATGAGGCTAGATCAGCTAGAGATGCATTGATTATAGAGCGGGATGCTGCCCTATCTGCCTGGGATGTGGCCGTCACAGATAGTACTTCAGTGAGATCCCTTACGACTAGAATCCTTGTCGATATGAGTTTATATATTGATAAGCATCATGAAACTATGCAGTTAGCCTCAGATCTACTAGCCCGTGTAGATATCATTGGGCATGAGCTTGCAGCGTTACCTCCTACTTCAGAGAGGGATGCTATGTTAGATCTGATAGTCCGCATACATACAGATCCGTAGATAGACTTGTATTTTCCTGCACAGACTAGCTTAGCCATTTTGTCATGTACATCACATATTATATATATCAAACAGTATTATATATGGCAGAGAAATATATTTTGATTTACTTCCCTTTCAACAGTGCCTTGATACTTGATTGATATTTGCTGTTTTCTTGTGGCTTGTGATCTTGATGCATTCTGAACTCATCCTTGATGTGTGGACATTGAGACGTCGCAGGATCTTTCAGAACTAATCATTGATCTGTGTGTATCTCTACCATCTTTTGTAAGACCCCAAATTTTATGAATAAAGAATAATTTTTCTCGAAATATATTTTTGAATATTATGGTGTGGATTTGATATAATGTTATAGTTGTGGGTAATATTTACAAATTTTGCAAAGTAAGCAAGTGGTTATATAATATTTGATTAGTCGGGGAATATTTGTTTTAACAGGGAATATTCGTAAGATGTCTTGGGAGAAGTTCCAAGAGTTGTTCAACGACAAGTACTTTCCTCGAAAGTATTCATCATATGAAGGAGGTGGAATTCATCAAGTTGGAGCAAAACAATATGACCGTGTCGCAATACGAGGCTAAATTTGCGGAGTTATCTAGTTTACATCCCATTTGGTCGATAATGAGGAGCGAATGACGCGAATGTTTCTAACAGGTTTGAAACCCGATATACGTCAATACCTCATTTCTCACAAACTTTGTTTATATTCAGATGTTGTGAATAGGGCTCAGTTATTGGAGCGCGATAATGAGTCAGCACAACCAAAAGGCAACGACCAAAAATACGATAATAATCGTACCGGTGGCAACGACCATCGGAACAATGATAACCATCGTGGGGGAAATTATCATGCCAAGAATGGTAACCACTTCGGTGGTAATCATGGCCAAGATAATAGAAGTGGGAAATTCAAGAAGAGAAGATTTAACGATGATGGGAAGACGTTGGTAGTAGCACCAACACCAGCAACAAATTCTAGGGAAGGAGAACGACCGCCAGTTAGATGCTACAGATGCGGAGAGGAGGGACACATAAGTCCAAACTGTTCACAGCCTTCCAAGGTATGTTTTAGTTATGGAAAAGACGATCACATAGCTCAATTTTGTCCTGTAGCAAAATCAAGTCTAGCTGGGATGGTGGCACCAAAGGCGGGTATGGACAAAACAAAGTCGGTGGTTTCAGGAAGAGCATTTTTTGTGACTTCTCAAAAAGCGAGTAACCCGAATGAAGTTAGCACGGGTTAGTTACTTATAAATTTTTACGAAGTCTATACCTTATTAGATACCGGTTCTACCCATTATTTTATCTCTCTTGCTTGTGCTCAACATTTAAATTTGACCCCAAAGAAGTTAGACTTTGATTTATCGGTTAAAACTCCGTTAGGAGAAACCTTCATTTTATGTGTTATCCAAGTCTTGGATGAGAGTCACAGTTTTTAAATGATATTTCTATCGTTAATAAATTTCCTAACGTATTCTCGAAGAACTTCCTGGCCTACCTAGAGCATGAAATCGAATTTTGTATTGACCTCAGTACAAAACCCATTTCTGAAAACCCTTAAATATTTCTTCAACCAAAACGAACGTATAATGCGCTAAAGACGTTGGCTCGAGCTGTTAAAGATTAAGACCATACCATTCAATATTATCGTGGAAAAAGCGAACGTGGTAGCTAATGCATTGAGTAAAAGATCATATGCGCTTATGAGTGCGATGTTGTTAACACAAAAACCCATTTCGTATAACTTACAAATGATGAAGATAGAGTTAAAGACTCTAGGGACCCACATGAAGATAACGAATATACGATTAGAATTGACTTTAATCGATAAAGTTAAAGATGCTCAAACTACACACCTGGAGCTGATGAATACGAAGAAGAAGGTTCAAGAAGGCATTATTCTAGAAGAAAGAGTCGATGAAAATAGGAAATATCAACCCTCAATTTTATTGGTCTATTTGAAATCCTCGATCGAGTAGGAACTGTGGCCTATAGACTCATTTTACCGCCAAGTATGTTGCGTGTTCATAACTTTTTTTTCACGTATCGATGTTACGTAAATATGTGGACGACCCGAACCACATTATTGAATTAGAACTAGACGAGATAGCAGAAGATTTAACGTATGAGGAGATATATGTTAAAATCTTGGATAAGAAGGATCATATTCGACACTCAAAGGTTATACCTCAAGAGTTAGAATCTAAACAAGGTATCCTCACCTCTTCGACATACCAGGTACGCACCCTAATTTCGAGGATGAAATTTCATAAGAAGGGGAGGTTGTAAGACCCCAACTTTTATGAATAAAGAATATTTTTTCTCGAAATATATTTTTGAATATTATGGTGTGGATTTGATATAATGTTATAGTTGTGGGTAATATTTACAAATTTTGCAAAGTAAGCAAGTGGTTATATAATATTCGATTGGTCGGGGATTATTCTTTTTAAAAGGGAATATTAGTACGACAGCACAATCATTGGTGGACCCCACAACAGAAGTATTGTCGTAGTTAGAAAACGACAGAATTATCTTTTTATAAAAATAAAGGCGAAAGTTTTACCGTTAAAATGTTGAACTACCCGGTAGTAAAAGTATAGTAATACGCGTGGTTGTATAGTAGCACACGGTATTGATTATTGATGCTTACGTGAGAAGTCACTTAGTTATACTCAATTATTGCTACAGTAATTGCTGCATTATATCTCTCATATTATTGATTCAATTATTGTCACAGTATCATCTGCATAATATGTTATATTATTAAATCAATAATTGAGACGACAAAGTTATTCATATTATTATTTTCAATATTAACAATGTGTAGAAGTTCTGTCAAGGAGAGGTTTGGTCACCTAATTGCGCGCCAATAAGGAGAAATCCTTATTGGAAAGCCCCCTCTTTCCTGGGAACGACCTGGTTGTTAAATATTGTGAGTTATAATATTAATGATGAATAAGTTCGTGTTGATTAAAGATGAAATTGATAGTTCCATTGTGTTAGGATTATTAGTGTTAGTGGAAATAGATATTTATTTCGATAATAATTGATTTCTGGAAGTTATACTGACCAATCGGGTAATTAATCGGATAAATGAGCAATTAATTGCTATTAATTCACATGCTTATAACTATTTGTTCACATGTGTGTATTATTGATTTACATTCATGTACTATTAGGGGAGGTGGTGCAAGATTGATAATACTTGCATGACTAAGTTAAAAATAGAGGTATAGATGGAGGTACTATACTGTAATTCGTATTTTCACATGTATAGAACTATTAATTCACATGATTGAACTATTGATTCACATGATGTACTATTAGGGGAAGTGGTGCAAGTTTGATAATACTTGCAGGACTAAATTAAAAATGAAGGAAAAGATGAAGGTATTGTACTGTAATATTTCGAGACCCAAAACGTGTAATTATCAAAAATATATTTTCCTATAAATAGAAGCTCATTCTTCCTTCATTCTCACCAATTCACTAAGTCTCACAAGAGAAATTATAGAGAGGGAAGCTATACAGGGAGAATCTATAGAGAGAAAGAAGAAGAGAAGTCTGCTACCTCACTATTCCAGTATCCAGTCTTCTTCTAATGTAAGGGGTATTATTTATTTCATATTCTGAAGATATATTATTTTTCATATTCGTATGAATATTATTTTCGTTCAATATTCATAAAGAATATTATCTTCGTTTAATATTCGTAGGAATATTATCTTCGTTAAATATTCATTGGAATATTATTTTCGTTCAACAGTCGTAAGGGATGTTATTTTTGTTCAATATTCGCTTGAAATAATATTTTCTTCCATACTCTATAGTATATAAGTAATATTATTTCGTTTCAGATTTTGAATTCTATACTCATTTTGTTGAAGTTTTGGCTTCTATACTCCATAAAATTAGTAGAATATCCTTGATATTTGCGCTTCATCCAGTATCTTTTCATGAAAATATTATTCTGAGCTTTCTTGATAATTCTTGATCTTTTCATGACGGAATACTATTCATGAGTTATTATTTATGGGTTACTATTCACCCGATTACTATTCACTCAAATATTATTCACTCGGGTATTCGGGGCACTTTTTATGTTGGAGTACTATTCACGAGTTACTATTCATAAGTTACTATTCACCCAATTACTATTCACCTGAATATTATTCACTCAGGTATTTGGGGTACTTTTCATATTGGGATACTATTCACGAGGTACTATTCCCAAAATACTATTCACAGGGTACTATTCACGGGGTACTAATTACCCGAAAAATATATTTCTTTTCTGTCCAAATTATTTTTGGTACATGAATATTATTCTTGAATTTTACTCCATAAAGCAGTATCATGTTGACAATTTGGATATTTTTAAACTCTAGATAAATTTAAAGTCTTTAATATTTATCCTTGATTTCGTTTGATTAATGCTTATATCATTGTCATCATCCTCATGCTTATATTGTGATGAAAGTCATCTTTGGCTTCCGTGCATAGATGGACTATTGATTGGTATGATTATGACCAGGGATCATTCGGTATAATCATGACCCATAATGTTATAAATGATGTGGTAAAAGTCCTCATTGGCCCGTAATGCATTGATGGACAGTTGTTGGTATGATTATGACCAGGGTTTATTCGGTATAATCATGACCATTGGTGATTACATGAATATCCTTGGCTCGTAGTGCATGGATGATTCGATGATGTGGTTTATTTATTAAGCTGAGTCTCAGCAATAGATTTGATGAAAACTTTTTAAATCATAGAAGATAGTAGATATCATGCTCTACTTGACTCTTCTAATGGATTGCTTGTTCCGCTGCAGTTGTTGATCTAAAACTTGTTGTCTATTATATTCTATCAGTTGTTATACTGTTGAAGGCTAAGGATAATTTATTCTGCATTATCTTAGTCATAATATTTCTTACTGGGCTAGTTGAGCTCACCCTTTTCTTTCACTGTTCTCTTCAGGAAATGAGAATATAACTGGGATAAGTCAGGGAATGAAGTGATGGTCCAGGATAAGTGGCTTTAGTAGTCCTCACTCTTCTATGAAATAATGTGATAATAATTGTAATAAGGACTCCATTGAGAGTGGATATTGTCTAGAAGGCAATATTCTTGTTTAAACTCTCAGCTATATTTTGTCATATTTTGCACGACAGTTGTATAATTAAGTTTGTATTTGATTTCTGTAGTGTGTATTTGGCGACTCAAGATGGGTGATGTATACCTATTCTGGGGGTATCACAACAAACCCACCATATCTTAGTGAGACCATGCAAACACATCCTAGAATTGGGTTAATAGCGCAACCATGTCATTCCGTTGGTTTGGGGTTAGGTCTAAACCAATCTGGATTAGCTTAGGGCTTTCTAAGGTTCCAAGATTGAAAGAAGTGGTTTGGTCAAGGTTGGGTTTAGGTTTGTCTTCGACCCATTACTTAATCTCCTGAGGTGTCTCAATGTCCTCTTGGATTTCCATCAAGTCTGAGTCCAACTTTTCATCAAAGTATCAGTCCTTGTGGAGAAAAGGCACCTCATCAGCAAGTACATGCACATCTAAATTCAGAGTCCTAAAACAAAATATTCTTTCACTTAATATATGCAACTTTTTAATCATACAAAAGAGTTATCATGTACTGATAAAATAACTGCTAATACTGTACAGAAAAGTAAGCAATTAAAGTTATCTCTGAGGCGGAGGATTTACGCCCATTTTACCTCGTCGACCAATGCATGGAGTCTTTGCTCCAATTGTCGAGGTAAATTCTGATGGATTTTGTAGTGATGGAGGGGGCTATCATCGTCCTCCTTTTCCCGAATGATGACCATAACATCTGGGTAATCATCGTCTAGGGTGTATCTGTTTGTATGTTCATCATGAATAATGATGCGTATGCTTGACATCATCAAGGCGATGTCATGTTTACGTTTCCGTTCCCTTTCTTCCACTTCGGGATCAAGAATCAGGACCTCTTTTTCTTTGAATGGTACTAGTTTAGGAAACAGCATAGCCATAACATGGGCTGACACCTTTATCGGAGACTGTATCAGCTCATGAGTTGCAGGTGGAGAAAATCGTCGTGTTTCGGAAGCTTGAGGAATCTGCTTGTGCTTATGAGGATTCCTATGATTGGAATTGGCAGAATAGCCTAGTCTGGATGTTCCAGTTTGACTGGACACTTGAATTGGGTGCTTAATAGCCTGCTGATTTTTACCAAGCCCTTGTTTAGGCTGATGACCCAATGACATTATTTCTTGAGTGGTCGACATAACCTTGGCAGAAATCTTGGGTACGGGAAGTGGTGTTCCAATCAGATGGTATTGTATATTACTCACTTCTAAAGTATGAAAATTGACTGGCTCAACTTCTGAATTGAAGCTAATGATTGGGAGATCTCCTTGTTCAGGACATTCCGGCTCAGCATTGACAGTGACTAGGCTATTGTTGACAATGTATTTGAGTTATTGATGTAGTGTAGAAGGGATGACTCCAGCAGTGTAGATCCATGGTCTCCCCAATAACATGTTATATCCTGAATCTATCTTGAGGACGTGGAAGGATACATTGAATGTGTTTGGACCAATCTCAATTGGCAGCTCAATCTCTCCGACATAATTTCATCGGGATCCATCAAAAGCTTTGATAATCGTATGGTTGCTTCAGATCCATTTGAGATTGACGTTCATCTTCACCAAGGTGGTATAAAGACAGATATTCAGAGACGAACCTCCATCTATCAAAACTCCAGCTAACATATACCCAGAGGATAAAACTGTGATGTGCAATAGCTTGCAATGACCGGTCCCTTCGGGTGGTATGTTGTCATCAGTGAAGGGGATCACATTGTTGTTAAAAATATGATCAACCAGATGTTAAAAGTTTTCCACATCCACTGATTTTGGCAAGTAGGCTTTTTCCAAAACCTTCAATAAGATCTTCCTGTGATCCTCGAAAGAGAAAACCTAGTCTAGTATTGGGATCTGATGTGGAGCTTCTCTTAAGCTTAGAACCACCTTGGCTTCATTATGGCCATAGTGCGGAGGAATTTCTCAATTTTCTCCATGGGAATCTTCCCCTTTGCTTTTATGGTAGGCTTCATCACCCTCTGAGGAAGATATAATGGATTTTCCTTCGACACTGTAGCAGTAGTATGAGACATGGATCCTTTAGCTTCTCCATAATTCCATGGGACTTTGTGTAGGCTGACAACAGGATATTGTGGTCTGAAGGGTAAAGAAATTTGCTCTAGTGCAGCCACTTTCAAAGGATTGTCAGCTCTTTTGAGTTAAATTGCTTGTATGGGAAATGGTTTGACAGTCTCATCAGCCTCAGCGGATATAACTGCTACTAATCCCTTCTATTTGGTAGGACAGGTATTCCCATTCTCGAGTAAAGACAAAGGTCATCGTCGCGAATTGCGGACACCATTGCCAATTAGATTCTGAATAAGGTGGCGGAGTGCCTAACATTCTTCTGTTTTGTGACCGCGAGAATGTGAATGATATTGACATACTCCATCGGAGTTGAACCGTCTTGAACGGGGATTAATTAGAGGTAGAAGGGAGGTGATTCTTCCTTCGTTGATTAGCATCTGAAATATTTCCTCCATAGGTTGGCCCAGCTATATAAATTCCATTTTATTGGCAAAATCCTGGCAGGCTTTAGCGCTTGCTCTCTTCGCAACCTTATCCTCTATAGCTTCGCTTTCTGAAGGTGATGATGGATAATTCATAACAAAAGGAAGGAGACATGCATGCTCCTGGCTGACTAACTGGCGTGTGACTTGATGCTGATGGGTCACTAGTTTTGCCAATTGTTTAATTTGCTTACAAAGAGCTTTCATCTTTCATTCCATAGAAAATTGGAACTTTGCATAATCCCATCTGTCAGCACCGTCTTTGATGGTCTAGGATGATTCACTATTAAAATTGAAACTCTGTCCAGTGCTCCAACTAATCATGTTGACCTCTTCTTCTTTATGTTGAGGAAGAGGGTTGTCTTGCACATGAGGTTGATTTGGTTTGGTAACTGCGCAGCCGTAGATGCACATGCGGCTGCCCGGGGTGCTCCGGGCTCTGCGAGCTCCATGGGTCCCGTCGTCTCAAAATACATGCACTCGTGCACTATGATGTCCGTTTGAACTTGCAGAACTTTAATCCGAGCATCCAAACGAGGTGTACAAGACCTTCTTCGGGCTGCTTTTGTTGAGAGTTACGCAATGACATGGGATTAGAGGTTGTATGAAGTCAGGAAGAGGGGACCATGCCCATGGTCTTCAAGCTTCAAATTCTATTCGGTGTGCTACACGCGTAATAGTCACTCGGGATTGGAACTCCTTGGATCTTGTGGGACATTGCTGTGTAGAAATATATGTATGAAATGTTGAGATGGCACGTTGGGGTTGAGGTGGCAAGATGACGATTTTGCCCCTCACTGGGGTTATCTCCGGTTTGGGCTGATAGTAGACGTTGCTCAGGGTTACATCTGAGATTGGACTGTTGCAAGTGTTTGAATTCCGCAGGGTCATCTTTAAGTGTGCCTGTCTTCAGCTCTGGGTCTTTGGAATGAGTGCCTCGGCAGGTGGTCTGAGATTGAAGCTGATTGCATGCATTTGAAGCAATCATTTTCGGAGTTATCGCCGGAACTGCAACAACATTCCTTGGGGTTATCTCCAAGGACGAAACTCAGGGTTATCTTCGAGGTTGGAATTGATACTCCTGGTGTGTGTTTCGGGGTTGAGACTAAACTTCCGATAGTATCCGGAATGGATGTGAACTGTCCTCCATGATTATCTCCAAAAGACGAATCTGCCCTCTTGCAATGTTAGTAACAGGTGTGCAGAAAATTTCGAGTGTCTACAAGGACTATACTAACTATGTGTAAATGAGTTTTATACACATGAGCATGCGTATTAAGGATTGTTTAGTATCGTTATGTGAGTTAATGGTTAACATAGCGAGTCCCTTGCTGAATGAACCTATTTAGTCTTGAATAAAGAGTTTTGAAAAGGAAGATTTAAGCTTGATTCGAGTTTTATCCCAAAGTCTGTTTTAGATACCGGAGATGGTGTTCAACTTGGTCCATAAACTTTTGAACAATTTAATCCTAGTTGAGCAAATGAATTCAAAACAAAAGTAAAAGTTTTAGAAGTTAACCTCAACGTTAACAAGTTTGGGAAACCAAATGTGTTCTAAACTTTGCCTTTATGTGTTTATATTGTGTTCAAAGATGTTAAGGTGCTAATAAGAAAAATGGATCCTTAAAAATTTAAGTTCTGGTTTTAACAGGGAGTAGCGCGGTCGCGCCACTCCCAAGTTTATTATCACTGTGGTCGCGCCGTGCTGCAGAGTGGTTAAGAATAATTTGTTAAATTTCTAGAATTTAGAGCATGTCTATATATATACTTTAAAGACCGTAAAAGATGAAATAAGATTGTTTCGAAAGAATAAGCATGAGAGTAGAATGGACTAGCAATATAGCTATCATAAGAGTATATTGGAGAAGTGAAATGAAACAATGTAAAATTTATTATTCCATTGAGAATATATGAATGTATATGACTGATGGGTATAAATTAATGATTATATAATTGTGTAGGAATACATGAAGTGCAGATAGCTATAAGAAGTAAAGTTTTAGTAATAATCTATGAGCCATGCAAGTCTTTCAGTTCCTATTTGCACTATAATGTTGATAACTATTGATTGATTTATGCTATGGTATGGAATGTCAAATTATATATGAAATGCATATGAGATATGTATGAAATGAATTATGCTATGACAGGAAATGTGGAAATGTCTATGAGATATGTATGAGATTGAAAGTTAATTTACGATTATATGTTTTGTAAGTTAATTTCTATACTCGTTATATGAGAGGCAACATGCGTATATGTTTAAGGCTTATGGTTGTATAAACTGAATATGATCATATTTATTATGTGATGCATAAAAACTATTAGAATTGTTGGGCTGTCAAGCTCACCCTTGCAAATAACCACTTTTGCAGGTTAAGGACTCACGATAAAGTTACATGCTACTTGATTGATAAAGTTCAATAGTATCACAAGCAGTTTGATTTGTTTATCCGAAGATATGATTTCGAACCATGTTTTAGGTTTTAGATGATGTACTTGATGGTTTTTTAACTCTTGTAGAGTTGTAAAGTCGTACAATTCAACACATAAAGAACATCGAATCAAGATGTAAATTTCATAATGTAACTCTGATGAATCGAAGCATAGAATAAATTTGATTTAGAGACATATAAATGATGAAGGTTGTGATCCAGGGAAATGAATAAAGAATTCAGAAATGTTTTAGTTATTTCGCCTCTTATTAAGTATAACATCGAATATGATGTAAAAACAAGAATGGTTAATGATCAAGATCGGGAATTGACTTATGAAGATTTTGGGATCGATTCATAGATCCTGGAATTAAAAAGTAATTAAGATATTAATTAATATCAAAGTTAAATTGTATTCATTAAATTGTGAATCAAAGTTGTTAATAGTTAGACGAAGGTAGTATCATGACGCACCAGGTCCGAGGTAACGGATACCCGGATTCGGGGGCGTTACAATAATAATGCATTCTTCATTTCTTTCAAAGTTCTATTCTTTAATTCTGCAACACCATTTTTTTTTGGTGAATAAGGTGCAGTTATTTGGTTTATTATACCATGTTGTGAACAAATGTCAACTAAAGGAAATTCGTATTCCCACCTCTATCACTTCTAACTATCTTGATCTTTTTATCAAGTTAGTTTTCAACCTCATTTTTGTAATGTATAAACATTTTCAAACCCTCATCTTTACTTCTCAATAAGTAAACATAACAATATCTTGTACAATCATCTATAAAAGTGATAAAGTATTTCTTACCTCCTCTTGTTTGTATATAATTTAAATCACAAATATCAGTATGTATTAATTCAAGAGGTTCTGTACTTCTTTCAATTGATTGAAAAGAAGATTTTCAAAGTTTTGCCTCAACGCAGACTTCACATTTATGATTAGAGTTAATATCATATTTTGGTAAACATTCCATATTAATTAATCTACATATAATATTATAATTAACATGTCTTAATCTACCATGCCATAAATTAGATGACTTAATCATATAAGAAGAAGATATAATTTTTTTAATATTGGAAGGTACAATAGTCATTACATTAATTTTGAAGAACCCGTTGCTCATATATCCCTTCCCCACATTCATCCCATTTTTAGTTAGGAAAAACTTGTCCGATACAAAGACCAATTTAAATCCCTTTTGACTAAGAAGGGATCTTGATACTAAATTCTTCCTAATATCAAGCACATGGAGTACGTTGTTGAGGGTGAGTTCCTAGCCAGATGTCATCTTCAGAACTACCTTTTCTTATCCAGCAATCTTGGATGAAGAAGAATTTTCCATGTATAATTGTTCTCCATTCTCAATTTCTTGATATGTGGAGAACATCATCTTGTCAGAACACACATGGCTGGTTAGTCCAGTATCTACCCACTATTCCCTTTGATTCTCAACCATATTCATTTCTAAAACAACTGCTAAAAGGTTCATTTCAGAAACATCTTGAAGAAGACCATCCATTTTCGTTACATTGGCTTGTGCGGACTTCTTGTTTTGGTCTTTATGTTATCGACAATCCTTTGCCCTATGTTCGGGCTTGTCACAAATATAGCATTTGCCTTAGAACTTTTTATTTGTTCCCTGTTGAGGCCCATTGCCGGATTACTTTCTCTTTTTAAACTTTGGACCTTATTCCACCATGTTGGCTTTATATTCCACAAAGGTCCTTCCTGTTTTCTTCTCAGAAGCATGGTTGTCCTCTTCTATTCTTAATCTTACGATTAAGTCTTCAAGTTTCATCTCTTTGCATTTATGCTTGAGATAATTCTTAAAAATTTTCCACATTGGTGGTAACTTTTCAATAATAGCAGCAACTTGAAAAGATTCACTTAAAGACATACCTTCTGCATGTATTTCATGCATGATAACTTGTAATTCTTGGACATGGTTGATGAAAGCCTTGGAATCCACCATCTTGTAGTCCAAAAACCTACCAACTACAAACATCTTCATGCCAACATCTTCCATTTTATATTTCTTATCCAAGGAGCCCTATAGTTCTCTTTCTATTTTGAGAGAACTATACACATGATATAATGTGTTATCCAATCCATTTAGGATATAATTTTGGTACAAAAAATCAACATTTTTTCATGCATTAATACTAGCATCCACTTGTCTATCTGTTTCATTCTCTTAAGAACAAGGGGGGGGGGGGTCTTCATGAAGAAACCTCGCTAAGTTCAGTATAGTGAGATAAAACAACATCTTTTTGTTGTCATGTTTTAAACTATGTTCCATTGAAATTTTCTAATTTTTCACCATGCTTCACAAGAACATTTGGTATCACAGGTGTAGAAGAAGAAGATCCGATTAAAGTTACCGAATCGGTAGCCATATTGCTTGCAAATATATATATAGTAAAAAGATAATTCTCTTAAAATTGTTAGCAAAACTAAAAGGATATTATATATATATATATATATATATATATATATATATTAGCTTATCTCAAACTACAGAATTTAATTTGTCCTTATCTCAAACTTCAGAATTTAATTTGTCAAGGTTAGTACTTGGTATTATGTCTTGAAGACAATTGTGCCCTCCGTATGATACTCAGAGTTGGTAGCACTTCTCTCTCAGGATATAATGACAATGTATACTATAGCAGCACTCCAAATAGTATACTCAACGAACCAAATAAAAGCTCAGAACTCTCTCTCAAAATAAATATGAAAACTGATGAACTAATGAACTTTGTAATGCTTGAATGCTTGTAAATGAATGAATTAAATGGGTTGCCCCCTATCTATTTATAGGAGGGGTTGGTAACCCTTCGGATGGGGTAGTAACACTTGAAAAAGACATGAGATGCTTCTAAAAAGCCATAATATGGCATCCTTTGGCAAAAATGACGTAGTTTTGATCCTTTATAGAATGGGCGTGTCCATTCGGGCCACAAAACGACATAGTTTTAGTTTGATCAGAACAAAAACGACGTATTTTGAGGCTTAACAAAAAAGGAGCGTTCATTCAGGAAAAAACGACGTTATTTTATAGCACCTGTTCAGGCAGATAGCCTTTCCCAAAATGACGCAGTTTAGACGTGTCTGTTCGGCGGGTAACGCTTCCCAAAATGACTATTTATCAAAACGACACAGTTTTGATAATATAACTAAATAAAATAAAATTTAATTAAAAATTTTAATAATTTTTTTCCAAAAAATTATATATAAGGACCCAGACCCATGAACCTCGAGCCAAGTCAGGCCAGGCCGGTCGGTCGACGGCGGTGGCGCGCGCGTGTGGGTTCAAACCAAGTCTTGGCTAGGTCATCTCCCTTCCACAAAAGAGGGGTGCCCCTTGGGGCCCAAACCGAAGAGCAATTTTCTAGTATATAAACTAAATAATTATTTAGTTCTTAACCGATGTGGGACTTGGCTTCCCACATGTATTTATTATCATTTATCATTTCCAAGGGTGATCTCTGAGAGTTAATTTCTCATTAATTACTCTATGGATTTGAGCTTCCAAATACTTAATTTAATATACTCATGGAGTAAAACACATTGATATGTGGAATTAATTAATTAATGAAACCCTCTTCAATTTTAGGCTCAAATTCTAACAACAAATACAAAATCAATTTCACTTATCAATTTGAAAATTTTCTTTCTAAGCCAAAAGAGAAATGAATGAAAAATATTGACCTCAACAACAAATAACAATCTGAAAATTTAATCCATTTAGAAGGCAGGAATGCTAAAAATCTAATGCTACATTTGGATTGGTGGAATGAGAGAAGGAATGGAATGACTCATTCTTATGGAATGAAAAAAAAATTGTATTTGGTTGCGATTGGAATGAAAAAAATTGTGTTTGGTTCCTTGGGAGGAGGGAGCACATGGAATAATTTATTTGAACTAGAATGGAATGAATCGTTCCACTCTTCATTCCATTCCTTAAATCCAAAACGTAGGATAAAAGAAATTAAACTGTATTAACTTTCATTTATTATGTGATTTATGAATTAGATCGTTGATTTTTACATAGCATGTTTTTAGTAGGTACAATGTCATGTTATCTCAACAGTTGAATTTGAACATACCAAACATTACTAATTGTGTTATGTTACTTTCCCTTTTTAATTATTGCAAGAGCTAAACATAAAAACATAAATAGTATAAACTGAAAAAAGTTAAAATTGCCTCCAAATTCCAACTTATGAAAAGTTACATTAGAATAAAGAAACTTTAGATGAACATGTGCATGTTTTAATTGACCTATAAATTACAAAACAAAACACCGCTAAGTAAAATAAGACCAATATTCTACATGAAGATATTTAAGAGAACATAGATTAGTAAATGACAGCAAAACCTTGGGCAGGGGGCGTTTCCAAATACGCGCAAAAACGTTTACATAGAGAAACAGAAGGAAAAGATTTTTCATACCATAAGAAGAGATGGGTCTAAAGACGGATCAACAGAATTGTAGAGACAAGTTTGGGGAACACATGATGCATTAACTACTTCTGAGAACTTTTTCAACCCAAAAAAGTTAAAAAGGAGCATGATAAGAATTTATATGTAAAAATGATGGTAAACTTGATATGAAGTAGCAGTTAGTTCATGAATACTCCTTACAAGTTGTGCGTAAGAAAATAGTTACACATAAGTAAAGAAAATTTGTATTAACTTAAATACAATGCAAACAAAGTGATAAGTGTAACACTTCATTTTTCAAAGATATGCTAATTTGTCTAATTGATGGTTAAAAACTATGTTAGACCTTTTTCTGTCATTCCATCAAATAAATACTGTATAATTGCAGTGAAAAAAATCAAATCTAACCTTAAAAGCCCAACCCGCTTCCTCCAACCTTCTCTAGAATGAATATTGTTAGAGTTTTCATATTTAAATTTGATGCTGAATGTGATTAATGTATATTTGTACCAGTAATTTTTGTAAAGTCCTTAATAATGATTTGATTCGATGTACAAGAACTTTGATTAGAAAAGATCAAATAATATTAAGTTGATTTGATGTATAGCTGATAGGATTTTATCGTAAAGTTACTCGGTTAGTGCATATTATAAAGATGGATTGCAGAGTTAACTGATAAGTACAAAATATTCATTGATTTTGATTCTTTTATGTTTAGTTTTATTTTATGTGTATATGTGCCTATTATGGTGTTTATTGATTTCAGGTTGAAATAGAGCTGAAAGGATGAAAAGGGATGAATTGAAGCTGATTAGATGGAAAAGGAAGAGAAACCCAAAAAGTGTTGAAATCGCCCAGGCTAATCCAATGGCCTGCACGAATCCGCCCCGACGAATACCTTTTTATACCTTTTCACAGAATTCACCCTGGCAAATCCAACCATGGCAACTAATTCACCCCAGTGAATACCTCTCTGCCCAACTTATGTCCAACTAGCCCCAACGACTTCAACAAGGCAAATGAATTTGCCTTGGCGAATTCGTCAGGAAATCTAAGAAATTTTGGAAAGTTTTTAGGAAGATTTTGGCAGACTTCTACATGGATTTGGATTGCGATTTCTCAGAGGATTAGAACTTTGTTTTAGTACTATAAATTCTGAAATTTAAGTAGGCACACTTAGAAGGGGGGTTGAATAAGTGCGAGAACCAACAATGTCAAACTTTTGAACTAATAAAAATTCTTCTGTTTATTCAATGCAGGATGCTGGAGTCCAAATCCTTATAGACCAAATTATTATAACAGGATCTTGAATTGATTTTAAAACTTTGAAAATGATTAATTTAGAAACTTAAACCTTATTAGAATATGATTATGTGAATGCAGGTTACTTAATTAATTTTCCTTATAGATATTGAATGTAGGCTGCTGGATTGATTATTAGCCGAATAAATGATGAGAAAGTTCAACACAATTAGCAATCACACAAACACAAGAATTTTTACATGGTTCAACTACTACCCTCTATAATAGTAGCCTAATC
Organism: Panax quinquefolius; assembly: GCA_020205615.1. Classification (NCBI taxonomy): domain Eukaryota; kingdom Viridiplantae; phylum Streptophyta; class Magnoliopsida; order Apiales; family Araliaceae; genus Panax; species Panax quinquefolius. Next base: position 73,044,853 of record CM035159.1, on the reverse strand, counting down.
CACGTCCAATACCAACTAGTATTGGAGATTCACTTTTATTAATCAACTTTAATTATAATCCAAGTTTCAACCACTTGAGCACCCTTACTCCTTGTGCACCTATGCACTCTCAAGCACCTATGCTTTCCTCAAACTTGATTGTAACAATACTGTAACCCAAACCAGATTACCACACAAATTTAGATAATATCAATTGTATGAAAAATACAAATAGAGGTCTATTGATCAAAACAATTAATCACTTAACAATGCAAGGCTCTAGTATGCAATGATGAACAAGAAAGATATTACCAGTTATATGTCCTAAGACCACTGCAGATATCAACCACATAGTACTTCTTTAATGAGAATCACATTTAGGAGTATGAAGAAGAAGCAGTAGAAAAATAGTTAAATGTTGTCTATGTATATTAAAAGCCATATGTTTTTGTGTCTTTTCTTAACTTTAGTCCCTGTTCTTTTATAGTCCAACTTAGTATATTACCATTGCACGACTGCCTAATCTGTAATTGAACCGTTTGAGACAAATTGCACAAATTAATGAAAGCTTTAATTTGATAATATATTTATCACGTGATCACATCCTTATATATATATATATATATATATATATATCCAATTATATATTATATATATAAGGTATTGTTGTGAGAGAAAAAAGGAATTAGGTAGAATCAAGTATAAAGATATTCATGAGTCTGTAGCCTAAAATTGTGGAATCACCATATCTCACGTGATTAAATAAAGCAGTTTGATTAATTCCCATATTACCGTGCAATCTTGTAGTCACTGGTATATCAATCCCTTATTGCCATATATGAGCTTTAGTATTAATTATTTCGGTTGAGAAATCTAATTACCTTCCTTAGATTATTCACTTATGTGAAGCATGATTTATGGTAATTACTTTAAACAACCATTTACTCCAAGATCTTGTAAAGTCTTTCTCACGAATTATGGTAACAATGTTCAGCGTATTAAAATCCATTTACTCCAGATTAATATTATTTTAGAGTAATATTTTCAAACTAATTATATATGTAATGCAAATGCCCTAAAGCCTTGTATTGGAAAGTAATTAATGCAAAGATCTTACATTTATCTCCTAGGACTCAAAATGACTTTCATCCTTCAAAGACTTCAAGTCTTTATGTTTTCTTCCTTAATGTTCCTGTAATGCCATTTCTTTTCCTGAAATTTCATATAACATGATTAGAAATATAATATGTTCATCATCAAAACATTTAGGATAGAGTATGACATGAGTCAACAAATTCATATAGTTAGTGAGACAGTATTATTCAATCTATCATCTACATTGGATTGCAAACCTTAGTTTTGAAGGATCAAAGACATGTCAGCCTAATCTCTTTATTTCAGTTCTAAGGGATGTTGAAACTTATTCATAATTAACGGTTTGATCAAGTTTACTTTATTTATTACTTCTCGCATGAGATTTTTTTGATAATCTGTTTAAACTTGTTGTATGTTATTCAATTCACTAATTTAGTTTCTGCAAGATTAAATTGATTAATTAATAACATCTACTAGATTAGGATATATATTAAGAAAATGATATTATATCTACATTGATGAGCATTATGCCACCATGCAGTTAGCCTCTGATCTGCTAGCTCGTGTAGATACCCTTGAGTAAGAGCTTGCAACACTACCTCCGTCTTCAGAGAGGGATGCTATGTTATATCTGATAGTCCGCATACATACAGATCTGTAGATAGCTTTGTATTTTCTGCATGCATTTGACTAGCTTAGCCATTTTCATCATGTACAACATATATGTATATATCAAACAAAGATTATGTATGGCAGGGAAATATATTTTGATTCACTTCTCTTTTAGTTATGCCTTGATACTTGCTTGATATTTGCCTGTTTCTTCAGGGCCTTGTGATCTTGCTGCATTCTGAACTTATCCTTGATAGATGGTGTTGGGTAAAATCTAATACGCACAACACGCAACTATACGTGGTCAACAAGTAATAAAGTGAAAGTAGAGTATCGTTCCCACAGAGAATTATTTAATAAAAATCACCAAGTACTAACCCATGACCAATTTAATCTTATTTAAACAAATGATTTAATAATTTAATTTAAAATAATTAAATAAACTATTACTAACTATCCCTAGAATGAAACAAGATATTGAAGACTTGAGATTATAATTTCACTTATTGTTACATTTAAATCAACACACTTCCTGTTAAGCCAAATTATTTATACTGGATTGTTAATCAAGAACACGAAAGTGAAATATGGCCATCTCTCAATGAACCATACTCATATCAAATCAAATCCACAGATGATAGAATCAATTTGAACACCCTAATTAACTAACCCACTATATCTCTATGTGAATTAGAATTAAAAAGGGTTTAAGTTCAAGTTCTTATTAGAATACATATGGCGTAAAGGCATATCTCTATCCTAAACACGAATCATGAATTCCATCCATGCAGAAATTACAAACACATGCTTATCATGATCAGATCTAAATCTATACTTCATCTCTCGAGTTCATATAGATTATCATGGTAATTGTTAGCTAGGCAATTAAGCAATTCATTACAAATCATAATAGACAATCCAAATATAGCTAATAAGACTAACAAAGAAGCATATCAAAGTAAACTACACAATAAGATCCATTGTAATCTAAAAATAGAGTTTAATTCATAAATAAACTAGAATCCATCATCCACAATTGATTAAGCATTAAAAAGACACAAATAAATAAGAAAAGAAATTAGAATTGAGATAAACAAATTTGCATTCTCTTGCTTCCAATTTGATTCTCCAATGATAATCAATAGCTTCAATCTTCAATTCTAATCTAATCTAGGGTTCCTAATCTAAGAAAGAAAGTAAAGAATTAGATAATAGAAATCTATCCCAAGAGGGATTTTATAAAGTCTTAGAACTAGCCTCTCAATCCAAGATAAACTCAAGTATTTAGAGTTCTAATGGACACCCTAACAAGTTAAACAACTAAGAATCCTATTCTAGCTCAAATTGGACATCAAATAACCCAATTTCACTCTATTCCTGCCGTCTAGCGCTTTCAAAGATCGCTAAAGACATTTTCTCGCACGCAGCGTACTACTGAGGTCGGAAAATCGTGGCCTAGCGGCGGCCTAGCGCGGTCCGCGCTTCTGCGTGTAGTTTCATTGCGACGTCCTTTGGTAAAACAGGCATAACGTTTGATCCGCTTGGATAACGACGAGATCTATAACTTTAATTCTTTGAGCTTTGACAAATTCGAATTTGATCAAGGCGGAAATCGGGCTTGAAGTAGATGCTATGTAAATGGCAAGCATGACAACTCTTAGTTTTGATCTTCATTGATAAAAAAATCCATAACTCTCACATCCGAGCTTCGATTGGGATGATTCAAGATGTTCCGGAAAGCTAAGAAGTAGAGCTACCATAAAATCCAAGTTCCAAGCCAAGAACAAGCATCCAACTTGGTGTTAAAAGTCCTTCAATATTCCCTTCTTGCATTTGTTTGCGTAATTTAGTCCAGAAGATGTCCAAATTGCTTTTCCTTGCTTTTTCATGCCAATGTCATGTCATAGCCTACAAAATAACATAAAATGTATGAAAAGTAACTAAGAAACATAGGTTCAAGCAACTAATTCAAGTAATAGATACCGAATAAGTAGGTATATAACTTACTTATCAAATACCCCCAAACTTAAACCTTTGTTTGTCCTCAAGCAAAAACACAAAGTAGACAGATTCATCCTCTAGCAATGATCCACCCAAACAATGAATCAATATAAATTTGATCAATGGCCTCAAAGGTTAAAACATATGATAACCCATAGAAAATTTCAAAATAATGTCATGTCGAAAATTTCAACAACTGTCATTAGACTCACATCTACTCTTGATCCTTTAAGTGCGTGTGTGCATCCACATGTTCAATCCAGTCATGATTTTGATTAAATCAACCAATACTCATAAAAGATTTTCAAAAATGACTTTCAAAACTTCTTATCACATCAATCACCGCTAATATAGACATAACACAATTTTTCTTGAGGATCAACTGGATATTTAAAATTTTAAGCACGTAAGAACCCTTCCCAAGTATTTCAAACATACATATTTTCTTTTTTCTATTTAGTGAGTGAGTTTTACGCTCCATCTCACTTTCTATTTTTTATTGAACGAGTACGTTTTACGCTCCATCTCGCTTTCCACTTCTCATCGAACGAGTGCGTTTTACGCTCCATCTCGTGCCTGTGTTTATGGGGAGTGCGTTTTACGCTCCATCTCGACCCACCACAAGATTCAATTATTCAACTTGGGAAGGTTCCAATAATTTTTTTTTTCATAAATACCCCAAGATTTCCCTCAAACTTATGTGAGTGCCTAATTTTCACTTCGAATGATGCTCAAATAAGATGTCTCAAGTTGCAATGGTATCTTTCATAAGAAATTAGCCAAAAAAATAAAAATTCAATCCCAACTGGCTAAACAAATGGATGTGTAAAATTTTTCAAAAAATTCGCAAGTAATGTGAAACCCAACTAACTAGTTAAAATATAGACTAAGCATGCTCATCAATTCTCCAAGAGTTAACAATATCAACTACCCACTTATCATTGGCCAAAATCAAATTCCATCAAAACATTACCCAAGTAAATACTAAACATGATAAATACCCCCAAACTTAAAACAGACATTGTCCTCAATGGCTAAGATAGGAAAAATTAAAAGAGAGGACTTCCCTGACATATAGCATTTTATCTCTTTATCTGCGAAATTTGAAGAATAGGTTAAGCACATTGGAATGAATCGGGCATTACACTTGAGTTTGACTTGCATAACCTTTCCATAATCTTTTGGTTGTAACTGCAATGAAAAGAGACAACATGGATTAGAATAACACTTTGGATTGGTAAGAGAACTTAATAAGAAAATTAATTCCTATCTACTAAATAAACTAGTAAAGCAAATAAATAGAAAAATTCTTGGGCTGCTTCCCAGTTAGCGCTTGAATTATAGTCTTCGGCTGACTTTTCTGCGTCAATGCTATCAAATTCCTCTTCGATAATTGAGGAACCCTCATCCATCAAAAATAATGTAGCTTTTGGTAAGTTCCCAATTGTGATAGCATTGCTTTAAAGTAACCTAGAATGCTCTGATTTGGTATGATCTCAATCAAGAACGTCCCCCAGCTAGGTGTTTTCTCCATTGTATATGTGATCACTTTGGGGCATGGAAGCTTGTCACACACAATGGGCTCTCCATCTATCCTCTCTTTCTCGTCCCACCATGGATTCAAAATTGTACTCGCTTTTTTTGTCATCAAGAGCTTCACATGACGACATGACTACCAAGTGGGCATGATTTTGCAAATCTAATCGACTCTTTGATCTTTGGTGGAGACCCATTTAGATCTTCGTGGACCTCTATTTCATTATCCCCAATTGTCTCCACACTTCCTTTATCTTGTGGCTCATCCACTTTGTAGATTTGGCTTTAGACTTCATCAATTTCATCATCCATGTCATAAAGCCAAGTGTTCGGAGGAAGGTTGTTTAATTGGTTTGGTCATTTTAATTCTTTTGATCCTCCAGATTTTGAATTGATATCTCTTGATTCCAATTATCGATGAGTTGTTCCATTACGAAAATTGTGGCTCGATATTTCTTGACTCATCATCCTCTCCTCTTGGTTTGCTATGAACTTGGATAACAATTCCTCCAACTTTGACTTTTCTTTTTTAATGGAGGTTGATATGAGAATTTCTATTGTGTATGTTGGATTTGGAGTAGAGTATTGATCTTGATAATTGTAGCTCCATGAAGAATCAAGGGTGATACCCCCAAACTTGATGATAATTAGCATATGTATAATCGTTAAGGTATGCACCACCATGTTGTCTCGACCCAAAACTAACGATGGTGCATCGATGACTCGGATGATTACCAAAGACAATTATTGCAAGTAATCTCTATCCTTCATTACGTTGGGATGTAACAACAACATCCAACCTCGTCGAAAAGTATCTCAAGTCAGTCTTGATATTGCGGAAAATGCGTTAAGTCCATCAATCCCGCTTCCTCCTTGGTTGAGTCATGTTAATATGGCCATTGATACATTGAAAGTCATCCATGGTACCTAAAAGAGAGAAATATAGGAAGAGAATTAAAAAATAAAAATAAAAAATATTTAAATTAAGACTAATTTGATTGAAATTAATATTGGTAAAAAATATTAAACTAATTCGCTGGCAACGGCGCCAAAAACTTATTGGGTAAAATCTAATTACGCACAACATGCAAGTATACGTGGTCAACAAGTAATAAAGTGAAAGTAGAGTATCGTTCCCACAGAGAATTATTTAATCAAAATCACCAAGTACTAACCCATGACCAATTTAATCTTATTTAAACAAATGATTTAATAATTTAATTTAAAATAATTAAATAAACTATTACTAACTATCCCTAGAATGAAACAAGATATTGAAGACTTGAGATTATAATTTCACTTATTGTTACATTTAAATCAACACACTTCCTGTTAAGCCAAATTATTTATACTGGATTGTTAATCAAGAACACGAAAGTGAAATATGGCTATCTCTCAATGCACCATACTCATATCAAATCAAATCCACAGATGATAGAATCAATTTGAACACCCTAATTAACTAACCCTCTATATCTCTATGTGAATTACAATTAAAAAGGGTTTAAGTTCAAGTTCTTATTAGAATACATATGGCGTAAAGGCATATCTCTATCCTAAACACGAATCATGAATTCCATCCATGCAGAAATCACAAACACATGCTTATCATGATCAGATCTAAATCTATACTTCATCTCTCGAGTTCATATAGATTATCATGGTAATTGTTAGCTAGGCAATTAAGCAATTCATTACAAATCATAATAGACAATCCAAATATAGCTAATAAGACTAACAAAGAAGCATATCAAAGTAAACTACACAATAAGATCCATAGTAATCTCAAAATAGAGTTTAATTCATAAATAAACTAGAATCCATCATCCACAATTGATTAAGCATTAAAAAGATACAAATAAATCAGAAAAGAAATAAGAATTGAGATAAACAAATCTGCATTCTCTTGCTTCCAATTTGATTCTCCAATGATAATCAATAGCTTCAATCTTCAATTCTAATCTAATCTAGGGTTCCTAATCTAAGAAAGAAAGTAAAGAATTAGATAATAGAAATCTATCCCAAGAGGGATTTTATAAAGTCTTAGAACTAGCCTCTCAATCCAAGTTAAACTCAAGTATTTAGAGTTCTAATGGACACCCTAGCAAGTTAAGCAACTAAGAATCCTATTCTAGCTCAAATTGGATATCAAATAACCCAATTTCACTCTATTCCCGCCACCTAAGCGGCTTTCAACATGCTTTGCTAAGCCATTTTCTCGGCGCGCTCCAAGACTCTGAGGTCGAGAAAATTTGGTGGCCTAGCGCGCTCCTAGCGCGGTCCGCGCTACGCGTAGTTTCTGCTGTGACGTCCTTTGGTAAAACAAACATAACTATTGATCCGCTTGGATTTACGGGGCTTGCCACCTATCGAATCGAAGATAACGATGAGATCTATAACTTTCATTCTTTGAGCTTTGACAAATTCGAATTATATGAAGGCGGAAATCGGGCTTGAAGTAGATGCTATGTAAATGGCAAACATGACAACTCTTACTTTTGATCTTCATTGATAAAAAAAATAATAACTCTCACATCCGAGCTTTGATTGGGATGATTCAAGATGTTCTGGAAAGCTAAGAAGTAGAGCTACCATAAAACCAAGTTCCAAGCCAAGAACATGCATCCAACTTGGTGTTAAAAGTCCTTCAATATTCCCTTCTTGTATTGGTTGCGTATTTTAGTCCAGAAGATGTCCAAATTGCTTTTCCTTGCTTCTTCATGCCAATGTCATGTCATAGCCTACAAAATAACATAAAATGTATGAAAAGTAACTAATAAACATAGGTTCAAGCAACTAATTCAAGTAATAGATACCGAATAAGTAGGTATATAACTTACTTATCAAATACCCCCAAACTTAAACCTTTGCTTGTCCTCAAGCAAAAACACAAATTAGACAGATTCATCCTCTAGCAATGATCCACCCAAACAATTAATCAATATAAATTCGATCAATGGCCTCAAAGGTTACAACAGATGATAACCCGTAGAAAATTTCAAAATAATGTCATGTCTAAAATTTTAACAACTGTCATTAGACTCACATCTACTCTTGATCCTTTAAGTGCGTGTGTGCATCCACTTGTTCAATCCAGTCATGATTTAGATTAAATCAACCAATACTCATAAAATATTTTCAAAAACGACTTTCAAAACTTCTTATCACATCAATCACCACTAATATAGACATAACACAATTTTTCTTGAGGATCAACTGGATATTTAAAATTTTAAGCACGTAAGAACCCATCCCAAGTATTTCAAACATACATATTTTCATTTTTCTATTTAGTGAGTGCGTTTTACACTCCATCTCACTTTCCATTTTTTATTGAACGAGTGCGTTTTACGCTCCATCTCGCTTTCCACTTCTCATCGAACGAGTGCGTTTTACGCTCCATCTCGTGCCTGTGTTTATATGGAGTGCGTTTTACGCTCCATCTCGACCCACCACAAGATTCAATTATTCAACTTGGGAAGGTTCCAATAATTTTTTTTTTTCATAAATACCCCAAGATTTCCCCCAAACTTATGTGAGTGCCTAATTTTTACTTCGAATGATGCTCAAATAAGATGTCTCAAGTTGCAATGGTATCTTTCATAAGAAATTAGCCAAAATAAATAAATTCAATCCCAACTGGCTAAACAAATGGATGTGTAAAATTTTTCAAAAAATTCGAAAGTAATGTGAAACCCAACTAACTAGTTAAAATATAGACTAAGCATGCTCATCAATTCTCCAAGAGTTAACAATATCAACCACCCACTTATCATTGGCCAAAATCAAATTCCATCAAAACATTGCCCAAGTAAATACTAAACATGATAAATACCCCCAAACTTAAAACAGACATTGTCCTCAATGGCTAAGATAGGAAAAATTAAAAGAGAGGACTTCCCTGACATATAGCATTTTATCTCTTTATCTGCGAAGTTTGAAGAATAGGTTAAGCACATTGGAATGAATCGGGCATTACACTTGAGTTTGACTTGCATAACCTTTCCATAATCTTTTGGTTGTAACTGCAATGAAAAGAGACAACATGGATTAGAATAACACTTTGGATTGGTAAGAGAACTTAATAAGAAAATTAATTCCTATCTACTAAATAAACTAGTAAAGCAAATAAATAGAAAAATTCTTGGGCTGCCTCCCAGTTAGCGCTTGAATTATAGTCTTTCAGCCTGACTTTGTCTGGTCAATGCTATCCAATTCCTCTTCGATAATTGAGGAACCCTCCATCCATCGAAAATAATGTAGCTTTTGGTAAGTTCCCAATTGTGATTGCCATTGCTTTAAAGTTACCTAGCATGCTCTGATTTGGTATGATCTCAATCAAGAACGTCCCCCAGCTAGGTGTTTTCTCCATTGTATATGTGATCACTTTGGGGCATGGAAGCTTGTCACACACAATGGGCTCTCCATCTATCCTCTCTTTCTCGTCCCACCATGGATTCAAAATTGTACTCGCTCTTTTGTCATCAAGAGCTTCGCCGACGACATGACTACCAAGTGGGCATGATTTTGCAACCGTCCGACTCTTTGATCTTTGGTGGAGACCCATTTAGATCTTCGTGGACCTCTATTTCATTATCCCCAATTTCTCCACACTTCCTATATCTTGTAAACTCATCCATTTAGATTTGGAATAAGGCACTTCATTAATTTCATCATCGATGTCATTAATCCTGTTCTCCTTAATTGATTACTTATGAACTTGGTCATTTGCTCTAACTCTCCAATCCTATCTGCTTAGATTTTGAATTGATATCTCATGATTACGAATTGTTCCGCTCTTGATTCTTAAAATTGTGGCTCGATATTTCTTGATTAATCTTCCACTCCTCATTTGATTCTATGAACTTGGACAACAATTCCTCCAACTTTGACTTTTCTTCTTTTAATGGAGGTTGATATGAGAATTCCGGTGTGTATGTTGGATTTGGAGTAGAGTATTGGTCTTGATAGTTGTAGCTCCATGAAGAATCCGGGTGATACCCCCAAACTTGATGATAATTAGCATATGTATAATCGTTAAGGTATGCACCACCATGTTGTCCCGACCCAAAACTAACGGTGCATCGATGACTCGGATGATTACCGGCCTGAATAATTGCAAGTAACTGCTATCCTTCAATTACGTTGGACTGTAACAACATCCAACTTCGTCGAAAGTATCTCAAGCTGTGCTGATATTGCGGAAAATGCGTTAAGTCCATCAATCCCGTTTCCCTTGGTTGAGTCATGTTACTGTATATGGCCATTGATACATTGAAGTCATCCATGGTACCTAAAAACGATAAAAAGAGAAATATAGGAAGAAAATTAAAATAAAAAAAAAAAAAATTTAAATTAAGACTAATTTGATTGAAATTAATATTGGTAAAAAATATAAACTAATTCCCCAAGAATTCACATACCAAAAACTTGTTGGGTAAAATCTAATTACGCACAACACGCAAGTATACGTGGTCAACAAGTAATAAAGTGAAAGTAGAGTATCGTTCCCACAAGAATTATTTAATAAAAATCACCAAGTACTAACCCATGACCAATTTAATCTTATTTAAACAAATGATTTAATAATTTAATTTAAAATAATTAAATAAACTATTACTAACTATCCTAGAATGAAACAAGATATTGAAGACTTTAGATTACAATTTCACTTATTGTTACATTTAAATCAACACACTTCTGTTAAGCCAAATTATTTATCTTTGGATTGTTAATCAAAAGAACACGAAAGTGAAATATGGCCATCTCTCAATGCACCATACTCATATCAAATCAAATCCACAGATGATAGAATCAATTTGAACACCCTAATTAACTAACCCACTATATCTCTATGTGAATTACAATTAAAAAGGGTTTAAGTTCAAGTTCTTATTAGACTACATATGGCGTAAAGGCATATCTCTATCCTAAACACGAATCATGAATTTCATCCATGCAGAAATCACAAACACATGCTATCATGATCAGATCTAAATCTATACTTCATCTCTCGAGTTCATATAGATTATCACGGTAATTGTTAGCTAGGCAATTAAGCAATTCATTACAAATCATAATAGACAATCCAAATATAGCTAATAAGACTAACAAAGAAGCATATCAAAGTAAACTACACAATAAGATCCATAGTAATCTCAAAATAGAGTTTAATTCATAAATAAACTAGAATCCATCATCCACAATTGATTAAGCATTAAAAAGATACAAATAAATCAGAAAAGAAATAAGAATTGAGATAAACAAATCTGCATTCTCTTGCTTCCAATTTGATTCTCCAATGATAATCAATAGCTTCAATCTTCAATTCTAATCTAATCTAGGGTTCCTAATCTAAGAAAGAAAGTAAAGAATTAGATAATAGAAATCTATCCCAAGAGGGATTTTATAAAGTCTTAGAACTAGCCTCTCAATCCAAGTTAAACTCAAGTATTTAGAGTTCTAATGGACACCCTAGCAAGTTAAGCAACTAAGAATCCTATTCTAGCTCAAATTGGATATCAAATAACCCAATTTCACTCTATTCCCGCCACCTAGCGCGTGCTTTCGTCGCTTCTTTGCTAAGCCATTTACGGCGCGCTCAAGACTCTGAGGTCAGAGAAAATTTGGTGGCCTAGCGCGCTCCTAGCGCGGTCCGCGCTACGCGTAGTTTCTGCTGTGACGTCCTTTGGTAAAACAGGCATAACTTTTGATCCGCTTGGATTTACGGGGCTTGCCACCTATCGAATCGAAGATAACGATGAGATCTATAACTTTCATTCTTTGAGCTTTGACAAATTCGAATTATATGAAGGCGGAAATCGGGCTTGAAGTAGATGCTATGTAAATGGCAAACATGACAACTCTTACTTTTGATCTTCATTGATAAAAAAAATAATAACTCTCACATCCGAGCTTTGATTGGGATGATTCAAGATGTTCTGGAAAGCTAAGAAGTAGAGCTACCATAAAACCAAGTTCCAAGCCAAGAACATGCATCCAACTTGGTGTTAAAAGTCCTTCAATATTCCCTTCTTGTATTGGTTGCGTATTTTAGTCCAGAAGATGTCCAAATTGCTTTTCCTTGCTTCTTCATGCCAATGTCATGTCATAGCCTACAAAATAACATAAAATGTATGAAAAGTAACTAAGAAACATGAATATAAGCAACTAATTCAAGTAATAGATACTTAGATAAGTAGGTATATAACTTACTTATCAAATACCCCAAACTTAAACCTTTGCTTGTCCTCAAGAAAAAACACAAATTAGACAGATTCATCCTCTAGCAATGATCCACCCAAACAATTAATCAATATAAATTCGATCAATGGCCTCAAAGGTTACAACAGATGATAACCCGTAGAAAATTTCAAAATAATGTCATGTCTAAAATTTTAACAACTGTCATTAGACTCACATCTACTCTTGATCCTTTAAGTGCGTGTGTGCATCCACTTGTTCAATCCAGTCATGATTTAGATTAAATCAACCAATACTCATAAAATATTTTCAAAAACGACTTTCAAAACTTCTTATCACATCAATCACCACTAATATAGACATAACACAATTTTTCTTGAGGATCAACTGGATATTTAAAATTTTAAGCACGTAAGAACCCATCCCAAGTATTTCAAACATACATATTTTCATTTTTCTATTTAGTGAGTGCGTTTTACACTCCATCTCACTTTCCATTTTTCATTGAACGAGTCGTTTTTACTCCATCTCGCTTCCACTTCTCATCGAACGAGTGCGTTTTACGCTCCATCTAGTACTGTGTGTTTATATGGAGTGCGTTTTACGCTCCATCTCGACCCACCACAAGATTCAATTATTCAACTTGGGAAGGTTCCAATAATTTTTTTTTTTCATAAATACCCCAAGATTTCCCCCAAACTTATGTGAGTGCCTAATTTTTACTTCGAATGATGCTCAAATAAGATGTCTCAAGTTGCAATGGTATCTTTCATAAGAAATTAGCCAAAATAAATAAATTCAATCCCAACTAGCTAAACAAATGGATGTGTAAAAAAATTTCAAAAATTCGCAAGTAATGTGAAACCCAACTAACTAGTTAAAATATAGACTAAGCATGCTCATCAATTCTCCAAGAGTTAACAATATCAACCACCCACTTATCATTGGCCAAAATCAAATTCCATCAAAACATTGCCCAAGTAAATACTAAACATGATAAATACCCCCAAACTTAAAATGACATTGTCCTCAATGGCTAAGATAGGAAAAATTAAAGAGAGGACTTCCACGACATATAGCATTTTATCTCCTTGTCTGCGAAGTTTGAAGAATAGGTTAAGCACATTGGAATGAATCGGGCATTACACTTGAGTTTGACTTGCATAACCTTTCCATAATCTTTTGGTTCCATTGAACCTCCAATACCGCAATGAAAAGAGACAACATGGATTAGAATAACACTTTGGATTGGTAAGAGAACTTAATAAGAAAATTAATTCCTATCTACTAAATAAACTAGTAAAGCAAATAAATAGAAAAATTCTTGTTTGCCTCCCGCTTAGCGCTTGAATTATAGTCTTTCAGCCTGACTTTGTCTGGTCAATGCTATCCAATTCCTCTTCGATAATTGAGGAACCCTCCATCCATCGAAAATAATGTAGCTTTTGGTAAGTTCCCAATTGTGATTGCCATTGCTTTAAAGTTACCTAGCATGCTCGATTTGGTATGATCTCAATCAAGAACGTCCCCTAGCTAGGTGTTTTCTCCATTGTATATGTGATCACTTTGGGGCATGGAAGCTTGTCACACACATGGGCTCTCCATCTATCCTCTCTTTCTCGTCCCACCATGGATTCAAAATTGTACTCGCTCTTTTGTCATCAAGAGCTTCACGACGACATGACTACCACCAGTGGGCATGATTTTGCAAATCGACAAACTCTTTGATCTTTGGTGGAGACCCATTTAGATCTTCGTGGACCTCTATTTCATTATCCCCAATTTTCTCCACACTTCCTTTATCTTGTTGGCTCATCCATTTCATTTAGATTTGGAATAGCACTCTCATTAATTTCATCATCAATGTCATAAAGCCAAGTGTTCCTCGAGGATGCTATGAACTTGGACAACAATTTTCCTCTTGATCTCGATCGATCCTGCTCTTGATTTTGAATCCATTTATATCTCTTGATGAGTTGAAGTGGTGATGCTCTTGATTCTTAATTGACCGCTCTTGATTAATCTTCCACTCCTCATTTGATTCTATGAACTTGGACAACAATTCCTCCAACTTTGACTTTTCTTCTTTTAATGGAGGTTGATATGAGAATTCCGGTGTGTATGTTGGATTTGGAGTAGAGTATTGGTCTTGATAGTTGTAGCTCCATGAAGAATCCGGGTGATACCCCCAAACTTGATGATAATTAGCATATGTATAATCGTTAAGGTATGCACCACCATGTTGTCCCGACCCAAAACTAACGGTGCATCGATGACTCGGATGATTACCAGCACAATTATTGCAAGTAACTGCTATCCTTCAATTACGTTGGGCTGCAACAACATCCAACTTTGTCGAAAGTATCTCAAGCTGTGCTGATATTGCGGAAAATGCGTTAAGTCCATCAATCCCCGTTTCCCTTGGTTGAGTCATGTTCGTGTATGGCCATTGATACATTGAATCCAAATCCATGGTACCTAAAAGAAAAATAAGAATATAGGAAGAGAATTAAAAATAAAAAAAAATGTTTAAATTAAGACTAATTTGATTGAAATTAATATTGGTAAAAAATATTAAACTAATTCCCCAGCAACGGCGCCAAAAACTTGTTGGGTAAAATCTAATTACGCACAACACGCAAGTATACGTGGTCAACAAGTAATAAAGTGAAAGTAGAGTATCGTTCCCACAGAGAATTATTTAATAAAAATCACCAAGTACTAACCCATGACCAATTTAATCTTATTTAAACAAATGATTTAATAATTTAATTTAAAATAATTAAATAAACTATTACTAACTATCCCTAGAATGAAACAAGATATTGAAGACTTGAGATTACAATTTCACTTATTGTTACATTTAAATCAACACACTTCCTATTAAGCCAAATTATTTATACTGGATTGTTAATAAAAAGAACACGAAAGTGAAATATGGCCATCTCTCAATGCACCATACTCATATCAAATCAAATCCACAGATGATAGAATCAATTTGAACACCCTAATTAACTAACCCACTATATCTCTATGTGAATTAGAATTAAAAAGGGTTTAAGTTCAAGTTCTTATTAGACTACATATGGCGTAAAGGCATATCTCTATCCTAAACACGAATCATGAATTTCATCCATGCAGAAATCACAAACACATGCTATCATGATCAGATCTAAATCTATACTTCATCTCTCGAGTTCATATAGATTATCACGGTAATTGTTAGCTAGGCAATTAAGCAATTCATTACAAATCATAATAGACAATCCAAATATAGCTAATAAGACTAACAAAGAAGCATATCAAAGTAAACTACACAATAAGATCCATAGTAATCTCAAAATAGAGTTTAATTCATAAATAAACTAGAATCCATCATCCACAATTGATTAAGCATTAAAAAGATACAAATAAATAAGAAAAGAATTTAGAATTGAGATAAACAAATCTGCATTCTCGTGCTTCCAATTTGATTCTCCAATGATAATCAATAGCTTCAATCTTCAATTCTAATCTAATCTAGGGTTCCTAATCGAAGAAAGAAAGTAAAGAATTAGATAATAGAAATCTATCCCAAGAGGGATTTTATAAAGTCTTAGAACTAGCCTCCCAATCCAACTTAAACTCAAGTATTTAGAGTTCTAATGGACACCCTAACAAGTTAAACAACTAAGAATCCTATTCTAGCTCAAATTGGACATCAATTAACCCAATTTCACTCTATTCCTGCCGTCTAGCGCGCTCAGCGCTGCTGCTAAGCCATTTCTGGCGCGCTCTGCGCTACAGGGTCAAAAAATCTGGTGGCCTAACGCGCTCCTAGCGTGGTCCGCGCTACGCGTAGTTTCTGTTGCGACGTCCTTTGGTAAAACAGGCATAACTTTTGATCCGCTTGGATATGCGGGTCCTTCCACCTAACAAATCGAAGATAACGACGAGATCTATAACTTTAATTCTTTGAGCTTTGACAAATTCGAATTCGATCAAGGCGGAAATCGGGCTTGAAGTAGATGATATGTAAATGGCAAGCATGACAACTCTTAGTTTTGATCTTCATTGATAAAAAAACCATAACTCTCACATCCGAGCTTCGATTGGGATGATTCAAGATGTTTTGGAAAGCTAAGAAGTAGAGCTACCATAAAATCCAAGTTCCAAGCCAAGAACATGCATTCAAATCGGTGTTAAAAGTCCTTCAATATTCCCTTCTTGCATTTGCTTGCACATTTTAGTCCAGAAGATGTCCAAATTGCTTTTCCTTGCTTCTTTATGCCAATGTCATGTCATAGCCTACAAAATAACATATAATGTATGAAAAGTAACTAAGAAACATAGGTTCAAGCAACTAATTCAAGTAATATATACCGAATAAGTAGGTATATAACTTACTTATTAGATGGACATTGAGACGTTGAAAGATCTCTCAGAACGGATCATTGATTTCTATAAATCCCTACCATCTTTGGTGTCTTGGGACTGGTATTTGTTTGGAAAAGTGGAGAGGAGGGTAGTTTCTTCCTCTCTGAGATTCACCGCACCACAGATGGTCGCCAGTACTTCTATTTGTGAGAAGCATAGTTAATTCCATCTCTTATGGGTTGGTATTGCTCTTTGAGTCACGATCGCAACTTAGATGGTCACCGAATCTTCTATTTATGAAAAGAGGTTGGGTAATTCCATCCCTTTGATCTAAAACCGATGAAATGTGGCGAATTGAAGGTTGATCCCAGTACCGTGTGATAAGAATTTTTGTTCTGGTAGGGGTTAGACTGAACCATAAATGGCTGCCTATGTACTCCTATTGAAGAGGAGATTAAGTCTGCATAGTTTGAACCTGGTGTAAGAGGTTCAACGATGAATGTGAAAGGCAGATGTGTGTAGAAATATTTTTGTTGTTTTTGTATAGAAAGGGCAGAAATGTTTTTGTTGCTTTTCTTTATTGCGACCGGGCCATATAGAATATGGTTGCCTATGTACCCCCGGGTATCAAGGAGATTAGGTCGACGTAGTTCGCCCCTCAGGACGAATCACAGCTGAAGAAAAAGCGTGAATCCCATGTGCAGGGTATACTGCGGGGAGAAGAAAGTTTGATCCCATAATGGGGATAAACTGCAATTGTGGAAAAAGTTTGATCCCGTCCTCAGGACAAACTGCAAGCGTAGAAAAGTTTAATCTCGTCTTCAGGATAAACTGCAAGTGTGAAAAGTTTAATCCCGTCTTCAGGACAAACTACAAGTGTGAAAGGTTCAATCCCGTCTTCAGGATAACCAAAGTTGTGAAAGTTTAAATCCCGTCTTCAGGATAACCGAAACTATGAAAGGTTAAATCCCATCTTCAGGATAACCAAAATTATATTGAAGGTTTGAAATGAAGTGATACCAGGCTGCTGGTTTAAAGTGTATGTTTCTCTGAGGGGCAGAAGAGTATGCAAAACGGAGATGGTTCAAAACTGGAATGACTGGTGATTTGATGATCAAAACCAGGATGTTTGTTTGATGATAACTTCAGACATAGTACCGTTTCACGGTGTCTGAGTTGATAAGTTGTGAAAATTCATCGCCATCCATTTCCTGCAATTTGAGAGCACCTCCTGTCAATACCTCCTTGACAACAAATGGGCCTTCCCAGTTAGGAGCGAATTTTCCCTTAGATTGATCTTGGTTGTCAATGATATTCTTCAAAACCAAGTCATGTTATTTGAACTGCCGTAGTCGGACTTTTCTGTTGTAGGATCATTCTATCCTTTGCTGATATAACTGACCATGGAAGATTGTCGTGGATCACCTTTCGTCTACTAGAGACAATTGGTGATACCTGTCTTGTACCCATTGGTCTTCATCCAACTGAGCATCCATCAATACTCTGAGGGATTCCATTTCCACCTCTATGGGAGCACCTGCCCCATCCCTTAGACTAATGAGTAGGGGTTGACCCAGTGGAAGCACGCATGGAAGTTTTGTAGGCTAATAAAGTCAGAGGCAAGAGGTCAGGCCATCCTTTGTGATTGGCGGACATTTTCTGCATGATCTTTTTGATGTTTTTATTAGCCGCTTCAACAGCACCATTCATCTTTGGATGGTAGATGACGGAATTGAGGTGTTTGATGTGGAATTTTCTGCATAACTCCTCCATAATTTTGTTGTTAAGGTTCTTAGCATTGTTCGACCTGATGACCTCCTCGGTTGTCCATATCGACAAACAACATTATTTCTGATGAAAGCAATGATGACTTCTTTAGTAACCCTGGGGAAGGAGGCTGCTTCTACCCATTTGGTGAAGTAGTCGATCATGGTGAATATAAATCGATGTCCATTACGGGATTTGGGCTCGATGGGCCCGATCACGTCCATTCCCCACATTGAGAAGGGCCATGGTGAACTCATATTGTGGAGTTCCCTTGGAGGGGCATGGATAGCATTTCCATGAATCTGGCATTTGATAGCACCTCTTGACGTGATCATCATAGTCAGCTTTGAGTGTAAGCCAATAATGCATCGTTCTGAGGATCTTCTTGACAAGTAGGGGTCCACTCATGTGAGGGCCACATACTCCACCATGGATCTCATCCATGAGTCTCTGAGCTTGGTCTTTATCTAAACATCTGAGGAGACCTAATCCAGCATCTCTTTTGTAGAGTGCATCTCCGCTCAAGTAGAATTTTATAGCAAGTCGATGAATCCTCCTCTTCTCAGTTAGGCTCACCTCAGTGGGTGTAGATCCATCTCGCAGATACTCCTTGATATGCTGATACCAAGGATTGTGGATGGGAGGTAGTTCACCTGATACTTCTCCAACGTAATTCCCATAGACTGAGGCTTTTTGAAGAGTAAATGTGATGCTTGGCATGTTTTCCTTGTCAGGTATGTAAACCAAGGAGGCCAACGTTGCTAATGCATCTGTAAAATCATTCCTATTACGAGGAATGTGTAGAAAGGAGATTTCTTCGAACTCTAAAGCCATCTGTAAAACTTGCCAATGGTAAGGCAGCAAATATAATTCTTTGGTTTGATAGATTCCTCGTGGATTGTCGATTACCAATTCGAATCCCCAAAGACGCTTAACCACCGATGCCCATTGAATCGGGTAAGTTTTAGCACCATGATCGTGACCTTCATACTCACCGTGTTGTTGGTGCCGATAAACCGCATTTGACGGTGACGGGATCTCGCTCCCCCAGCTTCGGATATTAATCTTGCTCGACTCCGAGCCTTTTGTGTTAACAGCTCCATCAAAATATATTCTCCACGTACGGGATGTATCGTACTGATGTTGTAGCTAAATGGTCATTATCCCTTCATCGAGAAAGTATGTTTCCAAGGGTTTGTAGTCCTCTGGTCGATTTTACCATTTGATCCGTAATTCCTTGACCTTTGATGACTTTTTTGCGTCATGTAGACGATGTCAAATTGTTGTAGGATCAACCGCCATCCAGACGATCGACAATTCAATATGGGCTTCTCGAACACATACTTGAGAGGATCCATTCGGGATATGAGATGGGTTGTGTGACCATGGAGGTAATGCTGTAACCTCATGGAAGCCCATGCTAAAGCACAACAAGTCTTCTCAATCAGAGTGTACTTGTGTTCACTGATGCTGAATCTTTTGCTGAGGTAATAAATAGCTTGTTCTTGATGCCTATTATCTTTTTGCCCCAGCATACAGCCCATGGCATTGTCATTTATAGACAGGTACATGAACAGGGGAACATCATCCCTGGGAGGTACCAAAACAGGAGCATTAATCAGTTGCTCTTTGATTGTGAGGAAGGCTTTCTGACTCTCATCATTCCATTTCATGGAGGAGTTCTTCCTTAACAACTTGAAGATTGGCTCACAGGTTGCTGTGAGTTGAGAAATGAATCTGCTAATGAAGTTGATCTTTCCCGAAAATCCCCGTATTTCCTTCTCTGTCTGAGGAATGGGCATTTCCTTAATGGCCTGGATTTTGGTAGGATCCAGTTCAATACCTTTGTGGCTGACTACAAAACCTAGCAACTTGCCTGACTTAACACTAAAGGCGCACTTGGCGGGATTCAAGTTCAAGTTGTACTTATGAAACCTGTTAAAAAGTTTGCTGAGATGGTCTAAGTGGTCCTCCTCCTTTCGAGATTTGACAATGATGTCATCCACGTAGATCTCTATCTCTTTATGCATTAAATCGTGGAAAAGAGCAATCATAGCTCGCTGATAGGTTACCCCGGCATTGATGAGGCCAAATGACAACCGTCTGTAGCAAAAAGTTCCCCAAGGCGTGATGAAAGCAGTTTTCTCACGATCTTCCTCAGCTACCATAATTTGATGGTACCCCGCAAAGCAATTAACAAAGGAGTACATGCCGTATTGAGCAGTATTGTCAATAAGAATGTGGATAAAGGGCATGGGAAAGCTATCTTTAAGGCAAGCTTTGTTCAAATCCCGATAATCCACGCAGACTCCCACCTTTCCCCCTAGTTTAGGCACGGGAACAATGTTGGATATCCACTCTGGATATGTAGACACCATGCTAATGCCAGCTTGAAATTGTTTCACAATATCTTTTTTAACCTTTAAACTCCACTCGTGTTTCAATCGCTTTGAGCTTTTTACCTAACCGGGCTTGAATCCTTCTTTAATGGGAAGGCGATGAAGAACAATGTCAGTGGACAAACCCACCATGTCTTCATGAGACCATGCAAACACATCCTGGAATTGGGTTAATAGTGCAACCATGTCATTCTGTTGATTTGTGGTAAGGTCTGAACCAATTTGGATTAGCTTAGGGTTGTCTAAGGTTCCAATATTAAAAGAAGTGGTTTGATCAAGATTGGGTTTGGGTTTGTCTGTGACCCATTCCTTAATCTCTTGAGGTGTCTCAATGTCCTCTTGGATGTCCATCAAGTCTGAGTCCAACTTTGCATCAAAGTTACAACCCTTGCGGAGAGAAAGCACCTCATCAGCAAGTACAGACACATCTAAATTTAGAGTCCTGAAACAAAAGATGCTTTCACTTAATATATGCAACTGTTCGATCATACAAAAGTGTTAGCATGCACTTGATAAAATAACTGCTAGTTATGTAAAGGAATGCAAGCAATTAAAGTTATCTACATGGCAGAAGGATTTTCTGCCCATTTTACCCTCGTTGACCAATGCATGGAGTGTTACTCCAATTGCCGAGGGTAAAGTCCTGATGGACTGCAGTGATAGAAGGATTGTCATTATCCTCCTTCTCCCGAATGATAACCATGACATCTGGGCAATCATCGTCTAAGGTGTATCTATTTGTATGTTCATCATGAACAATAACGCGTATGCCTGCCATCATCAAGGCAAGGTCATGTTTACGTTTCCGTTCCTTTTCTTCCGCTTCAGGATCAGGAATCAACACCTCTTTAGCTTTGATTAGCATTGGTTTTGGAAACAGCATAGCCACAACATGGGTTGGAACCTTTACTGGAGATTGCATCAACTCATGAGGTAAAGGTATAGAAAATCGCCGTGCGGCAGAAGCTTGAGGAACCTGTTTATGCTTATGAGGATTCCTGTGTCTGGAACTGGTAGAATATCCTAGCTCGGTTGTTCTAATTTTACTGGACATTTGGATAGGGTGCTTAATACCCTACTTATCTTTACCAAGCCCTTGTCCAAGTTGATGACCCAATAACATTATTTCTTGAGTGGCCGACATAACCTCAACAGAAATCTTGGGTACGGGAAGTGGCGCTCCAATAGAATGGTATTGCGTGTTACTCATTTCCAGAGTATGGAAACAGGCCAGTTCAACTTCTTAATTAAAGCTGATAATTGGTAGAGTTCCTTGTTCAGGACATTCCGGCTCAGCGTTGACAGTGACTAGACTATTATTGATAATGTATTTGAATTATTGATGTAAGGTGGAGGGAACAGATCCAGCTATGTGTATCCATGGTCTCCCCAATAGCAGGTTGTATCCTGAGTCTATCTTGAGGACATGGAAGGATACATTGAATGTATTTGGACCAATCTCAATGGGCAATTCAATCTTTCCAATGGAATTTCGTCGGGATCCATCAAAAGCTCTGATGACCGTATGGCTGCTTTGGATCTGATTGAGATTGATATTCATCTTTACCAAGGTGGCATAAGGACAGATATTTAGAGATGAGCCTCCATCTATCAAAACTCCAACTAGCATGTACCCGGAAGACAAAACTGCAATATGTAGAGGCTTGCAATGACCAGTCCCTTCGGGAGGTATGTCGTCATCAGTGAAGGATATCACATTGTTGTTTAAAATGTGATCAACCAAATGTTGAAAATTTTCCACATCCATTGATTTTGGCAAGTAGACTTCTTCCAAAACCTTTAGTAAGATCTTCTGATAATCCTCAGAAGAGAAAACCAAGTCAAGTATTGAAATCTGGTGTGGAGCTTCTCGCAAGCTTAAAACCACTTTGGCTTCATTGTGGCCCATAGTGCGGAGGAATTTTTCAATCTTCTCCGTGGGCAACTTCCCCTTTGCTTCGCAAGTAGGTTTAATAACCCGTTGAGAAAGATATAGTAGATTTTCCTTCGACACTGTAGCAGTAGTATGAGACGTGGATCCTTCAGCTTCTCCATAATTCCATGGAACTTTGTGTGGTCGACAACAGATATTAATGGTCTCGAAAGATAAAGAAATTGGCTCGGTAAGCGGCCACTTTCAAAGGATTGTCAGCTCCTTTGAGTTGAATTGGTTGTATGGGAAATACTTTGACAGTCTCATCATCCACTTCGGATATAACTACCACTGATCCCTTCCATTTGGTAGGACATGCATTCCCACCCTTGAGTTGCACAGTGTAATCATCTGCTATTTGCGGGACACCACTATCAATAAGATTCTCGAATGAGATGGCGAGTGCCCAAAGATTCTTCCGCATATAATGGCGAGAATGTGAATGATATTGACACACTTCATCAGAATTAAATCATCCTGAATGGGGATTGATTGGAGGGAGAAGGAAGGTAATTCTTCCTTCATTGATCAACATCTGCAGTATATCCTCCATAGATTGGCCCAAATAGGTGAATTCCCTCTGATTGACAAAATCCCAACGGGCTTTAGCATTTGTTCTCTTCGCAATCTTATCCTCCATAGCTTCGCTTTCTGAAGGTGGTGAGGAAACATTCAAAACAAAAGGAAGGATATAGGCATGCTCCTGCCTGATTAATTGGCGTGTGACTTGATGATGGTGGGTCACCAGTTCTGCCAGTTGCTCAATTTGTTTGCAAAGAGCTTTCATCTTTTGTTTCATTATAAATTGGAACTTTGCATAATCCCATCTGTCAACATCGTCTTTGAGGGTTTGGGATGATTCACCATTAGAATTGGAACCCTGTCCAGTGCTCCAAATGATCATGTTGACCTCTTCTTCTTTGTGTTAAGGAAGAGGGTTGTCTTGCACGTGAGGTTGATATGGTTTGGTGACCATGATCTCACCGTTGTTTATTAAATCTTGAATCTTGTGTTTCAAGGCCCAACAATCTTGAGTATAATGTCCAGGTGCTCCGGCATGATAAGCACACTTCCGAGTAGCATTAAAACCCCTCCCATTAGGGTTGGCTGGTGGAAGAAGATGTGTAATTTTCTTCTGAGCAGTCAGAAGAACAAGAATATTCTTGAGCGAGTCCCTTAAGGGTGTGAACATTCGAGGTCGCTTTACTTCTCCACTTGTAGGCAATGGAGGGTTTGAAGAATGTGCTGGAAAAGGGGAGTAGTTTCTCCTCTATATAGGCATGCTTTGATTGCCTTTTTATCCTTGTAGTATCAAGGAAACATCCTCCTCTTTCTTTTTATGGACCCTCCGGGGGTTGTTTCCATAAGATCCAGACTGGATGTGCTTAGCAACAGCTTTAAGAGCGGCTAGGTCTTGAATTTTACGGGACTTCAATCCCATCTCAGCCATCTCTCTATGCTTGATTATTTCAGAGAATGGTTTGCAAATACCAGCTAGAACTCTTTCATAGAAAGGAGCTTCCTGTACATCAATGAAATTCATGACCATTTCTGATTCTATCATGGAAGGAATAACTTGAGCAGCAAGGCGCCTCCACCTTTGAGCGTACTCTCTAAATGACTCATTAGACTGTTTCTTGACCTTGGTGATTTGATACCGGTCAGGAGCCATCTGAGATTGAAAACTGTATTGAGTAAGGAAGGCGTGAGCCAGCTCTTCCCAGCTATAGATCTTTGAGTTGTCTAATCTGGTATACCATGAACGGGCTTCTCCAGTCAAACTTTTCTAAAACAGCTGCATTCTGAGCTTTTCATTTTCCGCATAAGATCCGAGTTCTCCAATGAACAACTTTAAATGTGTATAAGGATCCCCTAATCCGTCATATTTCTCAAAATCAGGGGTCTTGAATTTCTCTGGATAATGAACACCAGGAAATATGCAAAGGTCTGCATATGAAACACTGCCATGTGTTCCAATCCCTTTGAGAACACGACTAGTTTCCTCCATTTGAAGGACCTTCTTCGTGATACCACCGGTGTCTGGATCTTCTTTGAGATGAGTGTTTTCAGGGTCTTTGTTGATCATATCCAACTGAGGTTCTGGAATTGTCTTTTCCAGACCTTGAACTCCCCCTTGTGCAGAGGATTCTGCATGTGGAGGGATTTTCATACCCTGAGTGGACTGGTGCAATTCTTTCAATAGAACAGCTAAGTTTGTAATTTGTTTACTCAATCCGTCAAATTCTTCTTGGGAAACAACATTAGACTGGTTAGAAGAAGACATGAGTAGTTGTAGGCTTGTGGCCTTTTTGGATTTTGAGCGGGTAACAGGCCCAATTGCTTCCCTACAATAGACTTACGTAGTTTAGTCTTAGGGTAATGTAAATGTTATCATAACATGTCTGTTTTAGGAATTTTTGTCCTGCAAAATCGGTTGTTAATTGATAACATGCATGCATGCACAAATATTCTTCATATTTTCCATTACATATGGATGAACATTGGATAAAATTACAAGTAAATGCATTTACAAGTAATTGAAAATGGAAAGTATGAAGAGACTTTCCTCCGCGTTTGGTTTATCAGAGTTTGACCTATCATTGGGTTACTCTCGCGGCTTTTTGACATGAAGGTTCCCAGATCATCGCAATTTACTTGACGGGAAGTTAATCCGGTCTTTCAACTGGAGCGAATCTGGGTGGTGCCTTTCCTGAGCCTCGCTGGAATTATTCTTCCTGCGAGTCTAGTAATAGAATACCGACAGGATATCCTCCTGATGGAGGAACCACACAACATACATTCACATACAACGTGTCTCACCATTTATGCAAAATGATGACATGTACGAAGCACTAATATCACATATAGATATTTAGCAGTGCAGTAAATAAAAATGCATTCGTACACATTCATCAAAAATGTAAATGCAACATTCACACACAAGCAAATAACAATTTTGAAAAGCTTGTAATAGTGGTTTAAGCCCTCTTACTGGAGTCCCCAGCAGAGTCGCCACCTGTAGACGTCGGGATTTTTTAGTGTCCCTTTTCATTACTTGTTCTTTGGTGTTCTCATGTTAATGTGAGATTTGTTTGAAAAAACAAGTGAAAAAGGTCTGACATTTATAATGTCGATGATTTGACTTTAAGAGTCGCCAGTTGGTGTATTTAATTGGTTGCACCAACGCAACCGAAAAGGTTTTCACATTGACCCAGTGATGTGACACTGCTAAACGGGTCTGTGAAACCGAGATTCATTTAGGTCCCGGGGCTTGATTATGCGGAGGGAAGGTGTTAGTCACCCCCCGAAATCCGTGTTGCCATGATGACTGCCACTTTTCAAAAAAACTGTTATATGAATGTGTGTGTGTGTGTGTGTGTGTGGATCAATGTGCAATTATTTGGAAGTAGTGTTGTACCTCGTTCGCACCTATATACATAGGGTTTGAATTTATAGAAAAATTTAGTTTTAAACAAGATATAGGAATGCCATTTTGTAAAAGAGGTTTTTCAAACCATGTGCTCAATAGCAATTGAGGCCTTTGGTACATTCATTTTATTATTAAATGTTTGGCTTGTTTGCTTTTATTTTCGAGATGTGAAGCATTCTCGAGAAAATAATATACAGCAGTGCCGAACTCCTCATGGGCATGATAACCATCCAAGGAAATTCGCAACATCGTAAAATAATGTACAAGTCGCTTATAAATTGAAAAATGTCCATCATGGGAACTCTAATCTAGATTCATGAGATCGAATATGTGATCACATGATTCCTACTCACATGATATCTTTACAGTTTGTATGGAAAGCAGTAAGTAGTCATATATATAAAAGTTGTAAATATATATATACAGACATGATCAACCACCACGAAGCAACTCCATGGGGATCGAAATGTAAATATATAAAAGCGATAAATATATATATATATATATATATATATATATATATATATATATATATATATATATATATACATGGTGGTCAACCACCACGAAGCAACTCCATGGGGGATCGGAAATGTAAATAAAGCTGTAAAAGCGATCAACTGCCACGAAGTAAACTCCAAGCAGGACGAAATGTAAATGAAGTGGTAAAAGGCCATGAAGTAAACTACATGTGCCTAATGAAATGTATATATATATATATATATATATATATATGTACAAATATATATATAAAAGCAGTAAACGCACTGGATGTAAATCCAGGCTCATCGGATATGTCCGACAACAATTATATATATATATAAGAGAGTAAATGCACCAGATGTAAAATCCAGGCTCATCAGATATGTCTGACAACAATTATATATATATATATATATATTTTACATCCAGAGCATTTACTCACTTATATATATATATATATATATATATATAAAAGCAATAAACTCTCCAGACCGAAGTCTATTCTCAATCGAGGCATAACTCGATAATGTTAGTCCATATATGAAATATATACATATATAAGTATATATATACAAATAGAAATGAAAACCATGGACCAAAGTTTGGGAAAACGCACACAACACGACTCTCAATGTGTATAACATTGTGTGCTAATATGAGAAGAAGGCTTTATATATTGTGAGAAGGCTTACAGTGGGCTGCCAATGTAGACTTCTATAACTTTATATGGATAAACACTCAGCTCCCGCAGGATAAAAGATAGCTATATGTGAGCTAACAAGTGTTTAAAGATGAGGAAACACTCAAAAGATGTGTATACAGAGTAAAATGGACAGAACTTCCTCGCCTTTTCCTCTCCTTTTCTTCTTCAAATGGCTGACCCCAAGGCTCATATTTATAGACTGATGGCCCAAGTACACCTGCAGCAGCCGTAGTTGTACCTGCGACTGGTCGTGGTGTATCCGAGCCTCGCGGGTCCCATCATCTTGAAGTACGTGCACTCATACACTGTAATGTCCGCTCAAACTTGCACAACTTCAATCCGAGCATTCGAACGAGGTATATCTGACCTTCTTCGGATCGCTTGTGTCGAGAGTTACGCAATGACATGGATTAGAGGTTGTACGAAGTCAGGAAGAGGGGTCTATGCCCATGGTCTTCAAGCTTTAAATTCTATCCAAAGTACTGCCACGTGTAATAGTCACTCGGGATTGTTACTCCTCGGTTCTTGTGGGACATTGTTGTATGTATGTATGTATGAAGTGTTGAGACGACGCACAGGTGTTGAAGAGGAAAGATAATGTTTGACTCTTCGCCGGGGTTATCGCCGATTTAAGTTGAAAGTAGACGTTGCTCAAGGTTACATCTGAGATTGGACTACTTGTTGGTATGCTACGATATCATCTTGTGAGAGAAAACGTTAAGGCGGTAAGACGACGTTTTGATTCCTCACCGGGGTTATTGTCGGTTTGAGCGGAAAGCAGACGTTGCTTCAAGGTTACATCTGAGATTGGACTGTTGCAAGTGTTTGAATGTCGCAAGGTCATCTGTGGGTGTGCTTGTCTGCCCGTTGTTAGTTTTGGGTCTGAGGTATGAGTGCCTCGGTAGGAGGTTTAAGCTTGAAGCTGATCGCATGTATTTGAAACAAGCATTTTCAGAGTTATCGCCGGAACTAAAATGGCATCCCTTGGGGCTATCACCAAGGATGGAGTCGCTACTCCCAGTGTTGGTTCTGGGACTGGAACTGAATGTCAAGGTGTTATCGCCAAGACAGAACTGTCCTCTTCGGTGTTGTTGCCGGTCTTTTGATCTGTATACCTCGGGGTTATCTCCGAGATTGGAAATGACACTCCCGGTTTTTGTTCTAGGTTGGAACTGATGCTCCCGGTTTATGTTTTGGGTTGGAACTGAACTTCTGGTAGTATCCAGAATTGATGTCAGCTGTCTTCGAAGGTTATCTCTGAAAGACGAATCTGCCCTCCTACAATGTTAGTAACAGGCGTGCAGAAAATTTCGAGTGTTAGTAACAATGTTATCTCTTTAAAGATACTTGCATTTGATGTGATTTTAGGGATTGATTGGTTAACTATTCATCATGCCAAAATTGATTATTTTCATAAGGTTGTTAGTTTTCATATTCCTAACCAACCTGTTATGCGAATTCAAGCAACTAAACCACTAAAATCAATCACTGTCATATCAAGCCATAAAGTCATTCGTTTATTGAAAAACGGATGTCAAGCTTTCTTAGCCCATGTTATGGATTTGAATAAAGACACATCAGATTTGAATAATATTTCTGTTGTTAGTGAATTTCCTGATGTATTTCCTGAAGAACTTTCCGATCTACCCCCAGAACGTGAAGTCAAATTCTTTATTGACCTTGAACCCGATACAAAGCCCATTTCTAAAACCCCATATCGAATGGCTCCTATTGAACTTCAGGAGTTAAAGGTCCAACTACAAGAGTTGTTGGACATTGATTTCATTCGTCCTAGTACATCTCCATGGGGTGCTCCTGTTTTATTTGTAAAGAAGAAAGACGGAAGTATGCGACTTTGTATTGACTATCGAGAATTGAACCATGTCACCATCAAGAATAGGTATCCGGTACCTCGCATTGATGATATGTTTGACCAGTTACAAGGAGCACAATTCTTTTCAAAGATCGATCTTCGTTCTGGATATCATCAATTAAAGATTAGAACTGAGGCTATTCTGAAGACTGCCTTTAGAACTTGGTATGGGCATTATGAATTATTAGACATGTCTTTTGGATTGACTAATGCTCATGCGGTTTTCATGGATATGATGAACCGAGTATTCAAGGAATATTTGGATCAGTTCTTTATTGTCTTTATTGATGACATCCTCATATATTCCAAAAGTCATGAAGATCATGAGCACCATTTAAAGCTGGTACTCAAAAGGCTTCGTGAAAATAAAATACAAAATTGGGAGCAACCAAAGTCGGTGACCGAAGTATGTAGCTTTCTGGGCTTAGCTGGTTATTATCGGAGATTCGTGGAAGGATTTTCTCAAATCGCTACTCCGTTAACTCAACGGACTCGGAAAGATACAAAATTCATATAAAGCGAGGAATGCGAGAAGAGTTTTCAAGAGCTTAAGAGGAGACTTATTTCGGCATCTGTTTTGACAATACCATCTGGTTCAGATGGATATGTTATCTACAGCGATGGCTCAGGCAAAGGGTTAGGATGTGTTCTCATGCAATATGGGAAAATTATAGCCTATGCCTCGCGACAACTTAAAGAATATTAGAGGAATTATCCTACTCATGATCTAGAGTTGGCAGCAGTTATTTTCGCGCTAAAGATCTGGAGGCACTATCTATATGGGGAGAAAGTGGAGATATATTCAGACCATAAAAGCCTCAAATATTTCTTCACCCAAAAGGAACTCAACATGTGGCAACGATGTTGGCTCGAGCTATTGAAAGATTACGACCACACCATTCAATACCATCCTGGAAAAACGAACGTGGTAGCTGACTCGTTGAGTAGAAGATCATATGCGGGAACGAGTGCGATGTTGTCAACATAAAGGCCCATTTTGTGTGATTTACAAAAGATGAAGATAGAATTCAAGACTCCGGTGTGACGCCCTCAAAATAGGTATACATCACCCATCTTGAGTGGCCAAATACATGGTACAAAATTTAAATACAACTTAATAATACAACTGTCGTGTTTAATACGACAAAACATAAACTGAGAGTTTTAATACGAATATTATCTTCTAGACAGTATTCAACTCAAATGGAGTCCTCACTACATTTATTATCACACTATTTCATAGAATAGTGAGGACTACTAATGCTATCATCTGGACCGTCACTCCGTTCCCCGACTAGTCCCGGCTACGTTCTCATTTCTTGAAGAGAACAATGAAAACAAAAGGGTGAGCTCAACTAGCCCAGTAAGAAATATTATGACTAAGATAATACAGAATAATTTATCGTTAGCCTTCAACAGTGTTAAACTAATCAAATATAATAAACATCAAGTTTAACTGCAGCGGAACAAACAATCCATTAGAAGAGTCAAGTAGAGTATAAAATCTACCATCTTCTATGATTTAAAAAAGGTTTTTCATCACTTTTATCGCTGAGACTCAGCTTAATAAATAATCCACATCATCGAATCACCCCTGCACTACGGCCAATGATATTCTTTAGTATCACAACCACAGATTATCCATGCACCACGGGCCAAAGATATTCGTGTATTCATAAATGGTCATGATCATGCCAACAACTGTCTATCAATGCACTACGGGCCAATGAGGACTTTTACCACATCATTTGTAACATTACGGTCATGATTATACCGAATAATTCCTGGTCATAATCATACCAAGTCTATCTATGCACTACAAAACCACAAATGACTTTCAACATAATATAAACATAAGGATGATGACAATGATATAAGAATTCAATAAAACAAGTTCAAGGATAAATTTTTAAAGATTTATAATTTAATTTATCCAGAAATCAATAACGTCCAATTTGTCAATATGATACTGCTTTGTGGAGTAAAATTCAAGAATAATATTGTACCAAAAATAATTTGGACTAAAAACGAATCAATTTTTATCATGAACAAGACTACCCTGTGAATAGTACTTTCGAGTCAATAGTACCCGAAGTGAATAGTACTTGAGAATAGTAACCCCATGAATAGTACTCGGTATGAAAAAAAGTTAAAACTTATTAAGAATGCTCAAAATAATATTTCCATGAAAAGATACTGGATAAAGCGTAAATATCAAGGATATTCTACTAATTTCATGGAGTTTAGAAGCCAAAACTTTAACAAAACGAGTATAGAATTGAATCAAAAGCGAAATAATATTACTTACATATTACTGATTATGGAAGAAAATATTATTTCAAGCGAATATTGAACAAAAATAACATCCCTTACCTTGAAAAGAAGAGTATTCCAATTGGTATAACGGGGATATTCTTGAAGAAAACTTTTACTGTTTTCTACGCTCAAAGCTTTCTAAAACTCTAAAGAAATACGCTCAATATTATAGAAGAAGAATTCTCTGATTCTGGTGTGATTTTCAATTTTAATTAAGCATCCTATTTATAGGAGAATGGAAAGGATACTATTTGATTTTTGAAAATCACGGACGCACAGTTTTATAACTCACGGATGTCTTATGCAATTATCGGCGCATGAATTTCCAAAGCCATTATTAAGTAAAACAAAAAAATATATATATATATATATATATATATATAACACATGTCATTTATAAACATATATATATATATATAATAATACTAATAATGATAACTCCCTCCTGACTTTTTCTCCCACCCCCCGGTGACATCCCATTTGAAAAACAACCTCCCAACAATTTAATTTTCCACATATGGGCCCCACATGTGGGCCCACCTTTATTGTATTAAATAAATTTCTATCGATTATTTTGAAAAATGGGTAAATGGGGGGTCCATAAATACAACAAATACTTCATAAAAATAACCTCAATATTTTAAACAACATTTATTCATTATTATTATAATTCACAATATTTAACGACCAGGTCATTCCCAGGAAAGAGGGGGCTTTCCAATAAGGATTTCTTATTGGCGCACAATTAGGTGACCAAACCTCTCCTTGACAGAACTTTTAGACATCGTTAATATTCCAAATAATAATATTAATAACTTTGTCATCTCAATTATTGATTTACTAATATATAAAATATCGACAATAATTGAATCAAATAAGGTGAGATATTATCAAATGAATTACTATAACAATAATTGAACAAAACCGAATGACTTCTCACGTAAGCATCAATAATCAATACCGTGTACTACTATGCAACCACGCCAGACATTACTATACTTTAACACCGTGTGTTTCAACAATGCTTAATCGGTAAAACTTTCATTTATTATTTTTATAAAAAGATATTTTTGTCGCTTTCTCAATCCGATAATAATTCCGTTGTTGGGTCCATTGATGATTGTCTTGCATCTGAATATTCCCCTGTTAAAACGAATATTTCCTGATCAATCCAATATTATATAACAACTTACTTACTTTGCAAAATTTATAAATATTGCCCACAACTTTAATATTATAACAAATCAACACAATAATTATTTAAAATGATATGTATAGAAAAATTCATCTTTATTCATAAAAGTTGGGGTCTTACAACCTCCCCATCTTATGCTCCTTCTTATCCAAGATTTTAACAGGAACCTCTTCATACGTTAAATCTTCCGCTATTTCGTTAGGTTCTAACTCAATAATGTGGTTCGGGTCTTCCACATATTTATGTAACATGGATATATGAAAAACATTATGAACACGAGACATACTTAGCGGTAAGGCGAGTCTATATGCCACAGTTCCTACTCAATCGAGGAATAAAAATGCGCCAATGAATCGAGGATTGAGCTTTCCTCTCTTTCCAAATCTCGTAACTCCTTTCCATGGAGCAACACATAACAACACAGGATCTCCAATATCGAATTCCACATCCTTTCGATGAAGATCAGCATAACTCTTTTGTCGATTTTGTGAGGTTTTTATACGTTGTCGGATCGTTTGAATCTTTTCCGTAGTCATACGCACCATCTTTGGTCCCAACAAAGTTGCTTCACCCACCTCATCCCAGCATACTAGAGAACGACACTTTCTTCCATACAACGCCTCAAATGGAGCCATGCCAATACTTGCTTGATAACTGTTGTTGTAGGAAAACTCTACCAATGATTAGAACTTGTCCCAACTTCCCTTTAAATCAAGGACATATAGTCTTAATAAATCTTCAAGAGTTTGAATAGTCCTCTCTGACTGTCCGTCCGTTTGAGGATGATACGACAAACTAAATCATAAATCCGTGCCCATAGCTTTTTGCAAACTAACCCAAAATCGTGAAGTGAATCTTGAGTCTCGATCACAAACTATGGATATTGGCATACCATGCAGTCTTACAATCTCATTTAGGTATATACGAGCAAGACGTTCAAGTGTATAAGTTTCTCGTATTGGTAAGAAATGAGAAGACTTGGTCAATCCATCAACAATGACCCAAATCGCATCTATGCCTTGAGAAACCTTGGGAAGAAGAGTAACGAAATCCATGGTAATGTGCTCCCACTTCCATTCTAGAATTTCAAGTGGTTGCAATGGACCTTTTGGTACTTGATGCTCCGCCTTGACTCATTGACAAATTAAACACCTTGAGATAAACTCCGCTATCTCTCTCTTCATATTACTCCACCAAAATACATGTTGAAGATCACGATACATTTTGGTACTCCCAGGATGGATTGCAAACGGTGTGTTGTGCGCCTCCATTATGATTTTATACTTTAAATCAGGGTCGTTAGGAGCACAAAGTCTGGAGTTGACTCGAAGTATTCCTTCTTTAGCGATTCTTACTTTTGGAATAACACCTTCTTGCACTTTCTTCCTCATACGCATCAGCTTCAGGTCTATAGCTTGAGCAGCTTTATCTTTATCGATTAAAGTCGGTTCTACTCATATATTCGCCATCAGCACATGGGTCCCTGGAGTCTTTAACTCTATCTCCATCCTTTGTAAGTCATACAAAATGGGCCTTTGCGTTGATAATATTGCACTCGTACCCACATATGATCTTCTACTCAATGCGTCAGCTACTACGTTCGCTTTTCCAGGATGGTATTGGATGGTATGATCATAATCTTTCAATAGTTCAAGCCAACGTCGTTGTCGCATGTTGAGTTCCTTTTGGGTGAAGAAATATTTGAGGCTTTTATGATCCGTAAAGATCTCCACTTTCTCCCCATACAAGTAATGCCTTCAAATTTTAAGTGCGAAGACAACAGCTACCAACTCTAGATCATGAGTATAATAATTCCTCTCATATTCTTTGAGTTGCCGAGAGGCATAGGCTATGACTTTCCCATGTTGCATGAGAACACATCCTAACCCTTTGTCCGAAGCATCACTGTAGATGACAAATCCCTCCGAGCCAGATGGTATTGTCAAAACAGGTGCTGAAATGAGTCTCCTCTTGAGTTCTTGAAAACTCTTCTCACATTCCTCGCTCCAACCGAATTTTGTATCTTTTTGAGTCAGCTGAGTTAATGGAGTAGTGATTCGAGAAAACCCTTCTACGAATCTCCGATAATAACCAGCTAAGCCGAGAAAGGTACGTACTTCGGTCACTAATTTAGGTTGCTCCCAGCTTTGAATAGCTTCAATCTTTGTCGGGTCAACCGATATTCCATGACTTGATACTACATGCCCAAGGAATTCTACTTCCTCAAGCCAGAACTCACATTTCTTTAACTTGGCATAAAGCTTGTTTTCACGAAGCTTTTGGAGTATCAGCCTCAAGTGTTGCTCATGGTCTTCACGGCTTTTGGAATATATGAGGATGTCATTAATAAAGACGACCACAAAGTGATCCAAATATTCATTGAATACTCAGTTCATCATATCCATGAAGGCAGCAGGAGCATTAGTCAATCCAAAAGATATGATTAGGAATTAATAATGCCCGTACCGAGTTCTGAAAGCCGTATTTGGAATGTCATCGGTTCTAATCTTTGACTGATGATATCTGGAACGAAGATCGATCTTTGAAAAGAATTTGGCGCCTTGCAACTGGTCAAACATGCCATCAATGCGAGGCAATGTATATCTATTTTTGTAAGTGACATGGTTCAACTCTCGATAATCAATACAAAGTCGTATACTCCCATCTTTCTTTTTCACGAATAGAACATGAGCACCCCAAGGAGAAGTACTAGGACGAATGAAACCGATGTCTAACAATAACTGCAGTTGGGTCTTTAACTCCTGAAGTTCAATAGGAGCCATTTGATATGGGGCTTTGGAAATGGGTTTTGTACCGGGTTCAAGGTCGATACAAAATTCAATTTCATGCTCTGGGGTAGGCCAGGAAGTTCTTTAGGGAATACGTCAGGAAATTTATTAATAATAGAAATATCATTCAAAACTGACGTATTTTTGTTTAAATCCGTGACATGAGCTAAGAAAGCTTGACATCCGTTTTTTAATAAATGAATAGCTTTATGTCTTAAGATGACAGTGATTGATTTTAATGGTTTAGTTGCTTGAATTCACATAATAGGTTGGTTAGGAATATGAAAGCTAACAACCTTACGAAAACTAATCAATTTTTGCATGATGAGTAGTTAACCAATCAATCCCTAGAATTACGTCAATTGCAAGTATTTTCAATGAAATAAGATCGACAGGTAATGTGAGGGTACTGATTTGAACCAAACAAGACTTGTAAATAGTGGATGTAATGGAGGTTTCTCCCAACAGAGTTTCAACAGATAAGTCAAAGTCTAATTTCTCTGGAGTCAAATTTAAACGTTGAGCGCAAGTAGGAGAAATAAAAGAATGGGTAGAACCGGTATCAAATAAGGTATAGACTTCGCTAGAGTTTATGATTAGCTTACCCGTGATGACCTCGTTCGGGTTCCTTGCTTTCTGGGAGGTCACACCAAACGCTCTTCCTTGAACTACCGGCTTTGACTTTTCTGGGATAGCCTTTGGTGCCTCCATCCCAGCTGAACTTGGCTTTTCTGTATGACAAAATCGAGCTAGGTGACCTTCTCTTCCACAATTATAACATATTTTGGACTGCTGCGCACAGTTTGGACTGATATGTGCCTCCCCTTCGCATTTGAAGTATATGATAGGTGGTCGTTCTCCTTCCTTAACAACGGGTGTTGATGCTGACGTCTTTCCATCATTGTTGAATCTCCTCTTCATGAAATGTCCATTCTTATTGTCTTGGCCATGATTACCACCGAAGTGGTTACCATTTCTGGCCTATTGATTCCCTTCACGCTTGTTGTCACCGCTTCGCTGACTATTACCACTGGTATTATCATTTTGCCGGCTACTCTTTCTTGGTTGAGTTGACTCATTATAATGCTCCAATAATTGAGCCCTATTAACAACATTTGAATATAAACAAAATTTGTGAGAAATGAGGTATTGACGTATCTCGGGTTTTAAACCTCTTAGAAACATCTGTGTCATTCTTTCATCATTATCAACCAAGTGGGACGCAAACCGGGACAACTCGGCAAACTTGGCTTCGTACTGCGACACAGTCATGTTGTTTTGCTTCAGTTTAATGAACTCTACCTCTTTCATGTGACGAATACTTTCAGGAAAGTACTTGTCGTTGAACAGTTCTTGGAACTTCTCCCAAGACATCTTCAGTGCGGCAGGTTGAGTACGCTTTACAGATTCTCACCAGTAATCTACCTCTGCTCGCAACATGAAGGTGGTAAAGGGAACCTTTTGCTCCTTGGAGCATCCCAAGACATCAAATATCTTGTTGATCTACTTTATCCACGTCTCCGCCTTAAGTGATTTTGGCTCTCCAAAAAACTCCAGTGGTCCCAGCTCCTGAAACTGTTTAGCGGTGACCGTCTGAGAGTTGTCAGTGTTTCCACCTGCATTTTGGACATGAGCCGCTCTCGCCTGATGTTGCATAAATTGCATAAAGCCTATGAACATCCCATCGTTCATCATTGGATCGTTGTTGTTTACTTGCAGATTATTGTCTTCCTATTGCACATTATCCTGGGTATTCATCTGTGGTGACTCAACGATCTCCTGTGCTCCATTGCTAATCTCAACATTCTCGGATGTCATTTTTAAATACTGCCACAAAACAAAGGTTAATTGACATACCACATATTATCCCTATACTCTGATCGATCAATTAAATACCAATTAAACTTAGGTCGGTCACGCTAGCGAAGGAATTCCCCGTCTTTCCCCTCCTAGTTCTTGTCTCACATCTCAGCCAGGGATCATATCCCTAAGCTTTGATACCAACTGTGACGCCCCCAAAATAGGTATACATCACCCATCTTGAGTTGCCAAATGCATGGTACAAAATTTAAATACAACTTAATAATACAACTGTCGTGTTTAATACGACAAAACATAAACTGATAGTTTTAATACGAATATTGTCTTCTAGACAGTATTCAACTCAAATGGAGTCCTCACTACATTTATTATCACACTATTTCATAGAATAGTGAGGACTACTAATGCTATCATCTGGACCGTCACTCCATTCCCCGACTAGTCCCTTAGTCCACGCTCTCATTTCTTGAAGAGAACAATGAAAACAAAAGGGTGAGCTCAACTAGCCCAGTAAGAAATATTATGACTAAGATAATACAGAATAATTTATCGTTAGCCTTCAACAGTGTTAAACTGATCAAATATAATAAACATCAAGTTTAACTGCAGCGGAACAAACAATCCTTTAGAAGAGTCAAGTAGAGTATAAAATCTACCATCTTCTATGATTTAAAAAGGTTTTCATCACTTTTATCATTTGAGACTCGACAATAAATAATGCACATCATTGAATCACCCCCACTACTACTGACCAATGATATTCTTTAGTATCACAACCACAAATTATCCATGCACTACGGGTCAAGGATATTCTTGTATTCATCAATGGTCATGATCATGCCAACAACTGTCCATCAATGCACTACGGGCCTATAAGGACTTTTACCACATCATTTGTAACTTTACGGTCATGATTATACCGAATAATTCCTGGTCATAATCATACCAAGTCCATCTATGCACTACAGGCCACAAATAACTTTCAACATAATATAAACATGAGGATGATGACAATGATATAAGAATTCAATAAAACAAGTTCAAGGATAAATTTTTAAAGATTTATAATTTAATTTATCCAGAAATCAATA
Organism: Panax quinquefolius; assembly: GCA_020205615.1. Classification (NCBI taxonomy): domain Eukaryota; kingdom Viridiplantae; phylum Streptophyta; class Magnoliopsida; order Apiales; family Araliaceae; genus Panax; species Panax quinquefolius. The sequence goes on along the minus strand of CM035159.1, from coordinate 73,006,271 downwards.
ACGTCTAAATTGTCAACATGATACTGCTTTGTGGAGTAAAATTCAAGAATAATATTATACCAAAAATAATTTGGACCAAAAATGAATCAATTTTTATCATGAATAGTACCCCGGGTGAATAGTACTCGAGTGAATAGTATCCCGGGAATAGTATTTCAGGAATAGTAACCCCGTGAATAGTACTCCGGTATAAAAAAGATAAAACTTATCAAGAATGCTCAGTATAATATTTTCATGAAAAGATACTGGATGAAGCGCAAATATCAAGGATATTCTACTAATTTCATGGAGTTTAGAAGCCAAAACTTTAACAAAACGAGTATAGAATTGAAATCAAAGCGAAATAATATTACTTACATACTACAGTTATGGAAGAAAATATTATTTCAAGCTTAATATCAACAAAAATAACATCCCTTACCTTGAAAAGAAGAGTATTCCAACCGGGTATAGCGGGGATATTCTTGATGAAAACTTTTACTATTTTCTACGCTCAAAGCTTTCTAAAACTCTAAAGAAATACGCTCAATATTATAGAATAAGAATTCTCTGATTCTGGTGTGATTTTCAATTCTAACTAAGCATCCTATTTATAGGAGAATGAAAAGGATACTATTTGATTTTTGAAAATCACGAACGCTGTGACGCCCCCAAATCCAGGTATCTTCCAACCCAACAGATGGTGCTACACGGTACTCATATCTTTACATCCATTCTATTGAAACGACATCAAAATGTGTGAATCAACGACATTCTTATTACATTAATAATATTACATCCCGTCCCCAGGTTCTAAAACCATTACATTCTTTGTTCATCATACTATAATATATACAACTAACTAGTTTATTACAAGGAAAACTAATCGTTCATCTTCGTCTTGCCTTTAACCTTGTCGTATCCCTCGATTCGTTCGGTCCTAGCTGCATTCATATGGTTCAAGCAAGAGTGAGCATAACAAGCTTAGCAAGTACAATAATTTCTTTTTAAACAACATGCTTGAAACATAGGAATCGTATATCTTCAATAACTGGATAATAGTTCTGAAGTACTATCGATAATTCAAAATAGCACTTCTTTTCCTTCAAAATGTTTTACAATAACAATATTCAGTAAAACATCAATTCTGGCTCAAGACCATGAGCAGTTCATAATTTCTTTGAAAAGGACAACCCGACACTAAGTCCGTAAGTCCGACATATCTTACTAGCACTTTTGGGTGATAAGCCTATAGTACTCTATGTTGATCAACACTACATCCTGTTAAACGTATGTACGTTTAAGTTTTGGCAACCTCGCGTGCCCATCAAATAATAGATAATAAATATATTTGTTTATTCATACTCAGGCTTACCTTGAATCCGTACCAAATAATTGGTGTAGGATAGCTTTAGCAATTCTATATTGAAAGACTTGTAAATAAATCAATCAACTTTTAAAGATTAGTCTAGCCGAGATAAAACTGGCATCGACCCTTTAGTAAAACACTTCATGCATCTCATAACACGAATCACAGAAAACTTGGCTAACACGAAGGTTAGACAAGCGTTTAAGAAAAACTTGCCTTCAGCATCTGCTACAATAAAAATAACTTTTCCTTTTAGTCTTTACGGTCTCTACAATTCATAACCACATAACATACCATATTAGGTCATGAATGAACATACAAGGTTCCTAATGAATCTTACCCTTCTTCTCAATCTAATCATATATTAGATTTGTTACTATTGGTTCTGGCTTGACATTATATTTTTCATTATTCTTACCAACTTCTTTGTCTCCTATGTCTTACGTGGATTTACTTCATTAATAGAACTCGTTTTGAGTTAATCATCCTTCCTCACGGCTTACTAACATTCCTACGTTATTCAAAACTCGATCGTCATTTGTTAAGTACACTTTATTGTATTCCGTTTAAATTTACGTAATATTTAACAACATTTAGTTATAACTCTCAACGTTATAGTCATTATCATTATTGAATACAGTTCACGTTCCTTATACTTTACGTTCGTCATTTAACTACTCATTAAACAACATTAAATTCCTAAAGTCATCACTATAGCCATGATTTAGGAAAGGTCTTATCATGTTCATTAAGTAATTACATAACCCATACTGGTATTGCAAACCATTGGATTCATAATCAACTTGGTCAACAAATTTCTACAGCCGACTTAGCACATTACGTTGTTCTCATTACGTTCATCTTCAATTGATTATTAACCTGTAATCATCATACATTAAGTGTCTAACAATTCTTTAACAATGTTATATTTACACCTTAGTTCATTACTAATGAGTTATCTTTCATTCTATACTTGTAAACATTCTTGTCTGTCGAAACCCTAGGACTGGTGCCGCGGTGCCACACATAACTCTCCTTCTCGCGCCGCGGCTGTCGACGACGGGATTTTTTGATGTCCCTTTTCGTTACTTGTTCCTTGGTGTTCTCATGTTAATGTGAGATTTGTTTGAAAAAACAAGTGAAAAAGGTCCGACATGTATAATGTCGATGATTTGACTTTAAGAGTCACCAGTTGGTGTATTTAACTGGTTGCACCAACGCAACCGAAAAGGTTTGCACATTGACCCAATGATTTGACACTGCTAGATGGGTCTGTGAAACCGAGATTCATTTTGGGTCCGGGGGCGTGATTATGCGAAGGGAAGGTGTTAGGCACCCCCCGACATCCGTGTTACCACAGTGACCGCAACTTTTCAAAGAAATTGTTATATGAATGTGTCTGTGTGTGTGTGGATCAATGTATAATTATTTGAAAGTAGTGCGAGGCCTCGTTCGCACCTATATACACAAGGTTTGAATTTTATAGAAAAATTCAGTTTTAACCAAGATATATCAATGAAGTTTTGTAAAAGAGGTTTTTCAAACCCTGTGCTCAATAGGAATTGAGACCTTTTTCATACTTCTATTTTATTATTAAATGTTTAGCTTGTTTGCTTTTATTTTCGAGATACGAAGTATTCTCGAGAAAATAATATACAGCAGTGCCGAACTCCTCACGGGTATGATAACCATCAAAGGAAATTCAGACACTGTAAAATAATGTACAAAGTACCGCTTCATCATGAAAAATATGTCCATCATGGGAATCAGAATCTAGATTCATGAGATCGAATCGGTGATCACATGATTCCTAGGCTCACATGATACTGCAATTTGTATGGAAAGCAGTAAGCAGTTAAATATATAAAAGCTATAAATATATATATATACAGACATGATCAACCACCACGAAGTAACTCTATGGGGGATCGGAAATGTAAATATATAAATGCGGTATATATATATATATATATATATATATATATAGACATGATCAACCACCACAAAGTAAACTCCAGGTGGGACAAAATGTAAACAAAGCTGTAAAAGCGATCAACTCGCCACTTAAGTAAACTCCAAAGAGCAGATTTAAATATAAATAAAGTCATAAAGGCAACAAAGTAAACTCCAGTTCGACAGAATGTACATATATATATATATATGTACAAATATATATATATATATAAGCAGTAAACGCACCGGATGTGAATCCAGGCTCATCGGATATGTTCGACAACAATTATATATATAAGTATATATATATATAAAAGCGAGTAAATGCTCCTGATGTAAAATCCAAGCTCATCAGATATGTCTGACAACAATTATATATATAAGTATATATATATATATATTTATATATAAATTGTTGTCGTTTGCTATCTGATGAGCATAGACTTTGATGCGAGCATTTAATTGCTTATATATATATATATATATATATATATATATATATATATATATATATATATATATATATATCTTATCTTAAACTCACTCCTTATCCAACTCACTGAGCTCCCCCTTTAGCGACGGACGGATCAGTATTTCGAATTATATACAATCGTCGTCATACTTTTAGCGACGCCATATGTCATTCAATCAAGCTAAAAGTATAGATGACGATTGTATGACCGAACTATAGTTGGATCCGTCGCTAAAGGGGGGTGAGCTCTGTGAGTTGAATAAGGGTGAACTTAAGATCCTGGACTATATATATATATATATATATATATATATATATATATATATATATATAAGCCAATAAACGCTCCGCATCAAGTTCAGGCTCAATCGAGGCATAACTCGATAATGTTAGTCCATATATGAAGTATATACATATATATATATATATATATATATATATATATATATATACACGTATGTAATGAAAACCACTAATCAAGTCCGGCAAACACACTCACACGACTCTCAACGTGTACAACAATGTGTGATAATATGAGAAGAGGACTTTATATAATGTGAGAAGGCTTATAGTGGGCTGCCAAAGTAGACTTCTATGACGTTAAATGGATAAACACTCAGCTCCCGCCGGATAAAAGATAGCTATATGTGAGCTAACAAGTGTTTAAAAGTGAGGAAACACTCAAAAGATGTGTATATAGAGTAAAATAGATAAGGCTTCCTCGCCTTTTCTCTCTCTCCTCTCCCTTCAAATGGTTGACCCCAAGGCTTGTATATATAGACGGATGGCCACAGGTACACCTGCGGCTGGTCATGGTGTATCCGAGCCTCACGGGTCCCGTCGTCTCATAGTACGTGCACTCGTGCACTGTAATGTCCACTCAAACTTGTAGAACTTCAATCCGAGCATCCGAACGAGGTATATCTAACCTTCTTCGGACCGCTTGTGTCGAGAGTTACGCAATGACATGGATTAGAGGTTGTACGAAGTCAGGAAGAGGGGTTCATGCCCATGGTCTTCAAGCTTCAAATTCTATCCAAAGTACTGCCAAACGTAATAGTCACTCGGGATTGTTACTCCTCGGTTCTTGTGGGACATTGTTGGATGTATGTATGTATGAAGTGTTAAGACGACGCGCAGGTGTTGAAGAGACAAGATGATGTTTGACTCCTCACCGGGGTTATCACCGGTTTGAGTTGAAAGTGGACATTGCTCAGGGTTACATCTGAGATTGCAATACTTGTTGGTATGTCGTGATATCATCTAGTTGAGGTGGTAAGATGAAGATTTTGACTCGTTATCGGGGTTATCGCCGATTTGAGCGGAAAGCAGACGTTGCTTAGGGTTACATCTGAGATTGGACTGCTGCAAGTGTTTGAATACTGCAAGGTCATCTGTGAAAGAACCTATCTTCCCGTTGTTAGCTTCGAGTCTAAGGTATGATTGCCTCGGTAGGAGGTCTGAGCTTGAAGCTGATCGCATGTGTTTGAAACAAAAAATTTTGGAGTTATCCCCGAAACTGCAAAAGCATCCCTTGGGGCTATCACCAAGGATGGAGTCGCTAGTCCCAGTGTTGTTTTTGGGACTGGAACTAAACGTCGCGATGTTATCGCCAAGACAGAACTGTCCTCTCCGGTGTTGTTGCCGGTCTTTTGATCTTGCAAACCTCGGGGTTATCTCCGAGATTGGAAATGACACTCCTGGTGTGTGTTCCGGGTTTGAGATGAAGTTCCCGGTTTGTGTTCTGGGTTAGGACTGATGTTCCCAGTTTGTGTTCCGGGTTGGAACTGCACTTCCGGTAGTATCTGGAATGGATGTAAGCTGTCTTCCAGGGTTATCTCCGAAAGACGAATCTTGTTAGGTTTGTAATATTCAAGAACGCAATCAAATTGCATAAAAGTGCGGAAACGTGTAAAAATCAGAGTTTAAAAATTTACAAACCATATACCCGGATCACCCTTTATGCACAATTATTAATTAAACGAAAAGATAAAGAATAAAATCATACCCTTGAAGATCGAGCTTCCTCAGGTACAAGTTCACCTCCAAATCCTTTCGCGTTCAACTTGAATCCACCGGGTTTGGTTCCTTCCTTTGATCAACGTTAGCCACCCAAGTGTTTGGCCTCTAGAGGTGATCCACCAAGGAAAAAGAATTTTTCAAGAAGAAGGGGTATTGGCTCAACCCTAGTTTTCTATCTCTATAGAAGGGCGTATCTCAACAAATTGGAATTATTACGTAGTTGTAAAAGTCAACAACCACCACCACCCATAATAAGACTCCTCTTATTTATAGATGTGGGCAACCCACCTTAACAATTAAGGAATTGGGATTTATTTAATTAATTAAATTCTTTTAATTAGTTAAGCTCCCTAATCTTATTAGGGATAATTAATTAAACTCTTTTAACTAATTTTCCTTCCTAATCCAATTAGGAATAAATGAGAGTACTTATATTAAATTAATTTTAAACTCTTTTAGAAATTAAAATAATAATAATTGTAATAATATTAATAAGGCTCCTCTTATTAATTTATATTTAATATTTCTAAAATATTAAATAATAAATATTAAGCTATTTAATTTATTCTATCACCGTAGATTAAATTAAATATACTTAACATATTATTACGATTATGCCATTAACTTCTTAAATAATTATTCTTCCTTTTATGGTGTGACCCTTTAGGTTCTTCATATTAAACCTACCAGAATAAATCAATTAGAACAATTCTAATCTTATTTAAATAAATAAATTAAACAATTAATTTATTTAAATAAATAATATTTATTCTACAATAGAGATAAGTCTCCTAGCGATCAACGACTTTCCGACAATATAGATTTCAACATTAATCATAAAAAGAACCTTTGAGTAAATAGTTACCGTATAATTCAATCCTTCCACCATACAATGTCCCAATTAAATATAAGACATGGAATTACCGTCAAGTCTTATTTTATTTAATTATATGTATTTCGATCCTTAAATGCACAACTCCAAATAATGCAAATTAGAAACTCCTTTCTAATTTCATTCGCCTTAACCAAGGACTCTTTGGGTTGTCATTTATCGAATCACATAGGACATTTCTCTTCTTTTATTAGAAGTGGTAGATTCTTTATTGATCATACATTTTCTCCATGTACAACTTATTATACCCAAGCAAACCCTTTGATATACCCTAAGGGTCTTAAGGAATAAGTCAAAGTATAACTCATCATACACAAGATACTATGATGATCTCAAGTCCAAGGATTACTTGTACTACTATCACTACAGAATTCTATTGACAGCAAGTAAAACTCCATTAGGTATTCCTTAGCGAGCCACGTTCAATGAACTTATTCTCTAATAAGCACCTACATACTTGCTTTAGTGTCTCCACACAAATAATCATGAGATCAATCATCCTCATCCAATGAGCAAACAGCGTATGTACCAATCTATCCGGGATTCACTAATCCCCAATTTAGTAATCCAATGATTGGGAACTATTTTAGTTTTAAGCTTTCTAAGAATTTAGATCTCATTAGAATGATCATCATCATTATTCTAAAAGCATTGCTTAGAACTATGGGTTTATCACATATTATAAAACAAAGATCATGTAGATAATTAAAAGCCTTTAATAAATTAATACTTTTTATTAATAAATGAATAAGATTGTTATAAAGTATATGCTTTATCATCAAACATGATTGGCTTGTGTGCATACTACTTTCAATCTCCCACTTGCACTAAAGCCAATCGTCATGGTATCTTATACTCTTCTTCTCTAAGTGACGATTATCCTGATGTTGGATAAGCTTTAGTTAATGGATATGTAATGTTGTTCATGAGAGTCCACTATCTCTATAGTGATTTCCCATCTTTCAATGATTCTAATAATCAAATGAAAGTGCCACAACACATGTTTAGATCCAAGATGAGACTTGGGAACTATTCCTAGTTCTGTAATGAACTTTTAATCCAAACAATCAACTTGCAGCTTCATTTATAGCTATTTACTTTGTCTTTATCACTAAACCAGCAACTATTTGCTGTTTGGAACCTTTCCAATTCACTGCACCACTGTTCAAGATAACGCTTTTCCTTAAAGTGGATTTTTCGTCGCTCTTGGTCTCATGCGAAAAACTTGAGTCTGTTAAGCCCTCTAGTTTTAATTAAGACCCACCATGAATATGATCACATCCTTAGTGCTTGCTTAAGCACTTTAAGATGTTTTCATCGACTCATAGTGAACTTCTCCAGAATATGACTGATCAACATCAGGTCTCGTATATTTCATTGCATACATGATAGTTACTCATGTGATCTCTTTTTTTGGAGTCTTTGAGGACTATTAAGAGAGATACACTCCATAGCTCATCAACATGAGACAACTCTTGGAGTTTGCTATGCTAAACAACTTTAGCATCAAATGAATATACGTTCCTTGGGTTAAGTCGAGCATCTTTTTGTATCTATCTATATAGATTTTATCCCCAATTAAGATACTCTTCCCAAACCATTCATGGAGGAATGTTTAGACAACTTTATCTTTACTGATTGTAGCATTGGTATGTAATTCCTCATCCGTAGTATATCAACATATAATACTAGAAATTTCACGACGCTCCCACTGACCCTTTTTTACACACTAGGTTCATTCTTTATTTTTTGATAAAAATCAAACTCTTTTGATTGCCTCATCAAAACGAATGTTCCATATTTGAGAAACTTGCTTCAATTCATTTCTCTGAGTGTCTACAACACTTACCTCATCGTATGTAACTGGATCATCATCTTCTATGATGTGTACCTCATCATCATCATCTATGATGAATCCATACCACCTAGGTATCTTACATACTATTCGGTTATTTATGATTCTGGTGGGTACAATTGGTCTATCTACAGGTTCCTCTTATTTGACTTATGGTGTTTTGTGGATCATGAACTCTTCAAGATCTATAATCCTCCCACTAGCCCCTTCAATGATAAACACCTTTATCTTAGAAGGCAGCGTGTTTCGTAACAAACACCTTTTGCTAAGTAGAATTATAGAACATATACCCTAAACTTACTTTAGGATGTCCCACAAATCTGTATATGTCAAATCTTGTCCCAAGCTTATCCTTTTGAAACCTTTTTCACACAAGTTGGAACCCCTTATCTTAATAAACATAAGATTAGGAATCCTCCCTGTCCATAACTTTTATGGAGTCTTGGGGCTGGATTTTGAGGTTACCCTTTCCGTAGATATGCATCCATTTCTAGGACAAGACCCTAGAAGGATACTGGAATGTCGGTAAAATCATTATGGACCGTACCATGTCCAACAAGGTACGAATTTTCCATTCAGATACATCAATCAATTATTGCGTATCAGGATGTTTCCATTATGAGAAAACCATTTGAGATGATCTAGAAACTTATTTCACAAGTATTTATTCCTTGATCTAATCAAAGAATCTTAATACTTTGTCAATTTGTTTCACTTTTGAATTCTTTGAACCTTTTAAATAATTCACACTTGTATTTTAGCAAATACACACATTCAACTCTTTGAATAATCATCTCCTTTTCTTACACTAATTTGTTCAATATGCAAAATTATTTTCATGCAAGTCAAGTATACAAAATTTATTAAGTAATATTCCAGTTCTATACAAAACATTATTATTATAAATAGAACAACAATTGTTCTTAATTATAATACCAAAAAAATTTATTGTCCAACAATAAAATAGAAATAATATTTCTAACAAGAACTAGAATACAATAACAACTTATTGACTTAATAGATTTTCCCGTAGGCATTGCTAAACTATAAGTTTTATGGCTAATGTGGCAACCTTTGCTACAATTCTCGCATACATAGGATTACTTATATTTGTTTAACTTTCTACTTACCTTGGTCCCTTCATAAATCTATATTTATGATAACCAAAGTCGGTATCCAATACCCAAGTAGAACCTTGACTTAAAGAAAATTTTATTTTAAATCAAGAACAAATTTGTATTTATAGCCGAAACTTCACTAAGCTTCTTTTGGTTAGGCTCGAAGAAGATGCTTCTTGCGCTTTCTTTCAAAGTGTCGAGGCTTATAGCGATGGAAGCAAACTCCTTTGCTATCCGTATCAGTTTTGTTCTTATTATCCTTTGTTTATGCCTTTCTATTTACCTTCTTTGAATCGTTCTTCTTTTCAGAAGATCCTTTAGCGAGCCACGTTCAGTGAACTTATTCTCTAATAAGCACCTACATACTTGCTTTAGTGTCTCCACGCAAATGATCATGAGATCAATCATCCTCATCCAATGAGCAAGCAACGTATGTACCAATCTATCCGGATTCACTAATCCCCAATTTAGTAATCCAATGATTGGGAACTATTTTAGTTTTAAGCTTTCTAAGAATTTAGATCTCATTAGAATGATCATCATCATTATTCTAAAAGCATTGCTTAAAACTATGGGTTTATCACATATTATAAAATAGCATCATGTAGATAATTAAAAGCCTTTAATAAAGTAATACTTTTTATTAATAAATGAATAAGATTGTTACAAAGTATATGCTTTATCATCAAACATGATTGGCTTGTGTGCATACTACTTTCAAATCTGCCCTCCTGTAATATTAGTAACAGGCATGCAGAAAATTTTGAGTGTCTACAGATGCCCCTCTTTATCATATTCATGCAGTGCAAGGCATGGATAGGATAAAGAATCCTAGACACTTGAAATGCAAGCAAGATAAACATGATGCTATATGCAGCAACATGATGCAAATGTATGATGCATGATTGTCAGGTAATCCTGTTGGGATGACAATCAGTGATGGCTTGGACATGCGATCCAAGTCTCCAAGGATGTTGATGTTGGGGCTATCACCAAAGTCTTAAATCATAGATATTGGCCTATATTCAATAGAGGTACCTCTTGTGTGTAAGAGATCTATGGGGATAAAGCTTTGTCTGTTTGAGGATGTGTATAACATATTCCCTCATTCTGTCGGAGTTACTGCCAACAGTTTGTCGTCGTCAGGGTTACCCGACCTTCGTTGATGTGTGTATCACCGGATAAATCCCTGCTGGGTGTATTATCAAGGTTGCTTGACTTTCATTGATGTATGTGTCAATGGTAGCATTGTGTTGTAGCCCTTGCTGGGGAAGGTTGCTTCGATGGGTTTACTTGCCATCGGCTGACATGATGTCAAGGCTGCCTGACCTTCATTGATGTGTGTATAAATGGTTGCATTGTGTTGTAACCCCTGTCAGGGATACGTAGATGCTTGAAAGATGCGCGTTGTGATCCCCACCGGGGATACGTAGATGCTTGATAACTTCGGCGTTATAACCCCCGCCAGGGAGGTTTGATATTTCGTGGTTTTGTGTTGTAACCCCCGTCGGGGAAGTTTAGGGTCATGACCCTGAAAATGATGGCATCCGACCTTTGTGGGGTATTGCCGAGCATGATCTATGAAAGCTGAGCTCATTGGTATAGTATACCCTGCATTCAGGCCAATACCGTTGTGACGACGGGAGTTTAACTCTGACCGACGAGAAACCAGGATTTCAGGCTATTCTGCTCAATCGCGTAACACTTTTATTCCTGATTTGGCCTTTTCAGCTTGTGAGACCTCCTTTGCAACTCTAACTGGAGCAAGCCGAAGGTGTGGGACTCATGTAGGAGTGTCGCAGGTACACCTGCAGGAGCCGCAGGTGAGCCTGCGGCCAACCGTGCCTATTTATAGGCGAATAGTTACTTTTATAAGTCATTTTCAAGTTGCGCAGCGAAGGAAATCTGAGAGCTCTTCTTCAGATCTGCTGAGTTCAGGCAACTTTATGCATATTCTTCCACCGTGATAAGCGTTCTTCTTCATCGTCCCGGTAACACATGCATGTATTTTTTCCAGCTTTCTATCCGTTGGAAAATGACTTATCACATGAAATGCATTTAGACACGTAGTAGTGAATATGCATACTGATATGACTTGATAAAAAGTATTCAACATAGCAAATGTTAGTATTAAACCACGCTGAACATAATGATGTGAAAAAAATTGACTTTTGAAGCAGTCAAATTGGCACCTTTTACTGTCATTTCTTATCCTATATGAGGACAAATGAGTAAAGGCATAAAAGTAAAATAATCCTGGTAATTAGACTACACTTACGGATTTTTACTGTGATGTGATTAATGCATATAGGATGTATATGACTGTGTACATGCGTGCTACTGAATGGCCACCTAGTCATGCCTATGTGCATGTGGATAGTCTTATTTACAAAGGGGGCTATGGCAAAATTTTCCCAAAATGTAGGTATTGGGTAGACATACATTTTTAACTCTACTGTAGATGTATGTTAAAGCAATGCATTTTGAAAAGCTCCAGCTAAGAAATTACCACACCCTTTCTGAGGTGATTTGGAGACTTGCTGTCTAGATATTATGGATCCAGATCAGCCGAGTAGTTCCCGTAGGACAACTTCTGGTGTACGGAGGAGAGATTTTGAAGAGCCTCAACGCCGTTCTGTCAGACAGCCTCGTCGTTTAGTGGAGGTGGTGATACGTCCTATTTGGGTTGAAGTGCCGAATGTCGAGGAAGAGGAGGAGGATACACCGATCGAGGTTCCTGCTCCTACTTTACGTGTTCCCTGTAGGGAATTGCCAGGTATTCAAGTGGCGAAGCAAGATCTTCTGGGTGACTTGAGTAGGCATCCTTCAGTATACCTGCACGCAAACGAGGTATGAAGTTAGATCTTTAATCTTCCTTATTTCCTATTGATGAGGAGTCAAGGATTCTGATGTTGATCTGCATTTGATGTAGGTTCCCAGCTTCACACAACCTCGAGGGAACTGGTTTAACATCCACGCTATGTATCAGGCTTTGCATGATGACTACAGAGCGATCCTCCATGGCTGGGGATTTGGGATGTTCTTCTCCATTCTATCCCGTCACTGTCCCTAGGGTTAGCTCAGGGCATTGTCTGAGCTGTGGTTTCATTAGACTCAGTCACTTCATTTGCTGGACTGTGAGGTGATGATGACGCCGATGGATTGGCGATTTATCACAGGTATGGAGTTTGGAGGGGAGCCGGTGCCTTGCACGACGGATATCACCCCTACTGCCATCAGATCTTTATTGGGAGTTTTGCGAGGCGCTCAAGGGCGGGACCTGTCGTGCGGTCCTTTGGCGTAGATGCTATGATGAGCGGTGTTGAGTGAGCCTATACCTAATGATGTGAGAGTCAGGGATCGCATTCTTCGGCGATTGTTCCTGATGATCATTAGGGGCTGCTTCATAGTAGATAATTCCTCTATGGTGTCCTTCACTTTGATTAGCGCCACTCGACACGTGGACCGTATAGGAGAGTATGATTGGGGTTCCTACACCTTTGCCTACTTCCTCAGGGGAATGTGTATGTGATCGCAGGGCTTAACCGAGGCGTGGTTAGGATTCTACCCGTTTCTGCTGGTGAGTGTTTCTCTTGTCTTTTCCCGTATGAGTTAAGAGTGTTGATGACGACAATGAGATGTTTGCCTTTGTGTTGGCAGTTTTGGGCCTATGAGAAGCTTCCATATTTGCGTCCTGTGAGCATGTTAGGTTTAGATAGCTATCCACGAGGACATAGATGGCATCATTCCATACTGGCAGAGGTCCTTGTTGCTGAGGGTTTCACTCATTGTCGCCTATAGTTAGAGTTGTTGACAGCCGATGTCATTACATGGATTCCCTACTCTAGAGAGCATTTGGGAGTTGGTTTTGAGGATGGGTACCCAACTGGAATAGAGTACGTCATTTCCACCCGCAGGATTCCTCTCTTCACAGATGGTGGATGGGAGCTCTATTTAGGAGAGCGTGCTATTAGGAGCACTACAGGAGAGATCCGTATGCCGATCTTGCCTCCTGTCAGGCGTTATTGGCATGTTTCACAGTCACCTATCATTGACATCCCATTTATGGGGATTGACGGTTTTACATTGTCAGAGGGCCCCTGGTCTTAGGAGATGTTCCAGCATTGGTGGATCCCTCGTACGATTGGAGCTCGCACCCATTACACGGTTTTATGGGGATATGGTTCCAGGATCCGTGATGATGACGGATTGGCTAGCCTATGTCAGAGATTCGACTCATGTGACACAGATTGACAGATTGACCCGCAGCTGGACCGGACACATCTTTTCATTTGGCATTGGGCAGAGATTCTTCAAAGGTAGATACTTTTGATCCTTCGAGCTATGGCGCTGGCCCCTCAGATAACCCATATGGCTTTACCGGTGCAGATCCTCCCTTGTATCTGTAAGGTTTGTAATATTCAAGAATGCAATCAAATTGCATAAAAGTGCGGAAACGTGTAAAAATCAGAGTTTAAAAATTTTACAAACCATATACCCGGATCACCCTTTATGCACAATTATTAATTAAACGAAAAAGATGGATAAAAAACATACCCTTGAAGATCCAAGCTTCCTCAGGTATAAGTTCACCTCCAATCCTTTTTCGCGTTTAACTTGAATCCACCGGGTTTGGTTCCTTCTTTTGATCAACGTTAGCCACCCATGTGTTTGGCCTCTAGAGGTGATCCACCAAGGAATAATAAAGATTCAAGAAAATGGGTGGTTGGCTAAACCCTAGTTTTTCTATCTCTATAGAAAAAGAGTGTATTCTCCCAACTATTGGAATTACGTATGTTGTAAAAGTCAACAACCACACCACCCATAATAAGACTCCTCTTATTTATAGATGTGGGAAACCCACCTTAACAATTAAGGAATTGGGTTTTATTTAATTAATTAAATTCTTTTAATTAATTAAGCTCCCTAATCTTATTAGGGATAATTAATTAAACTCCTTTAACTAATTTTCCTTCCTAATCCAATTAGGAATAAATGAGAGTACTTATATTAAATTAATTTCTAAACCCTTTTAGAAATTAAAATAATAATAATAATTGTAATAATATTAATAAGACTCCTCTTATTAATTTATATTTAATATTTCTAAAATATTAAATAATAATATTAAGCTATTTAATTTATTCTATCACCATAGATTAAATTAAATATACATAACATATTATTACGATTATGCCATTAACTTCTTAAATAATTATTCTTCCTTTTATGGTGTGACCCTTTAGGTTCTCCATATTAAACCTATTGTGAATAAATCAATTAGAATAATTCTAATCTTATTTAAATAAATAAATTAAACAATTAATTTATTTAAATAAATAATATTTATTCTACAATAGGGATAAGCCTCCCTAATGATCAACGACTTTCCGTATAATATAGATTTCAACATTAATCATAAAAGAACCTTTGAGTAAATAGTTACTGCATAATTCAATCCTTCCACCATACAATGTCCCAATTAAATATAAGATATGGAATTACCACAAGTCTTATTTTATTTAATTATATGTATTTCGACTCTTAAATGCACAACACCAAATAATGCAAATTAGAAACTCCTTTCTAATTTCATTCTCGCTTGCCAAAGGACTCACCGGGTTGTCATTTATCGAATCACATAGGACATTTCTCTTCTTTTAATAGAAGTGGTAGATTCTTTATTGATCATACATTATCTCCATGTACAACTTATTATACCCAAGCATACCCTTTGATATACCCTAAGGGACTTAAGGAATAAGTCAAAGTATAACTCATCATACACAAGATACTATGATGATCTCAAGTCCAAGGATCACTTGACTACTATCACTATAGAATTCCTATCGACAAAGCAAGTAAAACTCCATTAGGTATTTCTTAGCGAGCCACGCTCAAAGAACTTATTCTCTAATAAGCACCTACATACTTGCTTTAGTGTCTCCACACAAATGATCATGAGATCAATCATCCTCATCCAATGAAAGCAAGCAACGTATGTACCAATCTATCCGGATTCACTAATCCCCAATTTAGTAATCTAATGATTGGGAACTATTTTAGTTTTAAGCTTTCTAAGAATTTAGATCTCATTAGAATGATCATCATCATTATTCTAAAAGCATTGCTTAAAACTATGGGTTTATCACATATTATAAAACAAAGATCATGTAGATAATTAAAAGCCTTTAATAAATTAATACTTTTTATTAATAAATGAATAAGATTGTTACAAAGTATATGCTTTATCATCAAACATGATCGCTTGTTGTGTGCATATTACTTTCAATCTCCCACTTGCACTAAAGCCAATCGCCATTGTATCTTATACTCTTCTTCTCTAAGTGACGATTATCCTGCTGTTGGATAAGCTTTAGTTAATGGATATGTAATGTTGTTCTTGAGAGTCCACCATCTCTATAGTGATTTCCCATCTTTCAATGATTCTTATAATCAAATGAAAGTGCCATAACACATGTTTAGATCCAAGATGAGACTTAGAACTATTCCTAGTTCTCAGAATGAACTTTTAATCCAAACAATCAACTTGCAGCCTTCATTTATAGCTATATACTTTGTCTTTATCACTAAACCAAAGAACTCTTTCATTGCTTGAACCTTTCCAATTCATCGCACCAATCGCTCAAGATAACGCTTTTACCTTAAAGTGGATTTTTTGTCATCTTGGTCTCATCTGAAAAACTTGAGTCCATTAAGCCCTCTAGTTTTAATTTAGACCCACCATGAATATGATCACATCCTTAGTGCCTGGTTAAGCACTTTAAGATGTTTTTCACACGACTCATAGTGAACTTCTCCATAATATGACCGATCAACATCGTGTCTCGTACATTTCATTGCATACATGATTGTCACTCATGCGACCTCTCTTTTCGTGAGTCTGTGGGGACTATTAAGAGAGATACACTCCATAGCTCATCGACATGAGACATCTCTTGAGTTTGCCATGCTAAACGACTTTAGCATCAAATGAATATACGTTCCTTGGGTTAAGTCGAGCATCCTCTTGTATCTATCTATATTGATTTTATCCCCAATTAAGATACTCTTCCCAAACCATTCATGGAGGATTGTTTAGTACACTTTATCTTTACTGATTGTAGCATTGGTATGTAATTCCTCATCTGTAGTATATCAATATATAGTACTAGGAATGTCACGATGCTCCCACTGACCCTTTTGTACACACTAGGTTCATTCTTATTTTTGATAAAATTAAACTCTTTTGACTGCCTCATCAAAACGAATGTTCCATATTTGAGAAACTTGCTTCAATCCATTTCTCTGAGTGTCTACAACACTTACCTCATCGTATGTAACTGGATCATCATCTTCTATGATGCGTACCTCATCATCATCATCCAAGATGAATCCATACCTCCTAGGTATCTTCTGGTACTATTCCGTTTTATGATTCTATTGTGGTACAATTGGTCTATCTACGTGTTCCTCTTATTCGACTTATAGGTGTTTTGTGGATCATGAACTCTTCAAGATCTATAATCCTCCCACTAGCCCCTTCAATGATAAACACCTTTATCTTAGAAGGCGTGTGTTTCAAAATAAACACCTTTTGCTAAGTAGAATTATAGAACATATACCCTAAACTTACTTTAGGATGTCCCACAAATCATACATGTCAAATCTTGTCCCAAGCTTATCCTTCAAACCTTTTCACATAAGTTGGACAACCCTTATCTTAACATACTTAAGATTAGGAATCCTCCCTGTCCATAACTTTTATGGAGTCTTGGGGCTGGATTTTGAGGTTACCTTTTCTTAGATATGCAGCCATTTCTAGGACATGATCCTAGAAGGATACTGGAATGTCGGTAAAATCATTATGGATCGCACCATGTTCAAATAGGTACGATTTTTCCTTTCAGATACATCAATCAATTATTATGTATATAGAGAGGCGTCCATTATGAGAAAACCATTTGAGAGATGATCTAGAAACTTATTGCACAAGTATTTATTCCTTGATCCGATCAAAGAATCCTAATACTTTGCCAATTTGTTTCACTTTTGAATTCTTTGAACCTTTCAAATAATTCACACTTGTATTTCAACAAATACACACATTCAACACTTTGAATGATCATCTCCTTTTCTTATACTAATTTTTTCAATATGCAAAATTATTTTTTCATGTAAGTCAAGTATACAAAATTTATTAAGTAATATTCTA
This sequence comes from Panax quinquefolius, assembly GCA_020205615.1. Taxonomy (NCBI): domain Eukaryota; kingdom Viridiplantae; phylum Streptophyta; class Magnoliopsida; order Apiales; family Araliaceae; genus Panax; species Panax quinquefolius. The sequence continues at coordinate 72,988,396 of CM035159.1, read as the reverse complement.
GTTCTATACAAAACATTATTATTATAAATAGAACAACAATTGTTCTTAATTATAATACCAAAGATTTCATTGTCCAACAATAAAATGGAAATAATATTTTTAACAAGAATCGAATACAATAACAACTTATCGACTTAATAGATTTGCCCATAGGCATTGCTAAACTATAAGTTTCTATGGCTAATATGGCAACCTTTGCTACATTTCCACACATAGGATTACTTATATTTGTTTAGCTTTCTACTCGCTTGGTCCCTTCATAAATCTATATTTATGATAACCAAAGTCAGATCCAATACCCAAGTAGAACCTCGACTTAAAGAAAAATTTATTTTAAATTATGAACAAATTTGTATTTATAACCTAAAACTTCACTAAGCTTCTTTGGTTAGCCTCTCGCAAAATGCTTCTCGCAGCTTTCTTTCCAAAGGTCCAGCTTATTGCAAGGAAGCAAACTCCTTTTCTATCCGTGATCGCTTTTGTTCTTATTATCCTTTGTTTATGCCTTTCTATTTACCTTCTTTGAATCGCTCTTCTTTTCGTAAGATCCTTTGGCCCCTACCAAGAAGACATGGTCTTTCTTGGTTGAAAGTGACTCTCAACATTTTTCAACATATTAAGCAAATCAAAGAAGTCGATATCTAGCTTGTTCATATGAAAAATTCACAACAATTATGAAAGGAGTCCGGAGTGAGTGCAAGATCAAATCTTAGCTCAACTCTCCATCCATGACAAAACTCATTATCCTAATTGATCAATCAAATTGATAATGTTTAGGACTTTTATCTGCATCTTATAGTGCCATTGGCCATTCTAGATCGGAAGAGCTCCTTAGATATCCGATATCTATCAATCCTACTTTCCTCACCATCAACTACTTGATGTGCGGGAATATAGTAGAAGCATCCATAGTTTCATGCCGACGTCAAGCTCGTTACTCATGGATCCGAGCATGATGCATCGAGCCAATCAGGCATCATCATCTTGCCACTTTCTAAAAGTAGCAATCTCTTCCTCGAGGCATTGTCCGCAACTATCATTGCGGGATAGGCGATTAAGGACATAAGATAGCTTTTTCACCATGATGAGAACTATTCTCAATTTCCTTAACCAATCCGCTTAATTCTTGGCCCGTTAATTTAGCATCTAATATGCTTCGCAGTGATAGTAGTAATTTAAACATTGTAAAATTTCTGTAAATGAATTTGTAATTAACAACATTTTAACATACATTCTTTTATTAATTACCAAAATAAATTAGGTCTTGTTTTAAATTGGTATCTCCCACTATTTTCTTCAAACTATATTACCTCACTTATATAGTTCGACAAAATCTAATTAAAGATTTGCTAGTGAGAATAAGGATCCCATTTCAAATGTATATAGCCTTGTGGTGACACAACAAACTATATTTAAATAAATAGGTAGACAACTTTTGTCAATTACATCAACTATGCAACTCCTTTTCTTTTTGCCTCTTAGATTATTTTGATCAAGTGGTGGCACATCCGAATCAAAATTATCCAAGTTAAGTCCGACCTAGCACTCCATATATTCAAAAAGAAAAATATCATCCTTGTGGTGACACAACAAAACAATATTGTTCAATTTTCTTTATAAGCATCAAATGTGATAAATTAACATCTTAAATACTTAATACTTGCCTTGTGGTGACACAACAAACTCATATTAAATATTTAATACTCTATTAATTTTATCATGCTAGAAGGCTTACGCTCGATATTCCAAATATCTTTGAACGCTTAGGACTTAATATAAAAAATTGAGGGGTTTGTTATTAATTTGTCTCATCTTGTTTAGCGCATTTATTATATATATATAAAATACGCGTCATATATAATTAACATTCAAGCATGTTTGCATAATATATAATATATATAGTATAAGCATGCACATATAGAATACTATATTCTACCCGGATTGATTATGGACTTTTATTCTAGTTTGGTTCACTAGAGCCACCAAGTGAACCAAAAGGTCAAACCCTAGGGGTGCAAGAAATAATATTTAAATATAACTATTACATTTAAACCCTGCTCCATTACAAACGGGTCTTCAAGCGCCCTTGCTTCCTTGATCTCCAATTTTTCAAAATTAATTCTAACTATTCCTATTACAAAACTATTTAAAATAAATAGAAACCTTGATCGCCAGCCGAGGGAAGTACATAGAGGAGATAGAATTTACATTAAGAAAAAATTAGAGAAGACGAGGTACGCAGAACCCCATTTAATAAAACCCATACATTCATGCATCCAACTAAAATAAAATCCAATCACATCGTCAATAGTCCATAATCAATCCCATTTATTATCATACACATCATCATATGCATCAATAAATAACATTCATCTTATGAATAATAAACATTTAATATATATATTGATATCATTTAATGGGCAAATTTAGTTAGTATAAAATCTAATTTTGAATCAAAATAAACTCCTTTATTTTAATCCAAATATAAATCAAAATAAAACTATTTTATTTTAATTTATCCAATTTTGAATAAAATAAACTATTTTATTTTAATCAAAATCTTTAATCAAAATAAACTCCTTTATTTTAATTAATTATGGAATCCAATTCCATGTAAAAAAATAATAATAATAAAACTCCTTTATTAAAGGAAACACGATTCTCTTTTTCTATTCACAAATAAACTCCTTTATTTTGAATAATATGAAATCTTATTTCATATCTAAATAAACTCCTTTATTTAAGGAAATTAGGATTCTTTTTTCCTATTCACAAATAAACTCCTTTATTTTGAATAATATGAAATCTTATTTCATATCTAAATAAACTCCTTTATTTAAGGAAACATAGAATCCAATTTCAACTCTAATTAGTTATCATGGAATCAAATTCCAACTCTAATTAGTTAGCATGAAATCTAATTTTAAAATTAAAATAAACTTTATATTTTAAAATTATAATAAACCTTTTATTTTAAAATTAAAATAAACTTTTATTTTAATTATTAAATTATTAAAATATATATTATATATATATTATGCCTCATTATCGGTTATAAAAATATATAATAAAATAACGAGGATCTAATATATATATATATATATATATAATATTAACCGTATTATATCATATATCTTATATATAATATATACTGACATGTCTCGCATAATATCAAGCCAGAATCTCTTTCCTAGAAGCACGTGAACCAATCTCATGTGAAATATTCCTTGAAATTGGTAGCATGTTAAGAATAATATATATATATATATATATATATATATATATATATATATATATATATATATATATATATATATATAACTGTTATATATATACTATATTAACCAATTGAACTATATCCATGTAATGTAACTGTTAACGTGGACTACAAGATTTAACGCATGTCTCAAATGTATAATCAAAATCAAAAAAAAAAAATAAAAAGTATTTTTTTTTTTTTTTTTTTTTTTTTTTTATACAATTAAATTATGCCCAATTAAATTGTTCTAAACACATATCAACATACATATTAAATTAAACAATTAATAATTCGCATAAAGGTTTGGCTCGATGCCACCGTAAGGTTTGTAATATTCAAGAACGCAATCAAATCAGCATAAAAGTGCTAAACGTGTAAAAATCGTAGTTTAAAATTTTACAAACCATATACCCGGATCACCCTTTATGCACAATTATTAATTAAACGAAAAGATGGATAAAAAAATCATACCCTTGAAGATCCAAGCTTCCTCGTGTACAAGTTCACCTCCAATCTTTTTTCGCTCAACTCAATCCACCGGTTTGGTTCCTTCTTTTGATCAACGTTAGCCACCCAAGTGTTTGGGCCTCAGAGGTGATCCACCAAGGAATAATAAAGATTCAAGAAAATGGGTGGTTGGCTAAACCCTAGTTTTTCTATCTCTATAGAAAAAAAAAGCGTACTCTCCCAACTATTGGAATTACGTATGTATGTTGAAAAGTCAACAACCACACCACCCATAATAAGACTCCTCTTATTTATAGATGTGGGCAACCCACCTTAACAATTAAGGAATTGGGTTTTATTTAATTAATTAAATTCTTTTAATTAATTAAGCTCCCTAATCTTATTAGGGATAATTAATTAAACTCCTTTAACTAATTTTCCTTCCTAATCCAATTAGGAATAAATGAGAGTACTTATATTAAATTAATTTCTAAACTCTTTTAGAAATTAAAATAATAATAATAATTGTAATAATATTAATAAGACTCCTCTTATTAATTTATATTTAATATTTCAAAATATTAAATAATAAATATTAAGCTATTTAATTTATTCTATCACCATAGATTAAATTAAATATACATAACATATTATTACGATTATGCCATTAACTTCTTAAATAATTATTCTTCCTTTTATGGTGTGACCCTTTAGATTCTCCATATTAAACCTATTGTGAATAAATCAATTAGAATAATTCTAATCTTATTTAAATAAATAAATTAAACAATTAATTTATTTAAATAAATAATATTTATTCTACAATAGGATAAGCCTCCCTAATGATCAACGACTTTCCGTATAATATAGATTTCAACATTAATCATAAAAGAACCTTTGAGTAAATAGTTACCGCATAATTCAATCCATCCACCATACAATGTCCCAATTAAATATAAGATATGGAATTACCACAAGTCTTATTTTATTTAATTATATGTATTTCGACTCTTAAATGCACAACACCAAATAATGCAAATTAGAAACTCCTTTCTAATTTCATTCTCGCTTTTAACAAGGACTACTTGGGTTGTCATTTATCGAATCACATAGACATTTCTCTTCTTTTAATAGAAGTGGTAGATTCTTTATCGATCATACATTATCTCCACGTATAACTTATTATACCCAAGCATACCATTTGATATACCCTAAGGGTCTTAAGGAATAAGTCAAAGTATAACTCATCATACACAAGATACTATGATGATCTCAAGTCCAAGGATCACTTGTAGATTACTATCACTACAGAAATTCCTATCGACAGCAAGTAAAACTCCATTAGGTATTCCTTAGCGAGCCACGCTCAAAGGAACTTATTCTCTAATAAGCACCTACATACTTGCTTTAGTGTCTCCACACAAATGATCATGAGATCAATCATCCTCATCCAATGAAAGCAAGCAACGATGTACCAATCTATCCTGGATTCACTAATCCCCAATTTAGTAATCCAACGATTGGGAACTATTTTAGTTTTAAGCTTTCTAAGAATTTAGATCTCATTAGAATGATCATCATCATTATTCTAAAAGCATTGCTTAAAACTATGGGTTTATCACATATTATAAAACAAAGATCATATAGATAATTAAAAGCCTTTAATAATAAATAAATACTTTTATTAAAAAATGAATAAGATTGTTACAAAGTATATGCTTTATCATCAAACATGATTGGCTTGTGTGCATATTACTTTCAAGATTCGACCGACATCCAACATCAGTAGAGATAGAGATCCATAAGACTCGGGAGGAGTTACATCGTGGAAAGTATCGATGATGTGACATCGATACATCTTTTCATTCGACTTTTTCTAATGTATTTCTCCTATTTCTTTTGATAGGCCTCTCAGTTAGCATCCCCAGTAGGGTAGCTTCTCAGAGGATTCTCGTTATATCTTTTGATAGGCCTCTTTTTCTCGATGTATTTTCGTTATATGTTGGGTAGTAGCTTCACTTCCTCATTTACCAGCCTCTCTATTTTAGTCCCATTTCCCTGATTTTAGAGATGATGTATTAGATGATGATATACTTAGGAATGAATGTATGCACGCTTTTCCATTCCCTATATCATATTGCCATCTATTGTATCATGCATGTTATTATGTTATGCATATATGTATGTATGTCCAGAGATATTCAAAGATTAACCCTGGATGGTCTTATGACACACGGCCCGTCTGAGATGTCTTCTTCTACAGCTAGTCAGATTGATCATACCCCACCATTTTTGGTGGTATCTCGTATGCGCCATGGTATGATAGTATATCACCATCAGACATGGTGATCGTAGATGATTTGCTGCAACATACTATGACCCTGTTGATGTTTCAGGTTCCCACAGGATTTGTAGAGGGCATGCTAGAGCACTGGGTATCGGAGAGGAAGGTTTTCCAATTTAGGACCCAGGAATTGACTCTTACTTTGGAGGAGTATGCACGGTTGATGATGTTACCGCTGGACAAACCTTGCATGCATATGGCTATTGGAGACATGAGCAGACAGTTCATGACCCTCACCGGATTGAGACAAAGAATGTCCAGGACGAGATTACATCCGGCCACGTGATATCCCAGCATTTCCTGTTTGACTGGTTTGGCTCTGAGGACAGCTATGCACGACATTCTGGGGATGTCACCACACCAGAGGACCATTGGCGTTCAGCCAGAGTAGATGTACTGCTTCTATGCGTATTGTCATAAGTCTTTATGCCGTGGTACATGGATGAGCTAGATATCGGCATCATTATAGCAGTGAGAGCTCTCAGGGAGGGTCGTACCATTGTACCAATGATCATCATAGAGACTCTGAGGTCAGCTACATACTGCTGCACTTATCCGGCAAGAGTATTTACAGGTAGCTTGGTCATGCTGTATGTGTGGTTTATGTCACACTTGAGACCGATTGGCACATTTAGACGGCAGGGGTTTTGTTTCACCCAGGAGATAGCCATGTCATACTCCTTTCAGCCTGCAGAGTGCACAGATGCTGCATCGTGGTTAGCTTTCCTAGCAGGGATTAGGGATCCATTTGCCATATTGTCTTGTTTAGGGCTTAGCTCACCCTACAGCTTCATTACTCATGCTCTAGGCATGGATTATCTCCCTCTGGCTGGATTGAGGGGCATGATTAGTTACCACCCACTGGCCATGATGTGTCAGTTTGACCAGTTTCAGGATTTTAATCCTTATGAGGGGGCAGTGAGTCAGCGCTTCGCTTCACGTTGTTTGTCAGCGGAGGACAGATCCAGGTTGTATGCTTATTGGGATCAGCAAAAGCTAGCTGAGTTTTCTGTCAGTCATCCAGGTTGTTCTGCAGAATATTCCGCATGGATGGAGACAGAGATCGATCGGCACGGCAGAGTATCCACAAAGGGTGAGACCGATTCTCGATTTATGAGGAGCATATAGAGAGGTCATTATTCCCACCGATGACTTGATCGGCTGGGCTACCAAAGATTTGTGATAGATTCTCCCACCCCGAAAAGCCATCAAGTACTCAAGATTCTAAGACAACATTTGGAGCAGAGCTTACATCCGATGACCTATGATAGAGATCGTGCTTGGCCATGATGTTGACAGCTCTTGATGAGAGAGATACCGCTCTGTTAGAGAGGGATGAGGCTAGATCAGCCAGGGATGCATTGATTGGGGAGTGGGATGCCGCTTTATCTGTTAGGGATGTGGCCATTACAGATAGTACTTCCGTTAGATCCCATATGACTGTCAGTCTTGCCGACATGAGTGCTTACATTGATGAGAACAATGCCACCATGCAGTTAGCCTCTGATCTGCTAGCTCGTGTAGATTCCCTTGGACAGGAGCTTGCAGTGCTTCCTCCATCGTCAGAGAGGGATGCTATGTTAGATTTGATAGTCCGCATACATACAGATCTCGTAGATAGCTTTGTATTTTCCTCGCATGCACTAGCTTAGCCATTTTGTCATGTACAACACAGATGTATATATCAAACAGTATTATGTATGGCAAGGAAATATATTTTGATTCACTTCCCTTTTAGTTATGCCTTGATACTTGCTTGATGTTTGCCTGTTTCTTCAGGGCCTTGTGATCTTGATGTATTCTGAACTTATCCTTGATAGATGGACATTGAGACGTCGCAAGATCTCTTAGAATGGATCATTGATTTCTATAAATCCCTACCATCTTTTGTGTCTTGGGACTGGTATCTATATGGAAAAGTGGAGAGGAGGATGGTTTCTTCCTCTCTGAGATTGACCGCACCATAGATGGTCGCCAGTACTTCTATTTGTGAGAAGCCTAGTTAACTCCATTTCTTATGGGTTGGTATTGCTCTTTGAGGCACGATTGCAGCTTAGATGGTCACCGAATCTTCTATTTATGAGAAGAGGTTGGGTAATTCCATCCCTTTGATCTAAAACCGATGACATGTGGCAAATTAAAGGTTGATCCCAGTACCGTGTGATAAAATTTTTTGTTCTGGTAGGGGTTAGACTGAACCATAAATGGCTGCCTACGTACTCCTATTGAACAGGAGATCATGTCTGCGTAGTTCGAACCTAGTGTAGGAGGTTCAACGCTGATTGTGAAAGCAAGATAGGTGTAGAGATGTTTTTTTTTGTTTTTATTGTGAAGAAAGGGTAGAAATGTTTTTGTTGTTGCGACTGGGCCATATAGCATATGGTTGCCTACGTACTCCTATTGAAGAGGAGATCATGTTGGCATAGTTCACCCCTCAAGACGAATTGAAGGCGAAGATAAGCATAAATCCCATGTGCAGGCTATACTGCGGGGAGAGGAAAGTTTAATCCCATAATGGGGGTAAACTGCAGGTGTGTAAAAAGTTTGATCTCGTCCTCAGGACAAACTGTAAGTGTAGAAAAGTTTAATCCCGTCTTCAGGATAAACTGCAAGTGTGAAAGGTTAAATCCCATCTTCAGGATAACCAAAATTGTGAAAGGTTAAATCCCGTCTTCAGGATAACCGAGATTGTATAGAAGGTTTGAATTGAGGTAAAACAAGGCTGCTAGCTTGAAGTGTATGTTTCCATGAGGGGCAGAAGAGTATGTAGAAAGGAAAGGGTTCAAAACCGGAATGACTGGTGATTTGATGATCAAAACCAGATGTTTGTTTGATGGTAACTTTAGACATAGTTTCGTTTCACGGTGTCCGAGTTGATAAGCTGTTGAAATCCATCGCCATCCATTTCCTGTAATCTGAGAACACCTCCTGTCAATACTTCCTTGACAACAAATGGGCCTTCCCAGTTAGGAGCGAATTTTCCCTTAGATTGATCTTAGTTGTCAATGATCTTCTTCAAAACCAAGTCATGTTGTTTGAATTACCGTAGTCGGACTTTTCTGTTGTAGGATCGTGCAATCCTTTGCTGATATAACTGACCATGTAAGATAGTCGCGGATCGCCTTTCGTCTATTAGAGACAATTGGTGATACCTGTCTTATACCCATTGGTCTTCATCCAACTGAGCGTCCATCAATACTCTGAGGGATTCCATTTCCACCTCTATGGGGAGCACTGCTTCCATCCCATAGACTAATGAGTAGGGGGTTGCCCCAGTGGAAGTTCGCATAGAAGTTCTGTAGGCTAATAAAGTCAGAGGCAAGAGGTTAGGCCATCCTTTGTGATTGGCGAACATTTTCTGCATGATCTTTTTGATGTTTTTATTAGCCGCTTCAACAACACCATTCATCTTTGGACTCAGAGATGACGAGTTGAGGTGTTTGATGTGGAATTTTCTGCATAACTCCTCCATCATTTTGTTGTTGAGGTTCTTAGCATTGTCTGACACAATGACCTCTGGTTGTCCATATCGACACACGACATTGTTTCTGATGAAAGAAATGATAACTTCTTTAGTAACCCTGGGGAAGGATGCTGCTTCTACCTATTTGGTGAAGTAGTCGATCATGGTGAATATGAATCGATGTTCATTACTAGCTTTGGGCTCGATGGGCCCGATCACGTCCATCCCCCACATTGAGAAGGGCCATGGCGAACTTATATTGTGGAGTTCCCTTGGAGGGGCGTGGATAGCATTCCCATGAATCCGGCATTGATAGCACCTCTTGATGTGATCATCATAGTCAGCTTAAAGTGTAAGCCAATAATGCCTCGTTCTGAGGATCTTCTTCACATACTCCACCATGGATCTCATCCATGAGTCTCTGAGCCTGGTCTTTATCCAGATATCTGAGGAGACCTAATCCAACATCTCTTTTGTAGAGTGCATCTTTGCTCAGGTAGAATTTCATAGCAAGTCGATGAATCCGCCTCTTCTCAGTTAGGCTCGCCTCAACGGGTGTAGATCCATCTCGCAAATATTCCTTGATGTGCTGATACCAAGGATTGTGGATGGGAGGTAGTTCATACGATACTTCTCCAATGTAATTCCCATAGACTGGGGCTCTTTGTAGAGTAAACGTGATGATTGGCATGTTTTCCTTGTCTGGTATGTAAACCAAGGAGGCCAATTATAATGCATGATCCGCAAAATCATTCCTATTACGAGGAATGTGTAGAAAGGAGATTTCTTCGAACTCCAAAGCCATCTGTAAAACTTGCCGATGGTAAGGCAACAAATGTAATTCTTTGGTTTGATAGATTCCTGTGGATTGCTTGACTACTAATTCGGAATCCCCAAAAATAGTTAACCGCCTGATGCCCATTGAACAGACAAGTTTTAGCTCCATGATATAGCCTTCATACTCAGCTGTGTTGTTGGTGCTAACAAACTTAAATTTGACGGTGACGGGATACTGCTCCCCCGTACCGGATATTAGGACTGCTCCAGCTCCAAAGCCTTCTGTGTTAATAGCTCCATCAAAATACATTCTCCACATACGGCATGTATTGTACTGATGTTGTAGTTGAATTGTCATTACCCCTTCATCAAGGAAGTACGTTTCCAAGGGTTTGTAGTCCCCTGCAGGTGCGGCGGCCAGTTGATCCGCAATTCCTTGACCTTTGACAGACTTTTGCATCACATAGACGATGTCAAATTGATGTAGGATCAACTGCCATCTGGACAGTCGACAATTCAGTATGGGCTTACTGAACACATACTTGAGAGGATCCATTCGGGATATGAGATGGGTTGTGTGACCATGGAAGTAATGTTGTAACCTTATGGAAGCCCATGCTAAAGCACAACAAGTCTTCTCAATAAGAGTATACTTGTGTTCACTGATGCTGAATCTTTTGCTGAGGTAATAGATAGCTCGTTCTTGGCCTCTATTGTCTTTTTTTGCCCCAAAGATGCAAATTTCCATGGCATTGTCATTTATGGACAGGTACATGAACAGAGGAACATCATCCCAGGGAGGTACCAAAACAGGAGTGTTAAACAGTTGCTCTTTGATTGTGAGGAAGGATTTTTGACACTCATCGTTCCATTTCATGGAGGAGTTCTTCTCTAACAACTTGAAGATTGGCTCACAGGTTGTTGTGAGTTGAGAAATGAATCTGCTAATGAAGTTGATTCTTCCCAAAAATCCCCCAGTATTTCCTTTTCTCGTCTCGAGGAATGGGCATTTCCTTGATGGCCTAGATTTTGGTAGGATCCAGCTCAATCCTTTTGTGGTCGATTAGGAAACCTAGCAACTTGCTCGACTTAACACCAAAGGCGACTTCAAGGATTCAACTTCAAGTTGTACTTACGCAACCTATTGAAAAGTTTTGTGAGATGGTCTAAGTGGTCCTCCTCCTCCCGGGATTTGACAATGATGTCATCCACGTAGATCTCTATCTCTTTGTGCATTAAATCGTGGAAAAGAGCCATCATAGCTCGCTGATAGGTTACCCCGGCATTGATGAGGCCGAATGACAACCGTCTGTAGCAAAAGGTTCCCCAAGGAGTGATGAAAGCAGTTTTCTCATGATCTTCCTCGGCGACCATAATTTGATGGTACCCCGTAAAGCAATCAACAAAGGAGTACATGCCGTATTGAGCAGTATTTTCAATAAGAATGTGGATAAAGGGCACGGGAAAGCTATCTTTAAGGTAGGCTTTGTTCAAATCCCGGTAATCCACGCAAACTTGCACCTTTCCCCCTGGTTTAGGTACGGGAACAATGTTGGATATCCACTCCGGATATGTAGACACCATGATGATGCCAGCTTGAAATTGTTTCACAATTTCTTCTTTGACCTTTAAACTCCACTCAGGTTTCAATCGCTTGAGTTTTTGCCTGACTGGCTTAAATCCTTCTTTGATGGGAAGGCAATGAAGATCAATGTCAGTGGAAAAACCCACCATGTCCTCATGAGACCATGCAAACACATCCTGGAATTGGGTTAATAGTGCAACCATGTCATTCCGTTGATTTGTGGTAAGGTCTGAACCAATTTGGATTAGCTTAGGGTTGTCTAAGGTTCCAAGATTGAAAGAAGTGGTTTGATCAAGATTGGGTTTGGGTTTGTTTACGACCCATTCCTTAATCTCCTTAGGTGTCTCAATGTCCTCTTGGATGTCCATCAAGTCTGAGTCCAACTTTGCATCAAAGTTACAACCCTTGTGGAGAGAAGGCACCTCATCAGCAAGTACATGCACATCTAATTTCAGAGTCCTGAAATAAAAGATGCTTTCACTTAATATATGCAACTGTTCGATTATACAAAAGTGTTAGCATGTACTTGATAAAATAACTGCTAGTACTATAAAGGAAAGCAATCAATTAAAGTTATTTACAGGGCAGAGGGATTTTCTTCCCATTTTACCCTCGTCGACCAATGCATGGAGTACTGCTCCAATTGTCAAGGGCAAAGTCTTGATGGACTGTAGTGATGGAAGGATCGTCATTGTCCTTCTTTTCCCGAATGATAACCATAACATCTGGGCAATCATCGTCTGGGGTGTATCTGTTTGTATGTTCATCATGAACAATGACGCGTATGCCTGCCATCATCAAGGCAAGGTCATGTTTACGTTTTCGTTCCTTTTCTCCCGCTTTGGGATCAGGAATCAGCACCTCTTTAGCTTTGATTGGCACTGGTTTAGGAAACAGCATGGCCACAACATGGGCTGGCACCTTTACTAGAGACTGCATTAGCTTATGGGGTAAAGGTATAGAAAATCGCCATGCGGCGGAAGTTTGAGGAACCTGCTTGTGCTTATGAGGATTCCTATGAGTGGAATTGGCAGAATAGCCTAGTCCGAATGTTCCAATTTGACTGGACATTTGAATAGGGTGCTTAATACCCTGCTTGTCTTTACCAATCCCTTGTCCAGGTTGATGACCCAATGACATCATTTCTTGAGTGGCCGACATAACCTCTGCAGAAATCTTGGGTATGGGAAGTGGTGCTCCAATAGAATGGTATTGCGTGTTACTCACTTCCCAAGTATGGAAACTGGCCGGTTCAACTTCTGAATTGAAGCTGATGATTGGTAGAGTTCCTTGTTCAGGACAATCCGGCTCAGCGTTGACAATGACTAGACTACTGTTGATAATGTATTTGAGCTGTTAATGTAGTGTGGAGGGAACGGCTCCAGCCATGTGTATCCATGGTCTCCCCAATAGCAGGTTGTATCCTGAGTCTATGTTGAGGACGTGGAAGGATACATTGAATGTATTTGGATCAATCTCAATTGGCAATTCAATCTTCCCGGTGGCATTTCGTTGGGATCCATCAAAAGCTCTGATAACCGTATGGCTGCTTTGGATCCGCCTGAGATTGACATTCATCTTCACCAAGGTGGCATAAGGACAAATATTTAGAGATAATCCTCCATCTATCAAAACTCCAGCTAGCATGTACCCGGAAGACAAAAATGTAATATGCAATGGCTTGTAATGATCGGTCCCTTCGGCAGGTATATCGTCATCAATGAAGGATATCACATTGTTGTTGAAAATGTGATCAACCAATTGTTGAAATTTTTCCACGTCCACTGATTTTGGCAAATAGGCTTCTTCTAAAACCTTCAGTAAGATCTTCCGATGATCCTCGGAAGAGAAAACCAAGTCTAGTATTGAAATCTGGTGTGGAGCTTCTCGCAAGCTTAAAACCACTTTGGCTTCATTGTGGCCCATAGTGCGGAGGAATTTTTCAATCTTCTCCATGAGCAACTTCCCCTTTGCTTCGCAAGTAGGTTTAATAACCCGTTGAGGAAGATATAGTGGATTTTCCTTTGACACTGTAGCAGTAGTATGAGATGTGGATCCTTCAACTTCTCCATAATTCCATGGAACTTTGTGTAAGCTGACAATTGGTTATTGTGGTCTACAAGATAAAGAAATTGGCTCTGGTGCGGCCACTTTCAAAGGATTGTCAGCTCCTTTGAGTTGAATTGGTTGTATGGGAAATACTTTGTGGTCTCATCATCCACTTCGGATATAACGATCTCGATCCCTTCCATTTGGTAGGACATTCATTCCCACCCTTGAGTTGTACAGTGTAATCATCTGCTATTTGCAGGACACCGCTATCAATAAGATTCTGAATAAGATGGTATTGTGGTCTACAAGATAAAGAAATTGGCTCTGGTGCGGCCACTTTCAAAGGATTGTCAGCTCCTTTGAGTTGAATTGGTTGTATGGGAAATACTTTGACAGTCTCATCATCCACTTCAGATATAACTGATACTGATCCCTTCCATTTGGTAGGACATTCATTCCCACCCTTAAGTTGTACAGTGTAATCATCTGCTATTTGCAGGACACCGCTATCAATAAGATTCTGAATAAGATGGCGGAGTGCCCAGCATTCTTCTGTGATGTGACCTCGAGAATGTGAATGATATTAACACATTTCATCAGGATTGAACCGTCCTGAACGGGGATTGATTGCAGGGAGAAGGAAGGTAATTCTTCCTTCGTTGATCAACATCTGTAATATTTCCTCCATAGATTGGCCCAAGTAGGTGAATTCCCTCTGATTGGAAAAATCCCGATGGGCTTTAGCATTTGCTCTCTTCACAACCTTATCCTTCATAGCTTCGTTTTCTGAAGGTGGCGAGGAGGCATTCATAACAAAAGGAAGGAGATAGGCATGCTCCTGCCTGATTAATTGGCGTGTGACTTGATGATGGTGGGTCACCAGTTCTGCCAGTTGCTCAATTTGTTTGGAAAGAGCTTTCATCTTTCGTTCCATGATAAACTGGAACTTTACATAATCCCATTTTTCAACACTGTCTTTGATGGGATGGGATGATTCACCATTAGAATTGGAACCTTGTATAGTGCTCCAACTGATCATGTTGACCTCTTCTTCTTTGTGTTGAGGAAGAGGGTTGTCTTGCACATGAGGTTGATCTGGTTTGGTGACCACGATCTCACCATTATCTATTAGATCTTGAATCTTATGCTTCAAGGCCCAAAAATCTTGAGTATCATGTCCAGGTGCTCCGGCATGATAGGCACACTTCCGAGTAGCATTAAAACCCCTCCCATTAGGGTTGGCTGGTTGAAGAAGATGTGTAATTTTCTTCTGAGCATTCAGAAGAGCAAGAACATTCTCTAGCGAGTCCCCTAAGGGTGTGAACGTTCGAGGCCGCTTTACTTCTCCACTTTTAGACAATGGAGGGTTTGAAGATTGTGCTGGAAAAGGGGAGTAGTTTCTCCTCTGCATAGGCATGCTTTGATTGCCTTTTTGTCCTTGTAGTATCAAGGAAACATCCTCCTCATTCTTTTTATGGACCCTCCGGGGGTTGTTTCCATAAGATCCGGACTGGATGTGTTTAGCAACAGCTTTAAGAGCGGCTAGGTCTTGAATTTTACCGGACTTCAATCCCATCTCAGCCATTTCTCCGTGCTTGATTATTTAAGAGAATGGTTTGCCAATACCATCTAGAACTATTTCATAGAAAGGAGCTTCTTGTACATCTATAAAAGTCATGACCATTTCTGATTCCGTCATGGATGGAATAACTTGAGCAGCAAGGCACCTCCACCTTTGAGCGTACTCTCTAAATGACTCATTAGACTGTTTCTTGACCTTGGTAATTTGGTACCGGTCAGGAGCCATCTGAGATTGAAAACTGTATTGAGTAAGGAAGGCCTGAGCTAGCTCTTCCCAGCTATGGATCTTTTAGTTGTCTAACTGCATACCATGAACCAAGCTTCTCCAATTAAACTTTTCTCAAATAAATTACATTTTGAGCTTTTCATTTTCTTCGTAAGACCCAAGTTCTCTAATGAACACTTTTAAATGTGTATAAGGATCCCCTAATCCGTCATATTTCTCAAAATCAAGGGTCTTGAATTTCTCTGGATAATGAACACCAGGAAATATGCAAAGGTCTGCATATGAAACACTGTCATGCTTTCCAATCCCTTTGAGGACACAAATAGTTTCCTCCATTTGAAGGACCTTTTTCCTAATATCACCGATGTCTGGATCTCCTTTTAGATGGATGTTTTCAGGGTCTTTGTTGGTCGTATCCAACTGAGGTTCTGGAATTGTTTTTTCCGGACCTTGAACTCCTCCTTATGTAGGGGATTCTATATGTGTAGGTATCTTTGTTCCCTGAGTGGACTAGTACAATTCTTTCAATAGAACGACCAAGTCTGCAATTTGTTTACTCAATTCGTCAAATTCTTCTCTGAGACAACATTAGATTAGGTCGGTCAAGAAGACATGATTAATCAGAAGCTCGTGGCCTTTTTGGATTTTAAGCGGGTAATAGGCCCAATTGCTTCCCTACAAAAGACTTACATAGTTTAGTCTTAGGGTAATGTAAATGTTATCATAACATGTCCGTTTAGGAATTTTTGTCCTGCAAAACCGGTTGTTAATTGATAACATGTCATGCATGTACATATATTCTTCATATTTTCCATTACATATGGATGAACATGGAATAAAATTACAAGTAAATGCTTTTACAAGTAATTGAAAATGGAAAGTATGAAGTGACTTTCCTCCGCGTTTGGTTTATCTGAGGGTTGCTCTCACGGCTTTTTGGCATGAAGGTTCCCAGATCATCGCAATCTACTTGACGGGAAGTTAATCCGGTCGTTCAACTGGAGCGAATCTGAGTAGTGCCTTTCCTGAGCCCCGGGGAATCATTCTTCCCACGAGTCCAAAGAATCAAACACTAATATCACACACAACATAGATATTTAGCATGCAAAATGGCAAACTAATAATTAAGATGCATTCGTACACATTCATCATAAATGTAAATACAACATTCACACACAAGCATATAACAATTTTGAAAAGCTTGTAATAGCAGCTTAAGCCCTTTTACTGGAGTTCTCAGCAGAGTCGCCACCTGTCGACGTCGGGATTTTTTGATGTCCTTTTCGTTACTTGTTCTTCGGTGTTCTCATGTTAATATGAGATTTGTTTGAAAAAACAAGTGAAAAAGGTCCTCGACATGTATAATGTGAGATTTATTTGACTTTAAGAGTCGCCATTGGTGTATTTAATCGTTGCACTAACGCAACCAAAAAGGTTTGCACATTAACCCGTGATTTGACAATCGCTAGATCGGTCTATGAAACCGAGATTCATTTTGGGTCCGGGGCTTGATTATGCGGAAGGAAGGTGTTAGGCACCCCCGACATCCGTGTTACCACTACCATGACCGCCACTTTTCAAAGAAATTGTTATATGAATATGTGTGTGTGTGTGATCAATGTGCAATTATTTGAAAGTAAAGTGAGGCCTCGTCGCACTTATATACACAAAGTTTGAATTTTATAGAAAAATTCAGCTTTAACCAAGATATATCAATGAAGTTTTGTAAAAGAGGTTTTTCAAACCCTGTGCTAAATAGTAATTGAGACCTTTTCATACTTCCATTTTATTATTAAATGTTCGTCTTGTTTGCTTTTATTTTCGAGATGCGAAGCATTCTCTAGAAAATAATATACAAAGATAGTGTCGAACTCCTCATGGGCATGATATGACCATCCAAGGAAATTCGAGACAATCGTAAAGTAATGTACAAGCCGCTATAAATTGAAAAATATGTCCATCATGGAACCGAATCTAGATTCAAGAGACTAAATCAGGATCACTTGATTCCTAGGCTCACATGATACCGCAATTTATATGGAAAGCGTAAGCGCTTATATATATAAAAGTCAGAAATATATATATACATGATATGATCAACCACCACGAAGCAACTCCATGGGGGATCGAAAATGTAAATATATAAAAGCGGTAAATATATATATATGGATATGATCAACCACCACGGTAAACTCTGTGTGGGACGAAATGTAAACAAAGTCAGAAGCGATCAACGCCACAAAGTAAACTCCAGTGTGGAAAAAAATGTAAATAAAAGTCAGTAAAAGGCCATGAAGTAAACTCCAGTTCGACAGAAATGTAAATATATATATATATATATATATATATATATATATATATATATATATATATATATATATATAAAAGCAATAACGCGACCGGATGTGAATCGAGGCTTATAGGATATGTCCGACAACAATTATATATATAAGTATATATATATATATATATATATATAAAAGCGAGTAAATGCTCCGAATGTAAAATCAGATATGTCTGACAACGATTATATATATATATATATATATATATATATAAGCAATTAAACTCTCCAGACCGAAGTCTAGGCTCATCAGACAGAGTCTGACAACAATTTATATATAAATATATATATAAGCCAATAAACGCTCCAGACCGAAGTCTAGGCTCAATCGAGGCATAACTCGATAATGTTAGTCCATATATGAAATATATACATATATATATATATAAGTATATATACAGACAGAAATGAAAACCACGGACCGAAGTTCGGGCAAACACACTCATACGACTCTCAACGTGTACAACAGTGTGTGATAATATGAGAAGATGACTTTATATAATGTGAGAAGGCTTACAGTGGGCTGCCAAAGTATACTTCTATGACTTTAAATGGATAAACACTCGGCTCCCGCCGTATAAAAGATAGCTATATGTGAGCTAACAAGTGTTTAAAAGTGAGGAAACACTCAAAAGATGTGTATACAGAGTAAAATGGACAGGACTTCCTCGCCTTTTCTCTCTCTCCTCTCCCTTCAAATGGCTGACCCCAAGGCTTGTATATATAGACGGATGGCCGCAGGTACTCCTGTGGCAACCACAGTTTTACCTACGTCTAGTCGTGGTGCATCCGAGCCTCGCGGGTCTCATTGTCTCGTAGTACGTGCACTCATGCACTTTAATCTTCGCTCGAACTTGCAGAACTTCAATCCGAGCATCCGAACGAGGTATATCTGAATTTCTTCAGACCGCTTGTGTCGAGAGTTACGCAATGACATGGATTAGAGGTTGTACGAAGTCATAAAGAGAGGTCCATGCCCATAGTCTTCAAGCTTCAAATTCTATCCAAAGTACTGCCAAGCGTAATAGTCACTCGGGATTGTTACTCCTCAGTTCTTATGGGACATTGTTGGATGTATGTATGTATGAAGTGTCGAGACGATTCGCAGGTGTTGAAGAGACAAGATAATGTTTGACTCCTCACTGGGGTTATCGCCGGTTTGAGTTGAAAGTAGACGTTGCTCAGGGTTACATCTGAGATTGGACTACTTGTTGGTATGTCGCGATATCATCTTGTTGAGGCGGTAAGATGACTCTTTTGACTCCTTACTAGGGTTATCGCCGGTTTGAGCGAAAAGAAGACGTTGCTCAGGGTTACATCTGAGATTGGACTGCTGCAAGTGTTTGAATACCGCAAGGTCATCTGTGAAAGAACCTATCTGCCTGTTGTTAGCTCCGGGTCTGAGGTATGATTGCCTCGGTAGGAGGTCTGAGCTTGAAGCTGATCGCATGTGTTTGAAATAAACAATTCCGGAGTTATCACCGAAACTGCAAAAGCATCCCTTGGGGCTATCACCAAGGATAGAGTTACTACTCCCAAGTTGTTTCGGACCGAACCGAACGTCAGCGGTGTTATCATTTGAGACATAACCGCCTCTCTCTGTGTTGTTGTCGGTCTTTTGATCTTGCAAACCTCGGGGTTATCTCCGAGATTGGAAATGACACTCCTGGTGTGTGTTCCAAGTTTGAGATGAAGTTCCCGGTTTGTGCTCAGGGTTGGAACTGATGTTCCCTGTTTGTGTTCCAGGTTGGAACCGCACTTCCATAGTATCCTAATGGATGTAAGTCGCCTTCCGTGGTTATCTCAAAAGACGAATCGCCTCCCCGTAATGTTAGTAACAAGCATGCGTAAAATTTCGAGTGTCTATAACTTACACGAGTTTGCGATAAAGTAATGACACTATACCCGCACCGCAGCGTGCCATCATTTAACCTTTCGTTGGCCATACGCCAACTCGACTCATTAGAAAAAATTCTGACTTTTTGCAAATTTGGCGAAACTCCCGGACGCATAACTTCTTCATTATAAGTCAAAATTGACTCATTCAAAAGCCTACAGTTCACAAATTACATACTCTATGCGTTTATGTAAGAATTTTATCTATTTGACTTCGTTTGCTAAAATTTCACCTATTAGTTCATTTTTAACAAAAACGATAAACGTTCGTGAACGTTCAACGCTCGTTTCTTCGTTCTAAGTCGGAATTCGGTCATTTTCGAGTTTGCAACTCTATAATGCCAAATATGACTTGTCTCCATTGAAAACCAATGTTTCCAACCTTAATATCACAATTCGACTTCCATTCCGAGAATTTCATGAATTTGACGATTATCGTCCAATCGTGTGAATTCCGGCAAAACCTTATTACTAACTATTTTATCATTTCTTTAAATGGATTCAATCCATCATACTAACATCTTGATATACATACTTCATTAACTTATAAACATGATACATTATTACTTGTTCTTTGTGATTTTATAACTTGTAACAGTATGAAATACTTATGAATTCACTTTGCATGACTTATCATAGATTAAATCTTTTAACCATCATCCTTACTTCTTATTATCATACAACCTTATTATTTCAACATAAAACAAGTTCCTATAAGTTCTTCCTTGTTTCATAACTTATATGATTACAAATAGCTTATTCATGACTTATACGGCTTATTAAGACTTAAGCTCTTTGATTACTCATTCCTATCATTCCTTAGCATACATGTTCTACCACTACCCATCTCCCTAACATTGGAAGAGAAAGAGATTCATGGTTTAAGTTCTTACCCATGAATATCACTTGACTAAGCTTTAATCTCCTTCTTGCTTCTTGAAAATCTCATAATGGAAGTTTGACTTATAAGTGCTTATTCTCTCTAACCAATAAGTTGCTTTATAAGAGAAGTTGTTGGATGAATTTTTAACAAGCAACAAATGAAATCTTAAGCTTGGTATTTATAGGAGTTGCTAGGTTAGGGTATAATGGTCCATAAACCACTCCCACCTCCTTAACTCCACCTCCTTAAGCCACCTCCTTACTATTCCATTCTTAACCACCAAGTTAACTTGCTCCCCACAACACTTGGTCATTAAGTCTTCTTGTTCACCACACTTACTTAGCCATTAAGTTAACTTGGTTACCACACATAAGCACTTTACTTAGCCTTTAAGTTACTTAACTTATCCTTTGCTTAACACTTAAGTCTATCCTTTACTTAAGTTACTTTAAGTTACTTAACTTATCCTTTACTTAGCCTTTAAGTTACTTAACTTATCCTTGCTCAACACACTTAATTCTTGGTCACCAATAAACCCATGGGTTGCCCCATGGATCAAACTTTACCACTGGATTAATATTTTGGGCTTAAGGTTTAATTAACCTAACTTATACATTGGGCTTGCAATTAAACAAACACTTGGGCTTGTTCATTAAATTATATTGGACTCAACCATTCCTATATTTGGGCTTTAACATTAATTCCTATTGGGCTTTATTATCATCCCAATTGGACATTACAATCTCCTACACATTTCTACAAATTCCATACATTTGGCTTAAAGTCTTATAACATATAATCAACGTATAATTCTCGTATTCCAACTCGTATACTTATTTAATATACGATATTCCATCATTCATACATACTTGTATAATACCTCGTATTATACTTGTATCCATTACTTCGTACAATACCTACGTATTATACAATCATTTCTTTAATTCATTATACGTATTTAAATTCCTTCTCGGAATTCATTTTCCCTAATTGTTAGATTTTAAGTCCGCAGGTGAAAAACTGCGTTTGCCATAACTGAAATATTATTGGATATTCTATCTCACCTCGATATTCTATCATTACATATTTCTCGGAAGTTCAAAAATAATTCCCGAGCAGAAATGCGTGAATATTATTTTTTGAAAAATTTCTAGGAAAGTTTTTATTTTCGTCTTGGAAATTCAAACACTTTAATTCTATCACGTAGCCAAAATACTACGACGTTCCGACATATCAAGGTCAAAGAACGACCTTCAATTAGCTTACTCTCATAAATAATTAATTAAATTCATTTAATCCACATAATTAAATAAAAAATTTAATTCTCAAAAATTCAAATTTTCTGGGGCGTTACAGACGCACAGTTTTATAACTCACGGATGTCTTATGCAATATTCGGCGCATGAATTTCCAAATCCATTATTAAGTAAAACAAAAAAAATATAATATATATATATATATATAACACATGTCATTTATAAACATATATATATATAATAATAATACTAATAATGATAACTCCCTCCTGACTTTTTCTCTCCCCCGTGACATCCCATTTGAAAAACAACCTCCCGGCAATTCAATTTTCCATATATGGGCCCCACATGTGGGCCCACCTTTATTATATTAAATAAATTTCTACCGATTATTTTGAAAAATTGGTAAATGGGGGTCCATAAATACAACAAATACTTCATAAAAATAACCTCAATATTTTAAACAACATTTATTAATTATTATTATAATTCACAATATTTAACGACCAGGTCGTTCCCAGGAAAGAGGGGGCTTTCCAGTAAGGATTTCTCCCTATTGGCGTACAATTAGGTGACCAAACCTCTCCTTGACAGAACTTCTAGACATCGTCAATATTGCAAATAATAATATTAATAACTTTGTCGTCTCAATTATTTATTTACTAATATATAAAATATCGACAATAATTGAATCAAATAACGCGAGATACTATGCAGTAATTACTATAGCAATAATTGAAAAAAACTGAGTAACTTCTCACGTAAGCATCAATAATCAATACCGTGTGCTACTTATGCAACCACGCCAGACATCGTATTTTTTTTAACAACGGTGTTTCAACAGTTAACGGTAAATCTTTAAATCGTTATTTTTATAAAAGATATTATTATTGCTTTCTCAATCCGATAATAATTCCGTTGTAGGGTCCACTAATGATTGTGGCGTCGCATTTAATATTCCTGTCAAAACGAATATTCCCCACCAATCGAATATTATATAACAACTTGCTTACTTTGCAAAATTTATAAATATTACCCACAACTTTAATATCATAACAAATCAACACAATAATTATTCAAAATGATATTTATAGAAAAATTCATCTTTATTCATAAAAGTTGGGGTCTTACATCCGGGGACCCATGCGATGATGTCAAGTATACGCATAGAACCAACTTTAATTGATAAAGTTAAAGTTGCTCAAGCCACAGACCTGGAGCTGATGCGTATGAAGAAGAAAGGACAAGAAGGTGTTATCTCAGAAGCAATAATTGATGAAGAAGGAATACTTCGAGTCAACTCCAGACTTTGTGTTCCTAACAACTCTGATTTGAAGTACAAGATCATGATGGAGGCACACAATACATCGTTTGTAATCCATCCTGGAAGTACCAAAATGTATCGTGATCTTCGACATACATTTTGATGGAACAATATGAAGAGAGAGATCGTGAAGTTTATCTCGAGGTGTTTAACTTGTCAACGTGTAAAGGCGGAGCATAAAGTGCTTAAGGGCCCATTGCAACCACTTGAGATTCTGAAATAGAAGTGGGAACACATTACCATGGATTTTGTTACGGGTCTTCCCACGGTTTCTCAAGGCATAGATGGGATTTGGGTTATTGTTGATAGATTAACTAAGTCTGCTCATTTCTTGCCGATACGGGAGACTTATTCCCTTGAACGTCTTGCTCGTATGTACGTAAATGAGATTGTGAGATTGCTTGACATGCCAGTATCTATAGTTTCGTATCATGACCTAAGATTCACTTCACAATTTTGGGTTAGCTTGTAGAAAGCTATGGGCACAGATTTATGATTCTGTTCGGTATACCATCCTCAAACGAACAAACAATCATAGAGGACTATTCAAACTCTTGAAGATCTATTAAGACTCTGTGTCTTAGACTTCAAAGGGAGTTGGGATAAGTATTTACCATTGGTGGAATTCTCCTACAAAGAATGCTTACCAGTAAGATATAGGTGTGGCTTCATTCGAAGCATTGTGTGGACAAAAGTGTCGCTCTCCAGTATGTTGGGATGAGATGGGTGAAGCAACATTGTTGAGACCAGAGTTGGTACGTATTACTACAGAAAAGATCCAAATGATTCGACAACGCATACAAATGACATAAGATCGACAAAAGAGTTATGCGGATCTTCATCAAAAGGACATGGAATTTAGTATTGGGGATTATGTATTGTTGCGTGTTGCTTCATGGAAGGGAGTTACAAGATTCGAGAAAAGAGGAAAGCTCAATCCATGATTTATTGGTCCATTTCAGATTGTTGACCGAGTAGGAAATGTGGCCTATAAACTCGTGTTACTGATAAGTGGTATTTTTACCTACTTATTGAATACCAATTCATGCAAATTGTGCCCATCTCAAGTACATTTTATTGTTTTTTAGTTGCATTTCACGTTATTTTGCATCGCATTTACTTACAACTCCTTTTGGTGAATAAGTGCACGAATCGGCTTGATTTTGGTGGTATTAGAGGGCACGAGGCTAATGGATGCGTGAAGGCAAGGCACATGCGGGGATGTGCATGGCATGGAGGTACAATGAAGCAAGAGATCAAGCATGAAAAGAACAAATAGCAGCAGCAGCATGACAGAAGCTAAACCAGAACTAGAAACTGCAGAGTGCAAGCCACAGGCGTAACGTAATAACAACAATGAAAGCCGCCAAAGTAGTACTTGGGCTGAACAATCGATGATCTCTCGCAAGTTCTTGGCACATGAGTAGGATCGCCTTGCCACGAAGAGGTTAGGTGGACAGGCGTATTCTATAAGTCTCGCCGCCCACGTGAGAGACATAGTTGAGAGGCGTGTGCCGCCGCGAGATCTTGATCTTTGTAATTTTTTTTAATTTTAATTTTTTATTAAATGAATTGTAATTGGTTTTTAAATGATCCTGACTGGTGTCAGACGAACAACTTGATAACTTTAAGTATTTTTTTCTTCATAGAAACATGGGTTTACACCTTGGGAGAGATTCTAACGTAGAACAAAGCCAAAACGTCTACTTCTCCAATTCTTCTTGGGATTATCTACCATTGTGGATTTTTATTATTGTTTATTGGATTTCTATGAGGATTTAAACGTTGATCATTGATTTCTATTCAGCGATTAGGTTTGATCGTTCTATCTTTCTTATTTTAATTGTTTGTTTATTGATCATGTTTAGCGTTGATCCCATAATGGCTTTTGGTTCAGTCATGAACTAATTTCCATTATGGGATTCTAACGGATTTTAATATGTAGTTTGGTTGCACATTTAAATGCTAGGATTGTTTTGCATATCATATGGAATATCTGTCATGGTTGTTTTACATGTATGAATGCTTGATCACCATTAGTCTCAGTACTTGTATGGAATTGACAATGAACATATAGGTATGGATTGTAATCATGATAGCATGCGAATATGGGGCTGTTGTATATGGCTTGCGTATTTTGTGAACCAGATAGACATATACTATTTCACCGTATGAGCTAGAATAAGGGCTTGAGCTTAAAATCAATATAATTGCAATTTCACATAGACATATAGTGATTTTGGTTGTATTGGTGATTACATAGAGTCTAACATCTGTAGATGTTGTGCAAGTAGGTTATAATGCATTGAAAAATGGTTATAACTCTATTTGTGCTCTTGGCTATTTTCCTGTGATATGTGAACATTTCTTGCATGATAGTGGCGATTAGGTGAAATATTAAATGAAGTTACTGTCCCATTATTTCCAGATTATATTTATTCCATTTGTTCTTATTTTCAGTTGTTATTCACAATTAGTTTAATTCAACACTTTTAGTCATTAGTCTAGGCATATAAATTTGATGAGTTAATTGATGCATGATAGTTAAATTTAACAACTTTCTCTGAGGGATCGATACTCTAAGTATTACTTGTTGACCCGTGTATTGTTGAATGAGTTAGAGCTCTTTTATTAGAACTATAAAAGAGGCAACAAGTTTTTGGCGCCGTTGCCGGGGAAAGGCGTTAATTTAGATAATTATCATCAGTTTAAAGCTAAATTGTATGACTTAGACAATTCTGATCGTTTCTCATTTCTATTTTTGTTTTATTTGTAATTTCAGGAACTTGTGGATTTATATGCACATGAGATCTTCCAATTCCGAATTAACACCAGCACAAGAAAACATTAACGGGAGAGGTTGGAAAGCTAGCGTGCGAAGAAATCTACAAGCTCAGTTAGAAGGAACTATACTGGATATGGCAGAAGAACAGAGAATCGAGCAAAGAGAAGAGCATCGGGCTCAAAGGGAATATTCCATGCCGAACATAAATGGATTACATAGAGATCTAGCATAGTCAGATCGGCGATAGCATCCAACACCTTTGAGATCAAACTGGGCACTATTCAAATGGTGAAAAACTCAGTTCAGTTTGGGGGTGCTGCTACAGATGATCCGAATGAGCCTTATTGAGTTTCATAGAGATCTACGACACATTTAGATACAACGGTGTGATGGAGGATGCCATCAGACTACGGCTATTTCCATTTTCATTAAGAGATAAGGCTAGAAGTTGGTTACACTCTTTGCCGTCAGGGTCAATAACAAAATGGGAGGACTTAGCGCAGAAATTCTTAGCCAAGTTTTCCCCAATGGCTAAGACTGCTAAGATGAGGATGACTATCTCTCAGTTTGAGCAACAGTAGGGCGAGTCCTTATATGAGGCATGGGAGCGTTACAAAGAGATGCTCAAAAAATATCCGCATCACGGTATGCCAGACTGGATGGTGATAAATTCCTTTTACAATGGGTTAGGATGGCGGTTGAGACCGATTGTGGATGCAAATGCAGGAGGGGCATTATGGGGCAAAAAGCTATGACGAGGCCTATCGTTTATCGAGACTATGGTCACGAATGATTATCGAGAATCCTACGGCTGGATGCCACGACCCAAGGTTGCAGTGTGTTTGAGGGGTGATGCCATTACTCGGTTTGTTCAAGCAGATGGCAGCTATGGCTAAGAAGATAGATACTTTGGTAGAGAGCAAAGCGAAAATAGTTGCCTTCGTTTGTGAGATTTGTGCGGGGTCACACTCCACGGATCAGTGTGCCATCAGCTCAGATTCAGTACAGTATGTGACCAACTACAGAAAAGACCAAGGTCAATTCTCGAACATATACCACCCCAACAATCGCAATCATCTGAACTTTAGTTGGTCAAATAACCAAGGACAACAACAACATCAGTTTCAGCCAAACCAATAGTTTCAATCACAGTCATCTCAACCACAGTTTGCACAAAAACCATCGTTTCCACCTAGATTTTCTCAACAATAACAACACCACGCTCCAGCTGCACCACAGCTAGAGAAGAAATCAGAGATGGAGGAGATGATGTTGAAATACATGGCAAACACTGAAGTCATGATCAAAAGCCAAGCAGTGGCTATGAGGAATCTGGAGACGCAGATGGGGCAGATGGCAAGCATGCTTAATAATAGGCCCCAGGGTGCATTGCCAAGTAACACAGAGACAAATCCTAGAAGAGACGGGAAGGAGCAGTGTCAAGCAATCACATTGAGATCTGGGAAAGAATTTACAGACACTGCAAGTCGTGCGCCCGCGCATGAGTTATAAGGGGACATTGCGCGGCCGCGCGAGGCAGAACAGTTGGATGGTGATAAAGAAAAGTTAAAAAAATCTGAGGTTCAGCAGGAAGAGAAGAACAAGGCAGGTTTAGAAGAGAAGGTCAAGAGTCCAGTACAACCAATGCACCCTCAAGTACCATATTCGCAGAGGATAGTTAAGCAGAAGGAAGATAAATAGTTCAGTAAGTTTCTGGAGGTGTTCAAAAAGCTGCAGATCAACATACCATTCGCCGAGGCATTGGAACAAATGCCAAGCTACGCAAATTTCATGAAAGGTATATTGTCAAGGAAGAGGAGATTAGACTAGTTTGAAATGGTAGCCTTGACAAAGGAATGTAGTGCAGTGCTCCAACAGAAATTACCTCCAAAGCTGAAAGATCCGAGCAGCTTCACAATTCCGTGCACCATTGGGAAGATGAACTTTAGCAAGTATTTATGTGATCTGGAGGCAAGTATAAACTTGATGCCCTTGATAGTGTTCAATCAGTTGGGATTGCCAGCTCCAAGACTGACGAACATATCACTACAGCTAGCTGACAGATCCATCACATATCCACGGAGAATTGTTGAAGATGTGTTGGTAAAGGTGGACAAGTTTATTTTTTCGGTTGACTTCATCATTCTAGACTATGAAGAGGACAAAAGTATACCAATCATACTAGGGAGACCATTCTTAGCCATGGGAAAGACTTTGATAGATTTGCAGAAAGGGGAGATCACTATGCGCGTTCAGGATTAGGAGGTCACCTTCAACGTCTTCAAAGCCATGAAGTTCCCAATAGATGAAGAAGATTGTTCTCTGGTTGATTTGGTGGATCGGATCGCAAAGAATGAAGTGCAGAGTTTTGCAGACTATGAACCTTTAAAGAATATCTCTAATGAGAGTTCAAATGTGGAGGATGAGGAATTCGATGAATCTGTGCAATATCTAGGTATAGCCTCACAATTTAAGAGAATTAGGTTACCTGTAGAGCCATTGACAACAGTTGGAGAAGCCTCAAAAAAGTTAAAGCCATCTCTTGAGTCACCTCCAGATTTGGAGTTAAAACCACTCCCCGAACATCTCAGGTATGCCTTTTTAAGTTCAGATACAAAATTACATGTGATTATCGCATCTGCACTAACATCTTGTCAGGAGGAAAAATTTCTACGAGTGCTTCGACAGTTCAAGTCAGCTATTGGATGGACTATAGCAGATATCAAAGGGATCAACCCTTCCTATTGCATGCACAAGATCCTGATGGAAGATGGTAGTAAGCCAACAATTGAGCAACAAAGGAGGCTTAATCCGATAATGAAAGAAGTGGTTAAGAAGGAGGTGTTGAAATGGCTAGATGCAAAAATAATTTATCCAATCTCAGACAGTTCATGGGTGAGCCCAGTACAGTGTGTTCCGAAAAAGGGTGGTATAACAGTCGTGACCAATGAGAATAATGAGTTAATTCCAACACGAACAGTAACAGGGTGGAGAGTTTGCATGGATTACCACAAGCTCAACAAAGCTACGAGGAAAGATCATTTCCCACTCCCATTCATTGATCAGATGTTGGACAGGTTAGCAGGTCATGAGTATTATTATCTTCTGGATGGATATTCAGGCTACAATCAAATTATGATAGCTCCAGAAGACCAGGAAAAAACTACCTTCACATGTCCGTACGACACTTTTGCTTTCAGAAGGATGTCTTTCGGACTATGCAATGTGCCAGCCACGTTTCAGAGATGCATGATGGCTATATTTTCAGACATGGTGGAACAGAATGTGGAGGTATTTATGGATGATTTCTCAGTCTTCGGGGACTCATTTGACCTATGCCTCGAAAATTTGATTATGTTTTTGAAAAGATGTGTTGAAACAAACTTAGTGCTAAACTGGGAAAAATGTCACTTCATGGTAAAAGAAGGAATCATATTGGGACACAAAGTTTCAAAGACGGGACTTGAGGTGGATAAGGCGAAGCTGGCAACTATTGAGCACTTGCCGCCACCCACTTCAGTAAAAAGAGTTCGCAGTTTTCTGGGACATGCCGGTTTCTACCGCAGATTAATTAAGGATTTCTCCCAAATAACTAATCCGCTATGCAGTCTATTGGAGAAGGATGAACAGTTTTACTTCGATGAAGCCTGTATGTCAGCATTTGAACACTTGAAGAGGAAACTTATTTCAGCACCAGTGATTACTGCACCAGATTGGACTTTGCCATTTGAATTGATGTGTGATGCCAGTGATTACGCTGTAGGAGCTGTTTTGGGGCAGCAGAAAGAAAAGATATTTCATGTGATTTATTATGCCAGCAAGACCCTAACGGATGCACAATTGAACTATACCACCACAGAGAAAGAACTATTGGCAGTGGTATACGCCTTTGATAAGTTCTGAGCATATCTGATTGGCACAAAGGTGATAGTGTATAAGGATCACGCGACGATTTGACATTTAATGACAAAGAAGGATGCAAAACCTCGGTTGATTAGATGGATTTTATTATTGTAGGAATTTGATTTGGAAATCAAGGACAGAAAGAGGACTGAAAACCAAGTGGCAGACCACTTGTCGCGACTCGAGAATCCGGACAGGGAAGTAAACAACAAAGTTCTGATCAACGATTCCTTTCTAGATGAGCAGTTGTTTGTGGTGAAAGGTGAAGTGTCATGGTTCGCAGACTACGCGAATTATCTGGTAAGTAAGATGGTACCTTCTGACTTGGTGGGTTATCAAAAGAAGAAATTTCTGCACAATGTCAAATGCCAGCGGTGTGATAGATGTCAGCGAGTTGGCAACATCTCTAAAAGAAATGAAATGTCGTTGAATACAATCCTCGAAGTAGAAATTTTTGATGTATGGGGGATTGATTTCATTGGACCCTTTGTCTCTTCCTGTGGAAATCTCTACATCTTGCTCGCAGTGAACTATGTCTCAAAATGGGTTGAAGTTGCAGCTCTTCCGACTAATGATGCCAAGGTCATACTTAGATTTCTACACAAAAGCATTTTCACGAGGTTTGGGACCCCAAGGGCTATCATTAGTGATGATTTACATTTTTTCGCATGTTCTTTACGACTTACTTTAGCTAAGTATGGGGTGAATCATCGCATTGCTACAACATATCACCCGCAAAACAAATGGTCAAGTCAAGTGTCAAATCGCAAGTAAAAAGAATCTTTTTGAAAGTTGTGAATCCCACATTGATTTCATGGGACCCTAGATGATGATGTCGTATGGGCTTATCGAACATCATATAAAACTCAGTTAGTATGCATGTCACCTTTTCAACTCGTATGGCAAAACCTGTCACCTCCTATGTGCTAGAGCATAAGGCGTATTAGGCAATACTAAGCTCAATTTTGATTTGACATCCGTAGGGAGAAAACGTCTACTCCAAATTTCAATATCATTAGATGAATTCATTCATCGTTAGGTTTGTAATATTCATGTGCGCAATCAAATTGCATAAAAAATGCTAAACGTGTAAAATCGAGTTTAAAAATTTACAAACCATAAACCCGGATCACCCTTTATGCACAATTATTAATTAAACGAAAAGACAAAGAATAAAATCATACCCTTGAAGATCGAGCTTCCTCGGTACAAGTTCACCTCCAATCTTTTTTCGCGTTCAACTTGAATCCACCGGTTTTGGTTCCTTCCTTTAATCAACGTTAGCCACCCATATGTTTGGCCTCAGAGGTGATCCACCAAGGAAAATAAAGATTCAAGAAGAAGGGGTATTGGCTCAACCCTAGTTTTCTATCTCTATAGAAAGGCGTGCTCTCCAACAAATTAGAATTATTACGTAAATCAATCCGATATACGATATAAGACTCCTCTTATTTAAAGATATCGGGTAACCTTATTTAATAAAAATAAGGTATTATTTAATTAAACTCTTTTAATTAAATAAGCTCCCTAATCTTATTAGGGATAATTAATTAAACTCCTTTAACTAATTTTCCTCCTAATCCTATTAGGAATAAATGAGTACTTATATTAAATTAATTCCTAAACTTTTTAGAAATTAAAATAATAATAATTGTAATAATATTAATAAGACTCCTCTTATTAATTTATATTTAATATTTCTAAAATATTAAATAATAAATATTAAGCTATTTAATTTATTCCATCACCATAGATTAAATTAAATATACTTAACATATTATTACGATTATGCCATTAACTTCTTAAATAATTATTCTTCCTTTTATGGTGTGACCCTTTAGGTTCTCCATATTAAACCCTTTGTGAATAAATCAATTAGAATAATTCTAATCTTATTTAAATAAATAAATTAAACAATTAATTTATTTAAATAAATAATATTTATTCTACAATAGGGATAAGCCTCCCCTAGCGATCAACGACTTTCCGTATAATATAGATTTCAACATTAATCATAAAAAAGAACCTTTGAGTAAATAGTTACCGCGACAATTCAATCCTTCCACCATCTGATGAACCAATTAAATATAAGACAAGGAATTATTGTCAAGTCTTATTTTATTTAATTATATGTATTTTCGATCCTTAAATGCACAACTCCAAATAATGCAAATTAGAAACTCCTTTCTAATTTCATTCCGCTTTAACCAAGGACTCTTTGGGTTGTCATTTATCGAATCACATAGGACATTTCTCTTCTTTTATTAGAAGTGGTAGATTCTTTATTGATCATACATTATCTCCATGTACAACTTATTATACCCAAGCATACCCTTTGATATACCCTAAGGGTCTTAAGGAATAAGTCAAAGTATAACTCATCATACACAAGATACTATGATGATCTCAAGTCTAAGGATCACTTGTACTACTATCACTACAGGAATTCCTATTGACAGGCAAGTAAAACTCCATTAGGTATTCCTTAGCGAGCCACGTTTAGTGAAATTATTATCTAATAAGCACCTACATACTTGCTTTAGTGTCTCCACACAAATGATCATGAGATCAATCATCCTCATCCAATGAGCAAGCAACGTATGTACCAATCTATCTGGATTCACTAATCCCCAATTTAGTAATCCAATGATTGGGAACTATTTTAGTTTTAAGCTTTCTAAGAATTTAGATCTCATTAGAATGATCATCGTCATTATTCTAAAAGCATTTCTTAAAACTATGGGTTTATCACATATTATAAAACAGCATCATGTAGATAATTTAAAAGCCTTTAATAAATTAATACTTTTTATTAATAAATGAATAAGATTGTTACAAAGTATATGCTTTATCATCAAACGTGATTGGCTTGTGTGCATACTACTTTCAATCTCCCACTTGCACTAAAGCCAATCGTCATTGTATCTTATACTCTTCTTCTCTAAGTGATGATTATCCTGCTGTTGGATAAGCTTTAGTTAATGGATATGTAATGTTTTTCTTGAGAGTCCACCATCTCTATAGTGATTTTCCATCTTTCAATGATTCTTATAATCAAATGAAAGTGCCACAACACATGTTTAGATCCAAGATGAGACTTAGGAACTATTCCTAGTTACGTAATGAACTTTAATCCAAACAATCAACTTGCGCTTCATTTATAGCTATATACTTTGTCTTTATCACTAAACCAAACAACTCTTTCTTTGTTTGGAACCTTTCCAATTCAACGCACCTTGCTTCAAGATAACGCTTTTACCTTAAAGTGGATTTTCGTCATCTTGAGTGCATACGAAAAAACTTGAGTCATTAAGCCCTCAAGTTTTAATTTAGACCCACCATGAATATGATCACATCCTTAGTGCTTGGGTTAAGCACTTTAAGATGTTTTCAGCGACTCATAGTGAACTTCTCCGAATATGACTGATCAACATCAGGTCTCATATATTTCATTGCATACATGATAGTCACTCATGCGACCTCTCTTTTCAGGAGTCTGTGCGGACTATTAAGAGAGATACACTTCATGGCTCATCAACATGAGACATCTCTTGGAGTTTGCCATGCTAAACGACTTTAGCATCAAATGAATATACATTCCTTGGGTTAAGTTGAGCATCCTTTTAAATCTATCTATATAGATTTGCATCCCCAATAATGATACTCTTCCCAAATCGTTCATGGACGATTGTTTAGACAACTTTATCTTTACTGATTGTAGCATTAGTATGTCATTCCTTATCCGTAGTATATCAACATATAATATTAGGAATATCACGGCGCTCCCACTGTCCCTTTTGTACACACTAGAACTCTTACCTTATCGTATGTAACTCTGGATCATCATC
Organism: Panax quinquefolius; assembly: GCA_020205615.1. Lineage (NCBI taxonomy): Eukaryota > Viridiplantae > Streptophyta > Magnoliopsida > Apiales > Araliaceae > Panax > Panax quinquefolius. Next base: position 72,954,423 of record CM035159.1, on the reverse strand, counting down.
TTCTATGATCGTACCTCATCATCATCATCATCCATGATGAATCCATACCTCTAGGTATCTTGATACTATTCGATTTATTGATTTGGTTGTGGTACAATAGGTCTATCTACGGTTCCTCTTATTTGACTTATGGTGTTTTGTGGATCATAAACTCTTTAAGATCTATAATCCTCCCACTAGCCCCTTCAATGATAAACACCTTTATCTTAGAAGGCAGCATGTTTCATAACAAACACCTTTTGCTAAGTAGAATTATAGAACATATACCCTAAACTTACTTTAGGATGTCCCACAAATCATGTATTTGTCAAATCTTGTCCCAAGCTTATCCTTGAAACCTTTTCACATAAGTTGGACAACCCTTATCTTAACATACTTAAGATTAGGAATCCTCCACATCCATAACTTTTATGGAGTCTTGGGGCTTTGGATTTTGAGGTTACCTTTTCGTAGATATGCAGCCATTTCTAGGACATGATCCTAGAAGGATACTGGAATGTCGGTAAAATAATTATGGACCATACCATGTCCAACAAGGTATGATTTTTCCTTCAGATACGTCAATCAATTATTATGTATCGAGAGGCGTCCATTATGAGAAAACCATTTGAGATGATCTAGAAACTTATTTCACAAGTATTTATTCCTTGATCTAATCAAAGAATCTTAATACATTGTCAATTTGTTTCACTTCTGAATTGTTTGAACCTTTCAAATAATTCATACATGTATTTCAGCAAATACACACATTCAACTCTTTGAATGATCATCTCCTTTTCTTATACTAATTTGTTCAATATGCAAAATTATTTTCATGTAAGTCAAGTATACAAAATTTATTAAGTAATATTCGATTCTATACAAAACATTATTATTATAAATAGAACAACAATTGTTCTTAATTATAATACCAAAGATTTCATTGTCCAACAATAAAATGGAAATAATATTTTTAACAAGAATCTGGAATACAATAATAACTTATTGACTTAATAGATTTGCCGTAGGCATTGCTAAACTATAAGTTTCTATAGCTAATATGGAACCTTTGCTTCATTTCCATACATAGGATTACTTATATTTGTTTTGCTCTCTACTTACCTTGGTCCCTTCATAAATCTATATTTATGATAACCAAAGTCGGTATCCAATACCCAAGTAGAACCTTGACTTAAAGAAAAATTTATTTTAAATCATGAACAAATTTGTATTTATAACCAAACTTCACTAAGCTTCTTTGGTTAACCTCTCGCAAGATGCTTCTCATGATTTTTTTTCCGATGTCGGGCTTATTGCGGTGGAAGCAAACTCCTTTGCTATCCATGTCGCTTTTGTTCTTATTATCCTTTGTTTTTTGCTTTTCTATATACCTTCTTTGAATCGTTCTTCTTTTCAGAAGATCCTTTGGCCCCTACCAGTAAGACATGGTCTTTCTTGGTTGGAAAGTGACTCTCAACATTTTTCAACATGTTAAGCAAATCAGCAAAGCTGATATCTAGCTTGTTCATATGAAAAATTCCAAAAAATTGTGAAAGGAGTCCCCGGGAGTGAGGGCAAGATCAAATCTTGGCTCAACTCTCCATCCATGACAAAATCTGTTGTCCTAATTGATCAATCAAATTGATTTTGTTTAGGACTTTTGTCTGTACTATAGTGCCATTGACCATTTTAGATCGGAAGAGCTCCTTAGATATCTGATATCTATCTGTCCTACTTTCCTCACCATCAACTACTTGATGTGCAGGAGTATAGTAAGAGCATCCATAGTTTCAAGTGTTGTGTTGAAGCTCGTTACTACGTGGATGGATGCGAGCATGATGCGTTGAGCCAATCGTGTGCATCATCTTGCCACTTTCTAAAAGTAGCAATGTCTTCCTCGGAGGCATTATGCGCAACCATTGCGGGATAAAGCGTATTAAGGACATAAGATAGCTTTTTCAAACTATTAGAACTATTCTCAAATTCCTTAACCAATCCGTTTAATTTGATGCGTTAATTTAGCATCTAATATGCTTCTTGTGATGATAGTAATTTTAGACATTGTAAAATTACGTAAATGAATTTGTAATTAACAATATTTTAACATACATTCTTTTATTAATTACCAAAATAAATTAGGTCTTGTTTTAAATTGGTATCTCCCACTATTTTCTTCAAACTATATTACCCTCACTTATATAGTTCGAAAAAATCTAATTAAAGATTTGCTAGTGAGAATAAGGATCCCATTTCAAATGTATATAGCCTTGTGGTGACACAACAAACTATATATAAATAAATAGGTAGACAACTTTTGTCAATTACATCAACTATGCAACTCCTTTTCTTTTGCCTCTTAGATTATTTTGATCAAGTGGTGGCACATCCGAATCAAAATTATCCAAGTTAAGTCGGACTAGCACTCCATATATTCAAAAAGAAAAATATCATCCTTGTGGTGACACAACAAAACAATATTGTTCAATTTTCTTTATAAGCATCAAATGTGATAAATTAACATCTTAAATACTTAATACTTGCCTTGTGGTGACACAACAAACTCATATTAAATATTTAATACTCTATTAATTTTATCATGCTTAGAAAAAATGACGTTCGATATTCCAAATATCTTTGAGCGCTTAGGACTTAATATAAAAATTGAGGGTTTGTTATTAATTTGTCTCATCTTGTTTAGCGCATGCACATATATATAAAATATGGCGTCATATTAATGAACATACGAAGCATGTTTGCATAATATATAATATATATAGTATAAGCATGCACATATAGAATACTATATTCTACTCCTGATTGATTATGGACTTTTATTCTAGTTTGGTTCACTAGAGCCACCAAGTGAACCAAAAGGTCAAACCCTAGGGGTGCAAGAAATAATATTTAAATATATTTATTACATTTAAACCCTGGGCTCCATTACAAGCGGGTCTTCAAACGCTTCTTGCTCCTTGATCTCCAATTTTTCAAAATTAATTCTAACTATTCCTATTACAAAACTATTTAAAATAAATAGAAACCTTGATCGTGATCGAGGGAAGTACATAGGAGGAGATAGAATTTACATTAAGAAAAATTAGAAAAAAGGCGAGTCATTGAGACCCATTTAATAAAACTCATACATTCAATGCATCCAACTAAAATAAAATCCAATCATATTGGTCGATAGTCCATAATCAATCCTATTTATTATCATACACATCACCATATGCATCATTAAATAACATTCATCTTATGAATAATAAACATTTAATATATATTGATATCATTTAATGGGCAAATTTAGTTAGTATAAAATCTATTTTGAATAAAAATAAACTCCTTTATTTAAATCCAAATTTAAATCAAAATAAAACTATTTTATTTTAATTTTATCCAATTTTGAATAAAATAAACTATTTTATTTTAATCAAAATCTTTAATCAAAATAAACTCCTTTATTTTAATTAATTATGGAATCAAATTCCATGTAAAAAAAATTATTAAAGGAAACACAAATTCTTTTTCCTATTCACAAATAAACTCCTTTATTTTGAATAATATGAAATCTTATTTCATATCTAAATAAACTCCTTTATTTAAGGAAATTAGGATTCTCTTTCCTATTCACAAATAAACTCTTTTTTTGATTTTGAATAATATGAAATCTTATTTCATATCTAAATAAACTCCTTTATTTAAGGAAAAAATAATCCAATTTCAACTCCAATTAGTTATCATGGAATCCAATTTCAACTCTAATTAGTTAGCATGAAATCTAATTTTAAAATTAAAATAAACCTTTTATTTTAAGATTAAAATAAACCTTTTATTTAAAAATTAAAATAAACTTTTATTTTAAGATTAAAATAATTATATATATATATAATATTCAATTTTAAAATTAAAATAAACTCTTTTATTTTAATATTAAAATAAACCTTTTATTTTAAGATTAAAATAAACTTTTTATTTTAATTATAAAATTATTAAGAATAATATATATATATATAAATCATATTAGTTACTATATATATAAATAGAACGTTTTATTATATATATATATATATTACTTCATGATTCCTTATATATAATATAACGTTTATATAATATAAAACGTTAATTGATTCAGGAAGCTTGTGATCCGGCCATGCATGTCCACGTAAAGCAACATGATTATAATGACCCACGTGAACCCATAAAAAAAAAAAATCAAGCAGCTTTCGGTTTTTTTTTTTATTTTTATTTTAAATTTTATACAATAAAATTATACCCAATTAAATTGTTCTAAACACATATCAATATATAAATTAAAACAATTAATAATTCGCATAAAGGTTTGGCTCGATGCCACTTTTAGGTTTGTAATATTCATATGCTGTGATCAAATTGCATAAAAAATGCGGAAGCGTGTAAAATCGAGTTTAAAAATTTACAAACCATAAACCCGGGATCACCCTTTATGCACAATTATTAATTAAACGAAAAAGACAAAGAAAAAATCATACCCTTGAAGATCGAAGCTTCTCAAGTACAAGTTCACCTCCATCTTTTTCACGTTCAACTTGAATCCACCGGGTTTGGTTCCTTCCTTTGATCAACGTTAGCCACCCATATGTTTAGCCTCTGAGGTGATCCACCAAGGAAAAATAAAGATTCAAGAAGAAGGGTATTGGCTCAACCCTAGTTTTCTATCTCTATAGAAAAGGCGTACTCTCCAACAAATTGGAATTATTACGTTGTATCGATATCCGATATAAGACTCCTCTTATAAAGATATCGTGTAACCTTATTTAATAAAAATAAGGTATTATTTAATTAAACTCTTTTTTAATTAAATGGGCTCCCTAATCTTATTAGGGATAATTAATTAAACTCCTTTAACTAATTTTCCTCCTAATCCTATTAGGAATAAATGAGAGTACTTATATTAAATTAATTCCTAAACTCTTTTAGAAATTAAAATAATAATAATTGTAATAATATTAATAAGACTCCTCTTATTAATTTATATTTAATATTTATAAAATATTACATAATAAATATTAAGCTATTTAATTTATTCTATCACCATAGATTAAATTAAATATACTTAACATATTATTACGATTATGCCATTAACTTCTTAAATAATTATTCTTCCTTTTATGGTGTGACCCTTTAGGTTCTCCATATTAAACCTATGTGAATAAATCAATTAGAACAATTCTAATCTTATTTAAATAAATAAATTAAACAATTAATTTATTTAAATAAATAATATTTATTCTACTGATAGGGATAAGCCTCCTAGCGATCAACGACTTTCCGGATAATATAGATTTCAACATTAATCATAAAAGAATCTTTGAGTAAATAGTTCTGTATATGCTTTCAATCCTTCCACCATACAATGTCCCAATTAAATATAAGACATGGAATTCTTGTCAAGTCTTATTTTATTTAATTATATGTATTTCGATCCTTAAATGCACAACTCAAATAATGCAAATTAGAAACTCCTTTCTAATTTCATTACGCCGCCAAGGACTACTGGGTTGTCATTTATCGAATCACATAGACATTTCTCTTCTTTTATTAGAAGTGGTAGATTCTTTATTGATCATACATTATCTCCATGTACAACTTATTATACCCAAGCATACCCTCGATATACCCTAAGGGTCTTAAGGAATAAGTCAAAGTATAACTCATCATACACAAGATACTATGATGATCTCAAGTCCAAGGATCACTTGTACTACTATCACTCTGAGAATTCCTATTGACAGCAAGTAAAACTCCATTAGGTATTCCTTAGCGAGCCGTTCAAATGAAATTATTCTCTAATAAGCACCTACATACTTGCTTTAGTGTCTCCACACAAATGATCATGAGATCAATCATCCTTATCCAATGAAAGCAAGCAAGCAAATCCTGGATGTATCAATCTATCTCGATTCACTAATCCCCAATTTAGTAATCCAATGATTGGGAACTATTTTAGTTTTAAGCTTTCTATGAATTTAGATCTCATTAGAATGATCATCATCATTATTCTAAAAGCATTGCTTAAAACTATGGGTTTATCACATATTATAAAACAACATCATGTAGATAATTTAAAAGTCTTTAATAAATTAATACTTTTTATTAATAAATGAATAAGATTGTTACAAAGTATATGCTTTATCATCAAACGTGATTGGCTTGTGTGCATACTACTTTCAATTACAGGCATATGAGAATTCGAAGTTGTACAAGGAGAAAGTGAAGAAATGGCATGACTAAAAGATCATCGAAATGACATTTGAACTAGGACAAAGTGTTTTACTCTATAATTCAAGACTTAAACTTTTTCTTGGAAAGCTAAAATCGAGATGGCCAGGTCCATTTACAGTGCAGAATGTCTTTCCGCATGGTGCAATTGAAGTATATGATCAGTTTCCAGACAAGCCTTTTAAGTTAAATGGCCAGCAATTGAAGCATTACTTTGGTGGCGAGGTGGACAGACAAAACGTCACTGAAATTCTCTCGTCGACATGAGATTCAGAGACAGTCAAGCTAATTGACTATAACTTAGCGCTGGATGGGAGGCAACCCATTATTTTCACTCTTACTTTCTTTTCATTCCTTTAGTAGAGTAGTAGTTAAATCAATTATATTCCATGCCTGATGAATAATTTGTGGTGCATTCTTGTTCATGTAGGTGTTTTTAATTGTATTCATCACTAATATATAAATTGGGCGTACACAGTGTGCATTCATGCAGTTACATCGCGGGGCCGCGCAGGCCAGCGCCTAGAAGTTAGTAGCTCATAATTCTAGGAAAGTTACTCACACGCCTGCTAGCACCAAATTTATAAGAAAATTCATGGCATGCAAGGCTGCAGCTGCGACTGAGGTTGAAAAAATTTTAAGTTTAAGAATCTGAGTAGTGGTCTACTTGGTCTCTCACGTGCCATAATATAAGCGTATTCTTCTGTTCTCCCATAATCATACAAATCTCTTCATCGCTCATATACACAGCTCTCTCTCCATTAGCATAAATCTAGGGTTTTTGCGGGGAGTGTTACACGCAAGTTTGGGGGTACTCTCATCTGTAGCAGAGCATCTATATTCTCTACCTATCATCTGCTCATGGGACCAAAAAGGATACATTCCATCTCTATCTCTTCATCCTCTGACTCATCATCCAGTGATCACGACGAGGATATCATGGAACACAGAAAATTTATCAGCTGGGAAGCTCAGCAAGATTATTACCACCTCTTGACGAAATCGTTTGTGAAGGAACAAGTATTTAAACCTGATAAGAAAGATGGACACCTATGGAATATGCTACGTAAAAGAGGCTGGGTTAGCCTAGCTGCAATGCCTATGCCTATTCCCATGGGAGTTGCTCGGGAGTTCTACGCGAACGCAAAGGAGATGGAGCTGAAAGGAGGGATAACACTGGTTCGCCAAGTGCAAGTGGATTTTCGTCCCTCATCCATCAGAGCAGTGTTTGGAATAACTGATACACCACCGACTGGGTCTGCGAATTGGGTTACAGGTGCACATTTGATGACGAACTTGGACGTAATAATTTTGGATTTGTGCATCCCAGGAGCCAAATGGAATTATAAACCAGGGACGACAGAGCCTCAATCTTTTCCAGCGTCCTCCTTGAATCGTTATGCCCAAGTGTGGAATCTGTTCATCTGCACCAAATTAATTTCGCCCCCTCACAAGCATGAAGTACCTACCGAGAGAGCGATCATTTTATTGGGCATTATCACTGGCAAGTATATCGACATCGGCCACTTAATTCATCAAAACATGCTGCATTATTGGCGGGAGAGCATGACCGAGAGTATCCCGCATGCATCGGTGGCAGCCCTACTTTGTATCCAACAGGGAGTCCTATGGAATGACAAGCAACTGCAGAAACAGAGCCACGACATCACTACGGCCACTATCGCCAAGTTCAAGGAGTGGATGGGTGGTGAACCACACCCATGAGGATTGGGTTTTATCATCCTCCCCACCTTCCCATCACCATCTTAGTAGCCCCCTCAGCCCGATGAGGCCGACCCATCCACTCGAGCACACCCGGTTCCTAGCGATCGACAGCTTTAAAGGTCAGAGCGCAAAGTCGACGCCATGTATGCCAATCTTGGAACATTTGCCCCGGAACTCATAAGGGCCTTGGCCGAAGCATTCGAGCAGCAAAGAAAAATGCTATAGTGGCCACAGTTTGGCACTGCAGTGCCTTATCCACCACCAGATTCACCACCCGAGGAGGGTGATCAAGACGATCATCAGGGGAGTTTTCCTATACCCTTTACCTTCATTCAATGGGGACATTGAATATTTTAAGTTTGGGGGTATTGGGGAGCATAGCATTGTAGTTTAGTTTTATTTAATTTTGCATGTTTATGTGTTTAGTTCAATTTCTTGTAGATAATTTTTAATTTTTATTCATTGTTGATTGTGTTAGTATGTTTTAGTGCATGCATGTCTCACAAATATTTTTGCTTAATAGAAATTCTTGCCTAACCAATGATGATAGTGAATTGTGAAGGATGTTAGAACATGTTGGATAACACAGCTTAGATATAAATTTTTACACGATGAGATTCATGTTGCTGTTTAAATGCTTTCAGTATGCACAAACGTGTTCACAATTACTTGTAGGTTTAAGAAGTGTGTGTTGCATTGCTTGATAGAGCATGTAGTTTTAAAAAGAGAAACATGTGGAAAGTGTTGTAGACTGTATGAGCCATTGACATGCAAATTTTGGAAAAACATGGGTATGCTATGTATAAAAAACAAATATCAAATAGCAATAACGTGGCTAGTTTTAATTCGGGGCCCTGGCTACTTGAGTAAGTACGCCCGAGGGGATTATCTCTACACCTAGCGCCCTAAGGTCTTTAATGGTCTGGGAGTTGTTGGTTGAAAGCTCGCTAAGGGGTAGCAGTGTGCCTAATAGATTAAGACATTGCACAATCATGTGAAAAAAAAAAAAAAAAAAAATAGCAATAAACATCGCGGGAAGGTGCAGAAATCGTCCTCGTGAGTAGCAATAAAGCAATAAACCCATTGTTGAACATTAGTTTGTGTTGATATATTGAAACAGTCTGTGTTACATGAATATACATGAATCTTACTTTAGACTATAATTTTCTGTTTGGAGCAGTGTAGCATATGTATTCTTTGCTTAGATCAAGTTTTGGTGCACACCACACACACACACACAACATCTCTATAGCATTCATGAATTATCTGAGTGTATGATATTATGTCTATAGTTTGGTTTGAAATCATATTCTTGGATCTCGATGATTCACTAAGGTAATTTGGGCTGAAATTCTGTTATGGCAGGGATTATATGAGACTAATTTGCATCATAGAGTAGTTGCATATTTTTGTAGTTGCATTTTCATTATTCATTAGTATGCATTGCTTGAGGGCAAGCAACAGTTCAAGTTTGGGGGTATTGGATAAGTGGTATTTTTACCTACTTATTGAATACCAATTCATGCGAATTGTGCCCATCTCAAGTACATTTTATTGTGTTTTAGTTGCACTTCACGTTATTTTGCATCGCATTTACTTACAACTCCTTTTGGTGAATAAGTGCAGGAATCGGCTTGATTTTGGTGGTATTAGAGGGCACGAGGCTAATGGATGCGTGAAGGCAAGGCACAGGCGGGGATGTGCATGGCATGGAGGTACAATGAAGCAAGAGATCAAGCATGAAAAGAACAAATAGCAGCAGCAGCATGACAAAAGCTAAACCAAAACCGAAAACAATGAGTCTGCAAGCCGCATGCCTGTAGGCGAACAACATATAGGGAACACGCGCGCCACATGTAAGTACAGGCTGAACAATCGATGATCTCTTCGCAAGTTCTTGCGGTCATGAGGTAGGAGCGCATGCCTTGCGCCGAGTGGTGGTTATCAGACAGGCGGACATTTTGTAAGTCTCGCGCCATAGCGAGACATAGTCGGAGAGGTGAAGGTCACTGCGCAGCAATCTTGATGCTATAATTTTGTTTTAATTTTAATTTTTAATTAAATGAATTGTAATTCGTTTTTAAACGATTCTGACTGGTGTCAGACGAATAACTTGATAACTTTAAGTATTTTTAACGAAGCCAAAACGTCTACTTCTCCAATTCTTCTTGGGATTATCTACCATTGTGGATTTTTATTATTGTTTATTGGATTTCTATGAGGATTTAAATGTTGATCATTGATTTCTATTCAGTGATTGGGTTTGATTGTTCTATCTTTCTTATTTCAATTGTTTGTGTTATTGATCATGTTTAGCGTTGATCCCATAATGGCTTTTGGTTCATTCATGAACTAATTTCCATTATGGGATTCTAACGGATTTTAATATATAGTTTGGTTGCACATTTAAATGCTAGGATTGTTTTGCATATCATATGGAATATCTGTCATGGTTGTTTTATATGTATGAATACTTGATCACCATTCGTCTCAGTACTTGTATGGAATTGACAATGAACATATAGGTATGGATTGTAATCATGATAGAATGCGAATATGGGACTGTTGTATATGGCTTGCGTATTTTGTGAACCAGATAGACATATACTATTTCACCGTATAAGCTAGAATAAGGGCTTGAGCTTAAAATCAATATAATTGTAATTTCACATAGACATATAGTGATTTTGGTTGTATTGGTGATTACATAGATCTAAGATCTGTAGATGCTGTGTAAGTAGGTTATAGTGCATTGAAAAATGGTTAGAATTCTATTCGTGCTCTTGGCTATTTTCCTGTGATATGTGAACATTTCTTGCATGATAGTGGCGATTAGGTGAAATATTAAATGTAGTTAGGGTCCCATTATTTCCAGATTATATTTACTCCATTTGTATTCTTATTTTTAGTTGTTATTCACAATTAGTTTAATTCAACACTTTTAGTCATTAGTCTAGGCATATAAATTTGGTGAGTTAATTGATGCATGATAGTTAAATTTAACAACTTTCTCTGTGGGATCGATACTCTACTTACTCTGTATTACTTGTTGACCCGTGTATCCTTGCATGAGTTAGAGCTCTTTTATTAGAACTATAAAAGAGGCAACAGTTACCTCCAAGTATGTCTCGTGTTCATAATGTTTTTCACATATCTGTGCTTCGTAAATATGTGAAAGACCCGAACCACATTATTGAGTTAGAACCAGACGAAATAGCCGAAGATTTAATGTACGAGGAGGTACCTATCAAGATCTTGGATAGGAAGGAGCATGTCCTAAGCACAAAGATCATACCACAAGTCAAAGTTTTGTGGACGAACCATGCTATTGAGGAAATGACCTGGGAGTTGGAAATGGAAATGAAAGCGAGGCATCCTCACCTTTTCGAAATACCAGGTACGTACGTCAATTTCGAGGACGAAATTTCATAAGGAGGGGAGGTTGTAAGACCCCAACTTATTATAAATGAAATTGAATTTCCTCTATTTATTATTTTGAAATAGTAAGGGTTGATTTGATTAATGTGGTTAGTTATGGGTAAAATACGCAAATATCTTAAATAAGCAAGTGGTTATAAAATATTCATTATTATCGGGGAATATTCGTTTAGTCGTGGAATATTCTTATTGTCGGGGAATATTCGCAATGCGATGGCGCAACCTTAATGTGGGAGCCCATATACTAAAAAGATTGTATGAAGAAAACGACAAGTATAAGTTTTTTTTTTATAAATAACGGCGTAGTTGTTACCGTTAACACTGTTGGAATACCCGGTGGTTAAAACACAATAATACGTATTGTTCCACAGTAGCACACAACATTGCACCAATTATTGATTCTTACATAAGAAAGCACTACTCAATAATTGTTACAGTAATTACTGTTTAATATTTTATTGATTCAATAATTACTACGCTGATATTTTATATTATTATTATTTCAATAATTGTCACTGCACAGTATTTCCCATTATTAGATCAATAATTCATATTATTTGAATAATATTATTAGATAGCATTATTGGCAATGTCTAAGGAAGTTCTGTCTAAGGAGAGGTTTAGTCACCTAATTGCGTGCCAGTAAGGAGAAATCCTTATTGGAAAGCCCCCTCTTTCCTAGGAATGACCTGGTTGTCATTATTGTAATTCTGTAATATTATTTGTGAATAATTAATTATTGATTTATATGATAAGGAAAATATTTATTTATGTGGATAGAAATGGAAGAATTTTTAGAAAAATGACAATTGTTGAAAATTGATATTTTATCTTTTATGATAAAATAATTCAATTAAATATATTTTTATATTATAATAATATAATAATGGTGATATTTTTACATTGAATGAGTGATATATGAATAAATGAGGAGGAAAAGTATTTTTGTTACAATAAATGTTAAAAACATGTTAAGCATGTCGGAGGGCCCCATTTTGTGACTAAAATTATATTATAGCCCGTAAAATCGTTCGTATGTGGATTTCGGTCAATTTTTGCTTGAAATTTGGAAAAACTTAAACTTACAAAGTTTTAGAGAATTGAGTTTCCTATAGAATGGACATAAGATTCAAATTTTACTGATAATAGGGCTATTTATTATGAATTATTAAAGTTCCAGAATAATTAATTTTTGAAGTTTTAATTATTTTTTATGAAAAATGTTTTTGTTATGATTGGTGGGCCCCACTTGTTGTTAAGCATGCTGAATTCAGAATTTCAAAGTGGGCGTAGGAATTTTAAAAATAATAATAATATTTAATTAAATTTTCTACTTTGGTGTTCTAAGCATTTTCCTATAAATAGGGTGCTTAGGTTAGAATTGAAAATCACACCAGAAACTGAAGTTTTCTCTCTATATTATCGAGCGTATTCTTGTGAGTATTTTGATACTTTGAGTGTTGTTATACGGTGCAAGTTCCTTCAGCACTATATCCAGTATTTCAGTCAGAAGTACTGTCTTTTTGAGGTGAGGGATATTATTTTTTAAAAAAATGATATTATTTCTTTCAATATCATTATTTCGGAATATTGGTAAGATTTTTTTTGTGAAATTCTTGTCTTTTTGTGTTGGGGTTACTATTCACGTATACGGCACTATTCACAGAAAAATAAAAAAATTTGTTCTTTATCCCAGATGTCTATTTTTGTTACTATCTTTGATTGTATCCATGTTTTGATCACTATTCTTGAATTTTACTCCACCATAGTATATTATGGGTTGTTTTTGAACATGGATAAACCGAAGTACGAATCATTAATATTTGTTCTTTTGTCTCACTAGATTCGTTTTCTTTAAAATATTTTTCATCATCCTCAGTCCTAAATGATGATATAACTGAATATCTTTGGTTTGTAGTGCAAAGATGAATGATTTTCTGATGAATATCTTTGGCCCGTAGAGGAAAGATGAACGGATGTTGAGATGAACATGACCAACTGATGAATATCTTTGGCCTGTAGTGGAAAGATGAATATTTGATTCAAGATGAATATTGATTTATGTTACAGGGATAAAATATTGATGATGGACTTTTAAATTCATAGATGTTAGTAGATTTCATTCTCTACTTAACTCTTCTAATGAATTGTTATTTCCGCTATGAATATTGATATGAAACTTGTTGTCTATTATATTCTATCAAATTTTTCATTATTGAGGACTAACGATAATTTGTTATATATTATCTTAGTCGAAATGTTCTTTACTGGGCTAGTTGAGCTCACCCTTTTCCTTTTTGTTCCATTTTTCTTCTCAGGAGGCGAGAATGTAACGAGTACTAGTTGGGGTATGGAATGATGGTTCTAGAAAGTTGTTTTAGTAGTCCTTACTATTTTGTAAAATAATGTATCAATAATTGTAATGAGGACTTATTTGAGTAAGGAAGAGAAATGTCCTATGTGATTCGATAAATGATAATCCAGTAGTCCTTGGGCAAGGCAGAATGAAAATAGAAAGGAGTTTCTAATTTGTATTATTTGGAGTTGTGCATTTAAGAGTCGAAATACATATAATTAAATAAAATAAGACTTGACAGTAATTCCATGTCTTATATTTAATTGGGACATTGTATGGTGGAAGGATTGAATTGTACGATAACTATTTACTCAAAGGTTCTTTTATGATTAATGTTGAAATCTATATTATCTAGAAAGTCGTTGATCGCTAGGGAGGCTTATCCCTATTGTAGAATAAATATTATTAATTTAAATAAATTAATAATTTAATTTATTTATTTAAATAAGATTAGAATTATTCTAATTGATTTATTCACAACCTAGGTTAATATGGAAAACTAAAGGGTCACACCATAAAAAAGGAAGAATAATTATTTAAGAAGTTAATGGCATAATCGTAATAAAATGTTAAGTATATTTAATTTAATCTATGGTGATAGAATAAATTAAATAGCTTAATATTTATTATTTAATATTTTAGAAATATTAAATATAAATTAATAAGAGGAGTCTTATTAATATTATTCCAATTATTATTATTTTAATTTCTAAAAGAGTTTAGGAATTAATTTAATAAAAGTACTATCATATATTCCTAATAAGATTAGGAGGTAAATTAATTAAAAGATTTTAATTACTTATTCCTACTAAGATTAGGAGCCTAATTAATTAAAGGAGTTTAATTAATTAAAATAAAACCCAATTTCTTAATTGTTAAGGTGGGTTACCTACATCTATAAATAAGAGGAGTCTTATTATGGGTGAGGTGGTTGTTGACTTTTTCTCAACAGACGTAATTCTAATAGTTGGGAGAGTACGCTCTTTTTCTATAGAGATAGCAAACTTGGGTTTTGTCAAATACCCATCTTCTTGAATCCATCTTCTTCCTTGGTAGATCACCTCTAGAGGCCAAACACTTGGGTGGCTAACATTAATCAAAGGAAGGAACCAAACCCGATGGATTCAAGTTGAACGCGAAAAGGATTGGAGGTGAACTTGTACTTGAGGAAGCTCGAATCTTTAAGGGTATGATTCTTGTTCTTTCTTTTTCGTTTAATTAATAATTGTGCATAAAGGGTGATCCGGGTATATGGTTTATAAAATTTTAAAACTCTGATTTTTACACGTTTCCGCTTATTTTATGCAATTTGATTGTGTTCATGAATATTTCAAACCTAATAGTGGTATCAGAGCCAAACCTTTATGCGAATTATTAATTGTTTAAATTTGATATGTATATTGATATTGTTTAAAAAAAATTAATTGGGCATAATTTTGTTATATAAAATTTATCTAAAAAAAAAAAATTGATTTCGGTAATCCCAATTTTTTTCCGCGGACTGCCCACGTGAATTCTTTGCAGTATGATCTCATGGTATAATGTGTTATACAAAGGTGAATGATTTATTTTTAAAGTAAACATGAATTTTTCTCAAATCCTGTAAAAGGCGAAAGTTCCCACGTGAATGAGATAATTGATATCCTGCTTCATGCTTCACGTTTATAAAAAGTTATATATATATATATATATATATATGTACATGTAATATATATTTTAATAATTTTATAATTAAAATAAAAAGTTTATTTTAATTTTAAATTAAAAAGAATTTATTTTAATTTTAAAATTAAATTTCATGCTAACTAATTAGAGTTGGAATTGGATTCCATGATAACTAATTGGAGTTGAAATTGGATTCCATGTTTCCTTAAATAAAAGAGTTTATTTAGATATGAAATAAGATTTCATATTATTCAAAATAAAGGAGTTTATTTGTGAATAGGAAAGAGAATCCGTGTTTCCTTTAATAAAGGAGTTTTTTTTACTTGAAATTGGATTCCATAATTAATTAAAATAAAAGAGTTTATTTTGATTAATGATTTTGATTAAAATAAAATAGTTTATTTTATTCAAAATTGGATAAATTAAAATAAAATAGTTTTATTTTGATTTAAATTTGGATTAAAATAAAAAAAATTATTTTAATTCAAAATTAGATTTTATGCTAACTAAATTTGCCCATTAAATGATATCAATATATATATTGAAAGTTTATTATTCATGAGATGAATGTTATTTATTGATACATATGGTGATGTGTATGATAATAAATAGGATTGATTATGGACTATTGACCAATGTGATTGGATTTTATTTTAGTTGGATGCATGAATGTATGAGTTTTATTAAATAGGGTATGCGTATCTCGTCTTCTCGAATTTTTCTTAATGTAAATTCTTTCTTCCTCTTATGTACTTCCCCTTGACTGCTGATCAAGGATTCTATTTATTTTAAATGGTTTAGTAATATGAATAGTTAGAATTAATTTTCAAGAATTGGAGATCAAGGAGCAAGGAGCGGTTGAAGACCCGTTTGTAATGGAGCTCGAGTTTAAATATAATAGTTATATTTAAATATTAATTCTTGCACCCCTAGGGTTTGACCTTTTGGTTCACTTGGTGGCTCTAGTCAACCAAACTAGAATAAAAGTCCATAATCAATCCAAGTAGAATTTGGTATTCTATATGTGCATGCTTATACTATATATATATTATATATTATGCAAACATGCTTCACATGTTCATTAATATGACGCGTATTTTATATATATATATATATATATATATATATATATATATATATATATATACGTAATGTAATAATGCTTAAACAAGATGAGACAAATTAATAACAAACCCCTCAAATTTTTTATATTAAGTCCTAAGCGTTCTAAGATATTTAGAATATCGAACGTCGCCTTCTAGCATGATAAAATTAGTAGAGTATTAAATATTTAATATGATTTTGTTGTGTCACCACAAGTCAAGTATTAAGTATTTAAGATGTTAATTTATCACATTTGATGCTTATAAAGAAAATTGAACAATATTGATTTGTTGTGTCACCACAAGGATAATATATATATATTTTTTTGAATATATGGAGTGCTAGGTTGGACTTAACTTGGATAATTTTGATTCGAATGTGCCACCACTTGATCAAAATAATCTAAGAGGCAAAATACAAGGAGTTGCATAGTTGATGTAATTGACAAGAGTTTTCTACCTATTTATTTATATATAGTTTGTTGTGTCACCACAAGGCTATATACATTTGAAATGGGATCCTTATTCTCACTAGCAAATCTTTAATTAGATTTTGCCGAACTATATAAGTGAGGGTAATATAGTTTGAAGAAAATAGTGGGAGATACCAATTTAAAATAAGACCTAAATTATTTTGGTAATTAATAAAAGAATGTATGTTAAAATGTTGTTAATTACAAATTCATTTACAGAATTTTATAATGTCGAAATTACTGTCACTGCGAAACATATTAGATGTTAATTAATCGGACTGAATTACTTGGATTGGTTAAGGAATTTGAGAATAATTCTCATGGCTGAAAAGCTATCTTATGTCCTTAATACGTCTTTCCTGTAATGGTTGCAGACAATGCCTCTGAGGAAGAGATTGCTACTTTTAGAAAGTGGCAAGATGATGCACAGTTGGCTCAATGCATCAAGCTCGCATCTATGAGTAACGAGCTTCATCGTCAGCATGAAACTATAGATGCTCTTACTATATTCATGCACATCAAGTAGTTGATGGTGAGGAAAGTAGGACTAATAGATATCATATATCTAAGGAGCTCTTCCGATCTAAAATGACCGATGACACTACAGTACAGATAAAAGTCCTTAACATGATCAATTTGATTGAATAGTTAGGACAACGAGTTTTGTCATGGATGGAGAGTTGAGCCAAGATTTGATTTTGCACTCACTTCCGGACTCTTTTCATAATTGTTGTGAATTTTTCATATGAGAAAGCTAGATATCAGCCTTGCTGATTTGCTTAACATGTTGAAAAATATTGAGAGTCATTTTCCAACCAAGAAAGACCATGTCTTACTGGTAGGGGCCAAAGGATCTTCTGAAAAGAAGAACGATTCAAAAAAGGTAAATAGAAAGGCAAAAACAAAGGATAATAAGAATAAAACTAATACGGATAACAAAGGAGTTTGGTTCCATTGCAATAAGCCAGGACATTGGAAAAGAAACTGCGAGAAGCATCTTGCAGAGCTAACCAGAAGAAGCTTACTGAAGTTTCGGTTACAAATATAATTTTGTTCATGATTTAAAATTAATTTTTCTTTAAGTCAAGGTTCTACTTGGGTATTGGATACCGACTTTGGTTATCATAAATATAGATTTATGAAGGGACCAAGCAGAAGTAGAAAGCTAAACAAATATAAGTAATCCTATGTGTGGGAAATGAAGCAAAGGTTGCTACATTAGCCATAGGAACTTATTGTTTAGCATTATCTACGGGAAAGTCTATTAAGTCAATAAGTTGTTATTGTATTCCAGTTATTGTTAGAAACATTATTTTCATTTTGTTGTTGGATAATAAAATTTGGTATTATATTTAAGAATAATTGTTATTCTATTTATAATAATAATGTTTTGTATAGAACTGGAATATTACTTAATGGATTTTGTATACTTGACTTACGTGAAAATAATTTTGCAAATTCAACAAACTAGTATAAGAAAAGGAGATGATCATTCAAAGAGTTGAATGTATGTATTTGCTGAAATACAAGTGTGAATTATTTGAAAGGTTAAAAGAATTCAGAAGTGAAACAAATTGGCAAAGTATTAAGATTTTTTTTTATTGGACCAAGGAATAAATACTTGTGCAATAAGTTTCTAGATCATCTTAAATGGTTTTCTCACAATGGATGCCTCCTGATACGCAATAATTGATTGATGTATTTGAAAGGAAAAATCGTACCTTGTTGGACATGGTACGGTCCATAATGATTTTACCGATATTCTAGTATCATTCTAGGGTCATGCCCTAAAAATGGCTGCATATCTACAAAAAAGGTAACCTCAAAATCCGGCCACAAAACTCAATAAAAGTTATGGACATGGAGGATTCCTAATCTTAAGTACGTTAAGATAAGGGGTTGTCCAGCTTATGTGAAAAGGTTTCAAAGGATAAGCTTGGGACAAGATTTGACAAGTACAGATTTGTGGGACATCCTAAAGTAAGTTTAGGGTATATGTTCTATAATCCTACTTAGCAAAAAGGTGTTTGTTGCGAAACATGTTGCCTTCTAAGATAAAGATATTTATCATTGAAGGGGCTAGTGGGAGGACAATAGATCTTGAAGAGTTCAAGAACCACAAAACACTACAAGTCAAATAAGAGGAACCTGTAGATAGACCTATTGTACCACAATCGAATCGTAAAGCTAGAATAGTACCGAAGATACCTGGGAGGTGTACATTCATCATAGATGATGATGATGATGAGGTACGCATCATAGAAGATGATGATCCAGTTACATACGATGAGGTAAGAGTTGTAGACACTCAGAGAAATAGATTGAAGCAAGCTTCTCAAAAATGGAACATTCGTTTTGATGAAACAAATCAAAAGAGTTTGATTTTATCACAAATAAGAATGAACCTAGTGTGTACAAAAGGGTCAGTGGGAGGGTCGTGACATTCCTAGTGTTATATGTTGATATACTACGGATAAGGAATGACATACCAATGCTACAATCAGTAAAGATAAAGTTATCTAAACATTCCTCCATGAATGATTTGGGAAGAGTATTGTAATTGGGGATACAAATCTATATAGATAGATTTAAAAGGATGCTCAGCTTAACCCAATGAACGTATATTCATTTGATGCTAAAGTCATTTAGCATGGCAAACTCCAAGAGATGTCTCATGTTGATGAGACATGGAGTGTATCTCTCTTAATAATCCCCATTGACTCCAAAAGAGAGATCGCATGAGTAACTATCATGTATGCAATGAAATGTACGAGACCTGATGTTGATCAGTTATATTCTGGAGAAGTTCACTATGAGTAAGTGAAAAACATCTTAAAGTACTTAACCGACACTAAGGATGTGATCATATTTATGGTGGGTCTGAATTAAAACTAGAGAGTTTAACAGACTCAAGTTTTTCGCATGCACTAAGACAATGTAAAATTCACTTTAAGCTAAAGCGTTACCTTGAGCGGTGGTGCAGTGAATTGGAAAGGTTCCAAACAACAAAGAGTTGTTGGTTTAGTGATAAAGACAAAGTATATAGCTGTAAATGAAGCCGCAAGTTGATTGTTTGGATGATAAGTTCATTACAGAACTAGGAATAGTTCCTAAGTCTCATCTTGGATCTAAACATGTGTTGTGACACTTTCACTTGATTATAGGAATCATTGAAAGATGGGAAATCACTATGGAGATAGTGAACTCTCAAGAACAACATTACATATCCATTAACTAAAGCTTATCCAATAGCAGGATAATCGTCACTTAGAGAAGAAGGGTATGAGTTACCATGGTGATTGGCTTTAGTGCAAGTGGGAGATTGAAAGTAGTATGCATACAAGCCAATCATGTTTGATGATAAAGCATATACTTTGTAACAATCTTATTCATTTATTAATAAAAAGTATTAACTTATTAAAGGCTTTTAATTATCTACATGATATTATTTTATAATATGTGATAAACCCATAGTTTTAAGCAATGCTTTTAGAATAATGATGATGATCATTCTAATGAGATCTAAATTCTTAGAAGGCTTAAAACTAAAATAATTCCCAATTGTTGGATTACTAAATTGAGGATTAGTGAATCCGAATAGATTGGTACATACGTTGCTTGCTCATTGGATGAGGATGATTGATCTCATGATCATTTGTGTGGAGACACTAAAGCAAGTGTGTAGGTGCTTATTAGAGAATAAGTTCACTGAACGTGGCTCGCTAAGGAATATCTAATGGAGTTTACTTGCCTGTCAATAGAAATTCCTATAGTGATAGTAGTACAAGTGATCCTTGGACTTGAGGTCATTATAGTATCTTGTGTATGATGAGTTATACTTTGACTTATTCCTTAAGACCCTTAGGGTATATCAAAGGGTATGCTTGGGTATAATAAGTTGTACATGGAAATAATGTATGATCAATAAAGAATCTACCACTTCTAGTAAAAGAAGAGAAATGTTCTATGTGATTCGATAAATGACAACCCAAAGAGTCCTTGGGGCAAGCGTAAATGAAATTAGAAAGGAGTTTCTAATTTGCATTATTTGAGTTGTGCATTTAAGAGTCGAAATACATATAATTAAATAAAATAAGACTTGACAAGTAATTCCATGCCTTATATTTAATTGGGACATTAGATGGTGGAAGGATTGAATTGTATTTATAACTATTTACTCAAAGGTTCTTTTATGATTAATGTTGAAATCTATATTATCTGGAAAGTCGCTTGATCGCTAGGAAGCTTATCCCTATTGTAGAATAAATATTATTTATTTACATAAATAAATAATTTAATTTATTTATTTAAATAAGATTAGAATTGTTCTAATTGATTTATTCACAACCTGGTTTAATATGGAGAACCTAAAGGGTCACACCATAAAAGGAAGAATAATTATTTAAGAAGTAAATGGAATAATCATAATAATATGTTAAGTATATTTAATTTAATCTATGGTGATAAAATAAATTAAATAGCTTAATATTTATTATTTAATATTTTAGAAATATTAAATATAAATTAATAAAAGGAGTCTTATTAATATTATTACAATTATTATTATTTTAATTTCTAAAAGAGTTTAGGAATTAATTTAATAAAAGTACTCTCATATATTCCTAATAAGATTAGGAGGTAAATTAATTAAAAGATTTTAATTAATTATTCCTAATAAGATTAGGAGCTTAATTAATTAAAGGAGTTTAATTAATTAAAATAAAACACAATTCCTTAATTGTTAAGGTGGGTTGCCTACATCTATAAATAAGAGGAGTCTTATTATGGGTGAGGTGGTTGTTGTCTTTTTCTCAACAGAGGTAATTCCAATAGTTGGGAGAGTACGCTCTTTTTCTATAGAGATAGAAAACTAGGGTTTTGCAAAATACCCATTTTCTTGAATCCTTCTTCTTCCTTAGTGGATCGCCTCTAGAGGCCAAACACTTGGGTAGCTAACATTAATCAAAGGAAGGAACCAAACCCGATGGATTCAAGTTGCACGCGAAAAGGATTGGGGGTGAACTTGTACCTGAAGAAGCTCGAATCTTCAAGGGTATGATTCTTGTTCTTTCTTTTTTGTTTAATTAATAATTGTGCAAAAAGGGTGATCCGGGTATATGGTTTGTAAAATTTTAAAACTCTGATTTTTACACGTTTTCGCTTATTTTATGCAATTTGATTGCGTTCATGAATATTAGAAACCTAACAATACCAACCTGTGACACCCCCAAATCCGGTACTTCCATTTCCACAGGATTTGGTGTTCACTGTACAAACATCATCTATCTATCTACCCATAAATAAATGTAAACCATGCAATAGATAAAAATAATAAATAAATCTCCCCTTATGGTGTTACATCAACTACATAATAAATAAAAATCCCAGGTTGCTCTAACCTTAAACATCTGTGCGGAATCATAAACAAATAATAAGTCTTAAGTAACATCAAGTCTAAATATCAATACATAACCACATAAATAATTAATCTTCATTTATTGCTAATCTTGCCCTTGCCTTTACTAGTGGAAGGCTCGTCTGCTCTTTCGTTCTTAACTGCAATGTTATTATTACGCAAGAGTGAGCACGATTGCCCACAAGTATAACAATATAACAAATGAATAATAACATGCGAATAAATCAAAGACTTCAAATAGAGACTCAACTTCCTAATCGTGAATGAATAACAAGAAACAAAAGAACTTCCGAGGGTCATAAGACCTTGAATCGTGGTCCTAGGTTGTCAAGTGTTTATACTTGAAACCTTTAATACCATAAGACTATGGACTCTTCTTCTCGTACTTAGGGGGATCACCCCTTAGTACCATCATTGCGTACACAATATCTTAACGCTAACGTGCATAAGTAATCCCTATACAGGTTATTCATCTCAGTTTGACATTAGAGTTCGCACTCAAAAGAAGTTTGGTTTGGATAATTCATCAAGGGTTCTGAAATTTAGAACGCTCATCAACTATGGACTAGTCGAATCATTAAGGGTTTGCTAGTCTAACAAGGTTTAACAGTAATTGATAACTGAATTTGAATAAAATCTCATAAAGTATACAATAGAATAAGTATTGTATAGTAGCATCATGCTTGAAAGATTAATAAACTTTGATATAACAAAACAGAATTGATCAATAATAATGAGAACTTGGTCAATGTAGAGAGGTGAATTTATCAACTTATAAAACGATAACAAGTAGGGTTAGGAAACTTGCCTCGTGCGTAGATTACACTATAATTAAACTCGTTCCTTGATTTAAATCCTACATATCATTTACGTTCACAATACCAGTTAATTATAACGTACTAAACATAAAAAGTTTATTCTTCTGTCTAACTCGAATTCATGACTATACTTAGTCAATTACTACACTTATTGTCAAAATTATAACTTCACGAACAATAAGCTAATTATGTATTCAATCGTTCAATTCACACGTAATTGTGTTATGGACATGTTTAGAATTTATTTTAACATCACATTATATGTCTAACATTTTTTCATGTTCGTTAGATTAAGTTAATAACACATTGCTAGACTTAAACATTTAAAAACTCATTTCTGGGCCATTCTACTAAGTGGCGCTATACTAATTGCATTTGTACTATGTCTTAGTGCTCGCATCGTGGTGTCTTGGGTTTGGACTTAGCGCTT
Source organism: Panax quinquefolius (assembly GCA_020205615.1). NCBI lineage: Eukaryota > Viridiplantae > Streptophyta > Magnoliopsida > Apiales > Araliaceae > Panax > Panax quinquefolius. The sequence continues at coordinate 72,930,762 of CM035159.1, read as the reverse complement.
ATGCGCATATAGGGCTACTACAAGACTTTATTTCGATTCGAGTTGAGCCATGGCAAAAACTCCGAATTTTGATTCTCAGTTTGCGAAGAACACATAGTTTAGCGAAATAAACACTACATGATCACTATTTTCACCAATTTAACATTCCCACATGCTAAAATTCATACATAATCATTACACAATATTTATAGAGTGATTTTAACCCATTAAAACACATAATTACAGAATTAGAATATGTAAATTTCACTATTCTTGATGTTCTTGAAGGTTTTGAACATAAATCATAAAATTCAACGCCACGGATTCGTTATAACACCAAATCCATCCATTCAAGTTTTGTTTACTTCGTTTTAGCATGCATAATCATATACCAGTGTGAATTGTGCAGAAAAATTTATGTTTGACATATTAATTTTATTTATAAGGGCCATATGGCCATATAATATACTCTGTAAATAACATACGTTATAATATTATGAAACTTATGATATGGAAATCTATAATATATAGTAACAACATGTTATACTACTATATTATCACATATACATTCACATAATCAATACAATCTCCAATTACAGAGATTTTACAGAAAATTTGAGAGCCATATTATAAAAATTTAACAACGTAAATAATAATGGGTTGAAGAAATTACTCACAGCGTAGTGTAGATAGGAGAGATGAAACCTTCTCAATCAATCACTCAACTCACAATTCTCCCAAAACTCTTAATTCTCTCACTGTGATTTCCTTGTTAAACTTAGAAAAATGAAGAAGAAGAAGACGTATAATAAAGGAAGCAACTGATGCATAATAAATAAAGGAAGGAATCGACGTTGTTGTGGTCGCCACCCAAATATGGTAATCGCTAACAACTCCCTTGTGGCCTTGTTTGGTTGGTAATAATAGGTTTCAAAACCATTTATTTTAATAAAATTTTTATACTGTAGTTTAAATAATGTCACACTCCTTCATAAAATAAATCCAATATCTTATTTAATTTATTTTAAATAAAATATAATAATTTCTCATTAATTCACATAGTCACACAATTAAATTTCTCATTTATTAATAATGTCAAATTATTAAATCTCTAATTAATTATTAAATTAATTAAAATAACATTAGGCTTATTCAATATTTCTTTTAATACAATAAGCTCACATAATCACATACTTTGAATAATAAAAATTCTTCACATTAATTTAATAAATATAACACATATAATTAAATTAATCTACCACAATTTCATCAATTAATTATTTAATCTAATAATTAATTAATTGAAAAAAAAATATTTATTCAATCCAATAAATATTAAAAATTAAATTACAAAATCTCGGTTGTCACATCTTTCCCCTCTTAAAAGGATTCTGTCCTCAGAATCACAACTCAACAATTCATCCCGTTACATTCTCTCCCCTTACAAAGATTTTGTCCCCAGAATCGCTTACACGTAAGTTAAGTAAATAAATGAGGATAATTCTTCATCATATTCTCTTCGAGTTCCCACGTAGCTTCTTCAGCGTTGTGGTTCTTCCAAATTACCTTAACAGATGGTATGACTTTATTTCTCAGAACTTGTTCTTTTCGGTCGACAATTTGAACTGTAATTTCTTCGTAAGATAAGTCTTTGTCGAAATGTAGGGGTTCATATTCAATCACGTGCTTGTAATTGGGTTTGTAGGGTCGTAGCACGGAGACATGGAAAACTTTTGGACATTCTCTAGAGCTGGAGGTAAGGCAACCTCATAAGCAACTTCTCCGACCCTTCATAGAACTTCAAAGGGTCCAATGAATCTTGGGATTAATTTCCCTTTCTTTCTGAATTTGATATTTCCCTTCCAGGGAGAGACCTTTAAAAACACATAACTACCCGGCTCGAACTCAACATTTTTACGGTGTGGATCGGCATATTTCTTCTGTCTATCTTGAGCTGCTGTCAATCTTGTTCGGATCACTTTGACTATTTATACTGTTTGTTGTACCAATTTCGGTCCTAGTAATTGTCTTTCGCCAACTTCATCCCCGTATAGCGAAGTTCTACACTTTTTTGCCGTATAACGCTTCATAAGGTGGCATGCCAATAGTAGCGTGGTAACTGTTGTTGTAGCCGAACCCTACGAGCGGTAGATGATTATCGCAATTTCCTTTTAAGTCCATTACACAAGCTCTTAACATATCTTCCAATGTCTGAATTGTTCTTTCACTTTTTCCATTTGTCTGAGGGTGATATGTCGTGCTCATTTGCAACTGTGTACCCATGCATTCTTGTAGACGTTTCCAGAAGTTCGACGTAAAACGCGGATCTCTATCAGAAACAATTGACACCAGAACTCCGTGCCTTGAAACAATCTCTTTTACATATAACCTTACCAACTGATCTAAGTTGAATCTGATTTTGATCAGAAGGAAGTGTGCGGATTTCGTCAATCGGTCAACAATAACCCATACTGCGTCGTAGCCTTTCTGAGTTGTCGGTAGGCCAACCACAAAATCCATCGTAATATGTTCCCATTTCAATTCTAGAATCTCTAAAGGTTGTATTAACCCACTCGGCCTCTGATGTTCTGTTTTCACTTTCTGACATGTCAGGCATTTGGCAACACATTCTGCAACCTCTCGTTTCAAACTTGGCCACCAAAAATGTTGTCGAAGATCTTGATACATCTTGGTGCTACCAGGGTGAATCGAATATCTTGAGTTGTGAGCCTCGCTCAAAATTTCTTCCTTAATCTTAGTTACTGGCGGTACCCAAATTCTATTCTCAAATCTCAGTATTTCTTCCTTATCCATCTTGAATCTTGATTCGGTTCCTTCGGATATCTTCTTTTTCACCAATTGACATTTGTCATCATGAAGTTGAGCCTCCTTAACCTTGTCTAGTAGAGTTGTACCAGATTGCATCTGAAATAGCTTCTCATTGACCTCCATAGGACACTTTACTTCTAATTCCAGATTCTCCATTGCTGAAATTAACTCCTCCTGTACGGTCAACAACATCAGTTTCTCCCGACCCTTTCTACTTAAGGCGTCGGCCATCACATTTGCCTTACCTGGATGGTATAGAATCTCACAATCGTAGTCCTTAATTAACTCCAACCACCTTCTTTAGCGCATATTCAAGTCTTTCCGTGTAAAAATATATTTCGGACTCTTCTGGTCTATATATATTTCACACTTCTCCCCGTAGAGATAATGCCTCCGGATTTTTAAAGCAAAAACCACTGCAGCTAACTCCAAGTCATGGGTCGGATACCTCTTCTCGTAATCTTTCAGTTGTCATGACGCATACGCAATGACTCTGCCATTTTGCATAAGCACACAGCCAAGTCCTTTATGCGATACATCACTATAAACCACAAAATTTCCCGTGTCATCTGGAAGAGATAACACAGGTGCTGTACTCAACCTCTTCTTTAATTCTTGAAAGCTTTCCTCACACTTCTCCATCCAAACAAATTTCACCGATTTCCTAGTCAAATTCGTCAACGGAGTTGCAATCTTGGAAAAATCCTGAATGAATCTTCTGTAATAACTTGCCAATCCAAGAAGACTTCTTACTTAAATATATGCCTTCTACCGATCCAAGTTAATCACAGCTTCGACTTTGGAGGGATCCACCGAAATTCCGTCCCTCTCGATCACATGTCCAAGAAATTGTACCCTTTCAATCCAGAATTCATATTTTGAAAATTTAGCGTACAACTTTTCTCTTCTCAACGTCTCTAATGTCACCCTCAAATTTTCTTCATGTTCTTCCTTGGTTTTCGAATATACCAAAATGTCATCTATAAATACCACTACGAATTTGTCGAAAAACGGTTTGAACACTCCATTCATTAAGCCCATAAATGCTGCAGGAGCATTTGTTAGACCAAATGACATTACTAGAAATTCGTAGTGACCGTATCATGTTCTGAATGCTGTCTTCAGTACATCCTCCGGTCTCACCTTCAGTTGATGATAACCACTCCTCAAATTTATCTTTGAAAAGTATCTTGCTCCCTTTAACTGATCGAACAAGTCATCGATTCGTGGTAATGGATATCTATTCTTATTCGTGACCTTATTCAGTTCTTTGTAGTCTAGGCAGAGTCGCATTGTTCCATCCTTCTTCTTCATAAATAAAATTGGCGCTCCCTACGGTGATACACTTGGTTGGATATACTT